>BSWB01000005.1:88743493-89943493 GCA_033239125.1 Fagopyrum homotropicum | reverse complement strand
ACTAGACTCAAAGGCTTCAGGAAGCATGAGTAAGCAGAAAGATAATGGAAAACAAGAGAAAAGCCAAGAAGGAAAGAAGGAAAAGAGAGGAAATGTGAGAAAAAGAAATACTATCATCCTTATCGCTCCAAGAGTGGCCTACCCGGACAACCTCTTATGACTCCCCTTCTTATGTCGCCAAAACGCCAAAAGGGAAACCTACGCTCGGTGTCGCTCTTTTTGCCAAAGGCGCCCTTTTGGGTTTTCACCTTGCCACTCTTCTTTTCTCACTTTAACTCACATCCTCAAGTTCAATTTTGCACCAACCTAAGGTTGGTCGGACTACCTTCTTTTTACCTAAACCGCCCTTTCGGGTTTTCGGTTTATCCAAGGATTTTTTTTTTTGAATGAAACTGATTTCATTAATGCAAAAACAAATGTCAAAACAACTCAATGAACTGTACAAGCAATAATATATCCCTCCCCCATACTTGAAGTACAATTTGTCCTCAGAGTGGAAATGAATCAAAGATAAATGTGGGAGAAGGGAAAGAAATATACCCCTCAGTAGGGTGGTCCGGATGGACCACTTGGACCCTCCTCCAGTGGGTAAGCAAAGTGGCGGAAGAAGTGCTCCTGCCGGCGGTAGAAGTCATCAATGCAGTCCTGCTGGGCACACATCCGGTGACCAAAAGAGGTCTCAAAACTGGCCTGCCAAGCTAGCTGCTGAGCCTCCAGCTACTGCTGCTGGGCAGCCTGCCAGCACTCCTACCTCAGGTCGAAGTGTGAGGTCATGGAGGTGGCAAAACTAGTCTGCCAGCTCTGCTACTGCTCCAGCATAGTCTGCTGGTAATCGGACTGCCATGCCCGGTGTTGGGTCGTCATCGCCGCCATCTGAGCATGAGGGCTCGCAAGGGTCGGGTCCTCCTCTAGTGCCGTTGTGGGCATCTCCTCATCATTTGGGATGAGCAGGTGCTCTTTCTGATGGACCCGGCTGGAGCCGGCGGCATGCCTATCCACAATGGCCACTAGTGGCCTCCTGATTGGCCCGGCTGGATCGTCCTAAACGTAGTGTCGAGCTTCAGCTTTTACTTTCTCTCGTTGTGCCTTGGTGAAGTCTGGAGGATACTCCTTCCTGACAATGAAATTCAAAATGTCAGCAAACCAAGGCTTAAAATATTGAAGCTTAAGACAAACCTTTATCGATAATTCCGCAGGGGCGCCTAGACTGAGCCGCAGGGGCGGCTGGCCGCAGAGGCGGCTGGTGTGAGGCACGGGGGCGGTTACACAACATAGAGTTGTGTAGAATGTATCGCTTGTAAAACTTCCGGCTATCTCTCTTTTTCCTGGATCTTCCTCCTCTTGCACTAGTCTGCTCAAATGATCGGCCACCAGGGTCTCAGTTCCCTTCTTGTCTCTTATCTCTAGGTTAAACTTGCTTAGAAGAAGCACCCAACGGATCAATCGTGGCTTTGCCTCCTTCTTTGCCATGAGGTACCTAAGAGCTGCATGGTCCGTGAAGATAATTACCTTTACCCCAAGTAGGTACTGCTGGAATTTCTCAAGGGAAAAAACTACCGCTAACATCTCCTTCTCGGTGGTAGAGTAATTCCTTTGTGCTCCATTGAGTGTCATAGACGCATAATGGATCACATGGGAGGCCCTTCTGTCTTTTCTCCTAAGACAGCTACGACGGCGTAGTCACTGGCGTCACACATGATTTCAAAAGGTTTCTCCCAATCCGGAGAACGGATGATCAGTGCGGTGGTGAGACATGCCTTCAAAGTGTTGAAAGCCTTCTTGCAATCCTCATCCACTATGAAGGTGAAATCTTTCTTGAGCAATTCATACAGGGGTGCTGAGATCTTTGAGAAATCTTTGATGAACCGTCGGTAGAAACCTGCATGACCAAGAAAAGACCGGATTTCCCGAACGTTAGTAGGATAAGGTAAATTTTGAATAACATCAACCTTTGCCTTATCTACCTCTATCCCTTTCGAGGATATTACATGTCCTAGCACAATTCCTTGTTTGACCATGAAATGACATTTTTCCGAATTAAGAACTAAATTGGTTTCAACACATTTTTCAAGAACAAGTTTCAAATGTCCTAAACATACGTCAAAACTGTCTCCGTGGACGGTAAAATCATCCATGAAGACTTCAATGAAATTTTCTATGTATTCGGAGAAAATACTTATCATGCACCGTTGGAAAGTGCCTGGTGCGTTGCAAAGTCCAAATGGCATTCTGCAAAATGCGAAAGTGCCAAATGGGCAAGTGAACGTCGTCTTCTCTTGATCTTCTGGTGTGATGGCTATTTGTAAATAGCCCGAATATCCATCCAGGAAACAGTAGTATTGATGACCTGCAAGACCTTCCAACATTTGATCAATAAAAGGTAATGGGAAATCGTCTTTTCGTGTTACCTTATTGAGCTTGCGGTAGTCAATGCAAACTCTCCATCCGATTTGTGTTTTGCTTGGGACCATCTCTCCATGTTGATTTTCCACCAAAGTGATACCTCCCTTCTTTGGAACTACTTGGGTCGGGCTAACCCAAGTGCTATCCGAGATAGGAAAGATCATGTCCGCTTGGAGGAGCTTCAACACTTCCTTTTTGACCACATCCATCATTGGTGGGTTCAACCTCCTTTGAGGTTGCCTAGAGGGCTTGGCTTCATCCTCAAGTAAAATCCTATGCATGCAAGTGGAAGGACTTATCCCTTTGATTTCCGCAGTAGTCCATCCAAGGGCCGTTTTGTGCTCCTTTAGTACGTTCACAAACTTATCTTCTTGTCCGGTGGTCAACTTGTTGGAGATAATCATCGGAAAGGTATTGTGTGCTCCAAAGAAAACATACTTGAGGTGTGACGGAAGGTCCTTCAATTCTTTTTTAGGTGCCTGCACTATGGATGGAACAAGCTTCTCGCTTTGGGTTAGTAAAGTGGGCCCTATGGCCAAATTGGAGATAGGTAGCCTTTTATGCCCATCTATTTGGGCTAGGACCTCTTTCATGCTAGATGTTAACACATAATCTGATTTGAAACCATCAATGTCATGCTCAATCACATTTCTTAATTCATCCACGTCAGAGTTATCAAAAACATCTTGCACAAAAGGTTCAACAATGTCAATAGCACATAGAGAATGATCATCGCTGGGAAATTTCATTGCATCGTGGATGTCAAATTCCACTACTTCTGCATCAAACTCCATGGTCAATTTACCACTAACATAATCAATTTTAGTCCTAGCCGTTTTCAGAAATGGCCTACCTAACAGAATGGCTGCAGCATGCGAATCATTTCCCATATCCATTATAAAGAAATAAGCAGGAAAAATTAGGTTGTCTACCATTACTAATACATCTTCAATTATCCCTTTCGGGTACATATTAGATCCATCAGCAAGTTGTACTACAATCCTAGTTTCCATTAGTGGCCCAAGGCCCAATGATTTGTAAATTGAATATGGCAAGACATTAATAGAAGCACCGAGATCAAGCATTGCTTTGTCAAAGCGGGTTTCCCCTATAACACAAGGAATGCTTACCATGCCCGGATCGTTGCACTTCTTGGGCATTCTCCGTTGGAAAACTGCTGACACATGTTCACTCACTTGCACTTTCTGTTTTCCCTTTAGCTTTTGATTCCTCTTGATAGTGCAAAGTTCCTTCAAAAAACGAGCATACTCCGGGATACTTTTCACCAACTTAAGGAGGGGAATGTTTACCTCGCATTTAGAGAAAGTCTCAAAGAGGTCCTTGTCCTCTATGATTCTTCGCTCCTTCAAAGCTTCAGGAAAAGGAGCCGGTGGTTTTTCAAAGTACAGTGGCGGAAAGTTAGGCCGGACGTAAGTATCCTTCCCAGCAAGACCCTCTGTTGTGTTTTCCGTAGGGGCGTCAGCTTGAAGGCGCAGGGGCGTCTTAGGGGTTGTCATCGCAGGGGCGGGGACAGCTAGCCGCAAGGGCGTTGTCCATTTTGTGATGGGCATAGTTGCAGCCGCAGGGACGGCTGTGGGTGCGGAAGAAACGACAAAAGGTTTGCTTTGTGATTCTTTTGCTGGTTCTTTGTTGGACTTGCTTCCCACTCCTTAATGTTAGGGCACTAACATTCTCCTTGGGGTTTGTAAACGTCTAGGGAGGCAATCCTCCGGAAAGCCTTGATTCGGTCCTTGAAATAGCTTCCTCCATTTGACTAACCTGTTGCTCAAGGTTCTTTATGCTAGATTATGTTGTTTGGACATGAGTAGCAAAGTGTTTAGTCAAAACCTGCAACATATCTTCAGTTGAGTGATACTTACCTTGGTGGGGCTGCTGTTGTTGGTTTTGTTGATCCCTCCAACAAAAATTATGTTGGTCACGCCAATTTGGCATGAACTTCTGTGCATAGGGATCGTTCCTAGGTCTTTGCTGTTGCGGTTGTCCATAACCCATTGCGTTTACTTCAGCATCGTCATCCTGAACTTGTGGACACATGTCCGTTGAATGATACGGGTCAGCACAAACTCCACAAGCTTTGAGTTGTTGCGGTGCTCCCATAAGCGTTAGCCTCTTCACCATTTCCTTCAATTCCGATAGCTCGGTGGAAATCTCACTCTTCCCGGAACTCACAGCATGAACTCCTTTCTTAGCCGGGGTCCTTCCAAAGTTCCGAGTTCCTTCGACTAGCTCCTATATCTTTTCCAAAGCAAGGTCAGGAATAGAGTTAAGAATATTACCTCCGCAAGCCGCATCGACGATCCTCCTTTCATTGTCTAGCAATCCATTGTACAAGTACAAGACTAGATCTTGAGTTGAATATTCGTGAAAAGGACAGCTGGATCGGAGGCGTAAACCTTTCGAACTACTCGTAGAGAGTTTCGGTTGCCTCTTGCTCGATGTTGCTTATAGCTTTCTTCAAGCTATTAGCTTTCTTAGCTGGAAAGTATTTCTCCAAGAATGCTTTGTGAAGGCTCTCCCAAGTGTCGATACTCCCGGACGGAAGGTGGTAATACCAATCATCCACGGAATCTTTGAGTCTGAAGCCAAAGGCCCTCATCTTGATCTGTTCTTTGGTAATGTTGGCCGGCTTCATGCTCATGCACACAGTATGGAACTTCCCAAGGTGCTTGATAGGGTCTTCACCACTTAGCCCATGGAAGGATGGGAGCAAGTGAATAAGGCCCGGCTTGAGCTCAAAGTTGACTCCTTCCCTTAGTGCCGGTATAGTGACCGCAAGAGGGTTTTGAGCCAACGTGGGATGTGTAAGTTGACGAAGAGTACGGCCAGCCATCTCTTATTGAAGTTGTTGTTGTCTTCGTTGTCGGATGTGCGTCCTCTTAATTTCTGGATCAAAAGAAGCAAAGCCGGAATTAGTAGCACGGGTTTGAACCATAAAAATGGTTCGAACCAATAATCAACAATAACAATAAAACACTAAAACTCCCCGGCAACGGCGCCAAAATTTGACCGAAGGTATTTCTATGGTCGTCTATACCCAATCAAAAGTAAATCCCGACTTAGCACTAAGATCAAGTATAGTGATTAAGTAAGGGTCGAACCCAAGAGAGTTAAGGTGTTTTAGATGCAATTATCGATTATAATAACAAGTGACACAAAGGGGGGTTTGGTTAAATTGATGCACAAAAACTTATGAAAACGATAAATGCGACAAGTAAGACAATAATGGATGAATCTACACTAGGTTGATTCTAAGCATGCAATTGCTACTTTGGTGAGTTCCTTTTACAAGTTTCCAAGTAATCTCCCATCTCGATCGTATATATGTGTTGAGCCAACCGGCATCAACACAACTTAACCTATTAAAGTTCCGTACACCTACAAGAACAAATAGCAGGTTAGCTTTCAAACAAAGACTAGGGGATATAAAGAGAAGATTAAAACCATTAGACTTATCTTTATATTTGTGTTCCTTTTCTTTAAGTAATCACAACCCGTTATTACTTAAAGTTGCTACTAGATTAAAGACCCGAACCCGGAACCTATTAATCCTAGTTGTTTGCAGCACTTTAGAACCTAAGGTGATCAATCTCAAGCAATAGTAAACATGCAATTAGACAATGGAGATCAAGGAAACACAAAGTATTACTGAATGAAAACTTATATTATAAAGTACTTACAACCAAAGTAACAAAGCAGCTTCAAACCAACTCAATGTAGCAAGGGAGTTAGCAACTCTTTACAATGGTAAACTAAAGTCTAAAATGGATTTTGTGAGGAAAAGCATGGATCATTCTAGCAATCAGCCATGGACTATTTATACTACAAAAGACACTTAATTAGGAGTAAATAGTCAGCCTAAAACAACCACCTTAAATGCCATAAAGGTGGTGTAAACAGCCGGAGTAAAGCTTCTGGCGTTAAACCGCAGGGGCGGCCTTCAGGAACCGCAGGGGCGGTTTAGGCAGAATTGGTTGATCTTCTTCAAAGCCGCTGGGGCGGCTACACAATTCCGTTGGGGCGGATCTTTAATGCACTTCAACGTCTGACCTTTCGCCTTCTTGACGTTTCTGATGTCAAGCCGTCGGGGCGTCCCTATGTCGACGCAGGGGCGTCGACATAGTTACTTCGTCTTCCAGCTCCTAGGTTGGGGCGCAGGCAGGGGCACAGTGGGAGACGCAGGGGAGCTGGTCTTCATATCTTCAGGGCAAGTCACCGTAGGGGCGCCAAGGAGTGGCGCAGGGGCGGTGACACACTTCATGGCCGGCGCTGGTGAAGGCGCAGGGAGCGTTCCAATGAAAACGTCATCCGCAGGGACAGTTGCAAGGACCCGCAGGGGCGGTGAGGCAACAGAAGCTTTGCTTCGTGATCGATCTTCACTCCTAAGTTCTTATGACTCCTTCTTTAGCTTCTTTTGATCTTCTTCTTCTGGACCAAGGAGTTAGTAGCATAAACCGACACTAATGCAATAAAAAGACTCTAAAAACTACCCTAATTGATAGTGATTCCATCACCTATCAGCTCATCTGGTTGATCTAGAACCACTACAGATTGAGCACAATCCCATGGGTTTTCAGGTTATATCATTCATGTCTTTGGATGAATTCGTTGAAAAAGATTTGTGCTTAAGGAAGTTAGGAATTATCACTCTTTCCTATCTTTCCGTTGTCATGACTATTCGATTCTGTTATTTTCCTGAACTTCTTTTGATCTTATACCGTTGTCTTTCGGGAAGCGAGTAAGTGTCTTTGTAGGAAGTTTAGGAGAGAACAAAGGAGATCAAATGGATATGACATTGCTGGATCCCGGAGATAGTAAGGAACCACCACCAGGAGAGGATGGAATTGCTTTTCATTCTCAATTAGCATCATCAACATCGACATGTGAATACTTAATAAATATTGCGGCCATTCCTGAGGCAAACTCTCATTTGAGATGTATGTTTGATGACCGAGTTTCATTGATGTTGAGTGTTGCACGGCTCGTCTTCAAGCTACAAGTTCTAAAAACCTCTAGAGATCCTCCAGGAGAAGGGATACTGCAGTCTTTATCACTACAAAGCTTGAATACTGAGGTGACTAGTGATGATCAAGATGAAGATTCGAGGACGAATCCTTTTCAAGAAGGGGAGTCTGATGTGGGACCATCTTCGACACTTTCGTTACAAGGACCCATCACTAGGTCAAGGGCTAGAAAATCCAAGAGAAGATATCATCGAGGAAGATCAAGGGGAGTTGGAAATGGAGAAATTGATCCACAACATGAAGAAAATCAGTCAATTAATTGTTACAGGAAAATCGAGTCACATGTAAAGCAAATCGGTCGATCTCTTCAAATTATCTTCAGTCGATTTTCTCCTTTCCAACGTATCTAGAAGATCCGGCCATGATCTTTATCTTTTGGCAATTATATCTTGTATAATTCTTTAAATCTCTCATAATATCTTAAGGGATTATTTAGATGATATTTTTAGATTTTATATTTTATATCTTTTAAGATAACTTTTCTAGATTATCTTTCAAAAGATATATTTTATAAATCATATCTTTTTAGTTTTTCCTAGTTTTAGTAGGTTTAGTCTCCCTTATAAATAGTCTTAGTGGGGAAGATTGTTATATAGTTGAGTTGTGATTATATTTTCCACATTATTGTGAGATACTTGTGACTTTGCTCACGGGGTTTGTATTTTATCATTCCTATTCAATCAAAAGGAGAGTTTTTGGTTGAAAAGTTGTGAATCTTTGCTAGGTTGTTCTTGTGTGTGTTAATCTTATTGAAGGTTGGTGCTACAAGTAAAACTAGTCTCTCCTTGTTCTTGTCTTATCTAGAAGGCTTGTCTAAGGTTAAAGAAGGAAGGGTGAAAGGTAATTCTTTGTTAAGGGTTTTGATCCATCGAGTTCAAGGTTCTTTGCAAGTCTTATAATAGTCCTATCTTCCTATATTGTCCATTTATCATTCCATATTCATCTTCTTTTCTTTTCATATCGTTCACTAATCTGTTTTCTGAGTTTCCAAGAAAATCGACATGTTCTTCATATAAATCGACCGATTTATCCTATAAAACAACCCGATTTTTATCCCATTTGAGGACTTTCAATCTAGATCGAGAATTGTGGCTTATCCTCGCATCAGGCAATGTGGGTCACCAACCCACCACAGCAAATATCTCCCTTCGCCTTCCCCTTGATCTTGTGAAGATCCTCTGCCAGCATGGCAGCAAAGTCTGGAACTCCTCTTGTGACCATACAAAACAAACTAAAGAGCTCACCCTGTCGGACCTTCTGAGGCGTCTCAGTACGCGCCTGAAGCATCTCACTGAATATCCTATGAGCTAAACAGAAGGCAAGGTGGAAAATGATCCGCTCCCGGGAATCTCCGGGCAGCCATCAATCACGGTGGTCATTCACATGAGTTATCTCTCCCCAAAAGCTACGAGTCTGCGCTCGTGAAGCAAAGTCTTTCGTTGTGGGGGTAGGAAATCCAAAAATCTCCCCAAACTGATCTAAGGGGACGAGTTAGTTCTTGTTCAGCAGCCGGTACTTGATTCCTCTGCGATCCGGCATGTACACAATTAAGCTCAAAAACTCGAACGTCAGCTCTAGATGAGTTGGCGCTCGAATGGCCATGAAGTCCTCAAGGTCAACCATGGATATCATCTTCTTCAAGTCCTTCACCACGTGAAGGCACTCGAAGTCAGCAACATCACCGGGACGGTAGGCTGATATGGAGGGGAAGGAGAAAAGTGGTGTGAACTGCTTGGCCTATCTCTCAGGGCCAATTGGCAATCAGATCTTCTTGAACTACTCAAAACTGAAATTCACCTCGGTCAAATCAAGAACACCTAGACCGAGACGCAGAAGGGTCAACCGAGGCGAAGGGGTTGTCGAGACGAAATCCAGAAAATGCAAGCTTTTCCATCAAAAATCACTACCAATTGCTTCCTAAGAGGTACTTATACTCTTCCCAACAACAATATGTGGCAACCAAAGCCATATCTATGCAGAATCGAAGAGAAAGAACCAAGTTAGGGTTTTGGGTGAAATACCCCAAAATGTGCAGATTCCGTTCGATGTTCGTGTTGTTTGCTGCTTGGAAACTGATCCTTCTACTTCTCCTGAGGATTTCGAGCCAAAACTCTTTGCAAACGGCCAAGAATTGAGAATATGAGCAAAACAGTCGCCGCGGTCCAGGAGGGCAAGAGAAGAAGGAAGTGAGAGGAGAGAGAAATGTCCGCGCTCCTTTTATACCCCTCGCTGAATTTGATTTCACCTCGGTCAAGGTGCTTCTGGGCGGACCGAGGTGTTAGAGCGAGGTGGTTGTCAGACCTAGGCACCTCGGTTAACGGAGAACACTTCGGTCGAGGCACTCTGACAGCACCCGAGTTTTGTCTCAGTCAAACTCCGTCTTCTCAATTTCTCGAACATCAGTCCTTCCATGTAGCTCCTGAGTTGTAATTTCTTCTTAGAGATCACCTGATTCCTTTCTAGGAGGAATCACAAAACACAAGCAAACTATCTAAACTAAACTAGAAAAGGAAAAAGAAAGCAATACCTTGGGTTGCCTCCCAAGAAGCGCTTGGTTTAAGGTCGCTAGCTGGACCGTACACCATCCTCAAACAAGATAAGTGGTAGCCTCACCCCATACTTCAACTGCACAACGGGGGGAGGCAAAAGGATCCGTCCAATGCTCCATAAAATTCAAATGCTCATCAGGGAATGAATCATCAATGGTTAGGTCATCTTTTTCGAGTGAGATAGGTGGTAGCCGGCTGAGGTGATCCGCCATGGAATTCTAGGATCCCTTCTTATCGCGAATCTTCAGGTCAAACTCTTGAAGAAAGAGAATCCAACGAATAAGGCGCGTTTTTGCATCTTTCTTAGCCAACAAGTAACGAATAGTTGCATGGTCAGTGTAAACAATAACTTATGCTCCCACTAAGTAAGAGCGAAACTTCTCAAATGCATAAACAACTACCAATAACTCCTTCTCGGTGGTGGCGTAGTTCAGTTGAGCTTCATCTAGCGTCTTGCTAGCATAATAAATGGCGTTGGTCCCGCCATCCTTCTTCTGTCCAAGTACCGCTCCTACGGTCTGTTCGCCCCTAGAGGTGTGTGCAAATAAGATTTAAATTTATAAAACTAGAATCAAGCAGCGAACCCGCAGTGTACGGATCGACGTAGTTAAGCAAGAATTCCAGAGTATCGAACACAGGGATTTGGGTGGGAACAAATTCAATTGCAGATTATCAAGCGAGTAAATATGAGAGTTTTGCAAATATTGGGAAAAACAACAATCCTAAAGATCCAAGTATCCAGCTGTGGCAATCGATTCAAGATATACTAATGATATAAAGACAGAGTTGAGATATGCAAAAGTATGCTAATGTAAGGTAATCGTACGGTGAAGTTCCAAAAACCTTATATGACTCACCTACAAGACACTCCCTATACAGGTTGTTGAGGCTCAATATAGAAAGGTTCTAAAGGCAAGAATTAATGTCAAATACCCAAACTTGTAATCCAAGGATCAAGACTAACTTAGCCGATTATGGTTATGACACTCACAATCGAGGTAGAGGTTGTTGAGGCTTCACTACCACCTAGAAGAGACAAGTCTAAACTAAATTAAAGCAAATCTTTAACTTTGGATTAAAGTAAAAGCAGGTTCGTAAACTTAAAGGAAATTACGGTTAGATCTTGAGACTCCACGGCCGTGGAACTCAAGAACAGCCCGTAATTTAGGGTTCGTCGACGATTCTCTCTAACTCTCAGGGTCTAATCTGTTTACGATCAATCTATCATCATCTAAGACACAACTATCAACCCTTCACCTTAGAATTGTTAAAGGTTTTTAGCCAATAATCGTCATGTTGATATCAATTCAAGGATTAAAAGATAAAAAGATGAAAACTTCCGAAAACTTACAATAATCTTTAAACCAATCTCAAAGTCACAATCGAGAACAAATATTATCAATGGATTCAGAATAAAGCAACAATCACAATCTTAGGAAAGAAGGGAGAACGGGATGTCAATCCATTTTCCAAATCAAACTTAAACAAGAAGAGAGATCTTCTTGCAACAATCTTCCAAAAGCTTCGATCTTCCGCTAATCCGGAGATCTCAACAGCAATCTCCACCAAAAGTGCGAGATTAGGGAAAATCCCAGATACGAACTTCGATCTCCAATGAGATGTCAATGATTCCAAGCAAGGGCTCAAACGGCGTTGAAATTCTTTAAGCGGAGATTAACGAGGTGTAGGCGTCGATGCTCAAAATTCCCTTAGCCAAGCTGACGGAATCTTGCTTCGTCCGTCTTTTTATAGGGCAAGATAAAATATCGGCCCGGCCCAATCTTCAAAAGATCGTGGCTTCAAAATGTGGCGAAAAAGATCGCCAAGATCACGGTCGTGGAAGATTCCACGACCGTAATTTAGAGCGTGGATTATGTCACGGTTTGAACCATATGTTCCACGGCCGTAATAGTTACTGGAATGCATCACGCCTCTCTTTGTAGTGTTCCACGGCCGTGGAACTAAACGTGGTTTGTAGTACGGCCGTATTTTAGAGCGTGGTTTAGGGCAAGAACGTGATTCTTCCCTAGCCTCGTGCATTCCTCAAGTTGAACTCTAATTTGCTCCTAATAATGCCCTCAATCCATGGACATATTCAATCAACTCTTCTTTGCTTGATTCCGTTCGGAAATGACTCTCAATCACCTATATTTCAACATAAAGCTAGTGTAGATATCCATATCGACAATATAGGCAATACTAACTCACATATGCAACGATGCTTAATCAAAGACTATCAATATGAATCAAATACGTTTAGAAAACGTGCCTAAAATATCACAATATTTCATGCTAACACGGTCACATCACTAGCATCACACATGATCTCAAAGGGCAAAGTCCAATCAGGAGGTTGAATGATGGGAGCGGTGATCAATGCTTCCTTTATCCTGTAAAAAGCATCAAGGAATTCCTACGAAAACTCAAAAACAACATCCTTATTCAAAAGATTAGTTAGCGGTTTAGAAATTTTAGAGAAATCCTTGATGAACCTCCTGTAGAAACCTGCATGTCCGAGAAAACTCCGCACACTTTTAACAAAACAAGGGGGAGGAAGTTTCTCATTAGTCTCGATCTTAGCTCGATCGACCTCTATACCTCGGTTGGAAACGAGGTGTCCTAGAACAATTCTTTCGCTAACCATTAAGTGACACTTCTCCCAATTTAAAATGAGATTAGTGTCTTCATAACGTTGTAACACTAGAGAAAGGTTAGCCAAACAGTTATCAAAAGAGGAACTTTACACTGAAAAATCATCCATGAATACCTCCATGATCTCCTCAATATACTCGGAGAAGATAGCCACCATGCATCGCTGAAAAGTGGCGGGTGCGTTGCACAATCCGGATGGCATCCTCCGATAAGCAAATGTCCCCCATGGACAAGTGAAAGTGGTCTTCTATTGATCATCCGGATGGATAGGAATCTGAAAAGAAACCACTATAACCATCTAAATAACAAAAATGGGAGTGTTGTGCTAACCGTTTAAGCATTTGGTCAATGAATGGAAGAGGGAAATGGTCCTTTCTTGTGGCCAAATTCAGCTTCCTATAGTCAATGCACATCCTTCATCTTGTAACGGTCCTAGTGGGAATCAACTCGTTGTTCTTGTTTGTCACAATGGTCATCTCACCCTTCTTGGGAACTACATGCACCGGACTCACCCATTTGCTATCGATATGGGATATATGATACCTGCATCAAACAACTTAAGAATCTCCTTCTTCACAACCTCTTTCATGATTGGATTTAACCGTATTTGAGGTTTCCGTGAAGTCTTGTGATCACCTTCCATTAATATCTTATGCATACAAAGAGAAGGCTTAATACCAACAAGATCATCAATAGTATAACCCAAAGCCTTTTTATGTTTCCTCAGCACGTGCTTTAAATTAGACAACTCATCTTCAGAAAGAGAAGCACTAACAATGACGGGATAATTAGAATTCGGACCAAGGAAAGCATACCTCAAGTGAGTCGGAAGTGGTTTAAGTTCTAAGACAGGAGGTGCTTTCAGTGGTGGATCCGTATCTTCTCTCTTCAGTGAAGAGGACTTAGACCGTAGTGCTGGACTGATGTGGCCCTCAGTTGACTTCATCTCGCTTGTTGTCTCGGTCGTGGTCCGAGATGGTAGACTGAGGTGTTCTTCAGAGAAGGTCACCTCGCTTGCTCCGGAAACTGTCTCGGTCGAGGTACTAGAACTGGGACCGAACCTAATGTGCTCTTCGTTTCCTGAATGAGTTTATCGAATCCAGCTCCTGGATCCACTTCCAAGCTTTGTACATCTGCATCACACAAAACATCTACACCTTCCTCCATCATACTAAAACTTAAAACTTTCTCAAGAGAATCTTTAATAAGGATAGAGCTCACCAATTCTTGAGAATCTTCTTCATCATAGAAGTTGAAGATATCATCATCCAAAGGCTCTCCTTTCATTGTAGCCAAAAGTGAAAACTCCACATGATCGCCACCAATGTTGAATGACAACTTGGCATTCTTACAATCAACATTGCAACCCGATGTTGCTAGAAATGGTCTTCCGAGAATGATAGGAATGGGATAATCTGCGGGAATGT
The DNA here is from genome assembly GCA_033239125.1 of Fagopyrum homotropicum. Taxonomy (NCBI): domain Eukaryota; kingdom Viridiplantae; phylum Streptophyta; class Magnoliopsida; order Caryophyllales; family Polygonaceae; genus Fagopyrum; species Fagopyrum homotropicum. Next base: position 89,929,420 of record BSWB01000005.1, on the reverse strand, counting down.
CCAATACAACAAAGTCTATAGGTATATAGAAATTACCTAGCTTGACAGGAACGTCCTCTAAGATTCTAACGGGGCGGGTAATGGAACAATCTGCCATGTATAATGTCATCTTCACGGGCTAGGGATCTCCAAGGCTGATCTTCTCACAAAGTGTTAGAGGAATGATGCTCACACTAGCTCCTAGATCACAAAGTGCATCATAAGTCACATCCTCAATTCAGCGGTCTTTGATGGGGAAAGAACTTAGTAAGAAACTCCGTAGTCATCTCTTCTCATGTGTTAACTCTTCCAGCTGGAAGAGATTGATACCAAGCTAGCGCCTTGTCTTTTAAAGAGAAGTAGAAAGGCCTTAGCTTGTAGTTGTTGTTCTCCACTCTTGATGGTCTCAAAGTCTCCATAAGAATCTCATAGTTTTGAATGTGTTAATATGGAGATTCTCTTTCCATGCCTCCAAATTGACATTGTCGAATCATAGTTAGAACTTGAGGTCTAAGCTCATAATCATGCTCAGTTGGATCTCCTAGATTAACTCCTTGACGCCGCACTTGCTTATTCGGGTCCATCCTTTGACCTAGGGTTTGTGGAGCTCCAGCGAAAAGGTTACATCGGTCAACCATAGCAGGTAACCGAGGTGGTGGGTGTATTCCGGCCGGTGCAACTAGGGCTGGATCTTGCCTCGGTCGAGCAACTACGTCCGGTCGAGGTAAGATCTGGGCTCGTAGAGCGGCCATATCAGCTTGAATCTCTTCAGTTCTTGCACGAGTCTCTTCTTTCTCTCTCTGTAATTCTTCTTTACTGAGGCGAAGTTATTCCAATGCTTCCTTCAATTCGGCTTCAAGATCTCGATTATCTTGATCGGCCATCTTAGCTTCTTTCAATCTCCTTTTGTATGTCTTTTTTGGTTCGGGGTCGTAAGGAACGATTTTCTTTCCAGCACGAGTTCTTCGCATAAACCTAAAGAAAGATCATGCAAAATCACTCAAGTAAAGCAATCAATAGCAACAAGGGCAACAGCCCTAAAAGACAACCAAAACCAAACTTGGTCTTGACCAAGTCCCCGGCAACGGCGCCAAAAACTTGTTTACTCTTAGACGTGTGTGTATGGTGAACGATATAGCTTTAAATTTATAACCTAAAATATAAGCTTCAAACAATATGCAAACCCGCAGTAAATACTCCAAGGTCGAACACAGAGACTATGGTGAAACAAAGCACGGAAATTCAGGTTGTCAATCAAACAAAAGCAACAAAGCAAAGGTATCAAAGATGATGTAATAATCAGATAAAGAAAATGCGGATTCTAGAGGTCAAAACATCCAGTTGTGGTTCCGACTCAAGATCTCAAAGGATAACGTGGACAAAGCTGAGGTTTGCAAAGGGAAGGTGTTTCTAAGGTGGGAATAGATCACCGGGTAAGTCTCACTACTCACTATCCCAAACCAAAGATCCTCTCACCGGGTAAGTCTCAAGGAACTAAGGAAAGGAACTATAATCTCAAACCAATACACCACCCAAAGGGATAGAACTAACCTTGATCCGGTAAATCTCAAGCTAACTCTCAAAGATGGGATGAAGGCACACTCAAACCCTAATAAAGGATAAACCTTTATTACCTAGCACTCATGATCATGGTATACAAGCAAAGGAATTACCGGGAAAGTCTCATCCTAGGCTTGCGTATGGGCCAGGAAAGGTGTAACAAAGATAGGATTTGGCAAACCAAAACCTCAACTCAGATAAGGATCAGGAAAGGAATCGCCTCGCTCAGTTCATGTTCCATCTCGTTCGAGATGTTCTACAAACTGACCGAGGTGAGGTGAGGTTAAGGTACGGCTTGAGCTTTCAGGGTGCATTGGGGTAAAGGCTCATTCTTTCATCGTCTTTCCCACAACTTTCATCCAATCACCCTAGAATCGAACAAAGAACTTAGCCAATAATAATCATGATAACAATAATCAAATATATGAAAAGGGAATCAATATCCAAACAAGAAAACCTTAACACAAAGGTCTCAATAACTCAATCAAACAATCAAACAAACAAGCAAATTGCGTTCCTTAATCACGAACCAAAAGACAACAATCAACAATCAAAGAAAACCTTACAACTTCCTTCAAAGCCTTCAACTTTATCTTCAAAGCCAACTTCCTTCCTTTCTTGGAATATCTTCAATCTTCCAAACCAACCAACTTTTTTGGACTTCCAAATCTGCTTCCATCCAAAAAATACATCCCAATATATAGAAAAATCACTTGGCAAAAATAAAAGATCTTCATCCATGAATAAAAGATCTTATGGGCCGTGAGCCGTTGGTCTCAGTCCAGTCCAGCGGAGTCACCTCGGTCGAGAAGGTACCGTAGCCATCCGAGGTGATCCTCAGCTACGTGTTAATCTCTCCAATTTGGTCCAAAATAAATCTTCTGTCCAACTTTCATAGTTCCTAAACCTTTCTTGTAGCTCATCAATGCTCCATAATGTAGCTCCAATGACTCCTTAGATCCCTTAGCTCCATATCACTCCAAAACGTGTTATTTTCCCTACAATTACAACAAAACTAGGTGTAGACCTCGATTCTTGCAAAGGTAAACAAAACAACATAATGATCAAGAATATACATCCATTCATGCAGATTTATGAAGATAAAACGTTTAAACCAATCCCAAAATATAGACTATAATACATGCTATCACACCGACACTTCACCACCGTGGCCCCGCCTCGTTTACTCGCGGTCGCGGCATCTGTCCAATGAGTTCCTAAGTTTAATCCTTTGACTTAGGGATTGGTTCTAGGTAAAATATCCTTCCTTATAAATTTCTAATAGTTGGATTATGAGTATGTAGTGGAGTATTATGTAGTTTATTTGGATTAGTCTTATGATGGATATTTGATCATGTGATGATCATTGAGGACTAGAAGTTGGCAACTTCTAGTGGTTGGATAGTTTGTGATGTGTATGCCTTTGTATATTCAGGCGGTTGAGATTCTAGTACGATTTGGAAAGTGTGATTAGATGGACTTAGCCTATTATTGGTAAGTCCTTTGGGCTTACTTAGCTACATTTGTATATTGATTGAATGGAAAGAGCAGTGTGTTATTATTTGTGTATTAATGATAACTGGATTAGGATGACTTATGTATTATTGGTCCAAGTATAACGGGCAATTGCATCATCTGCCCAGCTCTTGAGGGAGACTGAGAGGTTCTACGACTCTAGCCCATACATGGTATAAGGGGAGGGAACTGAACCACTACCTATGGTATACGGGGAGGTGCTCTGAACCACTCCTATTGGTACATGAGGACGGATGTGAGAATCAGTAGACTTCTCGTGCCACAAGCTTAATCAGATTAGAAGTGAATGACTTAATGAAGATAATAAGTGAATTTTGTGAGAGCATGTTATGTGTTTCATTTCCGCATTGTGTGTGTTTGTGCTTTTTGTTATTCTTCTAATATGTAGGTTGTTAGCTAACGGTTTATCCGGTGTTGTTAGATGCTTTGTAGGATAGGGTAGTTCTCGAGTGATCCGGATGGTGTGGTCAGTCAGGGTTCCCGTACGATATAGGACGGTTGTGGGTTTATGATTATTTGCATTTCAGTTTAAATTTAGTAGTTCAGTTTATGATGTTGCTAGTATAATTAGTTGAGAGTCTTTTGTTTTGATCATGACATTGCCTATCATTTATTCAATTTTCATACTTTTACATTTGTGTCTTGTTGTAAGGTCCGGTAAAGTTGTTGTCGAATTAGGGTCAGGACCCATTATGCGAGTATGAGATTTGGGGTGTTACAGAAAGCTCACAAAATAAAGACGTACCCAAACCGACGGACCATAAAACGTGAAACAAAGAAACTCTATTGATGATCGGTTATTTTTTGTTTATTAGAACATTCAATAAATGAACATTAAGACTTTCTTAGTGGTGATCTCCCATATGAATAGACGGTGTTATGAGCAGGTTGAGAGGTTGTTATGATTGGTCTATAACTTTCAACCTTTTGATCTGTTTTTAAGAACACAAGAATCTTTGTTAAGTTTTCTTGTTTTTTTAGAGTAAAAGGTTATTCCATAAGGTTATTCTTTTTAAAACATGTTTCAAAGAATCATGTTTAAGAGGAAAAAAAATAAAGAAAAGAAATTATTCCAAGAGACAACGTGAATTTTTCACTTAATATGATTAAAAAATTCAAGTGCAAATCTTCTAAAGAGAGTTGGCAAAAAACAACCTGCTTTCAACAAATTTCTAGAATGTAATTCACTATTTTCTTTAAAAAATGAACTAGCTTTCTTTTGTTAGTACAAGTCTTTTTTATAATATTTTTGTAAAAAACATTTGTATACCATCATGTTTTATTTTATAAACTTTATTTATAAAAATAAGCTATTAGTTCTTACTTTTTATTACCTTGTCTTATAAATAATGATTATGAACATAAAACGATTGGAAGACCAAAAGATTGAAAATGATGAAATATTATTAGTGATCAAATGAAATTAATCCAAAAGCTAAATTGTTAGTACATAAAAACTAAACTAATTAATAAAATATAATAAATATATCCTAATAAAATAAATCAATAAACATAACTAACAAATAATATAATAAAGATATGACTAATACTACAAACATGTTTGAGTTAATGTAAGGTAATGTATGATAGTTTTTTAACCAATGAAATAACAATAATGTGATTATTTTAAAAATCTTTTTTTTAATAGTAATATTTATATCAAATATATAATGATGTAACAAATAAATGGGAATTAGCAAATAATATAATAAACATTACTAACAAAATAGTTATTAAAAATTGGTAAATATATAAGGGTGAATTTGGTTAATGGATCTTTTTCAATTTTTGTTATAATAACTAGGACCATTGTACATTTACATTTAGTAAATGTACCTCGATTTTATTTACCGTTTGAAGTTAGGTCTTCTCCCACAAACCTCCGTCGCTCCTCTACTCCCTTTACCTCCCACCTTCGACATTCCCTCTGTTCTCATTCATCTCATCTAGATCGAACCTTTTTCATATCTCTCTGCAATCTTACCTTTGACCTTCTTCATCGCCGGCCTCTCATCTGGAAACTGCAACAACAACATCTCTTCGAGTCTCACTCTTCTCCTTTTTGTTGGTTGGACAACCAATGGGCATGCCGATTACAAAACCTAGGCTTCCACCAAGACCTTTCGAATTAGTGATGTTATTTGTATGTTTCTTCTTCTTCACCCTCATTTGATTTATTGTATAAGTGTGTTTTGTGTTTCTCCTATTAGTTGCTGAAGATGGGGTGGCGCCGCCACCGCCTAGAATGAAGCTTCTGACCGCCGAGAGTGCCTCCGTCGCCTCGCTCTCGAAACCATCGATCTTTCCAAAGATCCCTATTTTATGCGCAATCACCTTGGCAAGTACTTCATCTCTATATTTCTCATTGTCTAATTTTCTGTTTTTTCCATTCAATTTGACTTCCTAGTTGCTAAATTAGAGTTTCCGATTGTCTTTTTTTGTTAGCTATGATTGTAAGTTGTGAATTGAGAAAAGAGGAAATTACTGGAAACCACCCGTTAAATAGGTCATATTGCAACTAACCACCCGCTCTATCACTATTTACCGGAAAGCACCCGTTAAACATACTCCGTTACCAAAATACCACCACGTGTCAGTTTCCCGTCAAATATCCGTCTTGTGGGCCCCATTTTATAATAAAATAATATTTTCTTTCTTTTTTCGGTTTTTCTATTTTAAAGTTGTAATTGTTTTATTTTTCTTTCATTAATAAATGATTATAACTAAATTAAAGAGTATGTTTAACGATTAAAACCGCCTCACATTACTACTCTTACTTAACCACCCTCTGTCACTTTGATTTGGACGAAGAAGAGACTCTTCTCCAAGTTTTCGTTTGCGAAGAACTTTGGTTTGAGATGGTTCAAACAAAGAATGAAAGATCGCGCTCAAGGGAAGCGACAGAATCAGGTATGTAGCTACTCTTCTCCAGCCCTAATTAGTAATGTCGTATTTAACTCCTTGTTTCTGTGTAACTTCTACTTGATTGAAGTAGTTTTGCATCGTGTGTGTAATTTCGCTTTGATTGAAGCCGTAATTTTGCATCTTTTGAGTGTATCTCTCTCCATTGCCACATCTATGTAATTTGGCTATGATTGAAGAAATATTGCATCTTCTGATTGAAGTAATTTCACCTCTGTTGGTGATGTTGCATCTGTGTTGGTGATATTACATCTGTGTTGTGATGTTGCATTGTATTTGTAATACCCCAAATCCACGGGATTTGGAGTGTCATATTGGGCTAGGATCTCACAATGGATCCTGACCCTAGCCTGACAACAAGTTCACTGGATCTTACAATAAGGCACAGGTAGATTAAAACCAAATACATAAAAGTTGTATATGATACATCAAAAGAGTTTACAAACTCATAGCCGAGTACAAAACATCAAACCACAACATCTCATACAAAAGATCTCATATCCCGCCCATCCTAATGTACAGAAGTCCTCGGCTGGCCACACCATCTATCTCACCCTGCAGTCTTCCTAACCTACAGATCATCTACAACACGGTATGAAACTATTAGCTACAACAATGAAAAGCATGAAGGTAATAGCACAACTACACATCAACATCTCATGCATGCAATGCCACACACATTCATTTATTATCTTTCATTACGTTATTCCATTACTAATTCACCTTCTTTTGTAACACGAGGAACCTTAAGAACCTCGTCCCTTTCCCCGTTAACACATGTTTTTCCATTGGGGGTGATCGTCACTCGTCCCCCCTGTGTTACTGGCTTCTAGGCACCTCCTCCTAACCAGCGGGCGGAGATCGGTGGTTGCCGTCCGTTATAATACACTTGGGCCAAATAAATGTAATAAATGGTCATCCTAGTCCGGTTTAGGTTATAAATGCACAATCATATGAACACACACAACCATCACAATCATACAATCCACAACTGCATGCTAAGTAAGTCCTATGGACTTACCTAATATACTCGTAATCTGTACCACGTCACAGCTTCCCCTTGGGGAAGTAATCAACGCCTGCAATAGCAAGGCACACACAATCACATACTGCAAAGGTTAGGAGACTCGTCTTACTAACCACAACCAACCTATATCTCAAATCTAAACCTCAGATCCTCAACACATTCATAAATGCCTAAGGCATATCCTCAACATAACATCTCATCATACTCGTACACATACTAAACCTTAAAGGCATAACCGATATCCATAACATCATCATGATCTTCAACTCATTCTAACACCTAGCATGCATCTAATCAGTATTCCTCAATCTCAAATTTAATCCTAATTTAATTAATTAACTTAAATTATTTAATTAAATTTCACCAAAATAACGTTTTGCCCGCAGTCATTTCTAAACCCATCTGTTATCAGATTTCATAAAACAAACAAACCCCTAAACACTAGAATAATATAATGATCATAATGAAATTTCTAATTATCCATTTTGAAAGCCTAAGGTCAATTTAGGTCAAATCTCAGTACGGAAAATGAATAAATTCATAACTTATTCGTTACTAACCCGATTGACGATCTGAAACAAGATTCGGAATCACAACGACGCAGCCTACGCATGTACAACATCAAATTCACCGGAATCTGAGCGACGGAACTGTCCTGGTGACATATATGCTCGACCAGGTCCTTATCTGCTCGGAAATGCAGAAACTTGGTACCGATATGAAGAGAATGAAGAGTGGAATCCAGAAACTCAAACGCAATTGAAATCGGATTAGAATTGAGAGTAGATCTGAGTTTAAAGTTTGAGAGAAATCAGATCTTTTACGAGGAAACGTGAAAGGAAATGAATTAATAAACGATTTTCCGCTATTTATAGTGAAGTCGATAATTATCCTTTAGCGAAGTCGATAATTATCCTTTAGCGAAGTCGATAATTATCCTTTAACTGATCCAATGGCGGGTTGAACCCCTTGCTCCAAACTTCTCAAAATTGAAACAATAAATCTTGAATATTGTAGGGATAATTATTCCACAATTGCCTCGAAAAACGTGTATTTCTAAGCCGTCTTTCTTAGCCATTAAGAAACTAAATAGCGACTCTTTTGGCCGTTTTGCCTTTCCATGTTATTTCATATCTAGGACATGTCCAATGTCCTGATCATTTCTCTCAACTGCATTTTGATTAATTGGAGCTCCCAAATGCTCCAAATAATACCGGAGGGTAAAATTAATTACCTGGGGGAAAAGTGAAAATTTCACCGTAAGCCCAAAATTACGCCAGGAACATAACAGTGGGACTTATACTTAACACTTCCGCAATCTTCGCGAGTTATATGTCAATTACTATCACTGATTAAGTTAATCAACATTAATTTGAATTCAGAAATCCTAACTATTACATCACACACCCCTTAAGAAAAAGTATCGTCCCGAAACTTGAACAATTCCCAAATCGTCTCGGACTCATACGCTGAGGTATAGACACTCTCTCTATCGGAGGTATCACATCTCCGTTCAAACGTATCAACCTATAACACTCTATAACCTCAAAACACAGCATGTAGGAATCACCAACTCCAACAACAAGATCATAACGATATCCAAAGGCATAGAGGAAAAACCATCTCTAGCCAACTACTAACAAGGTCACAAGGCATGGAGGAAAGCCGTCTCTAGCCAATCGTACTCGTAACACAACTATGTGGAGGAAAACCGTCTCCACTCACACTATGTCCATCAATAATAGCATGGTGGAAAGAACCATCTCCAGCTAATCCTAAACATATTACAATAGCATGGAGGAAAGAACCATCTCCAGCTATACCTATATCGTGCTAGCAAACAAGATCTAACAGATCAGATGCACATATCAAAGCTAGCACGAAAACACATCATATCACATAAGCACATAGCATACAAGCACTCACCAAAAAGGCACTAAGATCTACTCGTGGATCCTACGGGTGCCTCTAACTCCGCATAGAACTCTGGATAGTTCCTCTGGATACTATACTCTGTCTCCCAGGTAGCCTCATCCGATCCTCGTCTCGACCATTATATCCTCATCATAGGAATATCCTTCGAATGCAGGCGTCTCACACCTCTCTTTCTAGAACTGCAAAAGGTTGTTCTACAAAAGTGTGGTCCGGCTCAACCACTAGATCATCATAACTCACAATGTGCCTCAGGTCTGGTATGTACTCCCTCAGCTGAGACACATAAAATATAGGGTGAACACCCTCTAACTTCGGTGGCAAAGCCAATATGTGCACTGCTCTCCCAACTCTATCCATATCTCGAAAGGACTGACATATCGGAGACTCAGCTTCCCCTTTATGCCAAAACGTCTGACGCCTCGTGTCAAAGTTACTCTCAACTAGACATGAGCTCTTACCCTGAACTCTTGAGGTTGACGCCTCCTATCTGCATACAACTTCTGCCGACTATGTGCAGCCAACATCCTCTCTCTCTGATCAGCGTTACTCGAGCCATATCATCCTAAATCTGTTTAGGCGCTATCCCACTCGTACTGCTAGGCTCCTCCCAACATAAAGGTGTATGACACCTATGTCTACACAACACCTCATAGGGGCCATCCCTATAGATGCATACCAACGGTGGTGGTATAAGAACTCAACGAGTGGGAGATAAACAGATCGTCCCTGTTCCTAATCCATCCCACAAGCTCACAACATGTCCTCTACGATCTGGAGGGTTCTCTCAAACTGACCGTCTGTCTGAGGTAAAACTCAATCATGATATGTGGACGCGTTCCCCAGGCAGTCTAAATCTGCTATCAAAACCTCAAAGTAAACCGTCTACTACAATCATAGTCGATCGTCATCGGTACACTTATGGAGTCCCACCATCTGTCTAGTGTACTCCTTTGTTACTTCATTCACTGGCCACGTCTCTCTGTAGAGAAGGAATGTGTCGCCTTCGTAAATCTGTTAATAATAATCTGGATAACACCAAAACTCTTACTGGGTCTCAATCCCATCACAAGTCCACAGATAAGTCCTCTCACTTCCACTACAGCACTGGTCGTGGATGAGCTCATCTCCAAGGCAGTAACACTTTAACCTGATTTACTACTTCGTGGTACCTCTTATTTGTACATGGATGTACTAAAGAAGGTGTACTATGAGTGTACTGTAATCTTCTCCACTCGACTCCGCATAAGCGGTTATATTGACGCAGTTGCGGCGCCTCATACTCCTTCTGTTCCATTAAAGAATTGTGGTGTCTCGCCATGAGGCATCCTTTCATCAAGTTCCCTCAAGGTCAGGCAAGTCCCCTGTTTTTGTTGGACCTCATCCAACAAACCAGGTAAAATCCCTAAACATGAAACTAACGTCCTTATCAGCAGTTGTAGGTCCAACTCTAACCAAGCTAGATCATTTTGAAACCGAGACTGTACAGCAATTCCAACAATCGCCTTCTCTCGAGGCATCTTCTTATTCAAGGCATCAGTGACCACATTCTCCTTGCCAGAATGGTACAAATCTCAAGGTCACCGTCCTTGATCAACTCAAACCATCGACGCTGCAGTTATTCAACCTTTATTGCATAAAAATATGCTTCAACCTCCTATGACCTGTGAAACTCTGACACGAAATGTCACACAGGTATTGTCTTCAAATCTTGGAACTTGAACTACCACCACTAACTCAAAATCATGAGTCGGGCAATTCTTCTCATACGTTCTCAGCACCGTAGTCACGTGATTCCCAGAATCTTCTGATTATCACCGAATAGAAGCAGAGATCAAATGCTTCCTCTACTCTTCAGAGCTTCGACATACTACTTCAACCTCACAATTATGGTGGTCTTCCTCGGAAGACTCGTAAATGGATGCACAATCACATAAAATCCTTCCTCAAAGCGTTGGTAGCAATTGGCTGGGCCGAGAACTATGCTTTCCCTTAACGTTCATCAGTATCATCCATAAGACTTCATACTTACTCCTCGTCACATCAATCATGATCCTACTGGCGGAACAACATGACCTTGAAGGTTACTTCTGGCATCTCAATTCACATTTAGGGAGCATAGCACACTGGCTTCTACCCCTCGGATTCCGCAAAACCGTCCTCAAATAACCGGTACGTTCCTCTCCGTTGTGAGAGTACACCAAATGTCATCAATAAGGTCTACCACCAACTGATCAAGGAAGTAGATGAAGACACTGTTCATCAACTCCTATAACGACTACTAGGACGTTCCTCAACTCAGATGACGGCACTACAACTCGTAGTGTCCATAACGGGTATGGAATGTTGTCCTATGTCCATGTTGCTCTCTCATCCTTAGCTGATGATATCCTAAGCATACGGAAATCTCAAAAACACAATTGCTTCTCTTAGTTGATCCAACAAGTCGTCCATACGTAGCAATGAACGTGTTAGGGCGAACGGAGCCCGTCTCAAACCACTCTTCAAATTGCTTCTTCAATTTCTAACAACTCAACAAGCCATATACCTCATAGGCCTTCTCCCAACCAATCCCGTACCATACTTTAACGCTATATCAAAGTCCTCATTCCGCTGAGGCGATAAATTAGACGGTTCAGTAACACGTCTATAAGATCATATACCACTGGAATACTCTTCAGTGTGGAACTATCTCTTTCCTTCATGGCACAACATAAAAAAACATCACCCTCTGGTATTATTAACCTCGCGGCTCATACGGCACTAAGGACAACTCAACTCCTCAAAGGTCATAACCTCGGAAAACCTCTACTTAGTCAATCTCAGTAGAGACTATAATAGTCCTCCTACTGCTATCTAAACCAACATGATATATATTCATCCACCACACACATAAAGACCTTCTCATGCACCCAAGGCATGAAAAAGAAGACTTCAAACCATACACAAGTCCCTGAACAAAGGGAACAACCACATATCTCGCGGGTACCTAAGACACGTAACCCTATAAAGGAAGATATGTCTTCTACTGTATCCACAATTAACTATTAACACATGCATCGAAAGACAAGAGGTGCATAGCACTCACAACAAATAAAACTCCACTAGGTAAACCATTAACAAGAATGGTACATGTAACAGCTAACGCCCGAAGCTCTACTGCATATCATTGCTCAATCTCAAACCTATGCTCCTCAGGTATCATTGAGGTCATCGCCATAGCCTCCACTTCCACTCTTTCTGCATCGGAAAGAGAAAGGTCTTGATGAGAAGAAACACTACCTTGCTGACAAAAAGGGGCCAGATCACCTAGTTCACCACAGGTGAAGCAAGCTATCGGTGCCATGGGGCACTCAGAGCGCACATGATCTGGATAACCATAGTTGAGACATATACGTCTCATCCATGCCACTAGTACGGGTGGCTCCTCTGCACTGCCCAGCTCAAAGGCTCTACCTTGAGCTCTTCTAGTATCTGTGGTACTCCTACCACAACCCTTACCTCTACTCAGCCTGGGAACGGATTCCTAAGTAAGCATATGATTTGGGATTCTCTGCTGCCCCAACGTCTACTACTGAGGTGTCTTCTGACCACCTCCCATCACACTAGTAGAAATAAAACCCTATCGTGATGCCACTCTAGTTTTCTTATAGAAAACAACTCTATGACCCTGTCTACCACAAGTAAAGCAAGTCACTGGCGATCTTGGACATTGTGGTCGTACATGTCCAGGCTTCCCACAATTGTAACAAGTCCTCATTTCACCAGAAGTCCGTGTGAAACGAGAAGTACTTGGACGTCCACAAGTCGGGTTGGGTTTGCAACCCGAAGATCCAACCTCGTCTTTCACTGATTCAACCCGTTGTTTCTTCTTTAATCTAGAAGCTTCAGTTGATCTTACAAATGTTGGTAAATCCGGTGTTACTCTACCCGCTATCACTGCCTTATATACTTGCTGCATATACTCTTGAAACTCAAATCTACTCATGGAGACACGATCAGCCTCTTCAAACTCGTTCTTTCCCATAGGTAACACAACAACGGATACTGGTCCCTGACTTGACGTTGTTGAAGGAAGAGGTGGTGTACCCCTATCTCGTCCCACTACAGATACTGCTCTAGTCTGAGCCATCTGTAGAATATACACTCCTAACTTAAAAGGTTGTATATATATATGCCATATGTTTCAATATATATATATATATATATATATATATATATATATATATATATATATATATATATATATATATATATATATATACATATATTACTCATTATTACATATATATATATATCTACACTGTCGAGATCCTCAGATGGGTGACGACTTCTGTACGTACTATCCCAAAACATCTGTAGTCGCTTTAAAACCAAAATCCTTTAAAAAGTCATACTCCATGTGGGTTCTGTTTATTTATCCACTCTACCTTTATTGCAGATAGCAAATGTCATTGTTGTCAACCTAAGGCTCTGATACCAACTCTGTAACACCCTAAATCCACGGGATTTGGAGTGTCACATTGGGCTAGGATCTCACAATGGATCCTGACCCTAGCCTGACAACAAGTTCACTAGATCTTACAAAAAGGCATAGGTAGATTAAAACCAAATACATAAAAGCTGTATATGATACATCAAAAGAGTTTACAAACTCAGAGCCGAGTACAAAACATCAAACCACAACATCTGATACAAAAGATCACATATCCCGCGCATCCTAATGTACATAAGTCCTCGGCAGGCCACACTATCTGTCTCACCCTGCAGTCTTCCTAACCTGCAGATCATCTACAACACGGTATGAAACCGTTAGCTACAACAATGAAAAGCATGAAGGTAATAGCACAACCACATATCAACATCTCATATATGCAATGCCACACACATTCATTTATTAACTTTCATTACGTTATTTCATTACTAATTCAACTTCTTTTGTAACACGAGGAACCTAAAGAACCTCGTCCCTTTCCCCGTTAACACAGGGGTTTGCATTGGGGGTGATCGTCACTCGTCCCCCCTGTGTTACTGGCTTCCAAGCACCTCCTCCTAACCAACAGGCGGAGACCGGTGGTTACCGCCCGTTATAGTACACTTGGGCCAAATAAATGTAATAAATGGTCATCCTAGTCGAGTTTAGGTTATAAATGCACAATCATATGAACACAAACAACCATCACAATCATACAATCCACAACTGCACGCTAAATAAGTCCTATGGACTTACTTGATATACTCGTAACCTGTACCACGTCACAGCTTCCCCTTGGGGAAGTAATCAACGCCTGCAATAGCAAGGCACACACAATCACATACTGCAAAGGTTAGGAGACTCGTCTCACTAATCACAACCAACCTATATCTCAAATCTAAACCTCAGATCCTCAACACATTCATAAATGCCTAAGGCATATCCTCAACATAACATCTCATCATACTCGTACACATACTAAACCTTAAAGCCATAACTGATATCCATAACATCATCATGATTCTCAACTCATTCTGACACCTAGCATGCATCTAATCAGTATTCCTCAATCTCAAATTTAATCCTAATTTAATTAATTAACCTTTAATTAATTAATTAAATTTCACCAGAATAATGTTTTACCCGCAGGCCATTTCTAAACCCACCTGTCATCAGATTTCATCAAACAAACAACCCACAAACACCAAAATAATATAATGATCATAATGGAATTTCTAACTATCCATTTTGAAAAGCCTAAGGTCAATTTAGGCCAAATCGCAGTACGAAAAACGAATAAATTCATAACTTATTCGTTGCTAACCCGATTGACAATCTGAAACAAGATTCGGAATCACAACGACGCAGGCTACGCATGTACAACACCAAATTCACCGGAATCTGAGCGACGGAACTGTTCTGGTGACATATATGCTCGACCAAGTCCTTATCTACTCGGAAATGCAGAAACTTGGTACCGATATGAAGAGAATGAAGAGAGGTATCCAGAAACTCAAACGCAATTAAAATCGGATTAGAAACGGAGAGTAGACCTGGGTTTGAAGTTTGAGAGAAATCAAAGCTTTTACGAGGAAACGTGAAAGGAAATGAATTAATAAACGATTTTCCGCTATTATAGTGAAGTCGATAATTATCCTTTAGCGAAGTTGATAATTATCCTTTAACCGATCCAATGGCGGGTTGAAGCCCCTTCTCCAAACTTCTCGAAATTGGAACAATAAATCTTGAATATTGTAGGGATAATTATTCCACAATTGCTTCGGAAAACGTGTATTCCTAAGCCGTCTTTCTTAGCCGTTAAGAAACGAAATAGCGACTCTTTTGGCCGTTTTGCCTTTCCATGTTTTTTTATATCTAGGACATGTCCGATGTCCTAATCATTTCTCTCAACTGCATTTTTATTAATTGGAGCTCCCAAATGCTCAAAATAATACCGGAGGGTAAAAATAATTACTCGGGGGAAAAAGTGAAAATTTCACCATAAGCCCAAAATTACGCCAGGAACATAACAGTGGGACTTATACTCAACACTTACGCAGTCTTCGCGAGTTATATGTCAATTACTATCACAGATTAAGTTAATCAACATTAATTAGAATTCGAAAATCCTAGCTATTACAGTGTTGTCTTCTTTTGAGTTTTTTCCTTTCAGTTTAAGTCATCTTAAATGGTATGGCAGAATGTAGGGTCATTGACTGATCTTTTTTGTACAATAGTGATGTGGAAGAATCTGTAAAAGGAACATGAATTGAATTAGGGCTTTTATATTGTTTATACAAGGTGATTCATGTTTGTGTGTAGGACCACTTCTTATTTGTTTGATGGCAAAGTTGACTGAATTAGGAAACATGTGAATGTTATTTAATTAGGGCTTTTCTTATTGTTTTTTCCAAGGCTGAATATCAATTTGAGGGTTATGTGTGATGGGCAGTTTTACACAGGGCATGATGATCAATTATTTTATAGGAAATCTAAATTTTATTTGTACCCAAATGTTGATCCTGATTTACAGTCCAAAATTGTGTTAGAGACAATGTTAAAGAAAGAGGTTGGGTTATTAGAATTGAAAGAGATATGGTACTCTAAATCAGGTCAAACCATACATAATGGGTTAACATTTGTGAGAGATGGCAGTGATATTTTGAAAATGGTTGGCTGTGTTGGAAGTGATAAACTAGTCCACTTGTATGTTGTTCAAGGTGATGAGTCTAGCCCACATTATTTGAGACCCCAAGGCCCAAAAGATAACCTCAACCAACATAGCTCATCCCTAAACTGCCCACTGATCCCAATACCTAATGTTAGTACCCCTATATCTAATGCCATAACCCTAGTCGAGGATGCTTTTTGTGAAGTACCGATTGAAAGATATTGCTCAGATGAAGAAGGTTTGGAAGAAGGTTCAGAAGAAGGTTCAGAAGATGGGGAAGATGTGTTAGGTGAGGAGTCTTCTTCTTCAGGTGAAGAATTCGCTTTCAAAGTCAATGAAAATGAAGATGATGAATTGTTTGAGAATAATGTTGATCCCATTGTTGGTGATGTTGGTGATGTAGCTAAAGAAGTTGGCGGATGGGGTTTCTATTGATGAGAAATCACTAGATTCTGATGATTTGCACAGTGTGACAGATTCTGATGGTAAATCATCTTTAAGGTATCCTGAGTTTAATCCAATTGTAAATTTCAAGAGAAAAATATGTTTAGTTGTGGGGATGAGATTTGGGTATAATGATATATTTAGGAAAGCATTAAGGCAGTATGCTATAGAGGATGGGGGTGATTATTACTATTTGCATAATGATAAAACCAAAGTCTTTGTATACTGTAAGAATAAGTGTGATTGCCCTATGAAGCATGCTAGAAAAGTGTGTAAGTGTGGAAAGACTTTCTCTAAGTTCAGGGCTTGTGCTAGGAAAATGGGAAAAGATGGTACATTTCAGCTTAAGAGTTTTAACCCTAAGCATGATTGTAGATGGCAACATGAAAACACTAAGATAACCTCAATGTGGCTAGCTGACAAATACCTTGAGCATTATAGAGCTGATCCAAAATGGAAATCGAAAGGGTTTATAGCTGCAGTGAAAAGAGATCATAGAATTCTGATCTCATATAACCAGGCTTGGAGAGATAGATTTAGGGCAATGTTAATGACACAAGGAGATGCTAGATTACAGTATGGTAGGGTTTGGGATTATGCTGCAACAGTCAAGAAGTACAATGAAGGAAGCTCTGTGTTTGTGAAAGTTTGTCTAGATGATCCAAAAAAGCCCTTATTCCAAAGGTTGTATGTGTGCCTTGATGCTTGCAAGAGAGGGTTTATGTTGGGTTGCAGGCCAATCATAGGTATTGATGGGTGTCATTTAAGAGGGGCTTACACGGGACAAGTTTTGGTAGCAGTTGGCAAAGATGCGAATGACAATATCTTTCCAATTGCTTTTGTTGTTGTTGAAGCAAAAAGAAAGGAAACATGGGGTTGGTTTATTGAGATTTTGTTGAGAGATGTTGGGGAAAGCAATCCCACATTTATCTCAGATAGACAAAAGGTGAGTGTGATTGCCTTGCTTATATATTTTAATTTAAGTTTAATGTTTTCACATTTCTTCCTTTTATTTCTATGTAATTGCAGGGTTTAATTGAGGCTCTTCATGAGGTTGTTCCAATAGCTGACACTAGAGTATGTGTTAGGCATCTATACAATAATTTCAAGCAAAGATTTCCTGGGAAGAGTTTTAAGGATGCTCTATGGGCTGCTGCAAGAGCAACAACTTTGTTGATTTTAACTATGCAATGAATGAGGTGAAAGAATTAGATGTTGATGCTTGGACATACCTTATGGAAGCAAACCCTACAACTTGGTCTAAGCATGGATTCAAATCATACACCAAGTCAGATATGTTACTCAATAATCTGTGTGAGAGCTTCAATTCTTTCATACTTCAAGCAAGGGAGAAGCCTATTCTGTCAACGTGTGACTCTATTAGAAGGCAGTTGATGAGAAGATTTGTCACCAAAAAACAAGGAATCATCAAGTATGAAGGGAAGTATGCACTAAAAGCTTTGAAGAAGTTAGAGTTTACAATGGAAGAAGGTGCGAAGGCTTGTACACCTACTTGGGGTGGTGGAGACAGGTTTGAAGTTGATCATGTGGACAGGACCTTTATTGTTGATTTGGCTCTAAAAACTTGTTGTTATAAGTGGGACTTGAATGGAATACCATGCCCACATGACATGTGCTGTATTGCAAACTACAGAAGGTAGTTGGATGATTTTGTGCACTCTACTACACAAGGGAGACTTACATGAGGGCATATGACAGTATAACACCCTCAACCTAGAGAATCAGAATGGGAATGCACTAGTTATCTAAAGCCAGGTCCACCAAAGTACATTGTACAACCTGGGAGGCCTAAGAAGGTTAGAAGAAAGTCAATGGGAGAAGATCCACCAAGTAGGGTTCGATCTGGCAAGGTGAAGTGCTCAAACTGTGGAGGAGAAGGGCACTACAAAAACAGGTGTAAGAACCCACCAAAAGCACCACCACCACCAAAGCCTGTGAATCATGGTGGGAGGCCAAGGAACCCTAACACTGTGGAGGTTGGCTCTCAGAAAAGGAAATACACAAAGAGGGTAACCTTCTTTTAAAGCTCTCAATTTCTCTTCAAATTTTTTGTTCAACCTAATTTGGAATCTGTTTTCTTGCAGCCTAAACAGAGCTTTGTTATGAGCATACTAGAAGGACAAGATGTAGGAACACAATGCTCAACTGCACCTGGAGGGAGTTCATCAAGTCAAGGTCCAAAACAAGCATCAACTCAAGATTTAGGAGGACCATAAAATATGTTTTCTTAGTCTGTTGTACTGTTAGCCTTTTGTACTGTTATGAATCTTTTAGTCTTTTGTACTGTTATGACTGTCTTAGCCTTTGGTATTGTCTAACTCAGTTAAAATATTGCCAATGTGTTAGCCTTTTGTACTGTCATGGTTATTGTCAATGTTATGAATGTCTTATGAATGGTTTCTTATGTACTATCAAGGTTTCATGGTTATTTGATGAAGATGATTAATTGTCAAGGTTTTTATGTACTGTCAAGGTTTCATGGTTATTTGATGAAGATGAAGATGATAAATTGTCAAGACTTTTGTATTGTCATGGTTTTATGTACTGTCAACCTTCATGGTCATTGTACTGTCAAGGTTTCATGGTCATTGTACAGAATCTCATGGTTATTTGATTACACTATCAAGGTATGAATTTCATGGTTATTTGATTACACTGTCAAGGTTTCATGGTTATTTGATTACATAAACCTTGAAATGGACAACTTGTACATGAATTTCATGGTCATTTGATTACACTGTTAAGGTATAAACCTTGAAAATCTGTACATAAAATATCATGGTTATTTGACAGCAAACCTTGATAGATTACAGTGTAGCCTCTATCAATCTGAGGGACAACAATTGACAATCTGTACATAAATGGTTATTGCATAAACCTTGACAATCTGTCAAGGTATAAATGGTTTTTGCATAAACCTTGAATCTGTCTATTAGTTATGTCAATTAGAGAGACAATAATTGAAGAAAAAATATCATAAACAATTGATCATAAAAACCTTGACAGCAAACGAAAATATCATCCAATACCTTAAACAATTGCATCTATCAAGGTTGGCAATCTAAGAGACAGTGAAGTATCAATTTAAGAGACAGTAAACCTTGACAATTGCTCATAAAAAATTGCACTTAAACCATGACAATTGCTCATAAAAAATTGCACTTAAACCTTGACAATCTGAGAGACAACAAAGCTACTAAAACCTTCACAATTGCTCATAAACAGACCTTAAATTGCTATTAAACAATTGCTAATAAACAAGGATCAAACAACTGCTCATTCATTAATTTGTAAACAGTCATATTACATGAACCAAGCTACTAAAAGCTTGACAACCGACCTTAATGACAACAACTAAAAGATCATCAAACATTTTACAACATTACAGCTTCACAACAACTACCAAACACAATATCATACACAACAAGCCAATAATTGTCAACATCAAACGACTATTATGTTCATTCTTCAGCTTTCTCACAAAATTATCATTTTCCAACCTGCATTGCTCATTCTCCATCTCCAGCTCAGATATCAACTTGTTTTTAGAAGCAAGCTCTTCAAGCATCTTCCCAATCTTCTCTTGTTCAACTCTTTTTGACTGTCTCAACTCCATTTTAGCAGCATTTAGTTCTTCCTTCTCCCTCATCAACTGTTGGATAACATATGTCGATCTTGGAGTAAATTTCTCATCATCCCACACAAAATGATTGCACTTTCCTCCTGATTTGTACAAAGGACAACCAAAAAACCTTCTTCTATAATGTTCCTTTGTACGAGCAGTAGAATATCTCTCTGGAAAACCATGGTGACATAGCCTAGGTTGAGAATATGTCGATTTTGGAGTACATTGTTCCTTTGTAGAGCTTGAGCTTGAGCTTGTTATTTGGAAACCCCAGGATCGAGTTCTTTGATGAAGATGATGCTCGAGTTCTTCTCTTCACTTCTCCAAGATCGGGATCGAGTTCTCTCTTCACTTCTCCCTTTCTTTTTTCGATTTAGGGTTTAAGTCAGAAATTTAGGTCATGTTAAAAGGGGGCGGTTTTAATCGTTAAACATACTCTTTAATTTAGTTCTAATCATTTATTAATGAAAGAAAAATGAAAAAATTTCAAGTTTAAAATAGAAAAACTGAAAAAAGAAAGAAAATATTATTTTATTATAAAATGGGGCCCACAAGACGGATATTTGACGGGAAACTGAAACGTGTGGTGTTTTGGTAACGGAGTATGTTTCACGTGTGGTTTCCGGTAAATAGTGATAGAGCCGGTGGTTAGTTGCAATATGGCCTATTTAACGGGTGGTTTCCGGTAATTTCCTCTTGAGAAAATATAAAATAGATAAAAACTGAACTAATTGTTTGGTTGGAAAAGAGTGTGGACCTAAAAGATGAGCTAAAATGCAGATTTTCACAGCTTTGCCGGATTCAAGAGGACATAACTCGGGTAGTAGTGATGGCGCGGTAGATGGTGAGATGAAGTTTACGAGTTGTCAAGCTGCAAAATTTCAAGGAGAAGTAGAATATGCAACAAGAGAACAAGAAGGTGGAAGATGAACTACAAGTTGTTGTAGAACATGTGAGTAACATGCAGACTAAAGTTGAGAGAACTATAAACAGATGGAATGAAGAGTTGGGGATATCCGGATCCAAATCTAGTAGTCAGATAAGGGATGCTATGAACCGTAACCAGATTCCATTGCGTGCTTTCATCTTTGGAAAAAAGACCAAGAAGTCATCTATACTTTCCAGCATGCAACCTTCATGGCATAAGAAACACTAACTTGTATGAATTGAGCAAACTTATACTTCCCAAAGTATGAAAAACTGATTGTTTTTTATGCTTTGCTTTGTTTGTGGTATCAGTGTTTGATTTTGATGCTAAACATGTTTTATTGTTAATTTTGACAAGCATCTTCGAGGTTCTATGCAAACTGACTGTTTTTGTAAAATAAAAGCAAGTTATGGTATCATGATTGTTATTATGGATAGTCTGTTGCATAATGCATTGCTATTTGTAAACCAAATCAAATATATTCTACAATAAAATGGCATAGTTAAGTATATGATATGAGAAATTCATACCAAAATTTCATATCAGAATTTTTTGGTATGAATTTCATACCAAAACTTTCTAGTATGAAATTCATACCAAAATTTCTAGTATGAATACTATTATGAAATTTGATACGAGAATTTCTAGTATGAATTTCATACCAGAAATTCATACCAGAAAATAAAAAATAAAATAAATAAAAAATAAAAAATAAAAAATAAAAAATAAATAAAAAGGGAAAAAGTAAAACAAATTCAAGAACATAAAGTTACAAAGGCAAAGTCTTCTTATTCTTTTTTTTTTTAAATAGAGAGGTTAATTACTTTTACCTACCATTAAACGAAATTGATAAAAATTGAAGGGGTACACAAACCTAATAAAAATAAAAACGGACCTATTTGACCAAATTCTGTATATATAAAGAAAAAATGTTGCGCACCAAAATAGTACATAATGTTGAAACTAACAAAATAAAATGATTGAATTAATAAAAATTTAATACTAATATAACAATAACCATAACTTGTTTTTAATATGGAATAATATTTTTTTTAATAGTGGTAGTTCATAAGAAATATCAACTAACAATATCAATAATATAAAATAATAAATATCATAATAAACATTTACAAAGGATAGTTCCAAAAGCATGATTTCAAAATAGTCTAAAAAAAAGAGTCTACTTCACGCTACTCTTTTGAAAAAAGAGTTGATTAGTGCATTTATTCAAACTAATTTAACAAACAATTGAACGGATGGTATATAAATTGAGTAACAACAACGAAATTTGTATTAAAAATGTGTTTTAAAAAGATTTACAAAAAGAAAATAATGCGAATATTGAGTATTACTACAAATGACTCATTTATGAAAGCTTATCTAGATTAACACCATTTCCGATATTGAAAATAGAATGGGCAATTTTGGTAACAGGCCTTTTTGAAAAAGTAGAGTAGTACCTAGGTTGTTTAATGTTTCAATTAAGTAAATATACGATATATTTACTAAACGCAAAACTAGAAAAAGCCTAGTAAACCAAATTGTTTCAAATAGAATTATGGTGAGATAATTCTTATCATAAGACGTTTTTCTAGATATTTTTTTCTATAAATTTTAAAATTGAACATATTTTAGAGATTTTATTAAAAAAAATATATTTAAAAATGAAATTAATAGGTATCTCACCTTGCCACTGAATTTAGACGATTCACAAATTTGCAGATGGGGTATGAAGAAAAAGTTTCCCTCTTTTTCCATTGAGTTTTCATAATATTCATGTATCATAAAACTAAACAACATAAACAAATGATTTTCCTCCATATTTGGCAGATTTTAATCACTGAATTTGAGGTTATGACAGCAACTTGTGAGCTTTCCTTTTTCTTGGATATATATATATATATAATTAAATTTATAATACTAGTGCAATATAAATTTTGAAATAACAGTTGGAAGAATTGGGTTAAATAGACTTTTTTTTCCAAGCTATTGTATTGTAGATAAATAGAATATTAGTGGTAAAAGGTCTAATTAGCCATTTTACCCAAATAACTTTAATCAAAATTTAAAATGTAACATATACACCAACTCGGAAAATGATAAAATGTAACATATACACCAACTCGGAAAATGATAAAATCTTTTAGATGACCTAACCTTATTTTTATTTGGAGAAAAAGTTGACGTTATTAACCGAATTATAATACTTTCTTTCATTTTTTACTCGTCGGTTATAGTTTATAGATTTTATTGTCCCTGTTCAGAATACCTTAGATGAACTAGCTTTAAACGGTTGCATTAAAATAAATAGAATACCGATAAACCATTTATAATAGAACTTTAATCATTATTTGCACGTTTACACCGATCAATGTCACCATAAAAAATCATAAATACTAGAGTTATTTTCATCGAAAACACGGAAAATTTCTAACTAGATTAAGGTGTTATGAAAATTGCATTTATCTTTTTCAAAATGTATGAAACCAGCTCATAGAATTAGATTACATTTCGTCCAAAATGCTATTTTGTTAAAACTATAATACACCAATTTGGAAAAGGATAAGTTCTTTTAACTAACATGACTTCTTTTTTAATTTAGGATAAAACTCGTCATAGTTAACTGAATCATAATATTTTTGTTCACTTCGATTGTCGGTTATAGTCTATAAGTTTTTTGTTAAATGAATTAGTTTTACAACCATTACATTAAAATATAGGGCATGCCGATAAATATTTATAACATAACTATAATTAATATTTTCAGTTTTAATCAATCGGTGTCATCATTAAAAAACCACAAATACTAGTTTCACAACCGAATCATAATACTTTATTTCATGTTTACAACCATGCATTGAAATCTATAAAGTACCGATAAACCATTTCTAAAATAACTCTAACTGTTATTTGCGATAATCAATGTCATATAATTACAAAATCACGTATACTAGGGTTTTTTCTCGAAAAAGCGGAAATGCCTAATTTCACCAAGTTGTTATGAAAATTATATTTGAATTTGTAAAATGTTGCATAATCATTTCATAGAACTATATTACATTCCGTCAAAAATTTATTTTCTTAAAATTACAATACATCAATTTGGAAGACGATAAAAGTTGTACCTAAATTGCTTTTTTAATTTAGGAAAAAAGTCGATATAATTAACCGTATCATAACATTTCCTTTCATTTTTACTCGTCAATACATTTACAAAGCTTGTTGTTCCTAATCGGAAAGCCATGAATGAACCAATTCTACAACTGTTACATCCTTACAATTATAAAAGAGGGACTTCCCCTTATGAACAGTTAATTTCTAACTATACCCTTTAGATTTTTTTTTTTACCGTTTTACCCTTCTGTCCTAACGTGTCCCTTTTTCTGGTAGGTTAACAGGTGTCTTCTCTCACCGATATGTTTCCTTCATCTTCACCGCTTGGATGGCCCCTTCTTTCCCTCTTGCTTCGACGGACCTTCTTCATCCGTGAGTTCCAAGCTTTCCTCTCCCCTACTCTCTTCTTCATTCTTCTCTTATGTGCCTCACTCAACCCGCCGGCCTCCGTTTTCCTCTTCTGTCTTTGTATGCCAAAAACTTTTGTATGAGTTTTTATTATTCTTCTTGTGATTTTGTTTTTTTTGATTTCATTCACATACTTTCGGGCTTGTTGGACAACCTACAAAATAAAGGCTGCAATTGGGAACTCTACTTCTAAATTTGCTTTTGGACATGCTAATGTATCTACTTCTCTTCCTGTATATGCATTTGCACAGTGAACACCAGACTTGTCCCAGTCAGATGTTCAAAATTGTTTTTCGGGATCAATATCTAGCGTTGCTTCTTGTTGTCTATCATACAAAGGAGCTAGATTTTTCCGACCAAGCTGTAATATCCGTTATGAAGTATTTAAGTTCTAACATGTATTCGATACACTTGCATCTACAACAATAGTGGCTACATCTTCACTTCCACCAACATTGGCACCGTCATCGCCTCCAAATCCAGGCAAAGGTAAATCTGTTATGTTTTCCCTGAAATATTTGCATTACATTTGGTAATTAACTAAATACTTAACAATTGTACTTGCAGAAAAGGGGGTCAAAACAACAAAAAATGCCCTTTTGATGTGGTTGTAATAGTTGCATGTTTATTATTTTTTGCTTTCATCTATTTGTGTTCAAGACAACAATGAAGAGAAGGGAGAAAATACAACAATGAATTGTGACAAGAAGATGAGATTACTAGCACTGAAACATTACAAATTGCTTACGGTGACATCAAATAAGCAACGCAGGATTTTGCAGAAGCCAACAAGCTTGGGAGAGGAGGATTTGGTATAATTTACAAGCTATAACATAAATTTTGCTTATATCAATGTACACAAAAGTTTCTTTTATTATGACTATATGCAATTGAAGTGGTCATCAATAGGCTTATTTTGCCGTGATCTGCAGAGCGTGCTAGCTGACGTGCAAGAAATTGCAGTCAAGAAATTGCTAGCACTTAAACATTACAAATTGCTTATGGTGACCTACTTTTTGGAGTTGTAGGGATCAATAGCAAAATGGATTTCATGCATCAACCGCTCAATCATGCTAATAGTGACATCCGTTTGCATTTTCTTGGAAGATCATTACCAATTGAGATGAGGGAAACAAGCGGTAACGTCCGATTTTGGGTGCTTAGCCATGCTCCCTGCACTTGACCTCTGATATAGTGAAAATAAATGTCTACATACATACTTTGCCCTACATTCAGAAATATAGATACTAGTTACTCTCGGATTCACAATCGAACAAATCATTATATGTTATTTAATAGAATAATGATCTCTTACATTGTCCTTCATATTTCGAGTAGAATCCCAAAGAGTTTAACAAGATTAAGGTGTTGAAGCTTAGCAACTAATAGCACCGCATTCCTAAATTCTTCTTCACCTTACATTGAATTAATTGCCAATCTCTTGACTGTAATTTTTTGCACGTCAGTTACTTTTGTTGTATATAGTTTGGGTCCTTGGTTATAGTTTGTTCTTGAATCTTTCAGCAGATTTTGCCGTACACTTTAATCTGATAGCAATATATGGTAGTATATTCTTTTTCATTCTGAAGGATTTCAGTGCTCAATTCATTTCGATCATCTCTCTTGTTTAAAGAAAGAAGTCCATATTTGGTTGCACAGTTTTTAGATTATACCATTACAACTAATATCAGTTAAAATTAGTTTTGGATATTACTCATCTGTTTATATAGTTAATCAAATTTTGTGTGTTGGTTTTTTCCTTGTAATCGTGCCCGATGCTAACCAGGGGAGTAAGAAAACCCTAAACAATAGAAGGCTCAAGATTATGCTAAAAAGTTGAACCTGAATTATGTTTCATTTCATAAATTTTGCATGTACTGTATACATTATTTTCTCATCTAATTAATCTACCCTCATTTTAATAGAAGGAGACTTTGCAAAAGCACTTGGTGCGAGTACCTTGTATAGTTGTATACTTGTATGTAATGTTTTATTTCTATTTATGTTCCTTGTCATGACCAATCGAAACATTATCACAAAGCTCTAATTATTATTTGCGGTTTTAGCTAATAATAATTAGAGTATACTTGTATGGTTGTATAGTTGTATACTTGTATGTAACTGTACTATAATTTATAAAATTTAAGTTCCCAACACATACGTAAGAAAATAAAAACCGACGCGGGCGCGTTGCGCGCGCGGCTCCACTAGTTGAAATATACACAATACCGTAAATCATTTATCACAAAACTCTAATTATTATTTGCGATTTTAGCTAATCAGTGTCATATAATTACAAAAAGCACAGATATTAGGGTTTTTTCTCGAAAAAGCGGAAAATACCTATTTACACTAGTTGTTATGAAAATAATATTTGAATTTCTAAAATGTCTCATAATCATGTAGCAGAATTATATTACATTTTGTCCAAAATTTATTTTCTTAAAATTACAATGCACCAATTTGGAAGACAATAAATTTTTGTACCTGTAATTGTTTTTGTAATTTAGGGAAAAAGTCGACATAGTTAACCGAATCATAACATTTTATTTTTACTCGTCATTGCATTTACAAAGCTTGTTGTCCGTAATCGGAAAGAAATAAATGAACCAGTTTTACAACCGTTACATTGAAATATATGGAATTCCGATAAACCATTTATCACAAAACTCTAATTATTATTTGCGGTTTTATAATCAGTGTCATATAATTACAAAAATCACAGATATTAGGGTTTTTTCTCGAAAAAGCGGAAAATGCCTTATTGCACAAGTTGTTGTGAAAATAATATCAGAGTTTCTAAAATGTCTCATAACTATTTCATAGAATTATATTACATTTCGTCCGAAATTTATTTTCTTTAAATTAAAATACACCAATTTGGAAGACGATAAATTATTGTACCTATAACTGTTTTTTTCTTTAATTTATTTTGGAAAAAGTTGACATAATTAACCGAATCATAACAATTCCTTTCATTTTTACTCATCAATACATTACAAAAAGATTGTTGTCCCTAATCGGAAAGCCATAAACGAACCAGGTTTACAATCGTTACATTGAAATATATGAAATACCGATAAACCATGTACCACATAACTCTAATTATTATTGAAATAATTTGGTCAAGTAGGCTCTTTTCTATTTTCATTAGCTTTGTGTACCCCTTTAATTTTTACCACTTTCATTAAATTGAAGTTTGAATATAAGGGGTTTGATTAGGGGTACATTTACTAAACACATTTATAACATGAACCTAGTTACTAGAGATAAATCTCAAAAAGACTTACTTAGCTAATTTGACCATTATTATTTACGGTTTTAACTAATCAATGTCATGATACAAAAATCAGAGATACTCGGGAGTTTCTCAAAAAATTACATTAAGTTGCTATGCAAATAGTACTTGTTTTTGTCTATAGTTTTGAGAGTAGCAAAATTTTCCTCTCTTTTCGCATAAGATAGAAATTTATAAAAATTCAATATATTATATAACTTTTTTTACATGAATATATATGGCTACTAAAATGTGGAACTCTGATCCATCGACAGATAAGTTCCATGAAATTAAACATGTATAAATAAATAAATTAGTGTATTACACGTGTTCTGTACGGGATATGATTTAATATCTATTATAGATATATAAATATAAAATTATTTTATTAGAGTTTAATATAATTTATTCACTATATATTTAACAAAAAATTTTAATACACATAATGTGATAAAATCAACATAGAAAACTTATAATGCTCTCTTTGAATAAGGTTGACAAAAGATTTTAGGTACGTTTTTTTTTAAATTATCAAATCTATATCAGAAATTAAAAAATATACATTTAAATTACATAATGAAAAGATTTAAAAAAAGTTTGTGGTTTAGGAGAAATATGAGTCAAATTTTTAGTAATTCTTTTTGAATTTTAACAATCTTATTAAAATTACTGAATTTAAAAATTTAAGATTTTATGATAAGATAAGATTTAAAAAACTTAATTAAAACTTGGAGGCTATTATTAATTGTTAAAATGACACGTGACATTAGAATTCTCATGGTGAGACACGTGGATTTAGATGCTTCTCCTATAATATATACTAGTGTATTACCCGTGCCCTAAACGAGATCTATATACTATATTAAAGCCACAGCGTTTAATCCTATGTGCCACTTCTCAAGCTCTTCGTTGCCACATGTCATTTCTACGTAATTTTGATTTTTCAAAAAAAAAATATATACATATATAGTTGACATCTTACCTATTAAAATAACTATCATATAATATGTAATATATATCTACTTACCAAACTTAGTCTTTAAATATCTATATTATAATATATATGTTAAAATTATATAATTCACAAAATAATGTCTTTATATATATATATATATATATATATATATATATATATATATATATATATAATTTTCTTGATGTAACTAATATGTGTAATGATGATATATATGCATTTATATATATCTATATCTATATATTTATCTCTATATAATATATTAAAGCAAAAGCCCTCGAAGTCACGTGTCATTTTCTTATACATTGGATGACAGTACCATTTTCTCAAAATTTATGTTTTACTAATTTATTATATTTATTTTAATAATTAATTATATATTTTTCATTAACTACAATGTAGTTATTTTTATCTTATAAGTTAAGATAAAATAGAATCATACTAATCTAAAAAGACAATATATAACTAATTGATATATTTATTATCTAATATTTTAATTCTAATAAAATTAAATATTATGTATTTCTTTCCTAATATAAAAGATTTGGTAAATTTTATTTCAAACATTAAATGTTAGCGAAAATTCTAATATATTACATGTATCATAAACCACATAAAAAACTAAAAAAAAATACTTTTTAATTATAATATTTAGTAAAATACATTTATAAAATATATTATATATTTTTTATAAAAAAGATTCGTGCAAAGCACGAGAACTACACTAGTATGATTTAATATCTATCATAGATATATAAATATAAAATTATTTAATTAGAGTTTAATATAATTTATGCACTATAAATTTAACAAAAAATTTTAATAGACATAATGTGATAAAATCAACATAGAAAACTTATAATGCACCCTTTGAATAAGGTTGACAAAAGATTTTAGTTCCCTTTTTTTATCTATCCAATTTAATTATTCAATTTTTAGTAATTTTTTTTGAATTTTAACAATCTTATTAAAATTACTGAATTTAAAGATTTAACATTTATGATAAGATAATATTTAAGATTTAAGAAATTTAATTAAAAAATTTGGGGTTGTTATTAATTGTTAAAATGACACGTGACATTAGAGTTCTTTCTCATGGTGAGACACATGAATTTGGATGTTACTCCTATAATATATATAAGGTAAGATAAGATAAGATAAAAGTAAAGATTATATATAAATGTAATAATATTTGGTAATTGCAGAATGGGATAATGTGATCTTAAATTGATGAACCTAGCGGTTAAAAATCTTAAGGAGAATCAACTTAAAGAACAGTGCGATCTCTAAACCAAATACGGTTCAGACAAAAAAAAAAAAGAAAAGAAAACCGATCTCCGGTTCGAAATGGGTCTATAAAAGAAAAGACCTAAGTAGTGTGTAGTAAGCCTCACAAAATATCAAAAATGGATCTGCCCCTCTCACTGTATGTCGCAAATCCAACACCAGCACCAGCACCCTCCTCCGGTGGGATGCTATCTAACAGCCGCTTTGATGATGTTTTAGCCCGCCCATTTTATCTAGCCCATGCACCTCACATCACCTTGTCCATATCTGACGTCATCTCGCTTGAGCGACGCTTTCCATTCACCGGTCCCCGTCCCGACGCCAAAGTCCCGACCATCCCCCAACCTCCTGCAGTGAGTCGCGCACGCAATACACATGTGGGAAGGGGCGCATCGTGGAAACCGGAGGAGGATAGGTACATATATACTTCCGAATATTAATATATGTTTCTTTTTTTAATTTCTGCAAATATTATTCTTTAATCCGTTTTTTCATATGTTTCCGCATAAGCAGACGCCTCATAGAACTGGTGAATACCGTCGGAGAAGGCAAGTGGCAGGACATTTCTGTGAAGCTTGGAACTAGGAACGGGAAACAATGCCGAGAACGCTACCGGAATCACCTTAGTCCCAATATTGATGTACAATTAATATTAACTTATTTTACCATTATTATTTATTTTTGAACAATTAATATTTATTTATTATAAAACGTAACCGACAGAGAATTGTATTATTTAGAATAAGAAAGTTCTTAAACACAGTAATTTACAGCTGTAAATTGGTCTGGTTCATAGCTATCAGGGATTCTTCCATTATTACATTGATTTTGAAATGTTTTGTTTTCAGAAGAAGAAAGAGTGGACCAACGAAGAGGAAGAGTTTATGATCGAGACCCATAAGCAAATAGGAAACAAATGGGCTAAGATGGCTGAGGGGCTGCCTGGGAGGACCGATTCTTCTGTCAAGAATCACTGGAATGCAACCAGGCGCAAACTTATATCTAGATCCAAAATTCCCGTTTCTCCCCTATCAGAGTACATGCGTACTCATATTCTTCGTGCTTGAGAGAGGGATTGGACAAGTTATCTAATTTTTAATTTAGTTTTTATTTTGTCGTCTCAAGACATTGCACTTCTTTTTGTTTTTCAAAATGGTGCAGTGTTTATGTTGGGTTGTTTCGCTTTATTAATGAGAGTTTTAATATAAATGTTGTCTTCTTGGTCTATTAATTCACCAAAAGTTATCAATTTATGTTTATCAGAGATTTAGCAGATAAGTTTATTGCAAACAAATATTACATAAGAAGTTCATCCCACTGATTTTAGGATGATTCGCTGAAGCAGAAACTTGGAGGTTTAAGCCTCTCCTTTTCGATCTTATTATCTATAAGTTGATCTTATCGTTTTAGACTTTGTTAATACCATGATAATTGTGGATCGTTTTTATTTCTCACTTTATAACTTTCTTACTAGAATGCGACTCAATAAATTTATGCAAATTTCTAGCAAAAATATAAATCAATTCTTTATATATATATATATATATATATATATGTGAATGATGTTCTAAAGAAATCATAACTTATTTATATGTTATTACACTTCAATTTGTTGTATAAGTTGAAACTAATTATGAAATACAATAATATCATAATTTTGAATTCTAATTTTCTGTAAAGATTAGACAAAGTTCTATAAAAGTTAATAAACCTTATATGTTAACTTTAAAAAAAATATTTGCAGTATCTTTATCATGCAACGTATTGACATTTATGCTTTTTCTAATACTATTAATGAAAATAGTATTAGTTCATAGTTAACAATTAATACATTAAAAGTAGCAATTAATGTTTACAAGTCATACTCTAATAATGAAGTCATATATTTTGAAAGCACGTATGCCACTGCAGGCAAAATGAAAGAAATAACTTTACATAAGAAAGTCGATAAATAATTCATTGATCATAAAATTTGACAATTAAGATGGACTGATCCAAAACATTTGATCTCTTCTGTTCAACGAACTGATCCAAAACTCTAATCCCATGATTTCTTCACTATTTCTCTTCTCTTCCGAAGTACAACAAAAACACACCTAAACCATCATATAAATTATGCTAATAACCACTATATGGACTATACAATATATCACACATCAAACATTTCCATGTTTAGACCTTTACTCGTCCTGAGTAAGCTTAAAACTAAACTCTTTTCATCAATCATGGTTTAAGGTTTCATAAAGTACATGAAAATATGACACTAGTAGTTAGACGCATCAAAAAATGAACTCCATCAATCATGGTCCAAAAAACTCTAACAAGAAGTGACTAGCATGTTTGTGTCCTTAATTTATAAAGATGCTATCATGTGTACCAACACATCCAAGATATCCCTAGCTACATTGGTGACCTTTCTAACCCACTTTTTGCATAGGGATAACCTCATGCACACGTGAAGATGCAGTCGTGAAAGACCCATGAAGAAGCCAGAGTAAAGATGAACTCCATCAATCATGGTCCAAGGCTTGGTTTTTCCCATATAAAACCTCACTATCAACTTTCATCAATTCTTATCGTAACTTAAATTGTGCAGTCAAAAGCATGCTATTAACTATTCTTGTGATAACTTTCTTCTAACAACGTCAACAACAACATTGTCCTTTACAAGATGATATATATATATATATCATAGTCTTTCAACAACTCTAGTCATCTTCACTATATCAAATTTAATTCATTTTGGGTGAAAATATACTTTAAACTCTTGTGATCAGTAAAATTTTTGACAACTCATCCCATAAAGGAAGTGTCACCAAATCTTGAAGGCAAAAACCATTATTGCAAGTTTCAAGTCATGAGTGGGGTATTTGATCTCATGAGGCTTAAATTGACGAGACATGTATGCTATTAGCTAGTCATTTTGCATCATTACACATTTAAGACCTTGTCATGAAACATCAATGTAAACTAGAAATCCATTTGTCCCTTATGGCAATGTCAAAACTAGTGCACTGATGAGTCTTCTCATAAGCTCTTCAACATTCATTTGACACTTTTCATCTCTCTCAAACTTCTTTCTCCTTCAAAGTAGATTAGTCAATGGTTGACTACCTTAGAGAACTAGGATAAAACTAAAATAACATCGTGTTTTGATGCAAAATGGTTATCTGTTATATTGGGCTTTCATATTCCTAACACCTAAAAAATGGATTAGTATTGGTGTAAAATGGAAGCCGTTTTGGACTTTGTTAGAACAATGAAAGGCTATAATGTCCTTATTAATACTATACGCCTTATACCTTTTTAAATTTTTGTTTTTTGGAAAGCCTACTAATTCGTATGGTTTTTGTCATGTAATTCTATAACTACTTGGAATAAACTTTTATGACCTAGAAAAATTCTTGAATCTAAGATAAGTAGTTTTAGAATAAATGCGGAGAGACGATCTACGAAGAGCGGAAAATTTTGAAGGGCCTCTTATATCATTTAAAGCCTTCCTCACGTTCGGTCATTATTTCAGGGAACGGATAACGCCTTTAATGTTGTGTGAACGTATGGAAGTTAAGAATTGTTATTTGGATATCTATGTTTTGAAACCGATGCGTGGACTTTTTGTCCACCTTTTTTTAGGGTTATCACGTGGGCTTCACATACTGAAATCTTATTTTGATTGATAATTGTGAGTCGTTCTTATTTCTCCTTTTATAACTTTCTCTCCAGAATGTGCCTCAATAAATTTATTCAAACTTCTAACAAAAATATAAATCAATTCTTTTTATATGTGAATGATGTTCTAAGAAATAATAACTTATTTATATGTTATTACACTTTAATTTGGTGTATAATTTATCAATTTATGTTTATGTGATAGCTTATTACAAACAACTATACAGGGAGCCATACACATAAGAAGTTCATCCCACTGGTTTTAGGATGATTCGCTGAAGCAGAAACTTGAAGGTTTAAGCCTCTCCTCCTCGATCTTATAGTCTATAGGTATCTCCGGTTGTGGTTGAGGATGAGAAGAGGTAAGAGCTCTTGGAGTTGGTTTCGATAAAGCGTGGTTGTGTCCTTTGATGTGTCGTAGATCGTCTCTCCGTATTCATTCTAAAACTACTTATCTTGGATTCAAGAATTTTTCTTGTTGGAGTTTTTGCCTTGATGCTTATGTGATCAATATTTTGTTGCGATGAAGACAAAACATAAAAGAAGCCAACTCCCCCAAAGGTAGTAAGCCCCTTCCAATCTTCTCAGTTCAGTTGTCGCTCGAGAAGGAGTTTCAAATGGCTCTTCAAAATCGGAGGAATGAAGTGGGAATCTTATGTATACGATCCACATGTTGATCCAATGGAGACACACGCTTTATCTTCAACCAAGAATACTTGCAAGTTTTCCAAGGCGACAAGTCTTTGCCTCACCACTTCAATATAAAAACTACAACTATTGTTTGCATCTTCCCCGCCTTTGTTTAGTCATGACGTACTGCAATCACCGTGGGTGCGGTGCGACTCCACTGCGGGTGCTGTAGATCTTTTATCAACTCTTCATATTCCATCGTCTGCTAACTCACCGTGGGTATGGTGATTCACGGCACAGGGTTGTAGCCTCAACAATGTACGAGATCCAATTCTCTTATATGGTTCTCAGAGGGGGAGTCCCCCGGGTTACCTATCTCAATAAAGTCTATGATTGGTTCGAAGAACGTCAGGGTTTCTTTTTAAGTTGATCCAGCACTCCTTATCCGAGTCACTTCCCTCTCCCTTAGCTTCACCTTGTTATCTCGTTCGTGCCTTCCCCAATCAGTCCCTTGCTTCTAGACCTTCAAAAAGTTCCTTCTTTCCCACTAGGTAATTCTTCTTCTTCTTACTTGCTTTGCACAACTCTTCGTCTCTTCAGTTCAATGTATTGATCCAAAACTTGTTAATCCCACGATTTCTTTACCTTTCCTCTTCTCTTTTGAACTACAACTAAAATACACCTAAATCACCATCTAAATCATGTTAATAACCACTAGATGTACTATACAATATATAACAAATCAAACTCCCCTATACTTAGACTTTTATTCGTCCGAATAAACTTAAAACTAAACTCTTTCCATCAATCATGTTTTTAAGGCTTCATGAAGTACATGGTAATATGACACGACACATCAAAAGATGAATTCCATCAATCATGGCCCAAAAACTCCAACAAGAATTGACTAGCATGCTTGTGTCCTTAACTTCTAAGGATGCTACCATCTATACCAACACATCCAATGTATCCCTAGTCACATTGTTGACCTTTCCAACCCACATTTTTTGCTTAGGGATAACCTCATGCACACGTGAAGATGAACCCATTCAGTCGTGAAAGACCCATGAAGAAGCTATAGTAAAGATGAACTCCATCAATCATGGCCCATGATTTGATTTTTCCCAAAACAAACATCGCTATCAACTTTCATCAATTTTTATCGTAACTTAAATTGTACAATCACAAGCATGCTATCAACTTTTCTTGTGATAACTTCCTACTAAGAGCATCAATAACAACATTGTCCCTTCCAATATGATATATAATCTCAATATACTTTAAGCTCTTGTGATTAGTGAAATTTTTGACAACTCATCCATAAAGGAAGTGTCACCAAATCTTGAAGGTAAAAACCATTATTGCAAGATTCAAGTCATGAGTGGGGTATTTGACCTCATAAGGCTTAAATTGGTGAGACATGTAATCTATTACCTAGTCATTTTGCATCAATACACTTTTAGACCTTGTCTTGAAACATCAATGCAAACTAGAAATCTATTTGTACATTAAGACAATGTCAAAACTAGTGCATTAGCGAGTCTTCTCATAAGCTCTTCAAAGCTCTTTTGACACTTTTTATCTCACTCAAACTTCTTTGCCCTTCAAAGTAGATTAGTGATTGGTTTGATACCTTAGAGAAATAGGGAAAAACTGAAAACAACATCGTGTGTTGATGAAAAATGGTTAGCTGCTTTATTTGGCTTTCACATTCCTAACACCTAAAAGATGGATCACTATTGATGTAAAATGGAAGCCGTTTTGGACTTTGTTAGTATCATGAAGGTCTATAATGTCCTTATTAATACTATACGCCTTATGGCTTTTTAGATTTTCGTTATTTGGAAAGCCTACTAATTCGAATGGTTTTTGTCTTATAATTCTGTAACTACTTGGAATTAACTTTTATGACCTAGAAAAAATCTTGAATCTAAGATAAGCTGTTTTAGAATGATTGTGGAGAGACGATAGGTGAAAATTTTTGAAGGACCTCTTAAATCATTTAATGCCTTCCTCATGTTCGGTCATTATTTTAGTGAAAGGATAACGCCTTTAATGTTGTGTGAACGGAAGTTAAAAATTGTTGTTTGGATATCTATGTTTGAAACCGATGCGCGGACTTTTTGGGGGGTTGTCACGTGCGCTTCACAACCTCAAATCTTGTTTTGATTGATAATTGTGGATCGTTTTTATTTCTCACTTTATAACTTTCTCAATAAATATATACAAATTTCCAACTAAAATATAAATCATTTTTTTTATATATGTGAATGATGGTCTACAGAAATAATAACTTAGTTATATGTTATTACACTTTAATTTGGTGTATAAGTTGAAACCAATAATGAAATACAATAATATCAAAATTTTAAATTCTAATTTTGTGTCAAGATAATTTTAAAAATATTTGCAGTATCTTTATGCAACGTATTGACATTTATGCTTTTTCTAATACAATTAATGAAAATAGTATTAGTTCATAGTTAGCAATTAATACATTAAAAGTAGCAATTAATGTTATACTCTGAAGTCATATATATATTTTGAAAGAAGTATGGGAAAATGAAAGAAATAAGTAGACACCTAAGAATCAGTTAATGTTTAATCGATAAATAATGTTTTCATTGATTATAAAATTTGACAATTAAGATGGATAGGATTAGAGTGAGCTGGTGGATTAGCTAAAGTTTTAATTTGATTGAAATAGTTGTTTGTGCCAGAAGGATGATTGATATAATGGCAAATTACAAGTTGGAGTAATAAGGTCAAAAGTTGTAACGCTCCATAGCAGAGTAGAGTAGCCGTTTCACACTCACATACGTACGTGTGTAAAAAGCTTATATATACAACTCCCCAGAAACAACCCTCGATCACAAACGTACAAACTCTACTCTCCCTTCTCTACCATGGAGAGACACCCTCTTCAACACCCTCTTAATTGGCCTCTATTGCGATCCGCTTCTTCACCCTCTTCTCTTTTGGATGCTTTCGCTCGAAGTTTCCCACCAACGCCACCGCTGCAAACCCACCACCGATTCGACCTCAACCATGCTCCCTATTTCCAACAAGTTCCGGTTCCGGTTCCGGTTCCGAGCAACTGCACGTTGCTAACCCTAGCGTTGCCATCACTTTCATCCCAGCAAGTCGCTTCCTATGGGTATGGGTATGGGCATGGGTATGGGTATGGGTATGGGTATGTGCCGTGCATGCATCAAGGCGATCCGGCACCCGGAAGAGGTAGAAGGCCGATACCTGTCCAGGAACGGAAGGATACTAGGTGCAAAGTGCCCAAACGTTGGACATACGAAGAGGACAGGTTAATTTCTTGATTTTTTTTATTGATATATTAAGAAATTGTTGTTAATATGTGTTTGCCCTTATTTTGATTGAATAGGGAGCTAGAGAGATTAGTGAGAGAAATGGGAGAACAACAATGGTCAAAAATTGGAAATATGATGAAAGGCAGGAAGGGGAAGCAATGCAGGGAAAGATGGAACAATCACTTGCGCCCGGACATCACGGTTCTTTGCCTTGATTCATTATATATGTATATAGGTAGACATGATGACCTAGTATCCTAAATCTTAATTGACTCTTGTGTTGTTGTCTATATATGTATAGAAGCATGCTGAATGGACAAAGGAAGAAGAGGAGACGATCGTAGAAATCCTGAAGAAAGATGGCACGAAATGGTCGAAGCTGGGGAAGATTCTGCAAGGTCGGACGGAGAACATGATCAAGAACCATTGGAACTCGACCAAGAGAAAGGTTATCTCCAATGGCACCTTTCTCGAATCCTCCCCCTTGCAACGCTACATTGGGCTTGCATCTGGTTGCCTCCCTTGGAACCTCCCCATTACAGACGACTCCTCCAGTGTGGGCTCCACTTCTCAAGGGACCGCAACCGCAACTACAACCACAACTACAACCACAACTGATGATGCTATGGAGGAGGCTCCCCGGAAAGAGCCCGTCTTGATCAACTTCTTCGTATGAAGATGCTTTGGAGTCTCTGTCTGTCTATGCTGCTTTTTTACTATTTGAGTATTCATATATACATATATGCTTATCCAACAGATCTCGTGAGAAGGAGGCATATTCATTACCAGTATTGTGTACCCTCAACTTTCAATCATATCCTTTCAGTTTTATCATAACATTTTATTTGTAGAATATATGAATGATTGAATGAACCAAACCGGGTCAGAGAATTCCATCTGCTTTGAATTTTGATGCCTTGGATTTTTGTATTGGGGACGATCTATGACGCTTCTTGCATTGGGGCAAAGGATAAATCTAGGTCTAATTATGTTGAGAAGAAGAGATTCTAAATTTTCAAGGCATTCTTGACTGTCAATATATGTGCCAATTGCACTTGCGGCATGGCATAAGAAGAGGCATCAATTGGACAATGGCTATAAAATGATGCAATTTGTCATGGGAATTTATATTATATGTACTAAATAATGGTCAAATTAGCCAGTGAACCAAATTATATCCTAATAAAAATCCATTTTTATGAAATTTAAAACAATTTTAAAAAATCCAAAAATTAGTAAAGAAGGATACCTTTCTTATTTTTTTCCTGCCCAAACGTTTTTCTACTTTTACGGTTGTCACATTAATTGTTAACTCTCTTTTTTCAAATGAAAATATACTTTTTTTTTTCTTTTATCATTTTACTTGTCTTCTTCCTCCATCTTTCTCTTCCCTTCAAAATATTAAGATCTCTTAATTTTTAATAACTCTAGAGAAAAATTGAACAAGGTAATATATTTCATTTGGTCTAAGACGAATGCTCCTCCTGCACACGCGTTTATTGCATGTGGTGAATGAAAGTGTACAAGGATAATCATAATTATATATGTACGTAGGTTTTAGTGATTGAATTGAGTAAATGAAAACGGAGTCTTTGGAGCATTTGGGCCTCTTGTGTCAAACGCCACTTGATTAAGGGGAATAGGAACATTTGGAGCTGTACGTATCTCGAAGTAGAGCTGTCAAACGGGGCTAACAGGTCGTGTTCGGGTCGGGTTATAATAAGCTCGGGTTGGAATTGGGTCGGGTAAAAAGTAGGCTTGGTTTTTAAACGGGTTGTTTCGGGTCGGGTCGGTTTGGGTCGGGTACCAAATGTTCGGGTTAAAACGGGTTATCGGGTAGCATCGGTTCTTTTCGTGGTGCCAAACGGGGTTGGCGGGTCGATTTCGGGTTGGGTCGATTTCGGGTTGGGTCAAATGGGTCCGCGGGTCGAGTTCGGGTCGGGTCAAACGGGGTCGGATTGAAATCGAGTCGGGTATAAATAGGTTTGTTTTTGTTAGCGGGTTGTTTCGGATCGGGTCAATTTGGGTCGGGTACTAGTTATTCGGGTTGGAACGGGTTATCGGGTAGACTTGGTTCTTGGGCCATAACAAATCGGTTTAGTTGGTTCTCGGGTCACTTCGGGCCGGATTATTTTTGATTTTTAATGTTTTGAGAGGTGCCAATTAAGGCGGGTCAAGTTCGGTTTGCTCAAAGATGATATGATTTCTAACATCTTTATTCAGATCGGTTTTGGATGGTGCAATTTTCGAGTTAAATCAAAATTACCTAGTTATGTGAATATTTTGGTCTAATAAAATATGGAATCCGTAATCAACAAGCTTTAACTTAAAGCTAGTAAAAGGAGCTCTATTCTCTCTCTTCTCCCTGGTGCAAGCAACGCTTGCACCACCCCCCTGCGTGGCTTCCCGGCCACGCCCCACCCTCTCATTGTCCGGTCCCCATGGCTGGCTCAAGGAGATCCCGTCGACTCACTATTAAACTATCTGAACTTCCCGGCCCCAACCAGAAACTGCCACACAAAAACACACAAAACTGCTCCTCCCCAAACTCGCCGGACAGCCCTGCTGAAGCCATCCCCGACGAGGTAATCCGAACAAACAACAGAAGGCTAAACCCTAAACCAACCGACCCGCCAACTTTATCCTCTACCATACTCTTCCCACC
Organism: Fagopyrum homotropicum; assembly: GCA_033239125.1. Classification (NCBI taxonomy): domain Eukaryota; kingdom Viridiplantae; phylum Streptophyta; class Magnoliopsida; order Caryophyllales; family Polygonaceae; genus Fagopyrum; species Fagopyrum homotropicum. The sequence continues at coordinate 89,888,958 of BSWB01000005.1, read as the reverse complement.
CCTAAACCAAAAGACACCTCCTCCCACCCCTCTTACTCATTCGGAATCTGGGCTGACGAACCCTTCGCGTGCCTCTATGGATTGCGATCCTACTAACCCAGTGGTTCATGCCTCCCTGGGGATGATACCTGCCCTCTCGGATCCTACGGTCATCACATCGTCTTCCACTCCTGAGATCGTTTGCACTAAGGTCCCTTCAGATCCCCCTCCGACATCTGCTCCCGAGGTAGTTATTACCAGGGCCTCTTCAGCTCCCTCCCTACCCACCAACTGTCAGCCCCCTATCTCTGCACGCCTTGAACTTAAAGATGACTTTACTACTGCCTCGAATAGCTACAAAGATATTGTCTCTAGGAGCGTCGGTTGGAATCACGTCCCTCTATCTTTCATTCCTGGGTATGAATCGGGACTTATCCCATTCACTGATGAGGATGTTGTCGATAACACGCTTAAATGGCAGACATCCCTGGTTGGATACCCCCTGGGTAGCCCCATATCCTACCAGAAGATGAACAAGTTCGTCATGGAAAACTGGTGCTCTATCCCGAAGCCTAAACTACTTCGAAACGAAAACGGGATATTTGTGTTTCACTTCGCTAGCGAAGAAGATCTCAACACGGTTCTGGCAGGCAGCCCTTGGGTCGTAAATGGCTCCTCTACCATGCTGCTGAAAAGATGGGTCCAAGATCTCCCCCTCGACTACTCTAGTCTCTGCTCTTTGCCGATATGGATCACACTCCACAACTTGGACTACAGATTTTGGTCCCAGCACATGCTTGAGAGGATTGGATCGGCCATAGGATCCCCCATCCTGACTGATACTTGTTCTATTAACCAGGATCGACTTGGGTACGCACGTATTTTGGTGGAGATTCATGCCTCGCGCCCCCTACTGCGCGAGGTCACACTCACTGGCCCAGATGGCTCATCTCACATCCAAAAAATCACATATGACTGGCTACCTCCGCGATGCTCCTCCTGTGGTACGTTCGGACACAACTGCAGTGGTCCTATGGTGATAGGGGATAGCGTCCAGGCCAAGAAATCCTCGGCCAATAACCACACTAGAAGAAGAAACCCTAAACCTAATCACAACCCTAACCCTATTTTACCGGCTCCCCTATCTCCATTAGACCCTATATTGCCGAATCCTCCTGATCACATGAAGATTGTGTTTGATCCGGTCACCACACAAACTCCTTCTCTTCTACCTAAGCCAATTGTATCAAGAAACAACTCTACAGCACAACCTCCTACCTGCCTATCGCCTAGCTTACCCAAGAACCCAATGCCACACACTGAACCTCAAAACTCAACCCAAATCCCTCCTGACCAAACAAATTCCCTCTCTCCATCTGATCCAATATCCCTCTTACCAGCTGACCCAACAACCATCAGCAACCCCCTTCCCTCGCCTTACCATACATCCTATACATCCTCCCCTGCTGGGTCTCATACTCCCCCAGCTGGCCTCCCATCGATAGCAAGTGCTACCATGGTTAACATCGAGAACCCTAATGATGATTAGAGCCTGTTCCTGGAACATCAGGGGATTGAATGACCCCGCTAAGCAAAGAGCTATACAACACCTTGCTAAGAAGCATAACCTCGACATTGTGGCCATCTTGGAGACAAGACTCCGCTCCAACAATGAAAAACGCATCTCAAAATCTCTCTTCCCTTCTTGGAACCATGTCTCTAATGGGTCCATTTCACATAATTGCCGTGTTTGGGTCTGGTGGAACCCGGCCAAGATCCATCTCTAATGGGTCCATTTCACATAATTGCCGTGTTTGAGCAACATCAATTATTGGATCATCCATTCTCGGGGTGTATGTATACATGGAACAATAGACAAACCGGCTCGCGAATCTGGAGCAAGTTGGATCGAATCATCACAAATGAGGCCTGGCATTCCTCATTCCCACATTCCAAAGCTCACTTTGACCTTGCTGGGGTGTCGGACCACTCTCCCGCTCTCTTGTTCACTGAGGCACTTGAAGCAAAGCGTAACCTACCATTCAGGTTCAACAATGCATGGATCAATCATGAAGCTTTTCATGACTGTGTGAAGCAGGCCTGGGACACTGAGATTGACGGCAATTCTATGTTCAAACTGACTCGGAAGCTTAAGCTGCTTAAACCGCTTCTTAAGCGTTTCCCCAGTACTAAGATCGAAGACCTCCACACCAGTATCCAAGATCAACAAAACTCCCTACGGAACACACAGCTGAAGCTTCAATCGGATCTCAATAACACCACTTTGCAAACGGATGAAAAGCGCCAATCGTCGGCTTTGATTGAGAGCTATAACAACCTGCATACAATGATGGCCCAATTATCCAAGGCAAGCTGGATTGAATATGGAGATCAATGCTCCTCGTTCTTTTTTAAGGGCATCAAAACGCGCCGATGCACTAACAACATCAAGAGCATCCGAACCACAACTGGATCCATCACAAGTGACCCTGGCATCATCGATGCAACCATTATCAACCACTTCAAACAAACACTAAACCAGCCGTCCCAGCTGACCCACGCCCCCTTCCCTGATATACCTCTGCCTTCTCTCTCTCCTGAGGATGTGGCTTCCCTTAGTCTGGGAGTGTCTCCGGATGAAATCAAAATGGCCCTTTTCAGCATCGGGGATAATAAGGCTCCGGGACCTGATGGCTTTAGTTCGAAATTCTTCAAGTCTTCTTGGGATACTGTCGGCTCGGATTTCATAAGTGCTATACAAGACTTCTTCTCACATGGAAGGCTCTTGAAGCTGGTCAATCACACAACCATCGCTCTAATTCCCAAGAAGGATTGTCCCCTTGATACCTCCGACTATCGGCCTATTTCGTGTTGTAATACCATCTATAAGACTATCTCCAAGATCATCTCGGCTAGAATCAACTCCATATTGCCAAACATAATCAGCCCCAACCAAAGTGCTTTCGTTTCAAAGCGATCTATCAAGCACAATGTGCTATTATGCCAGGAGATGCTCAACAAATACGGTAGGAAGCACATCTCGCCTAGGGCTGCCATGAAGATGGATATCTCAAAGGCATTTGATTCGGTGAACCACAACTTCATACTGCATTGCCTCCATAAAATGGGCTTCCCGGACCACCTGGTTGGATTGATTAAAGAATGTATCTCCACTGCCACATTCTCAGTTAATATAAATGGGTCACTCAGTGGTTACTTTGCTGGGACTCGGGGGTTTAGGCAAGGGTGCCCTCTCTCTCCGTCTCTCTTTGTCATTGCAATGGAGTACCTCTCTAGAATGATTTCGCAAAGCACAACCAACCCCGAATTCAACCATCATCCCAAGTGCTCTAACCCTGCCATTACTCACCTCATTTTTGCTGATGACCTACTTCTACTCTGCAGAGGTGATACCCCGTCAATTAAGATCCTGATTGATACATTGGATGACTTTGGTATTGCCTCGGGTCTTAAGATTAATGCTGCTAAGTCCTCCCTGTTCACGGGTGGGATGGCCGATGACGAGATTTCTCGAGTGATCAATGTCACTGGACTGACTCCTGGGACTCTCCCATTTCTCTACCTGGGTGTCCCCATTGGGAGCATCCGACTCTTGATCCACGACTACCTCCCTCTTATTCACAGAGTCACCAAACGTATACAATCTTGGAGTGCCAAGACTCTATCTTATGCGGGCAGGGCTCAGTTAGTCAAGTCTGTCCTTTTCTCAATCAGCCAATATTGGTGCTCGATGTTCTTGCTTCCGGCTAAGGTCATTAGTGTAATTAATGGTCTCATCCGGTCTTACTTCTGGTCGGGCATTGAGAACAGCAGGAGATCCCTTGTGGCTTGGCATGAAATTTGCAAACCAAAAGCATATGGTGGGCTTGGATTCACTGACCTTCATACGATGAATAAGGTATCCCTTGTTAGGCTTCTTTATGATATCGACAAGGATGACAGCAACATCTGGACTAAATGGCTGCACAAACATCTTATAAAGCGTGGTGAGTGCATCTGGACTTGTCGCCCTAAGCCCCACCATAGTTACTGCTGGAAGTTCCTGATCAAGATCAGGGACGACATCCCCATCAATCTCTCGGGTAGGCGGGCTGATGCCTTGTCCAGTCCCAATGGTACCTTCTCTCACAAAAAAGCCTACGACATTTTCAACCCTCTTCCAGCCCCAACCCTGCCTAACCCCTTCACTGCTATTTGGCTTTCATCTAACATTCCGAAATGTAGCTATATCTCCTGGGTAGCCTCGCTTCGCAGGCTTCCCACACTGGCCAGATTGAAAAGCTGGAATCTCACTACAAATGATACCTGCAAGCTCTGTACCTGTTCCATTGAAACTGATACTCACCTATGGAATCACTGCAGTTACAGCTCCCTCGTGCTCGACATCATCTCCAGATGGACCCTCACTCCATTCCCGGCCCCCTATCTTGGCTACATCTGGACTTGGCTCAGTTCCTGTACTGCCCCCAAGCCCAAGCTCTTAGACTGTATTCGGATCTCCTCCATCTTATCATTTATTTACCACATCTGGAAGGCCAGGAATAGCATGTTGTTCAACAATCACTTCACCCGAGCTGTGGATTGTGCTGACATGATCATCAGGACCACCAAGATCCATTTTGAGACAAACTGGAAAGATAGGTCCCCCTCCTCGCTTAACTATGCTAGAATGCTTAGCCTTAATTTTGCTTGATTAATTCCCTCCCACATGTACTGCCCATGTTTCTCCTGTACTTGAACTTGCTTGCTCTCCCCCTTGTAAATCCTATCTCTTCTCAATACAAATTAACTTTTCAAAAAAAAAAAAAATATGGAATCCGCAAATGATTTTAGTTGGATCGGATAATTATTAGCCAATATGATTAGTATGGGCGGCAAAACCAATTTTATCCGCCAATCCGGTCTGAAAATTTCGTTGACTCGAACCGAAAAACCCCGATATTTTAGTATCTGTTTTGATCCGGTTAGAATCCGATACGAGAGATCTTCCTGGATCAACGGATCGGATACGGATCAAGGTTTTAGGCATCCGAATATCCACGGATATCCGAATAATCATGGATATTTGAATAATCATGGAAATCCGCCTATCCGGATACTCATGGATCAGTGGCTCACCTGATATCCATGGATAATCGAATATCCAAATATTTGTTTTATGAAGGATAAATCAACATTGTATGTACTAATATTTATATTTAAAAAAATATATGTATTTAATGGGAAAATATTTGAGTTAGCCAAAACAATGAATTAATAATGTTAATTTGTTACAACTTAATAACTTATGCACACTTGTTTACTTTATAAGTTCATAATAATCTTTTACTATGAGTGGGTATGATTTTAAAATATTAATTCTTATAAATATGATTATAATTTGGTCTTAATAATAATTTTTTAATAGAAGTTGGTCTCATTTTAATGAACGAATGTCTATAATAATCTTTAATTATAAGTTGGTCTCGTACTCTCGTTTTCAGATATAGTTATAAAATGTAAAGATATAGATATCTATTGTTTTAAAACCTTATTTTTATTTTCTTATTATAACGTACTTTAATATTCTATTTTTTTTTATCATCTGTATACTTATCATTTTTACTTTGATTTGTTTTGTGCCTTTTAATTGTTTTTTCATTACATTTTGTGATAACAAAGTAGCAAATATATATCCGGATCAAACGGATATTCAGATCAATCGGATATCGGATCCGGCTAAATCATTTTTGCATATTCAGATCAAGAGGATATCCGGATCAATCGAGTCAAACAAAAGTCATTCGGATCATCCGGATATCCGTGGATAATAATCAGATCCGATCCAACCAAATCATTTCGCATACTATATTTTGGATTCCAGATCAACCGGACATCCGGATAATTATCCGATCCGATCATGGGAAAAATGTCGGATATCCAACCAAATACGAATCTAATGGATATCCGAATTTAAAACCGGGAGATATTTAACACGAGTGATCATTACAATTATCTCGATAATTATTGCTAGTGAAGAAAGATAATTTATGAAAATATAAGAAATTTACTAGTACTAAAAAAGAAAGAGAATATTGAAAAACAAAACACATTTATTAGTATTTTGATACAAGTCATTTATCTTCTTCCTTTGTTAATCACTAACATTTATAGATGCTTTTATATTGATATTTTTCAATCAATCTAATTTAATATTCATTAAAATGTCTTTATTATTATTATTATTATTATTATTATTATTATTATTATTATTATTATTATTATTATTATTATTATTATTATTATTATTATTATTATATTGGCATTCAAAATTATCTTCTACTTCATTTAGCTAATTGTCGAGCAAGGGTTAATATTAACAAAAAATATTTCATTACATTATTTTTATCTTAAGAAATTAAAGTAATCTATGTTTATTCAATTAATCAAAGTAATCTAATAAAAACAAAATATAATATTAGGGTGTGAGAACAAATGTAACTAATATTGAATGGATTAAAAAGTAATAAAATTATCTTTCTTATTCTCTAACCTTAATTTACCGGGAGATCTCAATATTTACAATTATATTTCTTATTTTATAACCTTAATTTGCAATTTGCTGAAAGATCTTGACATTTAAATTTTATGAATATAAAAAAGTAATGCTATTAAATAGGAAATACAATAATAAACACATTTATTTAGTATTTTTAAATCCATTCAATATTGGTTTCAATTGTTCTCTGTTTTACTTTTTTATATTATTTTGATAAAATAAACATAAATTACTTTGATTTACTAAGATAAAAATAATGTATTGAATATAATCTTTGTTAATATTAACCTTTGATCGACAATTATCTAAATGAAGTAAAATGATATTTTAAATGTCATTAAAATAATAATACAAAAAGTTTAATTATTACACAATTAGATTAAATAAAAATATCGGTACAAAACATCCATAAATGTTAGTGACTAGCAAAGGAGGAGACAATACTTATATGGAAATATTAGATTTTTATTTTATCAATATTTGCTTTCCTTTTAGTACTATTAAATTTCTTAAATTTTTATAAATTATCTTTCTTAATCACTAGCCATAATTATCAAGATGATCTCAATTATTACTGGCCATAATTATCTACATGATCTCAACCTTCAAATTATCAATTTAACTCAAAACTCAAATTCTATTAATTCAAATTGAATAATTTTATATATCGTAAGAGAAAAATAAAAGATGAAAACTTAACATATTCTATACATATCATGAACTTATGATACATGTAAGAGTAATGAACTTATGATACACGTAAGAGTATTATTGTTTTAAAGTTTTAGGTTTAAATGTGTAATTTTATTTTTTGTTATCAATTTACTCCGAATTAACATGTCATATGGGCTTGGACTACTTCATAGTTTATAGTTCATATTATCACATCATTTTACTTCACATTATCAAGGTTATCTAGGGTCGGGTTATTTTGGGCTAGCGGCTCATTTCAAGCCGGGTTACTTTGGGCTAATAGGTCATTTCGGGTTGGGTCACTTCAGGCTATCGAGTCATTTCGGTCGGGTTACTTTGGGCAATCGGGTCATTTCGGGTCGGGTTACTTTGGGCTATCGGGTCATTTTGGGTCGGGTTACTTCGGGCTATCGGGTCATTTCGGGTCGGGTTACTTCGGGTTGTCGGGTTGTTATTGGGTTATTCTACTCGGGTTTTATCGGGTCCGGGTCATTTTCGGGTTCGACCGTTCGGGTTATTTATTATTTCGGGTTAAATCAATATCAAGCGGGTCGGTTCCGGGTATTTTCTTTTTTTCAAAATTTTCGGGGCCAGGTCGGGTTCAGGCTCGGGTTTGTCGGGTTGGTTTCACGGGTCGGGTCAACTTTTGACAGCTCTATCTCGAAGACACACCACAACGTATTTTGGAAGTCTTTGCTCTCACTTAGAGATGAAATTCCAAACCCTCCTCCGAACGGCCAAAGAAGTGATTCCATTTCTAGCCCCAATGAGTCTTTCTCGCGTAAGAAAGCCTACGTCATCTTCTCTCCTAGCTACCCTCTTACTCAGCCTACTCCCTTGAAAGCCATCTGGTTGCGTTCCAACAACCCTAAGAGCTCTTATATTGCATGGTTAACTTCTCTTAAATGTCTTCCCACTCTTATGAAAATCAGAACTTTGAACATGGTTAGTCACGACACCTGTAAGCTATGTAATAGCGGCCCTGAGAGTGATGATCACTTATAGTGCCATTGTAGTTATGGCTCTCTTGTGCTGGACATTGTTTCTCGATGGACCAAGTTACCTTACTCTGCTCCCTATATCAACAATCTCTGGCCATGGCTCGAGTCCTGGACTAATCTACAGCCTACCCCAATGGATAGAGTCAGGATTGCCTATGTCATCTCTTTCTTCTACCATGTGTGGATTGCAAGAAACAACAAGGTATACATCCACACTTTCACCATAGCTATTGAATGTGCTAGTGAGATCATACGATCCGTCAAGCTCCATTTTGAGCGCAATTGGAGGGACAGGTCGTACTCCTCTCTCGATATGGCACAATTGCTGAATATAAACCTCACCTGATGACTCTCTTTTCCTCCCTTTGTCTGACTTGCTCCTTATTTCTGCTTATGTTTTGCCCGATGCTGATCTTGTAATCTTGTAAATTCTTTCTTCTTCTTTTATAGGAAAAATATAGAGTGGTTTAGAGTTTACTATCTTGTTAAGACATTGTGTAGGAAAAATATGCAGTTGTTTCAGAGTTTATTACAGTAAGAAACCAAGTACACATTAATGGAGATCCATAAAACAATATTCAGTAAAGTTTGCAATTCAGTCGGTCTTTCTTCTTCTTTTCCGGATCAACTAAAATGAAAACACAAATCTTTAATTCATCAATATTGGCAAAGACTTTTCATATACATACTAAAGTATTACAAAACGTGAAAGTGGTTGTCTCAACTATGGACACTATCATCATGTTTCATGTTTGATGGATCATCTATACTTCAAAGAGAAATTGTATAATACTTGGCTTGGATATATAACAACGAATGCAGAAAAAATATTTTTTAAAAAAGCAAAGAAAATGAATAATTCATGTTTTCCTTATACCTCAATAGTTATGCAAAATTTTATTGGATTTTTCTGTTTGATAGCCTTGAGTTTTTTCCTTTTCCGGATGGTGTCCAATGTTTTTCACTTTGTTGGTTGGTACCCTCGAGATTTCGGCTTTTCCGTTCGGTAAAAATAATGTTTTTTATATTAAAATTATTTTTAAAAAAGAAAAAAATATATAATAACAATTTTATATTATAAATTTCAAAAATAAGTATATTTTAACTAAACAACTTCAATCATCTATTAATAAATTATGATATTTCTTAAATTATATAATATTTTTACCTATTATTTTATGATTTTTAATATATTTATTACTATTTAATACTTTATTATATTTTGCATAAAAACATGAGATATGTAATATCTTTTATATAAAATATAAGAAATTTAATTTATATTTATATGATATTTTAATCAAAATTTTAAAATTAAACATAATTTATATCTATATGATATTTCGTTGTTGGTATACTCCGTAAATTAATCTTTGCTTTATGATATAATATTGGATAGTTCATATCCCTATTATATAAAAGAAAATTGTGATTCTATGTGAGAATGCTTATATTTTGACAAAAAAAATATTCTAAAAGCATAGGATATTTATTTTTTTTTTGAAAAATCGAATGTCCGTTTTTAATACTCTACGTTATATATTTATCAATGATATGAAACAAATCCGCGGAGTATACCAACAACGAAATATCATATAGTTATAAATTATGTTTATTTTTAAATTTTTTTAATTAAAATATCATATAAATTTAAATTAAATTTTTTATTTTTATATAACACATAATAAATTTCTCATATTTTGATGTAAAATATGATAAAGTATCAAATAGTAATAAATATATTATAAATCAAAATAATTGGTAAAAATCTAATATAATTTTAGAAATATCATAAATTATTTATAGTTGATTAAAGTTGTTTGATTAAAATATACTTATCTTCGAAATTTATAATATAATATTTTTATTATATATTTTTTCTTTTGAAAAATAATTTTAATATAAAAAATGTTATTTTAGACAAAAAAAAAGAAATAAGGGTACCGAACGGAAAAACCGAACCTCAGGGGTACCAAGCAGAAACGTGAAAAACTTTGGACACCATCCAGAAAAGCCAAAAACTTAAGGGTAGTAAAGAAAAAAAATCCAATTTCAAATTACAAAAGACAATCACAAGCAACAACAAAACACACCTAGGACATGTAACACCTCAAGTCCGCATGAATCGGAGTGCTACTGGGTTAAGGCCTCACAATGGGTCCTGACCCTAGCATGACAACAAGTTCACTGGATCTTACAACTAGACACAAATAAATATAAAACATCCTTTATAAAACTGAAACATCTGATAACATAATACTTACAAAACCCCACAACCGAGTACAAAACAACATCAACATATACACAACACAACCCAAAATCCCATAACATCCTAGATGTACGGAAGTCCTCGGCTGATCACTCCTCCAGATCACTCTGCAGTCTTCCTAACCTGCAAAGGATCTACAACACGGTATGAAACCGTTAGCTAACGATTCATATATAAGATAATGCATAAGCACATACACACATCAGAATAACGATAAACACCAAGTATGGCATGACCACAGAGAACCTCCTAGACTCCCTCAAGATGAAAGGGAAAGGTTATCACTGCCACTGCAAGGGGGCTAATCATAAGTCGGTAATAATCAATATCGCATGCTATAAAGCATATAACAATCACCACTCATGCATACATTCAATATAGGAATACAACTAAGTAAGTCCCAAGGACTTACTTGAGTCCAAATATCCACAACAATCGATCAACCTCGAATTCCGTAGGAATAATTACCACGCCTGATAAACAAGACATAAACATCAATCATCGGAACACATGCTAGAAGACTCTACTTCTAGCCTCATAGATTCTCAAAGGTCATAACTATCAATCCATAAACTCAACATCTCACAATTCCTCAAACCTCTCAAGATATCATCTAATCAACATTCCTCAATCTCAATTCTAATCCTAATTTAATTAATTAACCTTTAATTAATTAATTAACTTTCACTTGAATAACGTTTTGCCCGTAGGCAATTTCTGAGCCCACTTGCCATCATATTTCATCAAACAAACAACCCATAATCACCAAAATAATATAACGAGCACAATAGAATTTCCAATTATCCATTTTGACAAGCCTAAGGTCAATTTAGGCCAAATTTCAATACGGAAAACGAATAAATTCATAACTTATTCGTTACTAAACCCGATTGACGATCCGAAAGAAGATTCGGAATCACAGCGACACAGGCTATGTTCGGACATTATCAAATTTACTGGAATGAGCGACGGAACCGGCCCAATATCATATATGCTCGACCAAATCTTCTCTTGCTCAGAAAAGCAAAAACTCGGTACCAAAATGAAGAGAATGAAGAGAGGAATCCAAAAACTCAAACGGATTTGAAATCGGATTAGAAATGGAGAGTAGATTTGAGTTTGAAGGTTGAGAGAAATCAGAGCTTTTACGAGGAAACGTGAAAGGAAATGAATTAATAAACGAATTTCCGCTATTTATAGCGAAGACGATAATTATCCTTAAGCGAATTCGATATATTATCCTTTCATCGATCCAAAGGTGGGTTGAATCCCTCCTCCAAGCTTCTCGAAATTGGAATAATAAATCTGGAATATTGTAGGGATAATTATTTCGCATCTGCCTCGGAAAACGCGTATTCTTAAGCCGTCTTTATTAGCCGCTAAGAAACGAAATAGCGACTCTTTTGGCCGTTTTGCCTTTCCATGTTATTTCATATCTAAGACATGTTTGATGTCTTGATCATTTCTTTCAACTGCATTTTATTAATTGAAGCTCCCAAATGCTCCAAATAACACCGGATGGTAAAAATAATTAACCGGGGGAAAAAGTAAAAAATTCCCCATAGGACTAAAATTACGCCAGAAACATAACGGTGGGACTCATACTCATCACTTACGCACTCTTCGCGAGTTACGTGTCAATTACTATCGATGATTAAGTTAATCAACATTAATCATCATTAATTAGGATTCGAAAATCCTAGCTCTTACATCACACACCCCTTAAGAAAAAGTTTTGACCAACGCATGTTAATTATCGTTACACGGTCTTAACCATAATTGGTCATCTGACCATACAAATATCCAAATTAGTGTGCAAGCTCTTAATATCCTTCTTCGAGTTGGTACAAATACGATCCTGCCAATATAACCATCCTTTCGATGATGACCAACTATCATGATAAGTGAGTTCATATCTACAATTGCATGCATCGATTGTAGAATCCTTAAGGAAAACTCGTCCATCTCTATCAAAGAAAATAAACCACGTTATCCCATGAAATTGCACTATCTAACTATTGAATTCTTTAATTAGTTGAATCATCAAACACGCGTTTCCTTAGTGGAAATAACACTTGCTGTACTAGACAATCTGTCTTATAACTCAGGTAGCATTAAAGTTCTTGCTTGGTGTTAAAATGATAACAAAGTTCATGGAGATGTCCTCTCACTTCCACTGCAGCACTGGTAGTAGATGGAGTTCTCCTTCGATTCTTACAATGCTCTGTCATAACCTACTAACAGGTCGCACACTTAAGTCACAATTCGGTCATTAGCTAGTTTCACTAAATTGAGCGTCTCATAACCTGATACATATTACTCATATCTGGGTGCATTGAGTAAGAGGGGACGTGAGTCTCCTGCATAATCCTCTGCCTCAATTCTCTATCAAAAGGTAGACAGAAGCACTCGCTGCGTCTCATCAATCCATCAGCTCCTATGAAAAACTGTGGGGTCTCGCCACTGGGCATTCTATCTTGGATCCGTATCAACGTCTGACATGTCTGTTGTTTCTGTGGGACCTTGCCCAACAGATCAGGTAGAACCTCTAAAGTAAATAATTGACCATCCTCATCAGGGAACTTAATGTCTACCTCTAGCCATGCTAGGTCTCTTTGTAACTGAGGCTGAACCATCAGTTGTGTAGTCGCCTTCTCTCAAGGAGTCCTTTTGTTAAGGCATTGGCGATGACATTCGCCTTCTTAACGATTCAAGGTTAAAATCCTTAATCAACTCAAGTTATCGCTTCTAATGACCATTCAATCCTTGTTGATTACTATTACACTTAAGACACTTTTACGGTATGTGATGATCTGACTTGAAACTCCATATGGTTGATGCCGCAAGATCTCGCTGCATTAACACACACCCTAAGTCAAGCTTGGAAGCGTCACTATACACCACAAAATCATCAGTGCCCTATGGTTGTGCTAAAATAGGAGTAGAAGTCAATCTTCTCTTTAGCTCCTTGTACTCTGAGTACACGGCTCCTACTATACCAACCGGGTAGTCTTCCTCATCCGGCTAATTAGTGATCGAGCAATTTCCACAAAACCAGCGGTAATATCCGTGTAGTCCAAAGAACTATAAACTTTCTCGATATTCGTCGGTGTCATCTATGTTGTTACAGACTCGCTCTTTGCCAGATCAACCTTGATCCCTTCAGCAGAAATCACATGACCTCAAAAGGTCACCTCAAACATCAAAAAAATCGCTATTAGAGAGCTTGGCATAAAACTCTCTACCCTATAAAACTCGTAAACCCATCCTCAAATATCCCGCTGTATCTCTTTGCTACGAGAGTACACCAAAATATCATCAATGAAGACCACAACAAACTGATCATAAAAGTCGATAAAGATGCTATTTGTTAACTCTATAAAGACGAAAAGCGCATTCATGAACTCGAATGACATCACTACAAACTGGTAGTGGCCATACCGAGTCCGAAATGCCGTTTAAAGCACCACATGCTCTCTCTCACCCTCATCTGGTGTTACTCGGATCTCAAATCTATCTGTTCGCTCCAAAAGGTGTTGTGCGAAAAGACTTAAATTTATATCTTGAATTATAGACCTAATGATAAGCGAACTCGCAGTGTACGGATCTATCGTAGTAAGGACTAATATTCCAAAGTCGATCTCAGGGAATTAGTGAGAACAAACCAACAAAGTAATCTAACTTGTAAAGCAAGCAAAACAATGATAATATGTAATAATAATTAGGTATCGTACGGTGAAGTTCCAACACCCACTTGTCTCACCCAAAGGTTCTCTAACACCGGATGTTGAGTCTCGATATATAGAGGATCCAAGGATAGGATTGTACTCTCAATACCAAACACCAAACTCAAGGAAGTCAAAAGGAAGCACAAAGGTAAAGGCTATGACACCCTCCACTTTAATAGAGGATTTTGAATCCTATACTACCTAGAACTCGTAAACGTTTATAACCAAGCAAGGCCATGGGTAAGAAAGGTTCAACAAGGCTAGGGTTTAGGCAATCTTTAACTTTAGGTAAAGGTAAAAGCAAAACGTGCAAGACAAAGGAAACCACGGGCGTGGAACCTCAAGAAAAGGCCGTGGAAATCCTTCTGCGAGGGTTTAATCTCACAACTCTCAAGGTCCAATATGTTTACAAGGTTCAGTCTATCATCATCTAAACCACAACCATCAACTCTTCACCTTAGAATCGCACGGGGGTTTATCCAACAATCATCATCATAATATCAATATTCACAAAAGAAGTTGAGAAAGAATGAAACCAAGTAAACTCAATACTCTCCAAATATCTCAATTCAAAATAATCACAAAATAATCTCCGTTGTTATGTTCAAAGAATAGAAATCAGAATCACTAAATCTCACAAATGTTCCTCTATCTCCAAGTGCGGGATCGTCAATCCCAACAGCTCTTCAATCCGTCTTCTGAGTGTGCGGCAAGAAAATATCAAGGATAAACGTCCTTCAATCTCCAAAGCGCGATCCAAAACCTAAGTGTAAGCGATTCCTTTCATATCGCAGTCGTCAACCTATTTTATAGAATAAAATTGGGCAATTTTGGTAACTAGGCCTTTTTGAAAAACTATAGTAGTAACTAGACTTTTTAATGTTTCAATTAAGTAAATATACCCCAACCTTTTGTATTTATTCTCAAACTCTACACACTCTTCTCTCAAGGGGTACATTTACTAAACACAAAACTAGAAAAAGCCTAGTAAACCAAATTGTTTCAATAAAATTAGGTTTAGAAGGCTTCCATTTACGCTGCTGACGTGGCAATAACGGAACGGATTTTCCCAAAGAAAACCACGGGTGACGTTATCAAAACCATGGGCGTGATTTGTCCCAAGAGGACTCTCGACCTCTCTTTCCACGTGCAGAAATCAAAGAATTAATGAAACCTTGGTCGTGGAAGTTTGTTCTTTGGCTGTGGTTCTTCCTTTTTGACGTTTTTCCTCCTTGTCTCTCTTCACACTCCTTCCTAGTCTCCTCCAATGCTTCCCATTTAGGTCCACTTCGATCAATAATCCACGAATGCTTCATTTCCACTTCAATTCAGCGCCAATTCACCTATAATCACAACAAAGCTAGTGTAGATCTCCATTCCAACATAATAGGTGAATATGCTCATAAATGCTATAAATATATGTCTACGTACTCAAAAGAAAGGGAAAATCTACCTATATGCACATCTAAACTAACGCCATATTTCATGCTATCAAAATACCCCATACTTGCCTCTTGCTTGTCTCCAAGCAAGGTTCAATTCTAGAATACAAAGATGTATGAAATATGAATGCAAAGACAAGGAAAAACACAATATTTTTGGTTGCGTGCTTCTATTCAAAGATCACTATCCATACTTGTTTCATAGCTTTCGAAAGCTGTTATGTGAGCAAAAAGACCCATGTCATGAAAATAATCATCATACCTTGCAAAAGTTTCAAAACAAGCACCATAACCTGAATCAAATCACAATCAATCATGGAAAATCCAATTTAAACCACAAAGCCAAACAACATACTCAAAGATCTTAACGTCTTTGAAATGAAGGTCAAGAAACGTGTTAGGGTGAGATATGTATAGGATATGTGGTGCAAAATCCGGGAAAGAGGATAGTAACATCACAACTTCCTTAAGAAAACTTCAACATTCACCAATAAGCTCTTTTTCTCTTCTTTTTCAACATTCTTTTCTTTTACTTTCACTTTTGAGATCAAGGACAGAGATGCACAATAACCGAAGCCTAGGAAATCAGCATACCTCAATTTTTCGAGTTGCCTCAAACCGTAATGCACATACCATGACTCGTTAGGAATATCGCTCAATCCGACTTTGGCAAGACACAAACACCTGTCTATGTGAATGGTGCCGAGTTACTTATCATCATGATTGACTTCCCCAAACCTATTTTCTAACACACTTCACCACTTTTAACTATAAACTTCACACTTCTCTAACTTGCATCCTAATTCCTGGATAGGTGAAAGAGGAGGCAAAACATATACATGAGAGGCTAAAAGGTGTATCAAGAAGAAGAAAGGAGTGAAAATTGAAGCGCCTTAATCATCTCAATAAGAAGTGCAAGAACTTATAAAGCGGTTATAACCTTCAATTTCTCAACATGATTTGTATAAAATTCAAATTATCGAACTCGCAAGAAAATCCAACAAAACATTCAAATCCTTCACAATCCATAATTCAACTTAAACACATAAAAATCATCAAAGATCCATTGCACAAGTAGTTTTCATCATTGAGGTCTTTTCCAATCCTAGAAGCACAAAATTTTTGAATTTTTGAATTTTTCTGATTTTCAAAGCTTTATAATGCAAGACAATATCGAAACATGTGACAAGATATCGAAAATGCAAAGTACGATGGACATAGAATCAAAGCAAGGTATCATAATAGTTATTACAGACCAAGTCTCACAATCACCCCATACTTGAATTTCACATTGCCCCTAATGTGCAATAAAAGAAAGAAAAGTAAAATAAACTCACAAAGTCTGATGAAACCGATGATAAAAGTGGGATGTCATCATGGGAGTGGCGGTGGGAGCGGGAACCACGTCGGATCTTAGGGACATCCAAACTGCTGATGATAAAGATCCCTCACTATCCATGAGTCCTCCTCCAAAGTATCGAGGCGTCGATCAGTGCGCCTAACAACAATTGTAAAGTCTCCCATCTGTCCCTATAGACCCTCGAATCAGCTGGACTACTCATCAAACCAAGTAGGGCGCTTTGAGGTGCTGTGATGGGCTAGTGCGGGGACGGCGAGCTGTAGATCTCCTAAGAGGATCAGGAAACTCTCCCATAGTTGGGAAATTAGCTGGCGACTCCTGAAAGCTGTCGAAATCACTAGGACCGGCATCAGTCCCAATATCCATATCTCAACGCCTTGTCCTACATCCGCCTCAACGGCGGGATCCTCATCAACGTCCTCAGGACCTGCTCTGTCTACATGCATCGGAACGAAAGTAAGCTTCCAATTATCGGGGTCCCTAATGGAGTAATCAGAACTCCACAAGATCCCCTCCCACTCTTGCCTTCCCAAGGCACAACAACATATAGAAGACCTCTAATTTGGGGAATCAAAATACCCCTAGTAATAAATCTCTATAATCCAAGAGTTCTAGCCTCAGCAGCTAGCTCACATGCAGAAAAGTCGATTTGTAACTGTCTGGAAATGTGGGTCACAATCCCACCAACAAAAATATCTCCGCGGCCTTTGTTCTTGATCTTCCTAAGGCAGTCAGCTAACATAATAGCACAATATGAGGTGGTACCGGTTTCCATGCAATACAAAATAAAAAGCTAATCGGCGTTCAACTTCTGTGGTGTCTCGTCCTAGGGAGAAGGGTCTCGGACATAATCGTATGAGCGATCTTGAAAGATAAGTTGTAGATCAACCTATCCTCCGAGTCTGCCGGTTGCCACCTATCAACTGAGCATCCTATCATAGCTATGCTCTCCTCGAATGCACTTGGCCGGGTGTGCCTAGGGAAATTCCCATGTGTGGTCTCACCAAAACCAAATAACCTAGAAAACTGCACAATCGACATATCATAGCTCCTATTCATCATCCTGAATTTCACAGTCTACTCTCTAGCATCTTTGATTGAAGAACCGGTAGGTGAATAAAAAGGATAAAAGATACTCTAGAAGGGGGGTTGAATAGAGTATGAGAACTTTTCGTAAAACCAATCTCAAGGCCTTGAAACCAATTTCAAGGGCCTTGATGTCGATCTGAGCTCTTTGTGATACTTTGATTTCAAGGGCTTTGAAACAACTTTCAAGGGCCTTGAATTTGTACTCCTGCAAAACAAATTTAGTCACAATAAAGCAAGATATAGTGCGGAATGTAAAAGATCGACACAAGGATATGTTTATGAAGTTTGGCTCTAAATAACCTACTCTCCGTCCCAGGGTATAGCCTTAGGATCTAACTATCGATAATCAGCTTCACAGAGTCCTAGATACAAACTAGAAGAAATCCCATTCTTCTCTCATTGTAGCCAATGCTACGATCTAGCTCCAACTCTTCACGTTGCTATAATAGCCTAGTTACTTCGCAGAGTAACACACACTCGATTATAACACTCTTTAGATATACCAATGGAGCTCTCGAGTTTTATCTCTCTAAGGGATAGAGCTTTTTAGAGAAAGAGAGAAAGAAAAACTATTTGATCGAATAAAGATGTTTTTTAATCGCTTGAAGACTTTTGATGTTTCCGTGTAAGTTTGTTATCTTGTTCTTCAATCTCCATCTTCATTTATAGCCTTCTATGGAGAAGTCTTCTAGCCGTTAGAAAAATGACCGTTTGAAGATCATTCTTCTTCTCCATGAAGATCACTTCTTGGTTGAGATGAGATAGATGTTGTGGATCTTCATCTCCTAAAAACACGTTGATCTCTCAGCTCCTTAATCTTCTCGTATTTTTTGTGATAATATCAATTCAAAAGGAGAGAATCTTCGTGCTTTCGGTTGAGGATCTTTTCAAGATCTTTAATGGTCGGTTGAGATCTTCAAATAAATCTTCTTGTTGAGCAAATCATTTCTAGAAGATCTTCTTTACTGATTTGAATTCCCTTAGCGTACGACCTTGCTTCTTTGTTCCCTTGGAATTCATTTCAAGACCTCCGTCGTTTGAACACTCTAAACTCCTTGTCTTTCATGGTCTTCCAAGGTCCTTTGAAGTGTCTTGCAAAACCTGCACTTATTCAATACAAACCACCAAACCAAATCAAGCAACTCGATATATAATCAATAAATTGTTAGTGTATTAAACTACTTCATTGTGTTTAAGTCTTCCATCATCAACACCTGTACAACTTTATAATCAAGGTGGAGTTTTCAATCTCCCCCTTGATGGAAGACAACACAAATGTTTTCGTACCTGCATTGTAAAGTTAGCGATGCATATATGAATATCAAACTAACTTAAAATGAAGAATGCAAAATATTGAGAGAAAATGTCGGATCACACATTTATTTCTCCCCCTTTGTCTTTCAACAAGGGAGAAAAATAATTAAAGCACGGGAGTTTTAAAGCATTACAACCCAGAAAAAGTATTTCCACAAAACCACAAAGCCAATCAAGTTTTTCAAAAACAAGCCTTTGATATCAGAATCAAGAGCCTTGATAGTCATGGACATCCTGAGAGCTTCATTCTTGATAGCACCTGGACGAGCTCCCTTTCTCAAAATGCTCCTTCAAACACATTTTCCTCCAACGATTTTAAGCATTTATGAGGTCAAGTTCTTTGTGAGAAAGGTCAGTTCGCCTCTGATCAGAATTCATGTCATATTTCTTGACTACTCCAAATTCTTCAAGATGCATAATGTCTAGATCTTCAGACGTTGGTTGGCGAATAGGACAATCCTTGATAATCTTATGGCACTGTGTCATGACCTGTTCAGCATCCTTAGTAGTAGCTTTCCCATCTTCTTCTGTTAAGGGCTTGCTGCTATTGGCAGCTGTAAGAGAAAGAGCGTTGACATGAAACATTTGATTAATTTTCTAATTCAAAATACCCAGTAGATCTTGTGTTTCGTCCAGCCGGTCAGTCACTATTGATCAGAAGAAAACAAGATCACTTCTCAAGGAGTCTAATCCTCTTTCTACAGCTTTCAAACGCTGTACAATGGTAAAATTCCATGATGGTTGCTCCTTTAGAACCCATACTGTTCTATAGTCAGTCATTGTTCTCTTAATCCCTATATTGTTAAAGAATTCCTCATCCAGTTCTCCACACAGAATATGTTGCTCCTCATAAGAATAATCAAACGAAAAGTGTAGAAAGATTTTTGGGAGCAAATTTCCATATGGCAAGTGACAATCACTAGGAGAATTTATAACATTACCCATATGAGACAGAATAATTTTTGGAAGATTAACTTTTAGCCCATTCAGAACATGATACAACAACGCAAGTAATGTATTTGCCAACACATCTCTGTTGTTAATCCTTGGTACCACACATCTAACCAAATTAGCACAAACCATTATGGCTTCAAGGGTTAGACAAGTAGTAGTAGGTTGTGGTAAGGCATTGAGTAGGAGAAACTGTTCTTTGGCCAATTTAATGGTTCTAGCAGGGGTAGGGTGATCAAATGCATCATAGCGAGGAAGACCAAAAATATCAGCAATAATCTCAAAGGTAATGGTTATTTTCTTACCTTTGACGACAGAGTCCATAATCCACTCTCCCCTCTCTCTTCGGGCGGTTATGTTGATGTAGAATAACTTGGTTAATTTGGGGAAGGATAACTCCCCTGGTTTGAGAAGTATCCAGATAGATCTTGCTTAAAGCACTTCAAGTCCTGGTAGGGAGAGGCATGTGAATAGTTCTCGATCAACTAACTCACACATGCATTCATGTCGTTCGTCGAACTCAGTTAGTCATTTCTTGACGGCTATTTGACTTCCAAACCGGTGTGAGGGAAGTCATGTCGTGGCCAAAATTTTTGCATCATCCATATGAAATGGGGCACTAGAACTTGAATCTGAACCTGAGCTTGAGTCAGAATCTGAGTCGGAGGAGATTTGAACCACTCTTTGTTGTTTGGGAGCCGATGATGCGGCATCATCAACTGAAATTCTCTTGGATGCCATGAAAATATTTGTGAGAGAGAGAGAGAGGAAGCGGGTTTGCGAAAAAATAAAGAGTAAAACACAAAGTTTGCAAAGAGAAGGTGAAGCGGAAGAGATATAGAAAGAAGAGAAGTAGTATTTAAGGGAAGAAGTCACATCAACGTAGGATCACTAAGATATTGAGAAACTCAAAATCTTGGGAGAATCATTGTTGATTAAAATTCTTTCCATAAATTTTGTAACCACTTTTCAAAATTCTTTGAATATGAAAATAAAGCCTTTTGAAATACCTTTTAAAGAAAACTCTTTTTAAAAAAATTTAGGAATTTGAATATCAAAAAGATATGAATTCCTAAATGATCCGTATTTCTTAATTTACCCTTGAAACGTGTTTCAAGGCCCTTGAATTTTCTTTCAAGGCCCTTGAAAACAAGCATTGGGCTGCAAACGAAGGAGAAAATAATATGATTTACTCCCCGTACGTTAATGCTTCCTTGTTCAACATACCAAGCTCCAATCTAATAAAATTAAATTTCTCCTCAGGAAGAGGCTTGGTAAAGATATCTGCAAGCTGCACGTTAGTAGATATAAAAGAGATCCAAACATCACCTTTCTCAACATGATCACGTATGAAGTGATGCCTTACATCGATATGCTTAGTCCTTGAATGCTGCACATGATTTTTGGTTATAGAAATAGCACTAGTATTATCACATTTTATCGGAATACCTTTCAAATCAAATCCAAGATCACGAAGTTGTTGAGCAATCCATAGAATTTGTGCACAACAGACTCCCGCAACTATATATTCAGCTTTGGATGTGGATAGGGCGACAAAATTTTGCTTCTTGGAGTGCCAACTGATTAGGGATGGCGTTAAGAATTGGCAACATCCAGAAGTGCTTTTCCTATCGACCTTATAACCTGCAAAGTCTGCATCTGAATAGCCAACAAGGTGAAACGAGCTTTGACGTGGATACCATAACCCTAGATCCTTAGTGCCATTGAGATACCGAAAAATTCTTTTCACAGCTATCAAGTGTGACTCTTTAGGATCAGCTTGAAATCTTGCACACATGTACACGCTAAACATAATGTCAGGTCGACTAGCAGTTAAATACAACAATGAACCGATCATACCTCGATACTCCTTTTGTACTACACTTTTTCCATCTTTGTCATGGTCAAGCGAAAGTGTCGAACTCATAGGAGTCTTTGCGACCTTAGATTGATCCATCTTATATTTCTTAAGCAAGTCCTTTGTATACTTGCTTTGATTGAGAAAAATTCCTTTCTTTGCTTGTGTAACTTGAAGTCCAAGAAAGAAGTTTAGTTCACCCATTGACCGAAGGTATTTCTATGGTCATCTATACCCAATCAAAAGTAAATCCCGACTTAGCACTAAGAAACAAGTATAGTGATTAAGTAAGGGTCGAACCCAAGAGAGTTAAGGTGTTTTAGATGCGGTTATCGATTATAGTGACAAGTAACACAAGGGGGGGGGGGTTGGTTGAATTGATGCACAAAAACTTATGAAAACGATTAGTGCGACAAGTAAGACAATAATGGATGAATCTACACTAGGTTGATTCTAAGCATGCAATTGGTACTTTGGTGAGTTCCCTTTACAAGTTTCCAAGTAATCTCCCGTCTCGATCATATATATGTGTTGAGCCAACCGGCATCAACACAACTTAACAGGTTAGAGTTCCGTAAACCTACAAGAACAAATAACAAGTTAGCTTTCAAACAAAGACTAAGGAGTATAAGGAGAAGATTAAAACCGTTAAACTTATCTTTATATTTGTGTTCCTTTTCTTTAAGTAATCACAACCCGTTATTAATTAAAGTTGCTACTAGATTAAAGACCTGAACCCGGAACCTATTAATCCTAGTTGTTTACATGCACTTTAGAACCTAAGGTGATCAATCTCAAGCAATAGTAAACATGCAATTAGACAATGGAGATCAAGGAGACACAAAGTATTACTGAATGAAAACTTATATTATAAAGAACTTAAAACCAAAGTAACAATGCAGCTTCAAACCAACCCAATGTAGCAAGGGAGTTAGCAACTCATTACAAGGTAGCAAGACAATCTAAGTGGATAATTTGTTGGCTAATAAGATGATAAGATGGATGATTCTAGCAATAAACCAAGGACTATTTATACTACAAAAGGCACTAAATTGGAGTAAATGGCCGGCCCAAAATAGCCACATTTAATGCCATAAAGGTGGTGTAAACAACCGGAGTAAAGCTTCTGACGTTAAGCCGCAGGGGCGCCCTTCAGCTCCGCAGGGGTGGTGAAGGCAAAAACGCTTGATCTTCTTCAAGGCTGCAGGGGCGGCTAGGCAGTTCCGCTGGGGCGGATCTTCAATGCTCTTCAAACGTCTGACCCTTCGACTTCCTGACGTTTTTGATGCCAAGCCGCCGGGGCATCCCTATGTCGACGCAGGGGCGGTGACACAACCTCTCCGCCTTCCAGCTCCCAGGTTGAGGCACAGGCAGGGGCGCAGTGAGAGACGCAGGGGAGCTGGTCTTTGTTTCTTCAGGGTAGGTCACCGCAGAGGCGCCAAGGAGTGGCGCAAGGGTGGTGACACACTTCATGGTTGGCGCTGGTGAAGGCGCAGAGAACGCTCCGGTGTAAGGCGTCACCCGTAGGGGCGGTGGCAGGGCTCCGCAGGGGCGGTGAAGCAACAGAAGCTTTGCTTCATGAACGATCTTCACTTCTAAGTGCTTATAACTCCTTCCTTAGCTTCTTTTGGACTAAGGAGTTAGTAGCATCAACCTACACAAATGCAATCAAAAGACTCTAAAAACTATCCTAAATGATAGTGATTCCATCACCTATCAAACTCTCCCATACTTAGACCTTTTACTCGTCCCGAGTAAAACAAATGACAACAACTAGACTCAAAGGCCTCCGGAAGCATGGGTAAGCAAGACTAGACAATGAAAACAAGAGAAAAACCAACAAAGAAAGAATGAAAAGAGAGGAAAAATGAGAAAAAGAGAGAAACTACCATCCTTATTGCTCCAAGAGTGGCCTACCCGGACAACCTCCTTATGACTCCCCTTCTTATGTCGCCAAACGCCGGAAGGGAAACCTACACTCGGTGTCGTTCATTTTGCCAAGGCGCCCTTTCGGGTTTTCACCTTGCCACTCTTCTTCTTTTCTCACTTGAACTCACTTCCCTCAAGTCCAATTTTGCACCAACCTAAGGTTGGTCGGACTACCTTCTTTTTGCCTAAACCGCCCTTTCGGGTTTTCGGTTTATCCAAGGTTTTTTTTTTCATTTTCTTTGGCTTTTTTTTTTGTGAATTTCAATCTGAATTCAAAAGATGCAAAACAAATTCAAAACAACTCAATGAACTGTACAAGCAATGATATATCCCTCTCCCATACTTGAAGTACACTTTGTCCTCAAAGTGGAAATGAGTCAAAGACAAATGTGGGAGAGGGAAAAGAAATGTACCCCTCAATGGGGTGGTCCGGATGGACCACTTGGACCCTCCTCCGGTGGGTAAGGAAAATGGCGGAAGAAGTGCTCCTGCCGGCGGTAGATGTCATCTATGCGATCTTGCTGGGCTGTCATCCGACGGCCAAAAGAGGTCTCAAAACTGGCCTACCAAGCCAGCTGCTGAGCCTCCAGCTACTGCTGTTGGGCTGCCTACCAAGCCTCCTACCTCTGGTCAAAGTGGGAGGTCATGGAGGTGGCAAAACTGGTTGCTAGCTCTGCTGCTGCTCCAACATAGTCCGCTGGTAATCGGACTGCCATGTCCGGTGCTGGGTCGTCATAGCCGCCATCTGAGCCTGAAGGCTCGTAAGGGACGGATCCTCCTCTGGTGCCGCAGTGGGCATCTCCTCGTCATCTGGGATGGGCAGGTGCTCCTTCTAATAAGCCCGGCTGGAGCTGGCAACATGCCTCTCCACAATGACCACTAGTGGCCTCCTCGACACGAAAGGATCTGCCGAAATGTAGAGCTCGGAGAGCTCACCTCCTAATGGTAAAGGCCGGGGGAGGTAGGTGAGGTGGCTCCCATCTGCAAGGGAGATCCAAAATAGGTTCTCCCCGTCCCGCCGGAGGAGCTTGCATCCCCTCAGTGTAGAGAGGAGCCACCATTCCGTCCTCTAAATCGGACAGGTCCATCACCTGTGAGGCGATCAAAGAGACCACCCCACCACCGACAATATCCCTCGGCTCGTCCATCCTAATCCACTTCAAAGCGGCAAGGAAGAGAGGGGGCCAATCCATCACCTTCTCGCTCTATGGAAGACAGGAGTAGAGTAGTGGGAGGTCCTTGAGGGCGACCTTGTTTTCCTCTTTGTGTCCACAGAAGACACTCATGAGGATCTTTGAAATGAGCCTCAAGATGGGGTGAGTGAGTTTGTTGGAGTACTCACCCCCAGCATGGAATTCTGACCCGGTAGCTGCCTGCCAAAACTCGCACAGGTCCGGGGCCGGGATTGGATCCCACTAGTTTGCAGAGGGGTTTAGAGTCACCCCAAAGGCCTCCCGTAGATCGGCGTAGTCAAGAGTGTATTTTACCTTGTTGAACTTGAAGGTGAGGTCGATACACACGTGATCTTCCTTCTCCATTGTGAAAGTGGAGATAAAATGTCTGCTGAGCTCGGGATATGTTGGAGCACTCTTTTGGAGGAAGTCTCCGAGCCCGGCATTCGCCAAAATAGCTTGCATGCTCTCTAGCATGCCTAGTTTCTCTAGAGTAAGAATATGCAAAAATCGAGTTGCATACACAACTCGATCCTGCACAATCCTGTAACACTCCTTCTCTGCTTCGGTCATCTTGTATTTCCTTGGGGCTTCCATTCTTGGAAGTTATTGAAGCAAAAAAATTAGCAAATGTCGAAATAAGGAAAAGAAAACGACCTCTCTGGTGTGATTTCCGCAGGGGCGGCTGTGCAGGCGCGGGGGCGGTAAGGCGCAGGGGCGGATGCTTGCAGCCGCAGGTGCAGGAGAAGTGCAGAGGCGATTTCCGAGGAGCGATGGAAGGGGTGTTGCTAAGGCCGCTCCGGTTACTCCTTTAGTGGTTTAGGCTTTGTCGAAGGTGCAGCTAGGGTGGATTGTGTGAAATGGGTGAGGATGAAGGTTGTAGGGATGTGTGAGAGTAAGGGGCAGTGGAAGAGGGTGGCGCAGGGGCGTTGCGATTGGTGGCTGGCTGTCGGAGGCGGCGCAGGGGCGTCGGCGAGAGTGTTGGTGGGCATATGGCGCAGGGGCGTGAGAGTGTTTCTGAAGGAGAGGGGTTTTGGAGGGTTTGTGTGTTTGGTGAAGAAGGTTGGTGGGTAGTGCGTGGTAGGTGTAGGCGTTTTTGAGATCCTCTTTTTTTCTTTTCTAGGTAAACCCACAGGGGCGGAGTTTGTCGCCGCGGGGGCGGCGACAAGAGAGAGGGGAATGCAGGCTCAACGACGGGGCGGCGTTGGGAATTCGTGTCAAGGATGGCCGCCGCAGGGGCGTAGGGATGTCACCGCGGGGGCGGTGACAGGCGTTTTGCAGGCGCAGGCCCAGCGCCGGGGGCGGCACTGGGCATGAGTGTCACCGCTGGGGTGGGGACACAATGCCGCAGGGGTGGTTTCTTGACAGAGGCTCCTCTTCTTATTCCTTCGGGTTGCCTCCCGAGAAGCGCCTTTGTTTTACGTCGTTGGCTCGACGTAAGATCTCTACTTCTCTAACTGTGCTTCCTCTAGCACTATCTCGTCGATTGGATCGTTCTTGACTCCTTCAAGGTCGAGCTTTAGTCTTTGTCCGTTTACCTTGAACAACTTGTGCGTTTGGGGATCATAGAGATCCACAGCCCCGTGAGGATATACTTCGGCTACTATGAACGACCCTGTCCATCTCGAATGCAGCTTACCTGCTAAGAGTTTCAAACGTGATTGAAAGAGAAGTACCTTATTACCTACCTTGAAGTCCTTCCAGAGAATTTTCCGGTCATGCCATGCTTTGGTCTTTTCTTTGTATGTGGTAGCATGGTCATACACATCTAGCCTCAGTTCCTCCAACTCTTGCAATTGGAGCTTCCGGAATTCTCCCACTTCCTCCATGTTCATGTTGCACTTCTTTACCGCCCACCAAGCTTTGTGCTCTAACTCCACCGGTAGGTGGCAAGCTTTCCCAAACACGAGCCTAAAAGGGGACATCCCGATAGGAGTTTTGTAGGCTGTCCGATATGCCCATAGGGCGTCATTTAGCCTTGCACTCCAATCCTTCCGCCTGGGAGAAACCGTCTTTTCAAGGATGGTCTTTATTTCCCGGTTGGACACCTCAGCTTGGCCGTTTGTTTGTGGATGATAAGCTGTTGATACTCTTTGGTGAACGTGGTACTTCTTAAGGCGAGCCGTGATTGTCTTGTTGCAAAAATGGGTACCCCTATCACTGATTAAGGCCTTTGGGATTCCAAATCTTGCAAAGATATTTTCCTTCTGAAAAGCTGCAACTACTTTTGAATCATCAGTTTTGGTGGCCTTTGCTTCCACCCACTTGGAAACATAGTCCACCGCAAGCAAAATATATGTGTTCCTGAATGAAGTAAGAAACGACCCCATGAAATCAATTCCCCAAACATCAAATATTTCATAAAATATAAGAGAGGATTGGGGCATTTCATGTCTCCTTGAAAGATTTCCTACGCTTTGGCATCTATCACACACTTTACAAAATGCAAAAGCGTCTCGAAAAATGTGTGGCCAAAAGAAACCGGCATCCAAAACTTTTTTTGCAGTTTTGTTTGCCCCAAAGTGCCCCCCACATGCTTCAGAATGACAGAAAGTTAGGACGGATTGTACCTCATTGTCCGGAATGCAACGCTGGATCACTTGGTCACTACAATGCTTCCAAAGGTAAGGATCGTCCCAAACGTAGTGTCGAGCTTCAGCCTTTACCTTCTCTCGTTGTGCCTTGGTGAAGTCTGGAGGATATTCCTTCTTGACAATGAAGTTCACAATATCAGCAAACTAAGGCTTAAAATATTGGAGCTTAAGACAAACCTCTGTCGACAATTCCGCAGGGGCGCCTAGACTGAGCCGTAGGGGCGGCTGGCCGCAGTGGCGGCTGGTGTGAGGCGCGGGGGCGGTTACACAACAGAGAGTTGTGTATATCGTCTAGAAAACTTCCGGCTATCTCTCTTTTTTCTGGATCTTCCTCCTCTTGCATTAGTCTGCTCAAATGATCGGCCACCAGGTTCTCAGCCCCCTTCTTATCCCTTATCTCTAGGTTAAACTCACTTAGAAAAAGCACCCATCGGATCAATCGTGGCTTTGCCTCCTTCTTTTCCATGAGGTACCTAAGAGTTGCATGGTCAGTGAAGATAATTACCTTTACCCCAAGTAGGTACTGCCGGAATTTCTCAAGGGCAAAAACCATTGCTAACATCTCCTTCTCGGTGGTAGAGTAATTCCTTTGCGCTCCATTGAGTGTCATAGACGCATAATGGATTACATGGGAGGCCTGTCCATCTTTTTGTCCTAAGACAACTTCGACGACGTAGTCACTAGCGTCACATATGATTTCAAAAGGTTTCTCCCAATCCGGGGAATGGATGATCGGTGCGGTGGTGAGACATGCCTTCAAAGTGTCGAAAGCCTTCTTGCAATCCTCATCCACTATGAATGTGACATCTTTCTTGAGCAATTCACACAGGGGTGCCGAGATTTTTGAAAAATCTTTGATGAAACGTCGGTAGAAACCTGCATGACCAAGAAAAGGTCAGATTTCCCAAACATTAGTAGGATAAGGTAAATTTTGAATAACATCAACCTTTGCCTTATCTACCTCTATCCCTTTTGAGTATATTACATGTCCTAGCACAATTCCTTGTTCGACCATGAAATGACATTTTTCCGAATTAAGAACTAAATTGGTTTCAACACATTTTTCAAGAACAAGTTTCAAATGCCCTAAACATGCGTCAAAACTATCTCCATGGACGGTAAAATCATCCATGAAGACTTCAATGAAATTTTTTATGTATTCGGAGAAAATACTTATCATGCACCGTTGGAAAGTGCCTGGTGCGTTGCAAAGTCCAAATGACATCCTGCGATATGCGAAAGTGCCAAATGGGCAAGTGAACGTCGTCTTCTCTTGATCCTTTGGTGCGATGGCTATTTGGAAATAGCCCGAATATCCATCCAGGAAACAGTAGTACTGATGACCTGCACGACGTTCTAACATTTGATCAATAAAAGGTAATTGAAAATGGTCTTTTTGTGTTACCTTATTGAGCTTGCGGTAGTCAATGCAAACTCTCCATCCGGTTTGTGTTTTGCTTGGGACCATCTCTCCATGTTGATTTTCCACCATAGTGATGCCTCCCTTCTTTGGAACTACTTGGGTCGGGCTAACCCAAGTGCTATCCGAGATAGGAAAGATCATATCCGCTTGGAGGAGCTTCGACACTTCCTTTTTTACCACATTCATCATTGGCGGGTTCAACCTCCTTTGAGGTTGCCTAGAGAGCTTGGCTTCGTCCTCAAGTAGAATCCTATGCATGCAAGTGGAAGGACTTATCCCTTTAATGTCCGTAATAGTCCATCCAAGGGCCGTCTTGTGCTCTTTTAGTACTTTCACCAACTTGTCTTCTTGTCCGGTGGTCAACTTGTTGGAGATAATCACCGGCAAGGTATTGTGTTCTCCAAGGAAAACGTACTTGAGGTATGACGGAAGGTCCTTCAATTCTATTTCAGGTGCCTGCACTATGGACGGAACAAGCTTCTCGCTTGGGGTTAGTAAAGTGGGCCCAATGACCAAATTGGAGATAGGTAGCCTTTTATGCCCATCTAATTGGGATAGGACCTCTTTCATGCTAGATGTTAACACATAATCTGATTTGAAACCATCAATGTCATGCTCAATCACATTTCTCAATTCATCCATGTCAGAGTTATCAAAAACATCTTGCACAAAAGGTTTAATTTCATGCTCAATCACTTTTCCTCGGATCTAGTATATACTGCCCCTAGCAGTATCAGTGGGATAGTGCTAGAGCAGATTTAGGATGGTATGGATAGAGTTGGGAGGGAAAGCTACAAATTAGAATTGCCTCCGAGATTAGAGGGTGTTCATTCTGTGTTTCATGTGACTCAGCTGTGGGAGTATATACCAGATCCGAGGAACATTGTGAGTTATGATAATTTGGTGGTTGATCCGGACCACACCTTTGCTGAGCATCATATTGCAGTCCTAGAGCGAAGTGTGAGACACCTATATTCGAAGGACATTCCCATGTTGAGGATATAGTGGTCTAGATGTTTGCCACTTAGTGTGCGTGCAATCAAGCTTTAAATTTATAAAACTAGAATAAAAGCAAGCGAACCCGCAGTGTACGGATCGGCGTAGATTAGCAAGTATTCCAGAGTATCGAACACAAAGATTTGGGGGGTTAAATCCAGTTATAGATTATCAAGCGAGTAAATGTAGAGCTTTTCGAATTATTGGGAAAACAACAATCCTAAAGATCCAAGTATCCAGCTGTGGCAATCGATTCAAGATATACTAATGATATAAGGACAGAGTTAAGATATGCAAAGGTATGTAATGTAAGGTAATCGTACGGTGAAGTTCCAAAAACCTTATATGACTCACCTACAAGACACTCTCTATAAAGGTTGTTGAGGCTTCAATATAGAAAGGATCTAAAGACAAGAATTAATGTCAAATACACAAACTTGTAATCCAAGGATCAAGACTAACTAAACCGATTAAGGTTGTGACACTCACAATCGAGGTAGAGGTTGTTGAGGCTTCACTACCACCTAGAAAAGGCAAGCCGAGACTAAGTTAAAGCAAATCTTTAACTTTGAATTAAAGTAAAAGCAAGGTTCGTAAACTGAAGTAAATCACGGGTAGTTCTTGAGAATCACGGCCGTGGAAACCTAAGAACAGGCCGTGATTTAGGGTGTCGACGATATTTCTCTAACTCTCAGGGTCCATTCAAATTACGATCGCTCTATCATTATCTAAGCCACAACTATCAACCCTTCACCTTAGAATTGCTAAAGGGTTTTAGCCAATAATCATCATTATGATATCAATAATCAAATATGAAAGGGAGAAAAGGTAAAACCTTGAAATCTCAATAATAAACTCAAAACAAATGTCAATCAAACACAATAATCGCAAACTGCGTTCAATGGATGTAGAATCAAAGAAACATAAAAACCTCACAAAATTTCTAGGGACAATGAAGAACGGGATGTCAATCCGCCTTCAAATGTAAACCCTAAGATCTTCCAACTCCAAAAATAGGAAAGTGCGTCCTTTCCCAAATCTTCCTTGTACGCAATAAAACCTTCAAGCGTCCCTCTCTTTGGGGATCCAAATCCTGGGGCTGTCACCGTCCTTCGTCTCTTCCTTTGGAGAATTTGACTCCTTCTACTCTCCCTTTGGAGAAATTGACTCCCCTTCAATGTTGAAGGCTCCGAATATTTGTAGGGATCTATCTAGGGTTTAAAGATAAAACCCTAAATATTTGGGCTGAAAAGAAGTCGAATCCGCTGATAACAGAAGATACTCTGGGCCGCGTCATAAGGTATCAATAAATACTTTGGCGCGTCAGACGGTATCAGAGAATACTTTGGGCCGCGTCCGACGGTATCAGAAAATACTTTGGGCCGCGTCCGAAGGTATCAGAAAATACTTTGGCGCGTCAGACGGTATCAGAGAATACTTTGGCGCGTCAGACGGTATCAGAGAATACTTTGGGCCGCGTCCAAAGGTATTAGAAAATACTTTGGCGCGTCCTAAATTCCTTTTATGCTCCTTTTTGTCCCACTTCAAGGCTTAATCCTTAAATGTGCCATTTTTGTTCCATAATTCGCCAAATTACCTACAAATGCAATAAAACTCTGTGTAGACCTCTATTATTGCAAAGTAGGTAAATATAACCATAAATGCCATGAATGTATGTCTATGCATGCAAAATTAAGGGACAATATATATATATACATGCCTAAAAATAGGTCATAATTCATGTCATCACTAGACGAGGACTTGATGAGGCTACATGGGAGACTGAAGATAGTATCCAGAGGGACTATCCAGATTTTTATGCTGAGATAGATGCACCTAGGGTCGATGAGTAGATCTTAGTGCTATCTTGGTGAGTATGTGATTATGTGCTTATATGCCTTGATATGTTTATTCCATGCTAGCTATGATGTGATTTATGACCTTATTAGATCTTGATGTGCTAGCGTGATGTATGATTATAGCTGGAGATGGTTCTTTCCTCCATGCTATCTGAGTTCGATTAGGATGCAGCTGGAGATGGCTCTTTCCTCCATGCTACCTTGATGGACATAGTTTCATTGGAGATGTTATTCCTCCATGCGTCGTATATGATTATGATTTGGCTAGAGGTGTATTTCCTCTATGCCCTGTGATGTGGTACGGCGAGAGATGTGATTCCTCTACGCCTTTGGGTAGCATTATGACCCTGTTTTCTGGAGTTGATGATTCCTCCATGTTAGTGTTTTGAGTTTATAGATTGATATAGGTTGTGATCTTTTGAGTGGAGAGGTGATACCTCCGATAGAGAGAGAGCTATACCTCGGCTTTTGGGTCCGAGAGGATTGAGATTTTGCAAGTTTTGAGACGAAACTTGTTTTTAGGGGGGTGAGATGTAAGAGCCTTAGTTGATGAGTGCTGAGATGAGTGCTGAGGGCACAGATTGTGCCTGAACCGCCCCTGCGGTTTTCCTGGGCCGTACGTGCGCCTCCCTAAGCCGCCCGTGCGGTTTAGGATGTGCTGCAGCCGTCTTTGTTGACTCTTGACCCATGCTTTACCCTTTTCCTTCCTTTATAAGCTTCCTTCTCTCTCTCCTGATAAGGGTTACCTCATTTGCAGCTCCATCTTCTCCCTCACGTTCTTCTTCTTCCTCTCTTGGATATCTTTCTTGATCTTCCTTGGGTTTTGTTGAGTTTGTGAGGGTTTGGTGTGGCTTTGCTTATGGATGTTGATGGTTGATGCTATTGTGCTTGTGATTAAGCCAACCTTGAGGTGTTGGTGAGGTTCTTTCTCTACATAGGTTCAGTTGGTGAGTTCTTCCTCCATCTCTTCCTATCTTTCTTCTTTCTTGCTCCTTCATTCTTTTCTCCATCTATAGCTTAGGTTGAACAAGTTTGATCTCGTGGCAGCCTTGATTGGCTTCAATTGATGTATATATGTATGTATATGTATGTGTATGGCTGCTGGATGAAGAAGGAGTGAAGAAGATCGAGTGAAGAAGAAAAGAACAGCCGGAAGTGCATCTTCTGCACACCAGCCGCCCCTGCACCACTTTCTAGCCGCCCTTGCGGCCACCTGAATCAGCTTGAGTTTGCACTTGGTTCTGCAGGTGTGTCTTGCTCCTAGGCTTGCATATGGTTGGCATTGCGTCTTCTTTTCCTAGAATGAGAGTGTAGTACCATGCTAGGCCTAGATGAGAGTGCTTGGATGATGTATGATCATGTTATGCCTTGTATGGCCTTTGAGGATTATTAGGTTGTGAGGTTAGGTTGAGGATGATGTCATGGATCCCTTGGGTCTAGGTGTGACCCCTTTGATTGATAGGAGATTTATATATCTCTATGCCTTATTATTGGGCAGTGTACCTTTCAGGATTGAAGGTTGATCGTGGTTGAGTGTTAGTCAAGTTTGAGGTAAGTCCGTAGGACTTACTTAGCTACCACCCTTATATTGGGTGTTTGCATGAGTGGTATGTGCGTTATATATTTGCTATGATAGCATGAGATGTCGTTTATTACCGACCTATTTTTTATTTATTGCCCCGTATGCGTGGCTGTGATACCCTTTCCCTTTCATCCCGCCGTGGAGTCTGAAAGGTTCTTTGACGTCAGGCCATTTGGTATACTGATAGCATGAATTATTGTCTATATTTTGGGGCCTGTTTAGACGTTTTATCTTCAATAATCTACATGTTTGAATGTATATTATGTGATTATATTGTCGTTTCATCTACCTTTGCGGGAATCGAGGTCTACACCAAGTTTCGTTGTAATCGTAGGTAAAATGGCACGTTTTGCATCAAAATGGAGCGAAAGGAGCTAAGGAGTCATTGGAGCTACATTCAGGAGCTTAAGGAAGAATCCAGGAATCATGAAAATGGATTCAAGATTCACTTTGGACTAGATTTGAGAGATTTCACATTAAGTTGTGATTCACCTTGGTCAGCTACAGTACCACCTCGACCGAGGTGATCTAGAGGAGCTGCTCGACCGAGGCGAACACCTTGGACGCGGCGAGAGATATATTTTATTTGGCTGAGATCTTTTATTTTTGGAAAAGAGGATCTTATATTTTTAGGCTGGATTTCTGGAAGGAAGAAGATAATTTAGCCCATATATTTTACCTATTTTTATGGGAAAAGATCTTTTTAGGATATCTTATCTTTGGGAGGTAATTTTCCTATAAAAAGGGTTGAATTTTCCACAAATCCAACATCCGTTAACGGTTGGAACATCCGCTATCACCCGCAAAACCCCGCATACACCCACTACAGCTGGGAGATTTGAAGAACCTTTTTGAAGGTTGAAGGAAGATTGAAGGAAGAAAGTTGATAGCTTTTATAGCTTTTGTGAAGGGTTTTGTAAGATTCTCCTAGATTCCCTTCTTGTTGAATGTCTTATTGGATTGTTATCCAAGGAACGCTTGTTTGTTTGATAATTGATTCAGTTATTGAAGCCTTTCTCTTAAGGTTTTTGTGTTCAATTATTCACCTTCTTCCTTCATATTTGATTATTGCTTTCATGATGATGATTGGCTAATTTCTTTATGTATTTCTAGGGTGATTGTCTGAAGGTTGTGGGAAAAACAATGATAGAATAATCTTAAATTCCAGTAGGACCCTGAAAGCTTGAGTCTTTATCCTTAACCCTAGAACATCTCGCTCAGTCGATGAACATCTCGGCCGGGGTGGAATTCTTCTGACCGAGGTGACTTATCTGATCCGAAACTGAGAGTTAAGTGTTAGAGTTTGCCAAATCCTATTCTTATTATACCTTTCCTGGTTCAATGCAAGCTTATGATGAGACTTACCCGGTAATTCCTTTGTTTGTTTACCCAAGATCATAAGTGTAGGTAATAAACGTTTATCCTTTATTGGGGTTTGAGTGTGCCTTCATCCTATCTTTGTGAGTTAGCCTGAGAGTTAACCGGTAAAGGTTGATTCTATTCCCTTAGATGGTGTGTTGGTTTGAGGTTATAATTCTTTTCCTTAATTCCTTGAGACTTACCCGGTAATAGGAGTTACGGTTTGGGATTAGTGAATAGTGAGACTTACCCGGTGATCTATTTACACTTTAGTAACACCTTCCTTTTACAAAATCTCAGCTTTGTCCACTTATCTTTAGATCTTGAGTTGGAACCACAACTAGATGCTTTAATCCCTAGAATTGCATATTTCCTTAATTGACTTTTTATCATCTTTGATTGTTTTAATCGCCTTTGTGGTTAGTAGTTGCATTGACAACCTATACCTGCTTTGTTTCACTAAGTCCATGTGATCGACCCCTGGAATTTCTTATTTTTTACTACGATTGACCCGTACACTACGGGTTCGCATCCTTGTTTTAAGCTTACATCTAGAGTTATAAATTTAAAGCTTGCACACACCGTTTGGAGCGAACAAGTTTTTGGCGCCGTTGCCGGGGACTTGGTCTAGACCGAGCCGGTTGCGGTTTGCTTTCGGGGCACTTGCCCCTGTTTCTACTAACCACTCTACTTGAGTGACTTTCGCAGGTTCTTTTTCTTAGGTTTATGCGAAGAACCCGCGCTGGGAAGGAAATCGTTCCCTACGACCCCAAACCAGAAAAAGACATACAAAAGACGCTTGAAAGAAGCGAAGATGGCCAACCAAGACAATCGCGATCTTGAGGCCGAATTAAAGGAGGCGTTAAAACAACTACGCCTCAGCAAGGAAGAGCTGAGACTGGAAAAGGAGGAATCTCGCACAATTACTGAGGCGATTGAAGCAGATATGGCGGCTTTACGAGACCAGTATCTAGCTCGACCGAACCCATATCCTCGACCGAGGCAAGACCCTACTCCAGACCCTCGACCGAGGCAGAATCCAGTACCTGTCGTCCCTGCCAAGATACTTCCACCTTGGATGCCACTCCGAGACGTTCTTTTTGTAGGTATTCCATAAACCCTAGGGCAGAGAATGGACCCTAATCAACAACTGAGGCGTCCAGGAGTCAACCTAGGTGATCCAGCGGACCATGATTATGAGCTTCGACCGCAGGTTCTTTCCATGATTCGCCAATGCCAGTTTGGAGGGCTAGAGAGGGAATCTCCGCATCAACATCTACAGAACTATGAGATCTTGATGGAGACCTTGAGACCTTCAAGGCTGGAAAACAACAACTACAAGCTAAGGCCTTTCTACTTCTCTTTAAAAGATAGAGCTCTTACTTGGTATCAATCTCTTCCTCCAGGAAAAATCAATACTTGGGAGGAGATGACGACGGAATTCTTGACTAAATTCTTTCCCCCCTCTAAAACCGCTGAAATGAGAGGGAAGATTAATGCATTCATCATGAAAGACAAGGAGAGCTTGTCCAAGTCATGGGAGAGATTTAAAGACATTCTTTTGGATTGCCCACATCATGGGATTCCAAAGATAGAGTTGTTGGAGATATACTTCAAGGGACTGGACGGAAGCACCCAGTTCAACCTTCAACTACTATCCGCCGGCACGTTTATGAACATGCCGATTGACGAAGCTTGGGAATTCATAGAGAAGCAAGCTTTGCACATGGAGAAATACTCCCACCAAGGAGCTGAAGGTGGAGTTAAAAGAGTCAACTTTCAAGATGCTCCACCTAATAATGATCAACTCACTTCTTTGAACAATGGATACCGTAACAACAACAACGGTTCCCGGAACAACAACTACAATAACAATAGAGGATCCAACAACAATAATTGGAGGGCAAACAACCAAAATTCGGGTAACCCTTACTCTAACTCCAATTCGAATGACTCCTCTAATCCTTTCCTCTCTTCTTCTTCTTCTTCTTCTTCTTCTTCTTCTCCATTAAAGAGCCAGGAGCAAAGATCGAGTTTGTCCCAGCCAGAAAAGAAAGATGCGGTGCTGGAGGCCATTTTGATCAAGCTCAACTCTATGGAGACATCCATGACTTCATTTTCGAAGGCACAAAAAGCCTTAGAACAACAATTCTTTAACAAGGTGAATGAAGCGCCAAGAGATCCAGGGAAGTTTCCAGCAAGGACGGAAAGCAACCCTAAGGGTCAGATTATGGCAATAACGACGAGGAGTGGATTGAAGACTGCAGATCCAGTGCCTCGGTCGATGCCAGTACAGACGAAGACCACCTCGGTCCAGGTGCAGTCGAAGAACACTTCGGCCGAGATGCCAACTGAGGTGGAGCCACAGAAAGCGGAGGAGAAAACTGAAGTTTATATTCCACCTCCAGCATATAAACCACCACTTCCATTCCCCCAGTCAAGGGCTAGAGCACATCTAGACAAGCATTTTGGTAAGTTCCTTGACTTGACGAATAAACTACACATTAATATCCCTTTCCTTGATGCTATTCTAGGGATGCCCGCCTGTGGGAAGTTCTTGAAAGAGATTCTATCAAGGAAGAGGAAGCTGGAAGACTTTGGTGAAGTAAGGATGACATCTAAATCCTTGGAGATTATTCAAATAATGAAGGAGAAGATGCCACCCAAACTGAGAGATCCCGGCTCATTTTGCATTCCCATTCAAGTTGGGGATGTCACTTGTGAAGCCTTATGTGATCTAGGAGCCAGCGTGAGCATCATCCCGCTGGAGCTATGTGTTAAGATCGGACTTGGAGAGCCCAAGCCGGTAAAGATACGGTTATACATGGCGGACCGCTCCATTACCCATCCCATGGGCATTTTGGAAGACGTTCCGGTTAAGTTAGGTAACTTCTATTTACCTATAGACTTTGTTGTACTTGACATTCCCGCAGATTATCCCGTTCCTATCATTCTCGGGAGACCATTTCTAGCAACTTCGGGTTGCAATGTGGATTGCAAGAACGCCAAGTTAAAATTCAACATTGGCGGAGATGAAGTGGATTTTGCATTACTTGCGGCTATGAAGGGAGACTAGCTAGGAGATGATATCTTCAACATCTATGATGAAGAAGAATCAAGAGAATTGGTGAGCTCTATCCTTATTAAAGATCCACTTGAAAAAGTTATTAGCTTTAGCTTAATGGAGGAAGGTATAGATGCTTCTTGTGATGCAGATATACGGAGCTTAAAGGCTCTGGAAGAAGATCCAGGAGCTAAAACTGAAAAACTAATCCAGGAGAAGAAGATCTCCAGTTTTGGTTCCAGTTGCAGTACCTCGACCGAGGCACTTCCTGGACCGAGCGAGGTGACTGAAGAACATCTCGGTCAACCTCTCTGGACCTCGACCGAGGTCGAAAGAGAGATGATGTCAACTGAGACTTCTGAAAGTCCAATTCTTAAATCTACTCCACTGGAAGGAGGAAGCAAGGATCCCCCTCAGAAAGCACCCCCAGTTGTGGAGCTTAAACAACTCCCAAGTCACTTGAGGTATGTCTTTCTTGGACTGGATTCTACTTATCCCGTTATTATTAGTGCTTTCCTCTCCGAATCTGAATTATCTAAATTAATGCATGTCTTGAGGAAGCATCAAAAGGCTTTGGGTTATACTATTGATGATCTTATTAGCATTAAGCCTTCTTTCTGCATGCATAGATACTAATGGAGGACGATCATAAGACTTCACGGGAACCTCAAAGACGGTTAAATCCGATCATGGAAGAGGTTGTGAAGAAAGAAATTCTTAAGTTGTTGGATGCAGGTATCATATTTCCTATCTCGGACAACAAGTGGGTTAGCCCAGTACATGTAGTTCCGAAGAAAGGAGGGATGACCGTTGTGACGAATAAGAACAACGAATTAATCCCAACTAGGACCGTCACGGGTGGCTGGAGGGTTTGCATCGACTATAGGAAGCTTAACGTGGCCACTCGGAAGGACCATTTTCCACTTCTCTTCATTGATCAAATGCTCGAACGGTTGGCCCTGCATTCACACTTCTACTATTTAGACGGATATAGTGGCTTCTTCCAGATTCCTATCCATCCGGATGATCAAGAGAAGACCACTTTCACTTGTCCATGGGGGACATTCGCTTACAGGAGGATGCCATTTGGATTATGTAATGCACCCGCTACCTTCCAGCGATGCATGATGGCGATCTTTTCCGAGTATATAGAGGAGATCATGGAGGTATTTACAGATGATTTTTCAGTATATGGTTGCTCTTTTGATGATTGCCTATCTAACCTTTCTCTAGTGCTGCAAAGATGTGAAGACACTAATCTTGTCTTGAATTGGGAGAAGTGTCACTTTATGGTTAATGAAGGCATTGTGCTAGGACACCTCGTTTCTAATCGAGGTATTGAGGTCGATCGCACTAAGATCGAGACCATTGAGAAACTCCCTCCTCCTTGTTCTGTTAAAGGTGTGAGGAGTTTTCTCGGGCATGCAGGATTCTACAGGAGATTCATCAAGGACTTCTCGAAGATTTCTAAACCTCTAACTAACCTCTTGAATAAAGATGTTGTTTTTGAGTTTTCGCAGGAGTGTCTTGATGCATTTTACAGGATTAAGGAAGCGTTGATCTCCGCTCCCATTATCCAACCTCCGGATTGGACCTTGCCCTTTGAGATCATGTGCGATGCGAGTGATGTGGCAGTAGGAGCAGTGCTTGGACAAAAGAAGGATGGGCGGACCACCGCCATTTACTACGCTAGCAAGACGCTAGATGAAGCCCAGCGTAACTACGCCACCACCGAGAAGGAGCTATTGGCGGTTGTATATGCTTTCGAGAAGTTTCGTTCTTACTTAGTAGGGGCGAAAGTCATTGTCTACACCGACCATGCAGCCATTCGTTACCTGCTTGCTAAGAAGGATGCCAAGCCACGCCTTATTCGATGGATTCTCTTGCTTCAAGAGTTTGACCTAGAGATCCGTGATAAGAAGGGATCCGAAAATTCTGTTGCGGATCACCTCAGCCGGCTACCTCCATCTTCACGCGAGAAGGACGACCCACCCATAGACGATTCATTCCCCGATGAGCACTTGCACTTGTTGGAGCATTTGATAGACTTACTTATCTCACCCCATGGTGAAGATGAAGTATGGGGTGAGGATACCTCCCATCACGTTTAGGGATACCGTACGGTCCAGCTAGCGACCTTAAATCAAGCACTTCTTGGGAGGCAACACAAGGTATTGCTTTCTTTCCCCTTTTTCTAGTCTAGCTTTAGATAGTTTGCTTTTGCTTTGTTTTGTTTTGTTTTTGGCGTCCTAGACAGACAACAGGTGACATCTAAGGAAGGAATACAAACCAGGAGCACAACTAGAAGGACAGAAGTTCAAGAATTTGAGAAGACGGAGTTTGACTGAGATACATCTCGGTTGCTGTCACAGCACATCGACCGATATGATTCTTGAGCAACCGAGGCGACTAGGGTTTCTGAAGATCCACCTCAGTCCGTACACCTCGGTCTGTACACCTCGGTCCATTCGAGACCATCTCGACCGAGGTGACAGCAGTTCCAAAAAAGGGTATAAAAGGGGGCTAAAATTTCTCTCTCCTCCTCTACTTCCCTTCTCGACCGCGACACAGTTTCACCTAGTTTTCCCGTTCTTCGATCGATTTCGACGATTCTTGCTTCCAAACTACAAAGAAAGAGTAGAGGATCGGACTTCAAGCACTTCAGCTTATGTCCGGTGAGTATCTTGTCCTTAGACTTATTTTAACCCATTGGGACAATGTGTCCCAAGTATGGGGTTTTTGATGTATTATTTGACTTTTATGTGGATGTATGACTCGACTCTATTCGGATATTTATGTTTTATTATGCTCTATGTGCTTATCTGAGATTGCATGCATACAGGTTATTTGATTGAGAAAAACGTCAAAAACTGGTTTGAAAATTTTTTTTTTTATGACCTCGACCGAAGTGATTCTGGCCGAACGAGGTACTTCACCTCGGTTGACTTAAAACATCTCGACCGAGGTGGCTTAAATGAGACAGTTTTCGAAACGATTTTTGTGCTTCTTATCTGGATATGACCTCAGTGAAGATTCTGTTTGCTGACTGGTTTAGAAATCTCTATATGTTTGAAAGGTTTTATCATATGTTTAAGTTGCTAAATGCTTTGCTTGAAATTTGTGGCATGTTTAATACTTTGTTTTTTTATCCAAATTATGTTGGACTTGAAGGTTGACACCATGTTATGAGTTCTCTCACTTTCTTCTTGGGAAGACCAAGGCAATTCATTCTCTTCTCTCTTCTTCTTTTTGATCATGCTTAGCCCCTCATATACATATTTGCCTCCCTTTACCTATCTGAGAATTTTGAAGCAAGCAAGTGAAAAGCAAGTGAAAAGCAAGTGAAAGTAAAGTTGAGATGTTGGCCGAAAGTTTAGAAAGAAACAAATAGGTTTGGGGAAGTCAATCATGATGATGAGTAACTCGGCACCATTCACATAGCCGGGTGTTTGTGTCTTGCCAAAGTCGGATTGAGCGATATCCCTAACGGGTCATGGTATGTGCATCAAGGGTTTGAGGCATCTCGAGAAATTGATGATTGCTGATTTCCTAGGCTTCGGTTATTGTGCACCTCTGTCCATGCATCCCTAAAAGTAAAGTAAAAAGTAAATAAGCAAAGCTTATTGGTGGAAGATGTTGAAATTCAAAGCAAGTGAAGTGAAGATCCTTCTCCCGGATTCTAGCACCACATTCCCTATATACATCCCACCCTTACACGTTTCTTGAATTTCTTTTGGAAGCCCTTGAGACCTCGAGCTTGTTGATTGACTTAGTGGTTTAAACTGGATTATACATGATTAATTTCGATAATTATGATTTATTATGCATTCTATGATTTTATGCAAAGATGAACAACTTTCTTATATTTATAAAATGTTTTGATCATATTCTGATTTTAAATTCCATGAAGCATTCTCTTAGAGTGATCTATGATTGTAGTACCACCATTAAAATGTTTTGAAAGACTTTTTCATTGATCTTTATGACATATAATCCATTCTATCTTGTATTTTATATTCAGAACTTGCTTGGGGACAAGCAAGGGCTAAGTATGGGGTATTTTGATAGCATGAATTATTGTCTATATTTTTGGGCCTGTTTAGACGTTTTATCTTCAATAATCTGCATGTTTGAATGTATATTATGTGATTATATTGTCGTTTCATCTACCTTTGCGGGAATCGAGGTCTACACCAAGTTTCGTTGTAATCATAGGTAAAATGGCACGATTTGCATCAAAATGGAGCGAAAGGAGCTAAGGAGTCATTGGAGCTACATTCAGGAGCTTAAGGAAGAATCCAGGAATCATGAAAATGGATTGAAGATTCACTTTGGACCAGATTTGAGAGATTTCACATTCAGTTGTGATTCACCTCGGTCAGCTACAGTACCACCTCGACCGAGGTGATCCAGAGGAGCTGCTCGACCGAGGCGAACACCTTGGACGCGGCGAGAGATATATTTTATTTGGCTGAGATCTTTTATTTTTGGAAAAGAGTATCTTATATTTTTAGGCTGGATTCCTGGAAGGAAGAAGATAATTTAGCCCATATATTTTACCTATTTTTATGGGAAAAGATCTTTCTAAGATATCTTATCTTTGGGAGGTAATTTTCCTATAAAAAGGGTTGGATTTTCCACAAATCCAACATCCGCTAACGGTTAGAACATCCGCTATCACCCGCAAAACCCCGCATACACCCACTACAACTGGGAGATTTGAAGAACCTTTTTGAAGGTTGAAGGAAGATTGAAGGAAGATTGAAGGAAGAAAGTTGATAGCTTTTATAGCTTTGTGAAGGGTTTTGTAAGATTCTCTTAGATTCCCTTCTTGTTGATTGTCTTATTGGATTGTTATCCAAGGAATGCTTGTTTGTTTGATAATTGATTAAGTTATTGAAGCCTTTCTCTTAAGGTTTTTGTGTTCAATTATTCACCTTCTTCCCTCATATTTGATTATTGCTTTCATGATGATGATTGGCTAATTTCTTTATGTGATTCTAGGGTGATTGGCTGAAGGTTGTAGGAAAAACGATGATAGAATAATCTTAAATTCCAATAGGACGTTGAAAGCTTGAGTCTTTATCCTTAACTCTAGAACATCTCGCTCAGTCGATGAACATCTCGGCCGGGGTGGAATTCTTCTGACCGAGGTGACTTATCTGATCCGAAACTAAGAGTTAAGTGTTAGAGTTTGCCAAATCATATTCTT
The DNA here is from genome assembly GCA_033239125.1 of Fagopyrum homotropicum. Lineage (NCBI taxonomy): Eukaryota > Viridiplantae > Streptophyta > Magnoliopsida > Caryophyllales > Polygonaceae > Fagopyrum > Fagopyrum homotropicum. Next base: position 89,845,525 of record BSWB01000005.1, on the reverse strand, counting down.
ATTATACCTTTCCTGGTTCAATGCAAGCTTAGGATGAGACTTACCCGGTAATTCCTTTGTTTGTTTACCCAAGATCATAAGTGTAGGTAATAAAGGTTTATCCTTTATTGGGGTTTGAGTGTGCCTTCATCCTATCTTTGTGAGTTAGCCTGAGACTTACCCGGTAAAGGTTGATTCTATTCCCTTAGATGGTGTGTTGGTTTGAGGTTATAGTTCTTTTCCTTAATTCCTTGAGACTTACCCGGTAATAGGAGTTACGGTTTGGGATTAGTGAATAGTGAGACTTACCCGGTGATCTATTTACACTTTAGTAACACCTTCCCTTTGCAAAATCTCAGCTTTGTCCACTTATCTTTAGATCTTGAGTTGGAACCACAACTAGATGCTTTAATCCCTAGAATTGCATATTTTCTTAATTGACTTTTTATCATCTTTGATTGTTTTAATCGCCTTTGTGGTTAGTAGTTGCATTGATAACCTATACCTGCTTTGTTTCACTAAGTCCCTGTGATCGACCCTTGGAATTTCTTGCTTTTTACTACAATTGACCCGTACACTGCGGGTTCGCATCCTTGTTTTAAGCTTACATCTAGGGTTATAAATTTAAAGCTTGCACACACTGTTTGGAGCGAACATATACAGGAAGGGCGCAATCCACCCCCATAAGGTACACGGGTTGTGTGACCGACACTACTTCCAAATGGCTAGCAGGCCCAAAGGCGAGGATGTATCGGTCCTCGTGTCACATAGTTTCATCTATCTATATATATACGATTTTAGTGAATGACTATTATATAAAGATGATAAATGGTTAAATGTACGATAACATGCTGATGTGTTTATCTTTCATAACTTGTGGTTGTGCTTATGCATTACCTTATATATGTATGGTTAGCTAATAATTTCATACCGTGTTGTCGATGCCTTGCAAGATAGGCGTGCTGCTGAGTGATCTGGCAGGGTGACAGGCCGAGGACTCTCGTACATAGGATGGTTGTGGTTGTGGGTTGTTTATGTTTCCCTCATGCGTGAGGATGATCTTTTGTTGACCTCCTGTTTGAGGATGTTACCTTATACTCGGCTATGTTTTGTATAACTTTTCGTTGTACAGTTTACATTTTAGGTATTTGTTTTATATCTGTCAGTGCCATGCTGTAAGGTCCAGTGAACTTGTTGTCAGGCTAGGGTTAGGATCCACTGTGAGATCTTAGCCCAATTTGACACTCCGAGTCCCGCAGATTTGGGGTGTTACATTCCATCGTTAATTCCACATAGGTATGTTCCCTAATGCCTACAAAATTCCTAAGGCTAGCTCTATCAATCATGAACTGAAGATCATCAACCACATTCATGCATTCAAGCCCTCAAGCACTAAGTACATAGGGGCTACAACATTACGGGGTTGAATTTGGTTAGTATTCCTTATGTTCCTCTAGTATACGAAGAAGTCTAAGGGGGGGGTGAGTGGTTGTTGTGTGGGCTGTTATGGGGGTTGGGAAGAGGAGCCTTTACCATTACCAAACAAATTTCTACCACTACGACGAAGTCCATCCATAACTGGAAAAACCACAGGCAGATCTTCAAATACCACGGTCGTGGAAATCAAGAATAAACCGTGGTTTTTGTTGTTTTTCAGCAAATCACAAAATTCAGCAAAGTTTCTCACATACAACAGTCCTAGACTACTTCTAAGTTCAATTCCATCAGTTCTCTAGCAATATTATTAGCAAAACAGTAGAAATCAAACCAAGATCGAGAAAAGAGAAAAAACATAGTGTTTGGAATGAAAAATCCAAATGTCTTTCGATTATTCTAAATGTTTGTGTCGTTTGCGCTTGGAATGTTTAAGAGGGTTTAATTTTCTTGAGTTTAGGAGCAAGAATTATACGAAACCATCGAGGAATGCGGGATTGAGCACCGGAGAATCGAATTCGCCGTTTTGCGGTTTTGGGCGTGGATTATACGGCCGTGGAATTTAAGAACAAACCGTGAAGTTCCGCTTTTATACTCTCGCAAAATTTTGGAAAACCATGACCCTGGTTTGGACCTTGGAAACTGGCCTAGCCGTGGTTTCTTTAGTTTTTTCTCTCGACATGGTTTTCCACGGGTTTAATTCTCAAACCTCTCCCGTGGAACTTCCTTTTTGCCCGTGGAAGTCTATTTAACGTCCAAAATTGACAACTTGACTTTGTTTTTGCATTCGTTGAATCTTTATGGAGATTTCCTAGTTCCTACCATCCAAAGACACAAGAAAACCGGGAACGAACCAACGTAAAAGACAAAACAAACTATTCTAATCTATTTTATGGAAAAAGGAGAGAAATCAATACCTTGGGTTGCCTCCCAAGAAGCTCTTTGTTTAAGGTCCGTAGCTAGACCAATCCTGTTTGTGCTTAAGTGAGGAAGATAGGTGTTATCTCCTCAATCTGAATCTCCGGTGTGTACTTCTTAAGTCGTTGGCCATTGACCTTGTAAGTTCCGCATTGCTCACCCCATCCTTAAACTGCACCATCGGGAAAAACATGTTTAATTACAAAAGGTCTTGTCTAACAAGACTTCAACTTACCGGGAAATAGACGAAGTCAGGAATTGAAGAGAAGGAAAAGATCTCCTTCTTTCAAATCCTTTGGAATGATGTGCTTGTCATGCCACTTCTTCGTCCTTTCTTTGTGAATCCGCACATTCTCATATGAATTCAAGCGGATCTCTTCTAACTCATTAATATCAAGAAGTCGTTTCTCTCCGGCCTCCTTGATATCAAAATTCAACCACTTAGTTGCCCAATAGGCCTTGTGCTCTAGCTCAACTGGAAAATGACAAGATTTCCCATAGACAAGATTGTATGGTGTAGTGCCTATGGGAGTCTTGAAGGCTGTCATGTACGCCCAAAGTGCATCGTCTAGCTTTAGTGGCCAATTTCCTTGTTTTAGAGACTGTTTTCTCTAGAATAACCTTTATCTCTCTATTAGAAATATCAACTTGCCCGCTCGTTTGAGGATGGTGGGGAGTGGCAATCTTGTGAGTCACTGTTCGCTCAAAAAGTGTGTGTCACTAAGCCTTAAATTTATATCCAGAATCAAGTAAAGAAGCGAACCCACAGTGTACGGATCGGTACAGTAAAGCAAGAATTCCAGAGTCAAACTCAGGGATTTGGGGGATCAAATTCAGTTTGTAAAATCGTTTGGCAAGTAAATAAGCTTTTGTAAAGATTAATGGGAAAACCACAATTCTAAAGATTTAGATATCCAATTGTGGCAATCGATTCAAGATGTTCTAAAGATATAAGGACAGAGTTAGGATTGCAAAGGTATAGATCTAAGATAGGGTGTTGTATGGTGAAGTTCCAAACCAATATATCTTACCCAAAGGTTTTCTCAATAAAGGATGTTGAGTCTCGTTATAAAGAAGATCTAAGAACAAGATTAAACTCTCAAATACCCATGTCCAAACCCAAGGGAATGAAAGATAAGCCAAACAGGTTAAGGTTGTGACACTCATAACCTAAGTAGAGGGTGTTGAGTCTCACTACTACCTAGAAAAGGTAAACCAAGGCTAGGTTAGGACCAATCTTTAACTTTAGATCAAAGCAAAAGTAAAACACGTCAAACAGGAAAAACCACGGTAAGATCTTGAGGAACCACGGCCGTGGAACTCAAGAACTGGTTGTGAAAAGGTGCGACGACGAGGTTTCTCACAACTCTCAGGATCCAATCTATTTTGATTCAATCTATCATCATCTATGCCACAACTATCAACCCTTCACCTTAGAATCGCTTAAGGGTTTTAACCAACAATGATTGTCATTGAATCAATAATCAAGTTTAGAAGAGAGAAAAGATAGAACTTTGAAACTCAATAATGAATGCAAAACCAATCTCAAATAACTCAAAATCCGTGTTTTTGTTCAATGAACACAAATGGAGTAAAAAATCTCTCACAAATCCTAAAGAATAAGAAGAACGGGATGTCAATCCACCTTCAAAGTGCAACCCTAAGATCTTCCAACTCTGAAATAGAAAAGTGCGTCTTTCCTCCAATCTTCTTTCAAACCTTCGGAAAAGTGCGTCTTTCCTCCAATCTTCTTTCAAACCTTCAATCCCAAATCTCCTGTTATGATATATAACTGAAGATCCCAAAAATGCGTATATCTTGTGAATGGTCCCGAGTGTTGGGAAATATTGGTGCCAGCCGTCACAGATGTCCAAGTATGCCTTTCAATGTTGAACGCTATAGAATATTTATAAGGATCAATCTAGGGTTTACAAGCATGAGTCAAAGATCGATCGCCTCTAAAAGATAAACCCTACATATTTGGGCCGAAAAAGAAATTGAGCCTGCTGGTATCAGAAAATACTTTGGCGCACGGTATCAGAGAACACTCTGGAGTATCAGACGGTATCAGAAAAGATTTTGGCGTGTCAGACGGTATCAGACGATGTTTTGGCGCGATATCAGAGTTCACTCCAGCTCTTTCTAGCTCCCTTTTATGCTCCTTTTTGTTCCGCATCAAGACTTAATCCTTAAATGTGCCATTTTGCTCCATAGTTCACCATTTTACCTACAAATGCAATATAGCTCTGTGTAGATCTCTATTCTAATAATATAGGTAAACATAACCATAATTGCTATGAATGTATGTCTATGCATGAAAAATAAATGGAAAATCTACATAAATGCATACCAAAATATAGGTCATAATTCATGTCATCAAAATACCCCATACTTGCCTATTTCTTCTCTCCAAGCAAGGTTCAAACTTAATATACAAGATAATATGGATTATGAATTTGCAAAAACAAAGAAAAACCACAATATTTTTGGTTGTGATTCTATTCATAGATCACCCTCAAAGAGTTGCTTCATAACTAATGAAAATCATCATATGATCAAATTGAAATATAACATGGAAAAGATAATCACACTTTACAAGAAATTCATAACATGCATCATAACTTACAATATAACAAAATCAATCAAAGATCTTAAGGTCTTTCAAATGAAGGTCAAGAAACGTGTTAGGGTGGGATATGTATAGGATATGTGGTGCAAAATTCGGGAAAGAGGACAATAACATCCCAACTTTTCAAGCACACTTCAACTTCCACCAATAGGAGCTTTGCTCTTCTTTTTCAGCATAATGTTTTACTTTACTTTCACTTTTTAAGATCAAGGACAGAGGTGCACAATAACTGAATCCTAGGAAATCAACATTAACTCAATTTTTTTAGTTGCCTCAAACCGTGATGCACATACAATGAATCGTTAGGAATATCGCTCAATCCGACTATGACAAGGCACAAACACCCGGGTATGTGAATGGTGCCGAGTTTCTCATCATCATGATTGACTTCCCCAAACCTATTTTCTAACATACTTCATCACTTTCAACTTCAAACTTCACAACTTTCACTAACTTGCATCCTAATTCCCGGATAGGTAAGAAGGGGAAAAACATATACATGAGGAGCTAAAAGCATGATCAAGAAGAAGAAAGGAATAAAAACAAAGCGCCTTAACTATATCAATAAGAAGTGTAAGAACTTATCATGCGGTTTCAACCTTCAATACTTAACATGATTTAGAAAGAAAACAAATTATAATACATGCATGAAATTCTAACAAAGTATTCAAATCCTACATATGTCATAAATTAATTCAAGCATATCAAAATCATCATAGATATTCCACAAAACAATATTCATCATAGAGATCATATCCATCCTAGAAGCACAAAATTTTTTAAAATTTCACAAATTTTTGGATTTTTCAAAATCATAAATGATGCAAGACACAAAACATGCAAAAGTTATTGCAAATACCTTCACCCCATACTTAAAATCACATTGTCCCCAATGTGAAGAAAAGAAAAGATGGAAAAAGATACTCACAATATAAGATGGCGAATCAGGTGAGGCGAATCATTCATCGAGCGGTGGTGGTGGAAATCTATAGAAGTTCAAATAAGGAACTCTAAATACTCTGATCGAGGTCAAAGAGCGTTGCTGAATGAACAAGCGGATCATGTCTGGACCGAATTAATTTTCTGGAATTTTTTTTTCCGAAAATAAACCGCGGCTGTTGAAATTATCCATTGAAATCTTCGACCCGTGGAAATCTTCGATTTTTAGAAAACCACAGCCCCCGGCAAAACCACCCCTGTGGTTTAGGCCGTGGTGGCTCTTGACATGCTTTTCCACGGCTACAAATTGAAAAACTACACCCGTGGTTTACTAATTAAACCAGTGGAATCTTGAATTTTTGTCCGAAACTCCCAATTTGGCCGAAACTCCCAATTTGACGTTGCTTTGCATTCCTTCACTTCTTTTGGATGATTTTTAGGCCTGACATTCAAAGACACAAGACAAACCGGAAAGGTACCAAAGAAAAGACAAAAACAAACTAAACTAACCTATTCTATGAAAAAGGAATAAGAAAGCAATACCTTGGGTTTTCTCCCAAGAAGCGCTTTGTTTAAGGTCGCTAGCTGGACCTATCTCCATAGATGATTCAATGCACTTTCAACGTCTTGGATTGCTCTTCAATCCACAAAACTGCTCATCCCTGGTCTTCTTCAAGACAAGGTTGAGCAAAAAGTCTTCCAAAAGAATTCCAATTCCTAATTTCACTTGCAAGTGGTAGGATCTTCCACGTACAAGCTTGTACGGTTTAATTCTCGCCGGAATCCTTCTAGCATTCCTATGCTTCAATAGGACATAATCTAGTTTTACGTCCCATCCTTTCCTAGATCGAGAAAACAACTTTTTGAGAATTCTAGTAGCTTCCCCATCTTCAGCTTGGGAATAATATAGGGTCCTTTTCAAATGAGCGACCCCGTACTTTAACAAGAGACACTTCATTGCCTTAACGGTGAAGTACTTGCTAACTTCACTCCTATAGTCCAAGGAGCATCTACTTTCAACAATTTTGAGAGGGCTTTCATTTTGAATTTTGGAGGTTCCTTCGGAAGAGACCTCCAACTCTTCGGTGCATCCCTGAAATGATTAGTAATTTCAAAGGGAATTTTAAAGCGAATGGGAGAACATACCAAGCGAAGCGTTTCAAGCTTTTGGATGAGAATAATGTCAAGAAGAGAGTCTTCAAATGGAATCTCTTCCATCTTCTCCGGTTGTGCCTCAACCTTAGCCAATGGTTCAACAACAAGGCCAAGGTGTTGTACATCTTCCTCTTCTTCTTCTTCTTCTTCTTCAAGAGGTTCAAGAGGAACTTCAATTTCGATAGGAGGAATGATCAAGACTTGGAATTCTTCGTCGCACTTCTCCTCCAGTCGAGCAAATTCAGCAAGGATCAATTTTCTTTCAAGGTCATCGAGGTCCTTTATTGATTGCTTGATCTTTGATTCAAGTTGATCTTTAGGAGGTTGTTCATACACCTCGCGAGCGGTATAGAGCTCCTACCAAATTACAAGCTCCTTCTTAATAGCTTCCTCTCTTTCTCTTACGTCACTATAACAAAGCGAAAAAAATCCAGCAAATATTTATACTCCTCCCATTTAGCTAACTCTTTCTTTCTCCATCTCTCTTCTTCCAAGGCATTGTTGCTAAGCTTGTGTTGCTCCCAAGATTCGTTAAGTTCAGCCATGAGGCTCCATAGTTCTTTCCTCACCGTTACAAAGCTCTTTCCATCCATTGGAAAATCTGAATACTCAAAAACTCATACCAAAATATTAAAAGAAAAAGCAAAAGCTTCCAAGCTAGACAATCGAAAACCGAAATTGGTCTAAACCTAATCCCCGGCAACGGCGCCAAAAACTTGTTCGCTCAAAAAGTGTGCATCACTAATCCTTAGATTTATATCCAGAATCAACCAAAGAAGCGAACCCACAGTGTACGGATCGGTATAGTAAAGAAAGAATTCCAGAGACGAACTCCGGGATTTGGGGGATCATATTCAGTTCGTAAAATTGTCTGACAAGTAAATAAGCTTTTGCAAAGATTAATGGGAAAACAAAGATTCTAAAGATTCAGATATCCAGTTGTGGTAATTGATTCAAGATGTTCTTAAGATATAAGGACAGAGTTAGGATTGCAAATGTATAGATCTAAGATAGGGTGTTGTACGGTGAAGTTCCAAACCCATATATCTTACCCAAAGGTTCTCTCAATAAAAGATGTTGAGTTTCGTTATAAAGAGGATCTAAGAACAAGATTAAACACTCAAATAACCATGCCCAAACCCAAGGGAATCAAAGATAAGCCAAACAGGTTAAGGTTGTGACACTCATAACCTAAGTAGAGGGTGTTGAGTCTCACTACTACCTAGAAAAGGTAAACCAAGGCTAGGTTAGGGCCAATCTTTAACTTTGGATCAAAGCAAAAGCAAAACACGTCAAAAAGGGAAAACCACGGTCAGATCTTGAGGAACCACGGCCGTGGAACTAAAGAACAAGTCGTGGAAAGGTGCGACGACGAGGTTTCTGGCAACTCTCAGGGTCCAATCTATCTTGGTTTGATCTATCATCATCTATGCCACAACTATCAACCCTTGACCTTAGAATCGCTCAAGGGTTTCAACCAATAATGATTGTCATTGCATCAATAATCAAGTTTAGAAGAGAGAAAAGATAGAACTTTGAAACTCAATAATGAATGAAAAACCAATCTCAAATAACTCAAAATCCGTGCTTGTGTTCAATGAATACAGAATAGAGTCAAAAATCTCTTACAAATCTTAATGAATAAGAAGAACGGGATGTCAATCCACCTTCAAAGTGCAACCCTAAGATCTTCCAACTTCGAAATAAAAAAGTGCGTCTTTCCTCCAATCTTTTTTCAAACTTAAATCTCCTCTTACGATATGTAAGTGAAGATCCCAAAAATGTGTAATCTTGTGAATGGTCCAGTGTATAGCGAGCGTTGGGAGATATTGGTGCCAGCCGTCATAGGTGTCCAAGTTTGCCTTTCAATGTTAAAGGCTATAGAATATTTATAAGGATCAATCTAGGGTTTACAAGCATGGTTAAAGATCGATCGCCTCTAAAAGATAAACCGTATATATTTGGGCCGAAAAAGAAATTGAGCCCGCTAGTATCAGAAAATACTTTGGCTAGCGGTATCAAGCACTCTGGAGTATCAGACGGTATCAGAAAATATTTTGGCACGTCAGACAGTATCAGAAGATATTTTGGCGCGGTATCAGAGTTCACTCCAACTCTTTCTAGCTCCCATTTATGCTCCCATTTGTTCCGCATCAAGGGTTAATCCTTAAATGTGCCATTTTGCTCCATAATTCGCCACTTTACCAACAAATGCAATAAAACTCTGTGTAGATCTCTATTCTAAACAATATATGTAAATATAACCATAATTGCTATGAATGTATGTCTTTGCATGCAAAATAAAGGGAAAATCTACATAAATGAATACCAAAATATAGGTCATAATTCATGTCATCAGTCACCCTATACTTGGCTAGTAGAGCTTCAAATTTACGGGCCGTAAAGTGTGTTCCTCCTTCACTAACGATGGTTCGGGGCGTCCCAAACCTTGGGAATATTGTTCTATTAAAGAACTTCACAACCACCATAGCATCATTAGTGGGAGAAGCAATCGCTTCAACTCATCTTGAAACATAATCTACAGCCAGAAGAATGCATTAGTTACCACAAGAAGATGGGAACGGTCCAATAAAATCCACAACCCATACATCGAAGATCTATAGTTCTTGAATGTATAGTGGCATCTCATTCCTCCTCGATATGTTTCCTATTCTTTGACAAGCATCGCAACAAGAAACAAAGCGTTGCACATCCTTAAATAAAGTAGGCCAAAAGAATCCGGACTGTAATACCTTAGCACAAGTCTTGTGAGAACCAACATGTCCTCCACAAAGTAGAGAATGGCAATGGCGGATGACGCTTTCAACTTCGTCTTCCGGTATACACCTCCTAATAATGCAATACGGACCTCTTTTGTAGAGTATAGGTTCATTCCAAAAGTAATGTCGGACATCCTTGAAGAACTTCTTCCTTTGAGCGTAGGATAGTCTTGGAGGTATTTTCTGACAAACCAAATAATTCACAATATCACCAAACCATGGTTCGTTGATAGCATGTATTATAGTCTATATTTTGGGATTGGTTTAGACATTTTATCTTCATAAATCTGCATGTATGGATGAATATTCTTTGATCATTATGTTGTTTTGTTTATCTTTGCGAGAATCGAGGTCTATACCTAGTTTTGTTGTAATTGTAGGCAAAATGGCACGTTTTGGAACAAAATCGAGCTAAGGAAGCTAAGGAGTCATTGGAGTTACACTATGGAGCATTGAGGAGCTACAAGAAAGGCTCAGGAAGCATGGAAATGAGATGGAAGATTGATTTTGGACAAGATCAGAGAGATTGACGCTTAACTGAGATTCACCTTGGTTGGCTACAGTGCCACCTCGGCTGAGGTGATCTTCAGGACAGGCTGGACTGAGGCGAATATTATAACGGCCATAAGATCTTTATTTTTGGCTAAGATATCCTTATCTTTGGAAGGTGATTCTCCTATATAAAGAGGCTGATTTGCTGAAGAGAAATTATCTCAGAATCAAGGAGATCAAGGAGCTGTAGTTCTCCAAAGTTGAAGGAAGTTTGGAAGGTTGAAGATCAAGGAAGGAAGGAAGCTAGTTTGAAGGAAGGTTGAAGGAAGTTGTAAGATTTTCTTAGTTTGTTTTGATTTGTTGTCTTTCTGATTGTGATTGAGGAACGCAGTTTGATTGTTTGTTTGATTGTTTGATTGAGTTATTGAATCCTTTGTGTTAAGGTTTTCTTGTTTGAATATTGATTCCTTTCTTGTATATTTGATTATTGTTATCATGATGATTGTAGGCTAACTTCTTTATGTGATTCTAGGGTGATTGGCTGAAGGTTATGGGAAACACGATGAAAGAATGAGCTTTACCTCAGTGGACCCTGAAAGCTCGAGCCTTTACCTTAACCGACGAATACCTCGGTCAGTCGTGGAGCATCTCGACCGAGATGGCACATGAACTGAGCGAGGCGAGACCTTTCCTGATCCTTATTTGAGTTGAGGTTTCAGTTTGCCAAATCCGATCCTTGTTATACCTTTCCTTGTTCAACGCAAGCCTAGGATGAGATTACCCGGTGATTCCTTTGTTTGTTTACCTAAGATAATGAGTGATATGTAATAAAGGTTTATCCTTTATTGGGGTTCGAGTGTGCCTTCATTCCATCTTTGAGAGTTAGCCTGAGACTTACCCGGTAAAGGTTGATTATATCCCCATGGGTAGTATGTTGGTTTGAGATTATAGTTCTTTTCCTAAGTACCATGAGACTTATCCGGTGAGAGGATCTTTGGTTTGGGATAGTGAGTAGTGATACCTACCCGGTGATCTATTCCCACCATAGAAACACCTTCCCTTTGCAAACCTCAGCTTTGTCCACGTTATCTTTTGAGATCTTGAGTCGGAACCACAACTGGATGCTTTAATCTCTAGAATCCGCATTCCTTTTACCTGGTTATTACATCATCTTTGATATCTTTGCTTTGGTGCTTGTTTTTGTTTCACAACCTGAATTACCGATCTTTGTTTCACCATTTTTCCTGTGTTCGACCCTCAAATTCTTGCTTTTATTACAATTGATCCGTACATAGCGAGTTCGCTTATTTGCAATTATTCTTGGTATAAATATTAAAGCTTGCACACACCTTTTGGAGCGAACAAGTTTTTGGCGCCGTTGCCGGGGACTTGGTCAAGATCTAGTTCGGTTTCGGTTGTCTTTCGGGGTTGCTGCCCTTGTTGCTATTGACTACTGTACTTGAGTGATTTCGAAGGATCTTTCATTAGGTTTATGCGAAGAGCTCGTGCTGGAAAGGAAATCGTTCCCTACGATCCCGAACAAGAAAAGACGCACAAAAGAAGATTGAAAGAAGCTAAGATGGCCAATCAACATAATCGCGATCTTGAAGCCAAATTGAAGGAGGCATTGGAACAACTTCGCCTCAGTAAAGAAGAATTGCAGCGAGAGAGAGGTGAGACTCGTGCAAGAACTAAGGGATTGAAGCTGATATGGCCGCTCTACGAGCTCAGTTCTTAGCACGACCGGTCCCAGTTGCTCGACCGAGGCAGGAGCCAACCCTAGTTGCACCGGCCGAGATACATCCACCACCTCGGATGCCAGCCATGGTAGACCGAGATGTTCTTTTTGCTGGAGTTCCACAAACCCTTGGTCGGAGGATGGACCCGAACCAACAAGTGCGGCGTCCAGGAGTCAACCTAGGAGATCCAACTGAGCATGATTATGAATTTCGACCTCAAGTTCTAACCATGATTCGACAATTTCAATTTGGAGGTTTGGAGAGAGAATCTCCGCATCAACATTAAAAAATTATGAGATTTTGATGGAGACTTTGAGACCATCAAGAGTGGAGAACAACAATTACAAGTTAAGACCTTTCTACTTCTCATTGAAAGACAAGACGCTTGCTTGGTATCAATCTCTCCCGGTTGGAAAAATCAACACTTGGGAAGAGATGACGACGGAGTTTCTTACTAAGTTCTTTCCCCCATCAAAGACCGCTGTATTGAGGGGTAAGATCAATGCTTTTATCACGAAAGACAAAGAAAGCTTGTCTAAGTCATGGGAAAGGTTCAAGGACCTCTTGTTGGATTGCCCTCATCATGGGATTCCAAAGATCGAGTTGCTGGAGATATACTTCAAGGGTTTGGACGGAGATACTCAATTCAAGCTCCAATTACTTTCCGCCGACACTTTCACGGATATGCCGATTGATGAAGCTTGGGATTTCATAGCAAAGCAAGATTTACACATGGAGAAATATTCTCATCAAAGAGTTGAAGATGGAGCAAGGAGAGTTAGCTTTCAAGACACGACATCAAATGTAGCTCAAATCATCTTGCTCAACAATGAAGTCAAGGCATTGAAGGAGCTTTTAGTAGCTCAAACTAAGAAGGAGCATGATGGTGGATACCAAGGAAGAGGCAATTATCAAGGCCCGCGGAACAACAATAATTACAACAACAACAGGAATTCCAAAAACAATTGGAGATCGAATCAACAAAATTCCGGTAACCCTTATTCTCATGCTGAAAATGCTCTTACCACCCCCTCTTCTTCTTTTATTCCATTGAGAAGCCAGGAGCCTGCATCAAACTCCTCCCGGCTAAGAAACCGGACGCTGTGCTCGAGGCAATATTGATCAAGCTTAACGCTATGGAGACATCTATGAATTCATTTTTGAAGGCACAAAAAGCCTTAGAGCAACAATTATTCAATAAGGCAAATGAAGCGCCAAGAGATGCTAGAAAACTTCCAACAAGGACAGAGAACAACCCAAAGGGACAAATCATGGCTATCACAACACGCGGTGGATTGAAGATTACAAATCCAATACCTCGGTCGGACCACGATCAGACGAGGAACACCTCGGTCGAGGTGCCAACCGAGATGGAGTCCCAGAAAGCGAAAGAAAAAGCTGAAGTTTATGTTCCTCCTCCTACTTATAAACCACCACTCCCGTTCCCTCAGTCAAGGGCGCGGGCACATCTAAACAAGCACTTTGGTAAGTTTCTTGACCTTATGAATAAGATACATATTGACATCCCTTGCATTGATGCTATCCTAGGGATGCCCGCCTATGGGAAGTTTCTGAAAGAGATCTTGTCAAGGAAGAGAAAGCTGGAAGACTTTGGTGAAGTAAGGATGACCTCTAAATCTTCGGAGCTCATTCAAATTATGAAGGAGAAAATGCCACCTAAGTTGAGAGATCCCGGTTTGTTTTGCATTCCCATCCAAGTTGGGGATGTGACTTATGATGCACTTTATGATCTAGGAGCTAGTGCGAGCATCATTCCCCTTGAGCTATGTGAGAAAGTCGGCCTTGGAGAGCTCAAGCCTGTGAAGATGACGTTATACATGGCGGATTGCTCCATTATCCATCCCGTTGGTATCTTGGAGGACGTTCCCATCAAGTTAGGTAATTTATACATACCTATAGACTTTGTTGTGCTAGACATCCCGCAGATTATCCCATTCCTATCATTCTCGAAAGACCATTTCTAGCAGCATCGAGTTGCAACGTTAATTGTAAGAACGCCAAGTTGAAGTTCAACATTGGCGGCGATCATGTAGAGTTTGCATTGTTGGTTGCAATGAAGGGAGAGCCTTTGGAAGATGACATCTTTAACATCTATGATGAAGATGATTCTCGAGAATTGGTGAGCTCTATCCTTATTAAATATCTTCTTGAGAAAGTTTTAAGTTTTAGTATGATGGAGGAAGGTATAGATGTTTTGTGTGATGTAGATGTGTGGAGCTTGGAAGCATTGGAAGCAGATCCAGGAGATAGATTTGATAATATGATTTAGGAGAAGAAAAGCACGTTAGGTTTCGGTTCCAGTTCCAGTACCTCGACCGAGACACTTTCTGGAGCAAGCCAGGTGATCTTATATGAAGAATACCTCAGTCACCCACCTCAGACCACGGCCGAGATAGCAAGCGAGTTGATGTCAACTGAGACTTCCGATAGTCCAGTACTTCAATCTAAGTCCTGTTCATTGGAGAGAGAAGGTACAAATCCACCTCTGAAAGCACCCCCAGTCTTAGAACATAAACCACTCCTGAATCACTTGAGGTATGCTTTCCTTGGTCCGGATTCTACCTATCCCGTTATTGTTTGTGCTTCTCTTTCTGAAAATGAATTGTCTAAACTGATGCATGTGCTGAGGAAACATAGAAAGGCTTTGGTTATACTATTGATGATCATGTTGGTATTAAGCCTTCTTTTTGCATGCATAAGATACTAATGGAAGACGACCATAAGACTTCACGGGAACCTCAAAGATGGTTAAATCCGATCATGAAAGAGGTTGTGAAGAAGGAGATTCTTAAGTTTTTGGATGCAGGTATCATATTTCCCATATCGGATAGCAAATGGGTGAGTCCAGTGCATGTAGTTCCAAAGAACGGAGGGATGACCGTTGTGACAAACAAGAACAATGAGTTGATTCCTACTAGGACCGTTACGGGCTGGAGGATGTGCATTGACTATAGGAATCTGAACGTGGCCACTCGAAAGCACCACTTCCCTCTTTCTTTCATCGATCAAATGGTCGAACGGTTAGCACAACACTCCCATTTTTGCTATTTAGATGGTTATAGTGGCTTCTTTCAGATTCCTATCTATCCGGATGATCAAGAGAAGGCCACCTTCATTTGTCCATGGGGGACATTCGTTTATCGGAGGATGCCATTCGGATTGTGTAACGCACCTGCTACTATTTAGCGTTGTATGATGGCTATCTTTTCTGAGATATTGAGGAGATCATGAATGTATTCATGGATAATTTTTCGGCTTATGTTTCCTCTTTTGATAATTGTTTGGCTAACCTTTCTCTAGTGCTACAACGTTGTGAGGACATTAATCTTGTTTTGAATTGAGAGAAATTTCACTTCATGGTTAGCGAAGTAATTGTTCTAGGACACCTCGTTCCCAACCGAGGTATTGATGTCGATCGAGCTAAGATCGAGACTATTGAGAAACTTCCTCCCCCTTGTTTTGTTTAGGGTGTGCGAGCTTTCTCGGGAATGCAGGTTTCTACAGGAGGTTCATCAAGCATTTCTCTAAAATCTCTAAATCGCTCACTAATCTTTTGAATAAGGATGTTGTTTTTGAGTTTTTGCATAAATCCCTTGATGCCTTTTACAAGATAAAGGAAGTGTTGATTACCGCTCCCATCATTCAACCTCCCGATTGGACCTTGCCCTTTGAGATCATGTGCGATGCTAGTTATGTGGCCGTAGGAGCTGTACTTGGAAAAAAGAAGGATGGACGGACCAACGTCATTTACTATGCTAGCAAGACGCTAGATGAAGCTTAAATGAACTACACCACCACCGAAAAGGAGCTTTTGGTATTTATTTATGCATTTGAGAAGTTTCACTCTTAATTAGTGGGAGCAAAAGTTATTGTTTACACTGACCATGCAACTATTCGCTACTTGCTGGCTAAGAAAGATGCAAAGCCGCGCCTTATTCGTTGGATTCTCTTGCTTCAACAGTTTGACCTAGAGATTTGCGATAAGAAGGGATCCAAGAACTCCATAGCGGATCACCTCAGCCGGCTACCACCCATCTCGCTCGAGAAGGATGACCTACCCATTAACAACTCGTTTCCCGATGAGCACTTGCATTTTACGGAGCATTGGATGGAATCCTTTGTTTCACCCCATGATGAAGACGAAGTATGGGGTGATTACACGTTATACCTCGTTTGAAGATGGCGTACGGTCTAGCTAGCAACCTTAAACCGAGCGCTTCTTGGGAGGCAACCCAAGGTATTGCTTTCTTTTCCCTTTTTCTAGCTTAGTTTAGATAGTTTGCTTCGTGTTTTTGCGTCCTCCTAGACAGGAATCAGGTACTCTCTAACAAGGAATTATAACTCAGGAGCTACATGGAAGGACAGAAGTTTGAGAAATTGAGAAGACGGATTTTGAATGACACACATCTCGGGTGCTGTCAGAGGACCTCGATAGAGATGTTCTTCATCAACCAAGATGACTAGGTCTGACATCCAAATTGACACATCGGTCCGCTCGGGAACACCTCGACCGAGGTGTAATCAAATTCTGCGAGGGGCATAAAAGGCGCGACGGTTTCTCACTCTTCTCACTTTTCCCTCTCTACACCCACCTCGACCGCGGCTGCCTTATCCTCAAATTCTCAGTTTTCGATCATTTTGATTCTTGGCTCGAAATCACCAAAGGAAGCAAGAGAATCAGTTTCCAAGCAACGAACATCACAGAAAACGCTTTAAGTCTGCAAAATCTAGGGTATTTCGATATAAACCCTAACTCTTTTCTTATTTCGTCGATTCTGGATAGATCTGGCTTTGGTTGCCATAAATTGTTGTTGAGAAAGATATAAGTACCCCATAGGAAGCTTTTGGTAGTGTTTTTTGGGGAAAATTCTTACAGATTTAGAAGTTGAGTTCGAACAGCTGTTCGCCTCGGTCTAGTCCATTGTGTCTCGGCCGAGGTGTTCTTGGCGACCGAGGTGTTCTTCCAATATGAGTAGCCCACACAGTTTTGATCGACAGTTGACCTTGAGGGACATGCCTAACAGTTCACACCGCTCCTCCCCTTCTTCAGCTTCACAGTTTACCATCCCGGTGATCCATGAGCGATACCAGCGGGACTATGACCGGATTTGTGGGTGCCCCATCATTGCCCCACAATTATTTGAGGTTGATGCTTTTGAGTGCCTCCACATGGTGGAGATGGAGGAGTTCATGGCCATCAGAGCGCCGGATTATTCGGAGCCGACCCTGAAGTTCCTCAATTCAGTTACCTATGTGCCAGGGCAGCGCGGGATCAAGTATAGGTTGCTGAACAGGAACTACGCAGTTCCTCTTGACCAGTTTAGGGAGATTTTTGGGTTACCGACACCTATTGTTACTGATTTTCATTCTCGAATGGTGGCTCGGAGTTTTTGGGGCGAGATTGCCCATGTTACAGATCATAGAGACAAATGGTAGCCCGGTGATTCCCGGGAGCGGATTATCTCCCACCTCGCCTACCGCCTAGCTCATCGGATTTTCAACGAGACACTTCCGCGTACTGAGACGCCCCAGAAGGTTAGACAGGGTGAGCTCTTGAGCTTGTTTTGTATGGTCACTGGAGGAGTTCCAAATTTTGCTGCCATGCTGGCAGATGACTTGTACAAGAAAAAGGGGAAGTCCAGGGGCGACATCTGTTGTGGCGGGCGGGTGACCCACATTGCCACGTCCATGGGACTTGATTTGTCGGTTTACACTAGTTGTGGCTCCGAAGCCGCTGGGATTGCAGGAGATGATCACTCACCGCATTCTCGTTCCCCGTGGCCTTGGCACACCTTACGTTGTCATGCCATGGGAAACAAAATCTCCTTAGAGGATTATGTGGTTTTCTCAGTTCTTTGTCTTTGATTGCCAGTACTGGCCAGCTGCATGGTTTCCTTAAATGCAGGATGCTAGAGAGGCAACTGAGGAGGAGGAGGAGGATGATGATGATGATAATGGAGGTGCTGCTATGGAGACCGGTACTGACACCGGCGGACCCAGTATTCCCACCGTTGACCTTGACGACGAGGCCAGGGAGGATGAGAGAGAGAGGCACCACCACCACCATCTCAACGACGATTATGCCGCCGTAGAGATCCCGAGGCACACCGACGGATCGATGAGCTTACTGAGCAGATGATAGATTCCTACGCGGCTCTGACAGTTGACATCACCGAGCGCCTCGATGATCAGCGCAGATCTATTGAGGGATGGACGCATCGGATGGAGGAGAGCCAACACTTCACTAGGCGGATGATGGAGCTGCAGCAAGTATCAACAGATGATGGGCTATCTATTCGACCCTTCCCAGCACCCCTACATTCCATCACCACCACCGCCAACTGACAAGGACTAAAAGCTTCAGGGATTTATTTTCTATCTTTATTATGCAGTTTAGCTAGGTCCGGTGAGTACTTTGATCTTTTCAGACTTATATTTGACCCATTGACACAATGTGTCCCAAGTATGCGGTATTTGGATGTATTATGTGACTTATGTGCTACTATGGCTTGTATGACTCTCGGATATTATTGTCTTATTCTGCTCTATGTGCTTATCTGTCATTACACGCATACCTACAGGTTTCTATTTGAGAAAAATGTCAAAAACTAGATTGAAATTTTATTTTTTAGCTCGACCAAACGTTCTAGGCCGAACGAGGTTGAACACCTCGGATGACGTCATAACACCTCGACCGAGATGGGCTTGCAACTTCAAATATTTTTTAAACGTTTTGTGCTTCTGTTCTGGATATGACCTCAATGATGATATTTGTTTGCAGATTGATTTTGAAATTTTTATATGCTCAAAAGGTTTTATGATATGTTTAAGTTGCTAAATGCTTTGTTTGAAATTCTAGCATGTTTAATACTTTGGTTTTATTAAAATTATGTTGGATTTGAAGGTTGACACCACATTATGAGTTCTCTCACATTCTTCTTGGGGTGATTAAGGCACTTCATTCTCTTCTTCATCTTCTTGATCATGCTTTATCCCCTCATATATATATTTGCCTCCCTTTACCTATCCGGGAATTTGGATGCAATTGACGAAAAGCGTGTGAAGTGAAGTTGAGATCTTGGCTGAAAGTGTTAGAAAGAAACAAATAAGGTTTGGGGACGTTGATCTTGATGATGAGTAACTCGGCACCATTCACATAGCCGGGTGTTTGTGTCTTGCCAAAGTCGGATTGATCGATAGTCCTAACGAGTCATGGTATGTACATCAAGGGTTTGAAGCATCTCGAGATATTGATGATTGCTGATCTCCTAGGCTTCGGTTATTGTGCACCTCTGTCCATGCTTCCAAAAAGTAAAGTAAAAATTGAAAATAAGCAAAGCTTATTGGTGGAAGATGTTGTGATTCAAAGAAAGTGAAGTAAGATCCTATTTCCGGATTCTAGCACCACATTACCCTTACAACCCACCCTGACACGTTTCTTGATCTCTTTTGGAAGCCCTTGAGACCTCGAGTATGTTGATTGACTTGGTGGTTTAAATTGGATCATACATGATTGATTTCAATAAATATGACTTATTATGCATTTTATGATTTTATGCAAAGATGAACAACTTTCATATTTTTATAAAATGTTTTGACCATGTCTTGATTTTATTTTCCATGAAGCATTCTCTTAAGGTGATCTATGAATGGAGCATGCTCCAAAATGTTTTGAAATGATTTTCATTGATCTTTTTGATGACTTATAATCCATTCTATCTTTTATCTAAGATTTGGATCTTGCTTGGGGACAAGCAAGGGACAAGTATGGGGTATTTTGATAGCATGTATTATAGTCTATATTTTCGGATTGGTTTGGACGTTTTATCTTCATAAATCTGCATGTATGGATGTATATTCTTTGATCATTATGTTGTTTTGTCTACCTTTGTGAGAATCAAGGTCTACACCTATTTTCGTTGTAATTGTAGGGAAAATGGCACGTTTTGGAACAAAATAGAGCTAAGGAAGCTAAGGAGTCATTGGAGTTACATTATGGAGCATTGAGGAACTACAAGAAAGGCTCAGGAAGCATGGAAATGAGATGGAAGATTGATTTTGTATCAGATCAGAGAGATTGACGCTTAACTGAGATTCACCTCGGTTGGCTACAGTGCCACCTCGGCCGAGGTGATCTTCAGGACAGGCTAGACTGAGGCGAATATTATGAGGGCCATAAGATCTTTATTTTTGGCTGAGATATCCTATTTTTGGAAAGTAGATTTTCCATATTTTTGAATGGATTTTTGGAAGAAAGAATATATTTTTGGCTAATATATTTTGGAAGATTGGAAGATAATTTAAAGAAGGAAATTGCCTTTAAAGATATCTTGTCTTTGGAAGGTGATTGTCCTATATAAAGAGGCTGATTTGCTGAAGAGAAATTATCTCGGAATCAGGGAGATCAAGGAGCTGCAGTTCTCCAAAGTTGAAGGAAGTTTGGAAGGTTGAAGATCAAGGAAGGAAGGAAGCTAGTTTGAAGGAAGGTTGAAGGAAGTTGTAAGATTATCTTAGTTTGTTTTGATTTGTTGTCTTTCCGATTGTGATTGAGGAACGCAGTTTGATTGTTTGATTGAGTTATTGTGACCTTTGTGTTAAGGTTTTCTTGTTCGGATATTGATTCCTTTCTTATATATTTGATTATTGTTATCATGATGATTGTTTGCTAAGTTCTTTATGCGAATCTAGGGTGATTGGCTGAAGATTGTGGGAAAGATGATGAAAGAATAAGCTTTACCTCAGTGGACCCTGAAAGCTCGAGCCCTTACCTTAACTGACGAACACCTCGGTCAGTCGTGGAATATCTCGACCGATATGGCACATGAACTGAGCGAGGCGAGAACTTTCTTGATCCTTATCTGAGTTGAGGTTTCAGTTTGCCAAATCATATCCTTGTTATACCTTTCCTGGTTCAACACAACCATAGAATGAGACTTACCCGGTGATTCCTTTGCTTGTTTACCCAATATCATGAGTGATAGGTAATAAAGGTTTATCTTTTATTGGGGTTCAAGTGTCCCTTCATTCCATCTTTGAGAGTTAGCTTGAGACTTACCCGGTAAAGGTTGATTCTGTCCCATTGGGTGGTATGTTGGTTTGAGATTATAGTTCCTTTTCTTAGTACATTAAGACTTATCCGGTCAGAGGATCTTTGGTTTGGGATAGTGAGTAGTGAGACCTACCCGGTGATCTATTCCCACCTTAGAAACACCTTCTCTTTGCAAACCTCAGCTTTGTCCACGTTATCTTTTGAGATCTTGAGTCGGAACCACAATTGGATGCTTTAATCTCTAGAATTCGTATTCCCTTTACCTGGTTATTACATCATCTTTGATATCTTTGCTTTGGTGCTTGCTTTTGTTTGACAACCTGAATTACCCATCTTTGTTTCACCATAGTCCCTGTGTTCGACACTGGAATTCTTGCTTTTATTACAATCGGTCTGTACACTGCGGGTTCGTTTATTTGCAATTATTCTTGGTATAAATATTAAAGCTTGCACACACCTTTTGGAGCGAACATTCGTTACCTCTAGAGATATGAAGACATTCTTCCATCATGTACAGCTGCTCGTTAGGGAACGAGTCATCGATAAGTAGATTGTCCTTTGTGATGTGAGGAAGGCGACTTAGGTGGTCTTCTATGTAGTTCTCAGATCCCTTCTTATCTCGGATCTCTAGATCGAACTCTTGGAGGAGGACAATCTACCTAATCAGCCGCGATTTTGCATCCTTCTATGTGAGAAAATACCATATGGTTGCGTGGTCAGTGTAGACAATCATCTTCGCTCCTACAAGATAATAACAAAACTTTTCAAATGCATACACAACAACAAGTAATTCCTTCTCCGTAGTAGCATAGTTAAGTTGAGCTTCGTCTAGCGTCTTGCTAGTATAATAAATGGCGTGAGTATGTCCATCCTTCTTCTATCCTAGCACCGCTGCTACAGCTATGTCACTTCCATTGCACATCACTTCGAATGGAAGACTCCAATCCGGAGGTTGAATGATGGGGGCTGAGATTAACGCTTCCTTGATCTTGTAAAAGGCATCTAGTCATTCATTCGAAAGTTCAAAGACTACAATCCTTTATTAGTAGTTTAGTCATTGGTTTAGAAATCTTAGAAAAGTTTTTAATGAACCTTCTATAACATGGCCAAGAAACCTCCTTACCCCCTTTACCAATGATGATGGAGGTAACTTCTCAATCATCTCTATCTTGGCTCTATCATCCTCAATGCCACAATTCGAGACCAATTGACCTAAGACAATTCCTTCATTCACTATAAAATGACTCTTTTCCCAATTTAACACAAGGTTAGTTTCTTCACATCGTTGTAAAACCAAGGAAAGGTTAGCAAGAAAATTTTCAAAAGAAGAACCATAAACATAGAAGTCGTCCACAAAAACCTCCATGATGTTTTCGATATATTTAGAAAATATTGCCATCACGCACCTTTGAAAGATGGCTGGAGTGTTACACAATCTGAACGACATTCTCCTATTAGCAAATGTACCCTAGGGGCACGTGAATGTGGTCTTCTCCTAGTCGTCGGGGTGGATGGGAATCTGAAAGAAACCACTTTGGCCATCTAGATAACATAAGTGAGAGTGTTGCGCTAACCTTTCAAGCATTTGGTCAATGAAAGGAAGAGGCAAGTGATCCTTCCTAGTATCAATATTCAGCTTCCTATAATCGATGCATACTCGCCATCCCGTAACTGTTCTCGTGGGGATTAACTCGTTGTTCTTTTTTGTCACAATGGTCATTCCCCTTTTCTTCGGAACAACGTGGACAGGGCTCACCCACTTGTTGTAAGAAATAAGGAAGATGATACCTGCATCAAGTAGTTTGAGGATTTACTTCTTTACAATCTCTTTCATGATCGGATTTTACCGTCTTTGAGGTTCACGTGAAGGCTTATGGTCATCCTCCATCAATATCTTATGCATGCACAAGGAGGGTTTGATACCCACTAGATCATCAATGGTATATCCTATGGCTTTCTTATACAATTTCAACACATTCATAAGCCTAGCATGCTCATCATTAGTTAAGCTAGCACTAACTATGACCGGATATGCTGAATTTGGCCCTAGAAAAGTGTACCTTAAGAGAGTAGGTAGAGGTTTGAACTCCAAGGTAGAAGGTGCCATTGTTGGTGTGTTGATGCCTTCCGAAGTATCCTTAGATGCTTCCAAGGGTATACAAGAGGTAGGGGAATGTCCAAGAATGTTTTTAAGAAGAGAGGTAAAAGTCTCAGAATTTTTAGATTCCACGGCCATACTGGCAGTTCTACGGCCGTGGTTTGTTCCGAGCTGGTGTTCGACACGTGGTTGAGTATTTTAATTAAATTAATTAAAATTCGCCCATGGAATCTTGAATCTGGCCGTGGTTTTGGCCAATTTCCAAGCTATCTTACAATTCTTCAAATGCTTCAATTGCCTCTTCTTCTAACTCTTCCAAAGCGTTAACTTCGGAGTCACAATCTTCTTCGACTCCCTCATCCATAATGCTCATACTAATGATTTTCTGCAAAGGATCTTTGAGCAAAATAGAACTTACCATCTCTCACGAGTCCTCTTCATCATAGATGTGGAAGACTTCTTCTCCTACAACTGGCTCCTTGATCAAATCCGAGAGTACAAACTCAAATTTCTCCTCTCCTATATTGATTGATTGTTTGGCATTTTTGCAATCCACCAAGCAAACGGAAGTTGCTGGAAATGGTCTCCCAAGTATGATTGATAGCGGATAATATGCAAGAATATCCATAACTACAAAATCAATAGGAACGTAAAATTTACCAAGCTTTACAGGAACATCCTCTAGTATGCCAACGGGTCGAGTGATAGATCGATCCGCCATGTATAGTGTCATCCTCACCAGATTAGGCTCTCCTAAACCAACCTTTTCACACAAAGTAAGTGGGATAATGCTCACACTCACTTCTAGATCACAAAGATCATCATATGTGACCTCTCCAACACCAATGGGAACACAAAATGATCCCGGATCCCGAAGCTTGGGTGGCATCTTCTCTGTCATGGTTTTGATGAGTTCCGATGACTCAGAAGTCATCTTTACCTCACCAAAATCCTCCAACTTCCTCTTGTTACAAAGGATCTCCTTTAAGAACTTCCCATAGACGGGCATACATAAAATTGCATCAATAAAAGGTATGCTAATATGCAATTAGCGGAGGTTTGTAAGCTTGAGGAGGTACGTAGACATCGACCTTCTCCTTTTCTTTCTCGGTTGGAACCTTGGCTTCCATGGGCTGTTTGCCCTTGTCATCCGTCCTTGGAATAGGATCGGTAGTCTTCACACCACTCCTTGTGGTAATCACCATCACTTGGCCCTTAGGATTGTTTTCAGTTCTCACGGGAAGCTTCCCTTGATCTCTAGTAACATCTCCGGCCTTGCTAAATACTTGATTTTCCAAGGATTTTTGTGCCTTAGAAATCGAAGTAATTGAACTCTCCAATCCATTCATCTTTCCAATCATGGCTTCCATCATCGCTTCAAGTTTGTCCTTTTGTGGTTGACTCGAACTTGATGATGGTTGTTCCTGATTTTTCAAAGGAATAGAAGAAGAAGAAGTAAGAGGGGTTAGTACATTTTCAGCATGGGGATATGGGTTACCGGAATTATTTTGATTGGATCTCCAATTGTTGTAATTGTGGTGGTTGTTGTTGTGGTAGTTGTTGTTGTTTCTATTCCCTTTGTGGTTTCCTTGATTGTTTCCCCTTCCTGCATAGCCCACATTTTTCTCCTTGGGTTGTTGTTGTTGTGTCCTCAAAAGCTACTTCAAAGCTTTCATCTCGTTGTTGAGAGCATTGATTTGATTAATGCTAGAGGAAGTAAGGTTCAACTCTTGTGGTCTTGAGCTCTGACCTTCTGTCTCAACACTCCGGTGAGAGTAATTCTCAACTGTTAGAGCTTGTGTTTCAACAAACTCCCATGCTTCATCAACCGGTTTATCCATGAACGTTCCAACTGAGAGTGCTTGAGGCTTGAATTGTATTTCCGCATCCAAAACTTTGAAGTAGACCACTAGCAAATCAATCTTTGGAATCCCATGATGTGGGCAATCTAACAAAAGGTCCTTGAACCTTTCCCATGAATTAAAAAAAACGTTCACCATCCCTCATCACAAATGCATTTATTTTTCCTCTAGATTCCGCCGTTTTTTATTGCGGAAAGAACTTGGTGAGAAACTCCGTAGCCATCTCTTCCCATGTGTTAACTCTTCCGGTGGGAAGCGATTGATACCATGCAAGTGCTTTATCCTTCAAAGAGAAAAACAAAACATGCAGTTTATAATTGTTATTTTCACATCTAGAGGTCTCAAAGTTTCCATCAAAATTTCATATTTTTGTAAATGTTGGTGTGGCGATTCTCTCTCCATTCCTCCAAAACGATTCTACTGAATCATTGTAATGACTTGAGGTCTAAACTCATACTCTCTTTCACCTGGATCTCCTAAGTTGACGCCCGGATGGGGTGCTTGTTGTACGGGATCCATCCGTTGACCAAGTGTTTGCGGAATACCCACAAACGGGTCAGCTCTCTGAACCCTCGGTGGTGGTGGTGGAGGCTGCACATAGGCTGGTGCCGGTGGATTAGCTACAACTCTAACATCCCTATTTCTTTCCTCATTCGCCAATCGAATTTTCTCTCTTAATTCGGCCATGTCGGCTAAAAGTTCGTCTTGTTGAGCAATTGTTTCAGCTCTCTCTTTCACGAGAGCGTCATCTCGAATTCTTATTTGATCTCGAGCATCAGCTAATTCAGCTCGCAGATCTTCCACTCCTTCATTGTTAGCAGCAACCATCTTAGCCTCTTTCAATCTTCTCTTGTAAGTCTTTTCTGGTTCAGGATTGTAAGGAACGATTTCTTTACCAGCTCTAGTTCTTCGCATAAACCTGAGGAAAGATTCTACAAGAACTCTCAGATAGAATAGTCGGTAGCAAAGCAAGAAGCTTTCAAGTTAGATGACCATACACTAGATTGGTCTTGACCAATTCCCCAACAACGGCGCCAAAAACATGTTCGCTCCAAAAGGTGTGTGTGCAAAAAGTCTTGAATTTATATCATGAATTATAAACCTAACGATAAGCGAACCCGCAGTGTACGGATATATCGTAGTAAGGGTTAATATTCCGGAGTCGATCTCATGGAATTAGTGAAAACAAACCAACAAAGTAATCTAACTTGTAAAGAACACAAAACAATGATCAAGGCAATGATAATATGTAATAATAATTGGGGAACGCAGATTCTAGAGATCCAAGTATCCAATTGTGGTATTCGATTCAAGATGTCTAAATATGTGTAAAGGACAGAGCTGGATTGGAAATGTATATGTTCTAACGTAGGGTATCGTACGGTAAAGTTCCAAAACCAACTTGTCTCACCCAAAGGTTCTCTAACACCGGATGTTGAGTCTCGATATATAGAGGATCTAAGGATAGGATTGCACTCTCAATACCAAACACCAAACACAAGGAAGTCAAAAGGAAGAACAAAGGTAAAGGCTATGACACTCTCCACCTTATAGAGGGTTTTGAATCCTCTATTACCTTGAACTCGTAAACGTTATAACCAAGCAAGGCTATGGGTAAGAAAGGTTCAACAAGGCTAGGGTTTAGAAAATCTTTAACTTTGGGTAAAGGAAAAAAAAACGTGCAAGACAAAGGAAACCACGGCATGATCTTGGGAAACCACGGGCGTGGAACCTCAAGAAATGCCATGGAAATCCTTCTACGAGGGTTTAATCTCACAACTCTCATGGTCCAATCTGTTTACAAGGTTCAATCTATCAACATCTAAACCACAACTGAAGTTCCGAAAGAATGAAACCAAGAAAACTCTATATTCTCCAAATATCTCAATTCAAAACAATCACAAAGTAATCTCCGTTCTTATGTTCAAAGAATAGAAATCAGAATAAGTAAATCTCACAAAAGCTCCTCTAATCTCCCAGTGCGGGGTTGTCAATCCCAATAGCTCTTCAATCCGTCTTCGGAGTGTGCGGCATGAAAATCTCGAGGATAAACGTCCTTCAATCTCCAAAGCACAATCTAAAACCTAAGTGTAAGCGAGTCTTTTCATATCGCAGCCGTCAACCTATTTTATAGAATAAAATTAGGTTTATGATAGCATGAATTATAGTCTATATTTTGGGACTTGTTTAGACATTTTATCTTCAATAATCTGCATGTTTGAATGTATATTATGTGATTATATTGTCATTTCATCTACCTTTACGGGAATCGAGGTCTACACCAAGTTTCGTTGTAATCGTAGGTAAAATGGCACGTTTTGCATCAAAATGAAGCTAAAGGAGCGAAGGAGTCATTGGAGCTACATTCAGGAGCATAAGGAGGAACCCGGGAAGCATGGAATTGGATTAAAATTTACTTTGGATCAGATTTGAGAGATTTCACATTCAGTTCGGAGTCACCTCGGTCAGCTACAGTATCACCTCGACCGATGTGATCTTGAGGAGCGCCCCGACCGAGGCGAACACCCTGGACGCGGCGAGATATATTTTATTTGGATGAGATCTTTTATTTTTTGGAAAGAGAGATCTTATATTTTTGGGCTGGATTTCTGGAAGGAAGATCATATATTTGGGAGATTTATTTTAGGAGATAAGATATATTTTATTAGGAAATTATCTTTTAAGATATTTCCTATAAAATTATCTTAGGAAGATATTTATTTTAGGAGATATGGATATATTTAATATGAAATTATCTTTTTAAGATATTTTATCTTTGGAAGATAATTCTCCTATATAAAGGGTTGGATTTTCTACAATGCACCCATCTTCGGATCACCGAAGGCTTATACATGCTTAGAGCATCCAACAGTTGGGAAGGGTTTTTGGAAGGTTGAAGGAAGGAAGTTCATAGCTTTTTATAGCTTTTGTGAAGGGTTTTGTAAGACTTTCTTAGATTCCCTTCTTGTTGATTGTCTTGTTGGATCTGTTATCCAAGAAATGCTTATTTGTTTGATATTTGATTCAGTTATTGAAGCCTTGTTCTTAAGGTTTTTGTGTTTAAATATTCATTCTCTTCCCATATATTTGATTATCGCTTTCATGATGATGAGTGGCTAATTTCTTTGTGCGATTCTAGGGTGATTGGCTGAAGGTTGTGGGGAAAACAATGATAGAATAATCTTAAATTCCATGAGGACCCTGAAAGCTCGAGTCTTTATCCTTAACCCTAGAACATTTCATTCAGTCGATGAACATCTCGGCCGGGGTGGAACTTGACTGACCGAGGTGACCTTTCTGATCCGAAACCGAGAGTCAAGTGTTAGAGTTTGCCAAATCCTATTCTTATTACACCTTTCCTGGTTCAATGCAAGCTTAGGATGAGACTTACCCTGTAATTCCTTTGTTTGTTTACCAAAGATCATAAATGTAGGTAATAAAGGTTTATCCTTTATTGGTGTTTGAGTGTGCCTTCATTCCATCTTTGTGAGTTAGCCTGAGACTTACCCGGTAAAGGTTGATTCTATTCCCTTAGTTGGTGTGTTGGTTTGAGATTATAGTTCCTTTCCTTAGTACCTTGAGACTTACCCGGTGATAGGTTCTTTGGCTTGGGATTGTGAGTAGTGAGACTTACCCGGTGATCTATTCCACTTTAGTAACACCTTCCCTTTGCAAAACCTTAGCTTTGTCCGCTTACTTTGAGATCTTGAGTTGGAACCACAATTAGATGCTTTAATCCCTAGAATTGCATATTTTCCTTAATTGACTTTTTATCATCTTTGATTGTTTTAATTGCTTTTGTGGTTAGTAATTACATAGACAACCTATACTTGCTTTGTTTCACCTAAGTCCCTGAGATCGACACCCCGGAATTCTTGCTTTTTACTACGATTGACCTGTACACTGCGGGTTCACATCCTTGTTTTAAGCATACATCTTGGGTTATAAATTTAAAGCTTGCACACACCATTTGGAGCGAACAGTTTAGAAGGCTTCCATTTACGCTGCTGACGTGGCAATAACGGAACGGCTTTTCCCAAAGAAAACATGAGTGACGTCATCAAAACCACGGCCGTGGCTTGTCCCGAGATGACTCTCGACCTCTCTTTCCACGTGTAGAAATCAACGAATTAATGAAACCTCGGCCGTGGAAGTTTGTTCTTTGGCCGTGGTTCTTCCTTTTTGACGTTTTTCCTCCTTGTCTCTCTTCACACTCCTTCCTAGTCTCCTCCAATGCTTCCCATTGAGGTCCACTTCGATCAATAATCCATGAATGCTCCATTTCCACTCCAATTCCGTGCCAATTCACCTATAATCACAGCAAAACTAGCGTAGATCTCAATTCCAACATAATAGGTAAATATGCTCATAAATGCTATGAATATATGTCCACGTACTCTAAAGAAAGGGAAAAACTACCTATATGCAAATCTAAACGAACGTCATATTTCATGCTATCACCATCCGGAAAAACACTAAAGTTTTCTGCGACAGATCTAATGGATCATTGCACGTTATTGACTACTCATTCTTGATTATCATCTCATTTAACTCTTAATAATCCATGCACAGCCTTATCGATCCGTTCTTCCGCACGAACACATCGGCACACCCAACAAGGAAACGCTAGGGCGTATGAAGTCTTCCCTGCTAACTCCACGAGTTGCTTCTTTAACCCTAATAGCGGCATATAATGGTGCGTTCACAATCGGTCTCATCCCCGGCTCTAAATAGATGCCAAAATCCACGCTCTTAAGTGGCAGTAGACTGGATGGCTTATCAAACACATCCACAAACTCGCATGCAACAAAATGTCATCTAACGTCAGACTCACACCCTCCTTATAACAAATAAAACCAAAAGGTGTCACAATCCTGTCCAATCAACCTCGCTACTCGGACTGTACTGATAACAGTACACGTCTTTTCATGATCCCTACCTCAAGAAAAAATCTCAATCTACCTATCGTAGTAGCGACCGAAACTGTCCGCTTACCAATATCATAACCACACTATGGCGGTCTACTCAATTCATCCCTAAAATGACTTCCTCATGTTCTAATGACATGACAAAGAAGTCTACAAAAAAATCACAAGTCCCTAAAATGAATGGGATAAACATGTATCTCGCGGGTACCTACGATCCTAATACCATCGGGTAACCCTATAGTAAAGGGTATCCCTCTATCATATCTAACACCAAACGCTCAACACATAACACAAAAATCAATAAGTGCATAGAACTTGTATCACAAAATCTCTAACAAGTAAACCATTAATATGAATGTTACCTGCACCAGCTGGCGATATCGGCTCTTCACCTCCAACACTCACAAATGAATTTTTTAGGTATGCACGATACTATTCACACGTCTAATATCATGACTTCGTCTTGATTCAAGATCCCACAAAGGAATATATCATATATAGGAATAACCCGTTCGTTTTTGTATCGAACCTCTTCATTATTTGAAGCTCCACTCCTAATATTGGTATACTCTAACCTTTGCCACTTCTTTGGCTTATTATACCGAACAACCTTTTTTATCAGGTCCACACATCGTCGACAGACTCGGAAATTACATTCTCAACATCTTCCATAACTTGGTCTTCTGCCTCTAGCGAATCAAGATTGGGAACTCGACCTCGACCTCTCGCTAATAGAATTCCACCAACTCATCCACGACCTAGGACAATGGGAGATAGAGGTGGTCTACCTCTTCCCCGTCCTATAGTAGATGTTGCTCTAGTTTGAGTCGTATGCGGTGTACTCGTATTGAGTATATAAGGATAACTAATATCATATATAAATAACAATGAGTCCAATACACATACGCAGTCTGGTATATACATACATATATATAACTAAACTGCTGAGATCCATGGAAGGAGTGATCACTTCCATACATTCTATCCCAAATCGACTATGAACCGGGTTTAAAATCAAAACTGTTTTTGAAAACTTGGACCCCTTTTGGGTTTTGTATATTTATCTATTCGGCCTTTCAAGAAGATTGCAAGTGTCATTGTTGTCAGCCTAAGGCTTTGATACCAACTTTGTAACACCCCAAATCCGCAAGACTTGGAGTGCTACTAGGTTAGGGCCTCACAATGGGTCTTGACCCTAGCCTGACAACAAGTTTACTAGATTTTACAACAAGGCACAAATAAATATAAAACATCCTTTATAAAACTGAAATATTTGATAACATAATACATAAAAAACCCCACAGCCGAGTACAAAACAACATCAAAATATACACAACACGACCCAAAAACCCATAACATCCTAGATGTACGGAAGTCCTCGGATGATCACTCTTCCAGATCACTCTGCAGTCTTCCTAACCTGCAAAGGATCTACAACACGGTATGAAACCGTTAGCTAACAATTCATATATAATATAATGCATAAGCACATACACACATCAGAATAACGATAAACACCAAGCATGCTATCACGCATTTACTCGTATCATTATCTTTATAACGTCATACACTCAAATCATATTTATAATGTGACACAAGAAGTATATCATTCTCGCCTGTGGGTGCAATAGCCATCCTGAAGTGGCATCCGGCACACATCCCCTATGCCATATGAAATGGGGAGGTGACGTATCCAGTGCGTATACCAAGTATGACATGACCACAAAGAACCTCATAGACTCCCTCAAGATGAAAGGGAAAGGTTATCACTGCCACTGCAAGGGGGCTAATCATATGTCGGTAATAATCAATATCACATTCTATAAAGCATATAACAATCACCACTCATGCATACATCCAATATAGGAATGCAGCTAAGTAAGTCCAAAAAACTTACCTGAATCCAAATATCCACAACAATCGATCAACCATAAATTCCCGTAGGAATAATCACCACGCATGATAAACAAGGCATAAACATCAATCATCGGAACACATGTTAGAAGACTCTACTTCTAGCATCATAGATCCTCAAAGGTCATAACTATCAATCCATAAACTCAACATCTCACAATTCTTCAAACCTCTAAAGGTATCATGTAATCAACATTCGTCAATCTTAATTCTAATCCTAATTTAATTAATAAACCTTTAATAAATTAATTAACTTTCACCATAATAACGTTTTGCCCGTAGACAATTTCTGAACCCACCTGTCATTAGATTTCATCAAACAACAACCCATAATCACTAAAATAATAAAACGAGCACAATTGAATTTGCAATTATCCATTTGGACAAGCCTAAGGTCAATTTAGGCCAAATCGCGATATGGAAAATGAATCAATTCATAACTTATTTGTTACTAACTTGTTTGATGATCCGAAAGAAGATTTGGAATCACAACGACGTATGCTACGCTCGGACACTATCAAATTCACCGTAATGAGCGATGGACCCGGATCAGTAACATATATGCTCGACCAGATCTTCTCTTGCTCGGAAACACAGAAACTCGATACCAAAATGAAGAGAATGAAGAGAGGAATCCAAAAAATCAAACGGATTTGAAATCGGATTAGAAACGGAGAGTAGATTTGAGTTTGAAGGTTGAGAGAAATTAGAGCTTTTACGAGGAAACGTGAAAGGAAATGAATTAATCAACGATTTTCCTCTATTTATAGCGAATAAGATAATTATCCTTTAGCAATTCGATAATTGTCCTTTCACCGATCCAAAGGCGGGTTGAACCCCCTTCTCCAAACTTCTGGAAATTGGAATAATAAATATGGAATATTGTAGGGATAATTATTCCGCAACTGCCTCGGAAATTGCATATTCCTAAGCCGTCTTTCTTAGCCGCTAAGAAACGAAATAGCGACTCTTTTGGCCATTTTGCTTTTCCATGTTATTTCATATCTAGGACATGTCCGATGTCGTGATCATTTCTCGCAAATGCATTTTTATTAATTGAAGCTCCAAAATCCTCCAAATAACACAGGAGGGTAAAAATAATTAATCGGGGGAAAAAGTGAAATATTCTCCATAAGACCAAAATTATGACAGGAACGTAACGGTGGGACTCATACTCATCACTTATGCACTCTTCGCGAGTTATGTGTCAATTACTATGGATGATTAGGTTAACCAACATTAATCATCATTAATTAGGATTCGAAAATCCAAGCTCTTACAAGACATTTGCCTTATTTATCTATCAAATGAAAATATATGACTCTTTTCTACTCAAATATCTTTACTATACTAAAAGTGTGAGTTCTCCTAATGAATAGGGTATTTCCGTTTTTACCGTTATTTGCTAACTAATCTTTGCAAAACGGTACGTGTCGATTTCTCTTGCTTCCGTTTGGCGTCTTCTCTTCCGCTTCCATCTTAAGAGGACGACTTCAACAACTAGGTTTGCTGCTCGCCGGAGAAGTTTTTGTTGTTCCTTCCTCTTCTCTCTCTTTCTTAATCTCCATCTCAATACGAATGAGTCGACAACATGACCTTGGCAAGAATAGGCGATTCCTCATGTCGTTCGAAGATTGAAGGTGTGCTCCTCAGTATTTCATTCTCTCATTCTTTAAGAGTCCTAATTATTTCTTCGGTTTCTCTGAATCTTACTATGATCTATTGTAGATTTGAGTTATTTGTAGTGGAATTGCTTTAGGATTCTTGTGGATCGTGTTGGAGTTTCAGTACCACCTATTCCAACAATATACTAGTTGTAGATCAATGTTTTAATTTCCCTTTTCTTGTTTGAGGTTTGTGTTTTAATTTTCTGTAGATAAATTTTTTGTTTATAGTTTGATTCGGAATCGATCATTTCTCTTTCGATTTCACTTTCCCTTTTTGATCCAATTGTTTGCTTGTTATTTTGTTCTTTCTATTTCCCTCCTCTATTACTTCTAAGTTAGTCCAGTTTGATTCAAATAATGCATACCTAGGCATTTCTATAAAGTTTGGGAAGCTACCGTATGTCGGTAATTGCATGGTGATACCCATCTGGTGGACTAGATTCAACGCTTAGTGTAGCGCCCGGAATTTGCAGTTCCGGTAGGTGAGCGGTTTAGCAACCCTTAGTAGTAGCCACCGCCCCTGTGGACTAGGAGAAGCGCAGTAGCGGTCTTCCCGCAGGTGCAGCTCAGTCATTCCGCAGGCGCGGCGTGTTGAGTGACGGGATTTTATCCCGTTTCCTTGCCGACCTTCCGTTCCTCCTCTTTTTAGTTTTGACTCCTCGTTCTCTCTTTTTGGAAGTGACCCCTCGTTAGCCTAAGATCTTTTGTGGCTGACTTTATGATTCCCTAAGGCAGCCTTCCTCTTTCTTTTTCTCTCAAGCGCGTTACTCCTCTTCCTTCTCTCCCTTAATCTCTCTCTTCCTCTTCTTCCTCCATTGTAGATCTTGTGCGACGCCCTCCAAGTGAAGAACATCCCCATGGTTGTGGTACTCGGATCTGGACAGCAAGGTTGAGGTGCAATAAGTTCTCTTCTTCCCCACATTCTCTTCTTCCTCTTTCCTTCTCCTTCTTCCTTCATTCAACCCTAAGGTTGTGTGAGCTTCGATTCACTCTTGAGAGTCTCTCCTTGTGTTGCATGTATGCTCCGCTTGCTTAGATATGGTGTTGTGTATTGATCTTGTGAGAGAAGCCAAAGGACGACCAAACCAGCTAGGAAGGCCATTGGAGGTATGCTGCACATCGAAGAGCCGAATCGCCATTTTTGGAGTTCAACTGCGGGGGCGCCTACATAGAGCCGCGAGGGCGGATTCCTTCACTGAGCCGTAGGGGCGGCCTAGTGAGCCGCGGGGGTGGCCCAATCAGCCGCAGGGGCGGCACTAGGGAGCCACTGGGGCGGCACTAGGGAGCCACTGGGGCGGCACTAGGGAGCCACTGGGGCGGCTGGCATTCCGCGTTTCTTCAATAGTAGGCCCTCTATCTCTTGTCTTCACCTTTCCTTCCTACTTATTAGAATTGATTCATGGTAGTATCATGCCTAGGCTGGACCTAGGATAGTCTTGTGAATGCCATCTAGTGGTTGTGAACCTTAGGAGACCTTAAAGGCTTGGTTGTTGTCTTATGATGGACTTGAGTGTGTTGACCTTGTAGTACCTCCAAGGCTAGTTGTATTCTACCATGGTTGTTGAGTTTAACCTTGTAGGATAGTGGGCTGGTGTGGTATCCTAACATGCCTTGTTGAGCTTATTGGATCGTGGAGACTAGGAGCGTTGTCCTAGCTTTTTGGTTTGTAGGATCTTTTGATAGATTATTAGAATTAGAAGTCTAGAGGACTTCTAGCTTGTAGCAGCTATGTTGATTATGTGCATTGTTTTGATCAGACTTTGAGTGTATTTCTACGGGAAGTGAGATCGGTTATTCTCGGTTAGCTTTGAGACGAGGTAAGTCCCCAGACTTACTTAGCTCGCTTTATTGTATTAAGATGCTGGTAAATTCATACATGTGTAAAAATGCCTATCCTTCAAAATGTGGTGTTCGGCTACAAACCCAACGTCACAAACGTATGCACAAACATATGCAAGAAAAGAACACAAAAACACCTCATGCACGGTCATAAAATGATGTTACATGAACAAACACCGGACCTGGAAAAACTCTAGGAAAAATCAAGGCTCTACATATTAACAAACATGCGACGCCTTGGTATCCCATAAGTCCATCCCCACATCTCAAGGAAAGGCCGCCTATAGAATCTTGAAAACATGTGTTTTAATCAATTGAATAACCACCTTCTTCGATAACAAGTTGCCCTTGAAGATCATGATATTTCTCGCATGCCAAACGTAGTAGATGGAGGTGACTAATGATATAATTATGACCTATATATAGGCATGCATTTATGTAGATTTTCCCTTTATTTTACCTACATAGACATACACTCATGGCAATTATGGTTATTGATAGTTGATGGAATCACTATCATTTAGGTTAGTTTTTAGAGTCTTTTTGTTACATTAGTGTCGGTTTATGCTACTAACTCCTTGGTCCAGAAGAAGAAGACTAAAAGAAGATAAAGGAGTTATAAGCACTTAGGAGTGAAGACCATTCACGAAGCAAAGCTTCTGTTGCCTCACCGCCCCCGTGGAGCATTGTCACCGCCACTGCGGGTGACACCACACTCCGGAGCGCAGCCTGCGCCTTCGCCAGCGCCAGGAACGAAGACTGTCACCGCACCGGTGTCAACCCTTGGCGCCCCTGCGGTGACTTGCCCTGAAGAAGCGAAGACCAGCGTCCCTTCGCCTCTGCCTGCGCCTCAACCTGGGAGCTGTGAAGATGAAGAGTCAGTGTCACCGCCCCCGCGTTGACACTGGGATGCCCCTGCGGCTCGGCATCAGAAACGACAGGAAGTTGAAGACTCAGACGTTTGAAGATCATTAAATATCCGCCCCTGCGGCCACGAAGAAGATCAAACGTTTTCACCTATACCGCCCCTGCGGATCTGAAGGCCGCCCCTGCGGTTTAGCGACATAAGCTTTACTCCGGTTGTTTACACCACCTTTATGGCATTAAAGGTGGCTGTTTTGGGCCGACCATTTACTCCTATTTAGTGCCATTTGTAGTATAAATAGACCTAGGGTTGATTGCTAGAATCATCCAATTTAGAATCCACTTTTTCCATTATAATTCTCTTGCTACCTTTGTAACGAGTTGCTAACTCCCTTGCTACATTGGGTTGGTTTGAAGCTGCATTGTTGCTTTGGTTGTAAGTTCTTTCTAATATAAGTTTTCATTCAGTAATACTTTGTGTTTCCTTGATCTTCATTGTCTAATTGCATGTTTTACTATCACTTAAGATTGATCACCTTAGGTTCTAAAATGCATGCAAATAACTAGGATTAATAGATTCCGGGTTCGGGTCTTTAATCTAGTAGTAAACTTTAAGTAATAACGGGTTGTATTTGCTTCAAGGAAAGGAACACAAATATAAAGATAAGTTTAACGGTTTTAATCTTTTCTTTATATCCCTTAGTCTTTATTTGAAAGCTAACTTGTTAATTGTTCTTGTAGGTTTACGGAACAATAACCTGTTAAGTTGTGTTGATGCCGGTTGGCTCAATACATATATATGATCGAGACGGGAGATTACTTGAAAACTTGTAAAAAGGAACTCACCAAAGTATTAATTACATGTTAAGAATCAACCTAGTGTAGATTCACCCATTATTGTCTTACTTGTTGTGTTACTTGCTTTCATAAGTTTTGTGTGCATAAATTCACCCAACCCCCCCCCCCTTTGTTACTTGAATCTATAATCAATAATTAAATTTAATAAGAATAACAAAACTCTCTTGGGTTCGATCCTTACTTAACCACTATACTCGTTTTAGTGCTAAGTCGGGATTATATTTTGATAAGATAAAAACGACCATAGGATAAGGTCTTGTCAAATTTTGGCGCCGTTGCCGGGGAGTTTAGTTATTTTTATTTTATTGTTATTATTGATTCTTGGTTTGAACCATTTTTATTGTTCATACTCGTGCTACTAACTCCGGCTTTGCTTCCTTTGATCCAGAAATTGAGAGGACGCACATCCGGCAACGTAGACAACAACAACTCCAACAAGAAATGGCTGATCGCACTCTTCGTCAACTCATTCAGCCCACTTTGGCTCAAAACCCTCTTGCGGTTACTATACCGGCATTAGGGGAAGGAATCAACTTTGAACTCAAGCCGGGTCTCATTCACTTGCTCCCATATTTCCATGGGTTAAGTGGTGAAGACCCCATCAAACACCTTGGGAAGTTCCAGACCATGTGTATGAGCATGAAGCCGGCCAACATTACCGAAGAGCAAATCAAGATGAGGGCATTCGGCTTCACACTCAAAGATGCAGCGGATGATTGGTATTACCACCTTCCATCCGGAAGTATCGACACTTGGGAGAACCTCCACAAGGTGTTTTTGGACAAATACTTCCTAGCCAAGAAGGCAAATAGCTTGAAGAAATCTATAAGCAACATCGAGCAAGAGGCGGACGAAACTCTCTATGAGTACTTTGAAAGATTCGCACGCCTCCGATCCAACTGTTCTTTCCACGGATATTCGACTCAAGATGTAGTCTTGTACTTGTACAATGGCTTGCTAGACAATGAAAGGAGGATCGTCGATGCGGCTTGTGGAGGTAACATTCTTAACTTTACCCCTGACCTTGCTTTGGAAAAGATACAGGAACTAGCTGAAGGGACGCAGAACTTTGGAAGGACCCCTTCCAAGAGAGGTGTTCATGTTGTGAATTCCGAGAAGAGTGAGATCTCCAATGAGCTTGCGAAACTGAAGGAAATGGTGAAGAGATTAACACTTATGGGAACCCACAGCAGCTAAAGGCATGTGGAGTGTGTGCTGACCCATACCATCCAACGGACATGTGTTCCCAAGTCCAGGATGACGATGTTGAGGTGAATGCAATGGGTTATGGACAACCACAACAGCAAAGGCCTAAGAACGATCCTTATGCACAAAATTTCATGCCCAACTAGCGTGATCAACAAAATTTTTGTTGGAGGGATCAACAAAACCAACAACAGCCCCGACAAGGTAAGTATCAAACAACTGAAGATATGTTGCAGGTTTTGACTAAGCATTTTGTTGCTCATGTCCAAACAATAAAATCCAGCATCAAGAACCTTGAAAAATAGGTTGGGGAAATGGCGGAAGCCATAACAAGGATTGAAACTAGATCCTCCGGAGGATTGCCTTCACAGACGGTTATAAACCCCAAGTTGATGCTGGAGGAGGTTCAATCAGAGAGGTAGAGTCCTTACGTCGAGCCAACGACGTAAAACAAAGGCGCTGCTAGGGAGGCAACCCGAAGGAATAAGAAGAGGAGCCTCTGTCAAGAAAACCGCCCCTGCAGCTCAGTTTTCCCGCCCCCACGGTGACATCCATCCCTAGCGCCGCCCCCGGTGTTGGGTCTGTGTTTGCAAAAGCCCCTGACACCGCCCCGCGGTGACAAGCACCGCCCCTGCGGCGGCCACCCTTGACAGGCATCCCCAGCACCACCCCTGGCGCTGAGCCTACGCCTCCCTCTTCATTGTCACCGCCCCCGCGGTGACAAGTCCCCGCCCCTGCGGTTTTATCAAGGAAAAAAAATACACTTTCCAAAAATAACCTACAACTATACCACCAACCCCTCTCCTCTCTCACCACTCACTCTTCGAACCCTACACCCCTCTACCTCCCACGCCCCTGCGCCCTCATTGAGCTCTCAAATGCCACCTTGTGCAACGCCCCCGCGCCACCTCCGACGACCTAGCCAAAGCCGTCAAATACGCCCCCTGCGACACCAGCCCTCGCTCTTCCTCCCAAAACTCTTAAACCTACAATACCCTTGCCCCTTACACTCT
This sequence comes from Fagopyrum homotropicum, assembly GCA_033239125.1. Classification (NCBI taxonomy): domain Eukaryota; kingdom Viridiplantae; phylum Streptophyta; class Magnoliopsida; order Caryophyllales; family Polygonaceae; genus Fagopyrum; species Fagopyrum homotropicum. The sequence goes on along the minus strand of BSWB01000005.1, from coordinate 89,806,141 downwards.
CTTCCCTCCACCACTCATCACCGCCGGCGATATCCCCACCAACAAGAAGCCACCAAAACGCCCCTCAGCACCGCCACCTTCGTAGCTGTCAGAAATCGCCCTCTGCACTTCTCCCGCCCCTGCGCATCCTTCAGCCGCCCCTGTGGAAATAGCAATAGAGGGTTCGTCTCTTGCTCCAGTTTTTGAACTTTCTAATTCCTTTACTTGTTCAATTGCAAGAAATGGAAAAACAAAAGAAATATAAGTTGTCGGAGGCTGAGAAGGAGCGGTATAGGATTGTGCAAGATCAGGATGTGTATGCAACTCGGTTTTTGCACTTTCCTTCTTTGGAAAAATTGGGCATGTTGGAGAGCATGCAGGCATTCCTCACCAATGCTGGGCTCGGCGATTTTCTGAATATGAATGCTCCAACATACCTCGAGCTCAGCCGCCAATTCATCGCCACATTCACCATGGAAAAGGAGGACCATATTTGTGTTGGACTTTCATTTAAGTTCAACAAGAGAAAGTATACATTGGACTATACCCAACTTCATGAGGCATTCGGGGTGACTATTTGTGCCTCCGAGGACTGGTGGGAACCCATCCCGACACCCGACTTATGCGAGTTTTGGCAAGCCGCCACAAGATCCGAGTTTCATGTAGGGGGTGAGTATTCCAACAAACTCACTCACCCCTGTTTGAGGCTCATCTCCAAGATCTTCATGAGTGTCTTCTGTGGACATAAGGAGGAGAACAAGGTCACTCTCAAGGACCTTCCACTGTTGTACGCCTGCCTCCCCACGAACGACAATATACTAGATTGGCCATACCTTTTCCTTACCGCTTTGAAGCGGATTAGGAAGAACGAGCCACGAGACATTGTGGGTGGTGGGGTGATCTCCTTGATCACTGCACAAGTGATAGACCCCCCCGACTTGGAGGATGGGTTAGAAGCCCCACTTTACACTGAAGGGATGTTGAGGAGGTGCAGACTCCTCAAGAGAGACGGGGAGAACCTCTTTTGGCTCTCATTAGCAGATGGGAGTCACATCACATACCTCCCCCGACCACTTCCACTTGGAGACGAGCTCTCCGAGCTATACATACTAGCTGACCCCTTCGTGCCGAGACGGCCTCAGGGGGTCATTGTTGAGAGATATGCTGCGAGCTCCAGCCGGGCTCCTGTTGCTGATCACATGCCCATATCGGATGATGAGGAGATGCCTACTACAGCACCGGACGACAGTCCGGCCATGGAGAGCCTTCAGGCTCAAATGGCAGCCTTGACCACCCAACATCAGGCATGGTAGACCGAGTACCAGCGGTCTATGCTTGAGCGGCAACAGGCGTGGCAGTCCAGCTTTGCTTCCTCTATGACCACCCATTTTGACCACCGGCTGGATGCTTGGCAGGCGGCTCATCAGCAGCAACTCGAGGCTCAACAGCTGGCTTGGCAAGCAAGCTTTGAGACTTCATTTGGGCAGAGGATGGACGCTCAAGAGGACCGCATCGACACGCTCTACCGCCGGCAGGAGCACTTCTTAAGTCACTTCCCGTACCCACCGGAGGAGGGTCCGGATGGTCCAGCAAGACTATCCCACTAGTGGTATCATTCCCTTTCCCTTTCCCACATTTATCTTTGCTTCATTTTCCACTTTGAGGACAAAGTGTACTTAAAGTATGGGGGAGGGACATATCATTGCATGTATAATTTATTTGAGTTGTTTTGCATTGAGTCTTTTGAGTTGTAATTTCAGTTTCAAATTCAGAAAAAAGAAAAAGAAAAAAAATAAGAAAAAGCCAAAGAATGAAAAAAGGCATGAAAATCCTTGGATAAACCGAAAACCCGAGAGGACGGTTTAGGTAAAAAGAAGGTAGTCCGACCAACCTTAGGTTGGTGCAAAATTGGACTTGAGGGATGTGAGTTCCAAGTGAGATCATCAAAGAAAAAGAAGAAGAGTGGCAAGGTGAAAATCCGAAAGGGCACCTTGGCAAAATGAGCAGCACCGAGTGTAGGTCTCCCTTTCCGGCGTTTGGCGACATAAGAAGGGGAGTCATGAGGAGGTTGTCCGGGTAGGTCACTCTTGGAGCAATAAGGATGGTAGTTTTCTCACCTTTTTTCTCACATTTCCTCTCTTTTCCTTCTTTTCTTCTTTCTTGGATTTTCTTTTGTTTTCATTGTCTTTTTTGCTTGTCCATGTTTCCTGAGGCCTTTGAGTATAAAAACTGATGTCATTTGTTTTACTTGGGACGAGTAAAAGGTCTAAGTATGGGGTGTTTGATAGGTGATGGAATCACTATCATTTAGGTTAGTTTTTAGAGTCTTTTTGTTACATTAGTGTCGGTTTATGCTACTAACTCCTTGGTCCAGAAGAAGAAGACTAAAAAGATAAAGAAGGAGTTATAAGCACTTAGGAGTGAAGACCATTCATGAAGCAAAGTTCTGTTGCCTCACCGCCCCCGCGGAGCATTGTCACCACCCCTGCGGGTGACACCACACTCCGGAGCGCAGCCTGCGCCTTCGCCAGCGCCAGGAACGAAGACTGTCACCGCACCGGCGTCAATCCTTGGCGCCCCTGCGGTGACTTGCCCTGAAGAAGCGAAGACCAGCGCCCTTGCGCCTCTGCTTGAGCCTCAACGTGGGAGCTGTGAAGATGAAGAGTCACTGTCACCGCCCCCGCGTTGACATTGGGACGCCCCTGCGGCGGACGTTTGAAGATCAATAAATATCCGCCCCTGCGGAAGTGCAAGGCCGCTCTTGCGGCCACGAAGAAGATCAAACGTTTTCACCTATACGGCCCCTGCGGATCTGAAGGCCGCCCCTGCGGTTCAAGGACAGAAGATTTACTCCGGTTGTTTACACCACTTTTATGGCTTTAAAGGTGGCTGTTTTGGGCCGGCCATTTACTCCTATTTAGTGCCATTTGTAGTATAAATAGACCTAGGGTTGATTGCTAGAATCATCCAATTTAGAATTCACTTTTTCCATTATAATTCTCATGCTACCTTTGTAATGAGTTGTTAACTCCCTTGCTACATTGGGTTGGTTTGAAGCTGCATTGTTGCTTTGGTTGTAAGTTCTTTCTAATATAAGTTTTCATTCAGTAATACTTTTTGTTTCCTTGATCTACATTGTCTAATTGCATGTTTAACTATCACTTAAGATCACCTTAGGTTCTAAAGTGCATGCAAAGAACTAGGATTAATAGGTTCCGGGTTCGGGTCTTTAATCTAGTAGTAAACTTTAAGTAATAACGGGTTGTAGTTGCTTAAAGGAAAGGAACACAAATATAAAGATAAGTTTAACAGTTTTAATCTTTTCTTTATATCCCTTAGTCTTTATTTGAAAACTAACTTGTTAATTGTTCTTGTAGGTTTACGGAACAATAACTTGTTAAGTTGTGTTGATGCCGGTTGGCTCAACATATATATATGATCGAGACGGGAGATTACTTGAAAACTTGTAAAAAGGAACTCACCAAAGTAGTAATTGCATGCTAAGAATCAACCTAGTGTAGATTCACCCATTATTGTCTTACTTGTTGTGTTACTTGCTTTCATAAGTTTTGTGTGCATAAATTCACCAAACCCCCCCCCTTTTGTTACTTGAATCTATAATCAATAATTAAATTTAATAAAAATAACAAAACTCTCTTGGGTTCGATCCTTACTTAACCACTATACTCGTTAAAAACCGAGACATTGAGGTTGATTGAGCTAAGATCGAAACTATAGAGTAACTTCCCCCACCTTGTTCCTTTAAAGGTGTGCGGAGTATTGTAGGGCATGCAGGGTTTTATAGGAGGTTCATCAAGGATTTTTCTAAAATCTCTAAAATACTAACCAATTTGTTGAATAAAGATGCGGTTTTTGAGTTTTTGCAAGAACGTCTAGATGCTTTCCACAAGTTAAAGGAAGCGTTGATATCCTCTCCCATCATTCAACCTCCTGATTGGGATTTGCCCTTTGAGATTATGTGTGATGCAAGCGATGTGGCAGTAGGAGCCGTTCTTGGACAAAAGAACGATGGTCGAACCTACGCCATCTATTATGCTAGCAAGACTCTTGACGAGGCTCAGCTGAATTACTCCACCATCGAAAAGGAGCTTTTGGCGGTTGTTTATGCTTTTGAGAAATTTCGTTCCTACCTTGTAGGAGCGAAAGTTATTGTCTACACTGACCACGCAGCCATTCGGTACTTGCTCGCTAAGAAGGATGCAAAGCCGTGTCTTATCCGTTGGATTCTCCTACTTCAAGAGTTTGACTTAGAGATCTGTGATAAGAAAGGGTCGGAAAATTCTGTGGCGGATCACCTCAGCCGGCTACCTCTCACAACTTTAGAGAGAGATGACATGCCCATTGACGATTACTTTCCCGATGAGCAACTGCATTGGATGGAGCATTGACTTCATCAAATTACGGAAGGTAACGAACCTTGATGTGCTGATATTGTTAATTATCTTGTTTTTCAAGAAGTACCTCCTGGATTATCATACGCACAAAGGAAGAAATTCTTTAAGGATGTGCGTCACTACTTTGGGAATGAACATCTACTCTTCAAGAGAGGTCCTGATGGGATGCTAAGGAGATGCATTCTGGAAGATGAGACGGAAAGTGTTTTGAGGCATTGTCTTTCATTACCTTGTGGAGGACATGCTAGCGCTCATAAAACGTGCGCTACGGTATTACGTCCCGGTTTCTTTTAGCCATCATTATTTAAGGATGTGCCAACGTATGTTGCTTCTTGTGATGCATGCCAGAAAACAGGAATTTTGTCAAGGAGGAACGAGATGCCACTCAATAACATTCAAGAGGTCGAGATCTTCGATGTTTGGGGAGTTGATTTTATGGGACCATTCCCATCTTCTACATGGAATCTATACTTACTATTGGCAATCGATTATGTTTCGAGGTAGGTGGAAGCCATCGCTTCTCCCACCAATGACGCCATGATAGTTGTGAAGTTTTTCAACTGGACAATCTTCCCTTTCTTTGGAACACCTCGAGTCATCATAAGATAGGGAAATCAAAGGAATTCTAGAAAAGACTGTCTCTAGAACGTGGAAAGATTGGTCCATGAAGTTGGACGATTCTCTATGGGCATATAGGACCACTTTCAAGACTCCCATCGGAACCACACCCTACAACTTGGTTTACGGGAAGTCTTGTCATCTTCCGGTAGAATTTGAACATAAGGCGTACTGGGCAATAAAATAGCTACATTTTAACATCAAAGAAGCTGTGGAGAAGCGACTCTTGGACATCAACGAGTTGGAAGAACTACGCTTGAATGCTTACGAGAATGCTATGATCTACAAAGAGAGAACAAAGAAGTGGCATGACAAGCATATTATTCCAAAAGAGCTCAAAGAAGGCGATCTTTTTCTCCTCTTCAATTGCCTCCTTCGCCTCTTTCCCGGTATGTTAAAATCCAGATGAACTGGACCTTATATTGTGAAACATATTTTTTCCCATAGTGCAGTTGAAGTATAGGGTGAACAAAGCGGAAGTTTTAAGGTCAACGGCCATAGATTGAAGAAGTACACACCGGAAGTTCCGGTTGAGGAGATTGCACCATTACATCTCGTGTGAGCATAACAAGTTTGGTCTATCTAGCGACCTTAAATCAAGCGCTTCTTGGGAGGGAACCCAAGGTATTGCTTTCTGTTATGCTTTCTAGATTAGTTTAGTGTAGTTTTTGTGTGTCCATGATAACAGGAACAAGGAACAATCCGAGAAGAACAACATAGGGGAGAAAATGAGCAAGATTACGGTTCGAGAATTAGAGGAACAGACGAGAGTTGGAAACTATCTCGGGAGCTATCTCGACTAAGACCTATCGGAGTCAACTGAGATGGGAGCAACAGGGAGTTTCGTCGGTCGACCATCTCGACCGAGATGCCGTTGAATTTTCCAACGGGTATAAAAGGAGAAGAACACTCTCTCTCCTCACTTTTCCTCTTCTCCCCAAGTTGCCTCGACCGAAACGAGCCCTAATTCCTCGATTCTTCGTTTCTTTCCCGTTTTCAACGATTTTGGGCTCCAAATCGATAGGAAAATCACGACATCAACTTCTCAAGCATCAATCGAGACTTCAATCAATCACATTCTGCAGAAAATTGGGTAATCTCGTTCGAAAATCTCTTTTCTTGATATTGGTTGATTTCGCTCAATTTCGGAGATTGTTGCTAGTTTGTTGTGTTAGAAATAACTAGAGAACCCCCTAGGAAGCAAGTGGTAGTGATTTTGGGGACAGAAACTTACAGATTTGTGATTTCGATCGAAAGCCTATTTCATCTCAATCAAGCCCAAACATCTCGACCAAGATTATCTCAAGAACAACCCGAGATACCCTTCTAAAATGGGAAGGTTTACGTCGATCAAATCAACAGTTTGTTCTCCGTGACCATGCTGAGGCTAGACCGCCTTCACCTCCACCTCCGCAAATACCCATCATTATCCCTAACTTCAAAGAAAGGTATGGCCACAGGTGCTTGAACAAAACATTCAAATTCACTACGGAGAACTTCGGAGGTATATTTGGTGTCTCCCCTCCCATAACTACTGATTTCCCTTCCCGCACCCATGCTAGAGCCTTTTGGACCCGTATTGCTCATATTTCCTCTAGCGCCGACAATTGGAAACCGGGAGATTCGAAGGAGAAGAGTATCTTTCATGTTACCTTTAGGATGGCACACCAGATCCAAAGTGAGATGTTACTAGCTTGCACCGAGACACCACAGAAAATCCAGAAAGGTGAGCTATTCACTCTTTGGTACATGACTGCACGTGAGATCCTGGACTTCACCGCCATGTTGGTGGACAATTTGTCCTGGATCACGAGCAAGAAAAAGGGTGATATTTGTGTAGGAGGATTAGTGAATCATGTTACGCTAAGATCGTGATGCACAAATGGGTTTTAAATTTATAACTCGAACTAAATCCTAACTACCTAGCGAAACCCGCAGTGTACGGGACGTTTGTAGAAGGGATAGTATTCCGAGGTCGAACACAAAGACTAAGGTGAAATTGATTCGAATTGTGATTGAGTTTAGTAAAGATCTAGGTTGAAAGAAAAGAAAGAAATAAAGAAATGAAAATCTCAAATGTTTTTAGTTGGTTTTTGGTGATCAATCAAAGATCACAATTCATGCAAAGTAAACAATCAAACTAAACTAAGAATCAACGCAAATAAACAAGCTAAACAAGATAGTGATCAAAGAAAGAAAAGACGGATTCTAGGGGTTGGAAGTTTCGGTTATGGCATAGGACTCAAGTTTTCTATTTATTTCTTGGATTAACTATGATATGTTGGGATTAAGTGTTTCTTAAAATGGGATTGTTCGCCCCTAAAGGTGTGTGCAAATAAGCTTTAAATTTATAAAACTAGAATCAAGCAAGCGAACCCGCAGTGTACGGATCGACGTAGATTAGCAAGAATTCCAGAGTATCGAACACAGGGATTTGGGTGGGAACAAATTCAATTGCAGATTATCAAGCGAGTAAATATGAGAGTTTTGCAAATATTGGGAAAACAACAATCCTAAAGATCCAAGTATCCAGCTGTGGCAATTGATTCAAGATATACTAATGATATAAAGACAGAGTTGAGATATGCAAAGGTATGCTAATGTAAGGTAATCGTACGGTGAAGTTCCAAAAACCTTATATGACTCACCTACAAGACACTCTCTATACAGGTTGTTGAGGCTTCAATATAGAAAGGTTCTAAAGGTAAGAATTAATATCAAATACCCAAACTTACAATCCAAGGATCAAGACTAACTTAACCGATTATGGTTGTGACACTCACAATCGAGGTAGAGGTTGTTGAGGCTTCACTACCACCTAGAAAAGGCAAGCCTATACTAAGTTAAAGCAAATCTTTAACTTTGGATTGAAGTAAAAGCAGGTTCGTAAACTTAAGGGAAATTACGGGTGGATCTTGAGACTCCACGGCCGTGGAACTCAAGATCAAACCGTGATTTAGGGTTCGTCCACGATTCTCTCAAACTCTCAGGGTCTAATCTGTTTACGATCGATCTATCATCATCTAAGCCACAACTATCAACCCTTCACCTTAGAATTGTTAAGGGTTTTTAGCCAATAACAGTCATGTTGATATCAATTTCAAGATTAAAAGATAGAAAGATGAAAACTTCCGAAAACTTTCAATAAACTTCAAACCAATCTCAAAGTCACAATCAAGAACGAGTATTGTCAATAGATTCAGAATAAAGCAAACAAACACAATCTTAGGAAAGAAGGAAGAACGGGATGTCAATCCGTCTTCTAAATCAAACCTAAACAAGAAGAGAAATCTTCTTGCAATAATCTTCCAAAAGCTTCGATCTTCCGTCAATCCGGAAATCTCAACAGCAATCTCCACCAAAGGTGCGAGATTAGGGCAAAGTCCCAACACGAACTTCAATCTCCAATGAGATGTAAATGCTTCCAAACAAGGGTTGTACGAGGTCGCAAAAGTGCGTCTAAACGGGGCTAAGCGCTGATGACGGAATCTTGCTTTGTCCGTCTTTTTATAGGGCAAGATAAGATATCGGCCCGGCCCAATCTTCAAAAGATCGTGGCTTCAAAATGTGGCATAAAAGATCGCCAAGATCACAGTCGTGGAAGGTTCCACGACCGTAATTTAGAGCGTGGAAAGTGTCACGGTTTGAACCATGAATTCCACGACCGTAATAGTTACTGGAATGCATCACGCCTCTCTTTGCAAGGTTCCACGGCCGTGGAACTAAACGTGGTTTGTAGTACGGCCGTATTTTAGAGCGTGATTTAGGGCAAGAACGTGATTCTTCCCTAGCCTCGTGCATTCCTCAAGTTGAACTCCAATTTGCTCCTATGAATGCCCTCAATCCATGGACATATTCAATCAACTCTCCTTTGCTCGATTTCGTTCGGAAATGACTCTCAATCACCTATAATCAACATAAAGCTAGTGTAGACATCCATATTGACAATATAGGCAAACTAGCTCACAAATGCAGCGATGCTAAATCAAAGACTATCAATATGAATCAAGTACTCTTAGAAAACGTGCCTAAAATATCACAATATTTTATGCTAACAAATAACCCCATACTTAACACTTGCTTGTCCCTAAGCAAGGTCTTTCAAAAAGCTTTAAACAAGAGTTAGGATGAAATATGTGTACCTTCTCAAAGCAATACTTCTTTTGGAGGAATGTGCCTTCTAAAGAATAGATCATTCTCAAACCTTGCTTCAATTGTTTATAAGACTTTCATACACTTATCCAAAGAGTAAAAAGCAAAGAAAACTCATGAATCAATCAAACTTCTAAACAAGCATCATAACCTTCAAACATTATCAAAATCAATCATAAGAACTTCAATTTAGATCACCAAGTCATATAACATTCTTTTGATCTTAAGGACTTTCAAAGAAAAGGTCTAGAAAGTGGAAGGGGAAGGAAACTTTAAGGAATGTGGTGCATAAATCCGGGAAAGTGGACAACTACCCTTCTTCTTCTTTTGCGGTTTCCGCAACACTTCAACTTAGAGCTTCGCTCTTCTTCCTTTCATTTTTCGACTTTACTTTTGGAGTTATGGATAGAGGTGCACAAAAACCGAAGCCTAGGAGATTGGCGTTTCTCAATTTTTATGAGACGCCTCAAACCCTTAGCGCACATACCATAATCCGCTAGGAATATCGCTCAATCCGACTTTGGCAAGACACAAACACCCGGCTATGTGAATGGTGCCGAGTTACTCATCATCATGATTGACTTCCCCAAACCTAGAATTCCTTTCTATTCTTTTGATTGCAAACAATTGCTCTCATGGCCCTCCCACATCAAACATGCCTTTTTCATTCACTTCTCCAAATTCCCGGATAGGTAAAAGAGGTTAATATTTCAATGAGGAGCTAAAATGATCAAAGAAAGAAGAAAGAAAAATCGAATTGCCTTAATCATCTCAACAAGAAGTATAAGAACTTATAATGTGATTTCAACTTCAATTTCTCAACATGATTTAGACAATATTCATCACATTATAAAACTTGCAAAAGAGGTAAAATTCATTCATTCAAATTCTTTTCAATTCACAATTCTTTTAAGCATGCAATTGTCATCAAACTCAATTCACAAGTAGTGATTATCATAGAAGTCATCTCAATTCATTAGAAGCACAAAATTTTCAAAATTTGTCAATTTTTATGGGTTTTTCAAGTTCTTTTTCATGCAATGCAATAATGAAACGTGCAACAATATAATGAACATGCAAATAGTCTCGAATAGAAGCAAGCATAGTGAGTAAGAGTTATTACAAACTTTTAGTACATCCCATCCCATACTTAGGACGAACATTGTCCCTAATGTTCAAAAGAAAGAAAGAAAAGAAGAAAAGAAAAAGAAACTCACAAAGTGGTGGCGGAATGTCTAAAGCGAACGGCCAATCATCAAACTCTCATCACTGCGGCGCTGGTGGAGGTGGGAATGGAGAGAAGCTAGGATCATAGAACCGCCCAAACTGCTGGCGGTAGACATCCCTCATCATGTGGTCGAGGTCGTCTAGGCGTCCGTCTCTAGCATCGGCTCGGATCTCCAATGCTCCTACTCTCTCTGAAAGTCCGGTAGCCCAATCCGGCATCTGCTCGTACCATCCCGGGGCATGACTATACCATGCTGGAGCGTCGGATGGTGCTGGTGGTGGTGCTGGTGCTGCTGTCTGCTCTGTAGACCAAGGAGGGGGAACGCCATACCATGTAGGAGGTGTGGTCATCCACGTAGGCCTCTCACTCACGCTAGCGCGACGAGAAGACGAGCTTGAAGCTCTAGCTGGACGTGGTGAACGTCTAGGTGCATCGGGGGCCGCCTCCGGCTGATCCGGAAACGTGCCAAACTCCTCCTCAGCTCGTCCTCCACTCTCAAACTGATCTCCCATCTCCTCCTCAACAACCGGCGGTGGGACATATGGGGGAGCTGCTATCCTGTTCGCGTGCATAGCAGCGAACGTCTCCTTCCAATTATGGCGTCCCACCATAATGGAGTACTCCGGTAGCCACTCTATACCCCTACCCATCCTGCTCTCCCATGGCATGCCCGCATAAGGCGGACCTCTATGTGTGGGGAAAATGAGACCCCTAACCATGAAAGCATGTAGTCCTAAAGGTACGGCCGGTATACGGGTGCAAGCAGAAAAATCAACACCAAAGCTCCTACCAATGTGGGTAACTATCCCACCATATCCTATGTTGCCCTTCTTCTTGTTCTTGAGCTTCCTCATAGTAGCAGCCAAGAGAGTGGCACAATCAGCACGGCGTCCATAAAGCATGGAGCAAAGCAAGAACAGCTCATCCGTCTTGATCTTTTGGGGCGTCTCCGTCCTAGGAAAGAGACACTCCGAAAGAACACGATGAGCAATCTTCAGGGCTAGGTGGTACATCAACCTAGCCTTGGTGTCAGCGGGCTGCCAGCGGTCCTCGCTAGCGTAAATCATCGCCACCTCCTCCCAAAAATCCTTGGCGTAAATGCCACTAGGAAATCGACCGTTAAAGGTCTCTTGAAACCCAAAAATGGTCTCAAACTCACGGATGCTCAAATGGTAGTCTCTCTCCATGAGACGGAAAGAGACGGTCCTGTCTACATGGCTGTGCTCAAAGGATGTCACAACCTCCCGTGTAATCTCCTCATAGGCGTCTTCTCGGATAGCCGAGAAGACAATAAGTCCGGCTCTATCCAAGAGCCAAGTAAGGTCGTCAACTATGTTGAGAGGAGTAAGATCCTCCAACAACAAGTACCTAGGGCCAATCACTAGCCTCTCCTTGATCCTCTCGAGTGCATCGAGATGATCGTCGTGTATGGTCGGGATTCTAGGGTGAGGAGGTGAGGATGGAGGTGAAGGTGAGGATGGAGGTGAAGGTGAGGATGGAGGTGAAGATGAGGATGGAGGTGAAGGTGAGGATGGAGGTGAAGGGGAAGAGGGTGGTGGTGCCCTAGAGGATGAGGAGGAGGAGGGATTACCCTTCCTCTTCTTATTCAGATCATTCTTCTTCTCTTTTATCCTCCCCGAAACTCTTCTCACAAAATCCATTCTGCTCAAAATTACGGTCTATTCTTGTGAAAACCACGGCCGTAATTCCCCCAGAGACCGTGATTCGTCTCAGAAAATCACAAATCTCAGCAAATCAGCAATCAATCTCCACAACAGGCAGTCCTAGTCTAATTTCTTCCAATCTCAATCAGTTCTTCCTAAAAATCTCTAACAAAAACGAACCAAATTGCCAAGAATCAAGAAGAGAGAAAAAAAACCTATTTTTCGGATTGAAAAATCCGAATTGCACGTTCGTTGATGAATTTCCGCTCGATTCATCGCTTGGATCTTGTTTGTGGTTGGATTTGCTTCAGTTTAGGAAGAAGAATCGTTGAAAACGATTAGGAAATGAGGATTTGAGAGAGGGTCGTGGATTTTCGGCAATTAGGTCGTGGAAAGAGGGGTTTTGGGATGAGTTTTGTGAAGAATGTGGCTTATATAGTCACAGGCAAAATTTTTAAAATCACGGTCTGTCGGGGTGTTCCACGGCCGTGGAAGTGTACGGAACCGTGGTTTTGGTGATTTTTCAAAGGCTTTTGGAAATTACGGGTACTGTAGCTGTCACGACCGTGGTTTAGGCCGTGGAACTCTCTGTAAAGCTTCAAAGTCCAATTTTCGTCACTTTTCTTCAACATTATCCTTTCCTTTCCCTTTTCCATCGTTCCTACATCCAAAAACACGAACATACCGGAAGGAATCGAGGCAAAAACAAAGCAAAAACGTCTATACTAAGCTAATATATGAATCGAAAACAAAAACAAAAATGCAATACCTTGGGTTGCCTCCCAAGAAGCGCTTTATTTAAGGTCCGTAGCTAGACCAGTCTCGCACTTATTCGAGTGCGGTAGGCGCGAACTCCTCAGCTTGGAGTTCCGGCGTATACTTCTTGAGTCGTTGGCCGTTCACCTTAAAAGTTCCGCTCGCTTCACCCCATACTTCAACTGCACCATGGGGGAAAATACGCTTAATTAGAAAAGGTCCGGTCCAACGAGATTTAAGCTTACCTGTAAAGAGACGAAGCCTTGAATTGAAGAGGAGAACTTGATCTCCTTCTTTGAAGTCCTTTGGAATGATATGCTTATCATGCCAACGCTTTGCTCTCTCCTTATAGATCTTAGCATTTTCATAAGCGTTAAAACGGAGTTCATCCAGCTCATTGATGTCTAGGAGACGCTTCTCTCCCGCTTCCTTTATGCTGAAGTTCAACCACTTGATAGCCCAAAACGCTTTGTGCTCCAACTCTACCGGCAAGTGACAAGACTTCCCATACACAAGGTTGTATGGTGTGGTTCCTATGGGAGTCTTGTATGCAGTCCGGTATGCCCATAATGCATCGTCAAGCTTCAAGGACCAATCCTTCCTAGTCCTTGAAACCGTCTTCTCTAGAATTCCTTTGATCTCCCTATTTGAGATCTCAATTTGTCCACTTGTTTGTGGATGGTAAGGGGTAGCGATCTTGTGAGTAACCCCATATTTAGCTAGAAGAGCTTCAAAGCGCCGGGCAATGAAGTGAGAACCTCCATCACTAATGATCGTCCTTGGTGTCCCAAATCGCGGGAAAATGGTCTTGTTGAAAAACTTAACCACCACCATGGCATCATTGGTGGGAGAGGCAATTGCTTCCACCCATCTAGAAACATAATCCACCGCCAATAGTATGTATTGGTTTCCACAAGAGGATGGGAATGGTCCCATGAAATCGACTCCCCAAATGTCGAAAATCTCCACCTCTTGGATGTTGTTGAGGGGCATCTCATTCCTCCTAGAGATATTGCCTATTCTTTGACAAGCATCGCAGCAAGAAACAAAGGATTGCACATCTCTAAACAAAGTAGGCCAAAAGAATCTAGATTGCAATACCTTTGCGCTAGTCTTGTTCGAACTAGCGTATCCTCCACAAGGTAGTGAATGACAATGACGGATGACACTTTGCATCTCATCTTCCGGCACACATCGCCGAATGATGCCATCCGGACCTCTCTTGAAGAGGAGAGGCTCGTTCCAATAGTACTCCCGGACGTCCTTAAAGAACTTCTTCCTTTGTGTGTAGGATAGTCCGGGCGGTATCTCCTGGCAAACCAAATAGTTAACGAAATCAGCAAACCATGGTTCGTTACCTTTGGAGATCACATCGATGCATTCCTCAATAAGATGTAGGTGTTCGTCCGGGAAGGAGTCGTCGATGGGTAAATGGTCGTCCTCTAGATGTGTTAGGCGACTCAAATGATCCGCAACAGAATTTTTTGAACCTTTCTTGTCGCGGATCTCAAGATCGAATTCTTGTAGGAGAAGAATCCATCTAGTTAGCCTTGGCTTCGCATCTTTCTTCGCAAGGAGGTACCGGATCGCAGCATGATCCGTGTAGACGATCACCTTTGCACCTACAAGATAAGAGCGAAACTTGTCAATAGCATAGACAATGGCTAGAAACTCTTTTTCGGTAGTGGCGTAGTTGAGCTGCGCTTCATCTAGCGTCTTGCTAGCATAGTATATGGCATGGGTTGCCCCTTCCTTTCGTTGTCCAAGAACAGCTTGAATAGCTACGTCACTAGCATCGCACATAATCTCAAAGGGAAGAGTCCACTCCGGAGGTTGGATAATAGGTGCTGAAATTAGAGCTTGCCGAATGGTGTTAAACGCATCCAAACATTCCTGCGAAAACTCAAAAACCGCATCCTTCATCAATAGATTAGTGAGAGGTTTTGATATCTTAGAAAAGTCCTTAATGAAACGTCTATAAAATCCAGCATGTCCTAGGAAACTTCTTATCCCTTTCACCGAAATTGGGGGAGGAAGCTTCTCTATGGTCTCTATCTTAGCCTTGTCTACTTCTATCCCTCTACTAGAGACTAAGTGGCCTAATACAATTCCTTCCTTAACAATGAATTGACACTTCTCCAAATTAAGAACTAGGTTAGTGTCTTCACATCGTTGCAAAACAAGAGAAAGCTTAGAAAGGCAATCGTTAAAAGAGGAACCGTATACGGAGAAGTCGTCCATGAAGACTTCCATGATTTCCTCTATGTATTCGGAGAAGATGGCCATCATGCACCGTTGGAAGGTGGCTGGGGCGTTGCAAAGCCCGAATGGCATTCTCCTATAAGAAAACGTACCCCATGGGCACGTGAATGTGGTCTTCTCTTGATCATCCGGGTGTATCGGAATCTGAAAGAAACCACTATAACCGTCAAGGTAGCAAAAATGTGAATGTTGTGCTAACCTTTCAAGCATTTGATCAATGAATAGCAATGGAAAATGATCCTTCCGCGTTGCATTGTTGAGCTTGCGGTAGTCTATGCACATCCGCCATCCAGTCACGGTTCGGGTAGGAATGAGTTTGTTGTTCTTGTTGGTGATGACCGTCATTCCTCCCTTCTTTGGAACTACTTGAACCGGACTCATCAACTTACTATCGGAGATAGGGTAGATGATACCTGCATCAAGAAGCTTAAGAATTTCCTTCTTGACAACCTCCTTCATGGTCGGATTCAACCACCTTTGAGGTTGTCTTGAAGTTCTAAAATCTTCCTCCATTAGTATCTTATGCATGCATAGGGAGGGTTTAATTCCTACTAAGTCCTCAATAGTATAGCCTATAGCTTTCCTATGTTTCCTAAGGACAATCATGAGTTGATTATGTTCATCTATGCTTAGATTGGAACTAACAATAACCGGAAAGGTAGAATTAGATCCTAGAAAAGCGTACCTTAGATGAGTAGGAAGTGGTTTGAGTTCCATTGCTTTCGGAGCTTCCAATGATCCTTGAGAAGCGTCCGATGTCTCCTTAGAAGTTTCTAAGGGTGATGAGTGTGTGGGAGAAGAATCAGAAGAAGTTGAAGAAGTGTCTCGATCACTTCTTTCCACGCCCAAAATTACGGGTTCCTCATGGCCTCCACGGCCGTGGTTTAGGGCGTGGAAGGGAAATACGGTTGTCACATCTTCTCCACGACCGTATAACTCCCTGGAGTGAGGCACGATTTTGGTTGTGAAATCCACGGCCGTGGAATACAGGGTATAACTGCGGCGCTGGTGGAGGTGGGAATGGAGAGAAGCTAGGATCATAGAACCGCCCAAACTGCTGGCGGTAGACATCCCTCATCATGTGGTCAAGGTCGTCTAGGCGTCCGTCTCTAGCATCGGCTCGGATCTCCAATGCTCCTACTCTCTCTGAAAGTCCGGTAGCCCAATCCGGCATCTGCTCGTACCATCCCGGGGCGTGACTATACCATGCTGGAGCGTCGGATGGTGCTGGTGGTGGTGCTGGTGCTGCTGTCTGCTCTGTAGACCAATGAGGGGGAACGCCATACCATGTAGGAGGTGTGGTCATCCACGTAGGCCTCTCACTCACGCTAGCGCGACGAGAAGACGAGCCTGAAGCTCTAGCTGGACGTGGTGAACGTCTAGGTGCATCGGGGGCCGCCTCCGGCTGATCCGGAAACGTGCCAAACTCCTCCTCAGCTCGTCCTCCACTCTCAAACTGATCTCCCATCTCCTCCTCAACAACCGGCGGTGGGACATATGGGGGAGCTGCTATCCTGTTCGCGTGCATAGCAGCGAACGTCTCCTTCCAATTATGGCGTCCCACCATAATGGAGTACTCCGGTAGCCACTCTATACCCCTACCCATCCTGCTCTCCCATGGCATGCCCGCATAAGGCGGACCTCTATGTGTGGGGAAAATGAGACCCCTAACCATGAAAGCATGTAGTCCTAAAGGTACGGCCGGTATACGGGTGCAAGCAGAAAAATCAACACCAAAGCTCCTACCAATGTGGGTAACTATCCCACCATATCCTATGTTGCCCTTCTTCTTGTTCTTGAGCTTCCTCATAGTAGCAGCCAAGAGAGTGGCACAATCAGCACGGCGTCCATAAAGCATGGAGCAAAGCAAGAACAGCTCATCCGTCTTGATCTTTTGGGGCGTCTCCGTCCTAGGAAAGAGACACTCCGAAAGAACACGATGAGCAATCTTCAGGGCTAGGTGGTACATCAACCTAGCCTTGGTGTCAGCGGGCTGCCAGCGGTCCTCGCTAGCGTAAATCATCGCCACCTCCTCCCAAAAATCCTTGGCGTAAATGCCACTAGGAAATCGACCGTTAAAGGTCTCTTGAAACCCAAAAATGGTCCCAAACTCACGGATGCTCAAATGGTAGTCTCTCTCCATGAGACGGAAAGAGACTGTCCTGTCTACATGGCTGTGCTCAAAGAATGTCACAACCTCCCGTGTAATCTCCTCATAGGCGTCTTCTCGGATATCCGAGAAGACAATAAGTCCGGCTCTATCCAAGAGCCAAGTAAGGTCGTCAACTATGTTGAGAGGAGTAAGAGCCTCCAACAACATGTACCTAGGGCCAATCACTAGCCTCTTCTTGATCCTCTCGAGTGCATCGAGATGATCGTCGTGTATGGTCGGGATTCTAGGGTGAGGAGGTGAGGATGGAGGTGAAGGTGAGGATGGAGGTGAAGGGGAAGAGGGTGGTGGTGCCCTAGAGGATGAGGAGGAGGAGGGATTACCCTTCCTCTTCTTATTCAGATCATTCTTCTTCTCTTTTATCCTCCCCGAAACTCTTCTCACAAAATCCATTCAGCTCAAAATTACGGTCTGTTCTTGTGAAAACCACGGCCGTAATTCCCCCAGAGACCGTGATTCGTCTCAGAAAATCACAAATCTCAGCAAATCAGCAATCAATCTCCACAACAGGCAGTCCTAGTCTAATTTCTTCCAATCTCAATCAGTTCTTCCTAAAAATCTCTAACAAAAACGAACCAAATTGCCAAGAATCAAGAAGAGAGAAAAAAACCTATTTTTCGGATTGAAAAATCCGAATTGCGCGTTCGTTGATGAATTTCCGCTCGATTCATCGCTTGGATCTTGTTTGTGGTTGGATTTGCTTCAGTTTAGGAAGAAGAATCGTTGAAAACGATTAGGAAATGAGGATTTAAGAGAGGGTCGTGGATTTTCGGCAATTAGGTCGTGGAAAGAGGGGTTTTGGGATGAGTTTTGTGAAGAATGTGGCTTATATAGTCGCAAGCAAAATTTTGAAAATCACGGTCTGTCGGGGTGTTCCACGGCCGTGGAAGTGCACGGAACCGTGGTTTTGGTGATTTTTCAAAGGCTTTTGGAAATTACGGGTACTGTAGCTGTCACGACCCTGGTTTAGGCCGTGGAACTCTCTGTAAAGCTTCAAAGTCCAATTTTCGTCACTTTTCTTCAACATTATCCTTTCCTTTCCCTTTTCCATCGTTCCTACATCCAAAAACACGAACATACCGGAAGGAATCGAGGCAAAAACAAAGCAAAAACTTCTATACTAAGCTAATATATGAATCGAAAACAAAAACAAAAATGCAATACCTTGGGTTGCCTCCCAAGAAGCGCTTTGTTTAAGGTCCGTAGCTAGACCAGTCTCGCACTTATTCGAGTGCGGTAGGCGCGAACTCCTCAGCTTGGAGTTCCGGCGTATACTTCTTGAGTCGTTGGCCGTTCACCTTAAAAGTTCCGCTCGCTTCACCCCATACTTCAACTGCACCATGGGGGAAAATACGCTTAATTAGAAAAGGTCCGGTCCAACGAGATTTAAGCTTACCTGGAAAGAGACGAAGCCTTGAATTGAAGAGGAGAACTTGATCTCCTTCTTTGAAGTCCTTTGGAATGATATGCTTATCATGCCAACGCTTTGCTCTCTCCTTATAGATCTTAGCATTTTCATAAGCGTTCAAGCGGAGTTCATTCAGCTCATTGATGTCTAGGAGACGCTTCTCTCCCGCTTCCTTTATGCTGAAGTTCAACCACTTGATAGCCCAAAACGCTTTGTGCTCCAACTCTACCGGCAAGTGACAAGACTTCCCATACACAAGGTTGTATGGTGTGGTTCCTATGGGAGTCTTGTATGCAGTCCGGTATGCCCATAATGCATCGTCAAGCTTCAAGGACCAATCCTTCCTAGTCCTTGAAACCGTCTTCTCTAGAATTCCTTTGATCTCCCTATTTGAGATCTCAACTTGTCCACTTGTTTGTGGATGGTAAGGGGTAGCGATCTTGTGAGTAACCCCATATTTAGCTAGAAGAGCTTCAAAGCGCCGGGCAATGAAGTGAGAACCTCCATCACTAATGATCGTCCTTGGTGTCCCAAATCGCGGGAAAATGGTCTTGTTGAAAAACTTAACCACCACCATGGCATCATTGATGGGAGAGGCAATTGCTTCCACCCATCTAGAAACATAATCCACCGCCAATAGTATGTATTGGTTTCCACAAGAGGATGGGAATGGTCCCATGAAATCGACTCCCCAAATGTCGAAAATCTCCACCTCTTGGATGTTGTTGAGGGGCATCTCATTCCTCCTAGAGATATTGCCTGTTCTTTGACAAGCATCGCAGCAAGAAACAAAGGATTGCACATCTCTAAACAAAGTAGGCCAAAAGAATCTAGATTGCAATAGCTTTGCGCTAGTCTTGTTCGAACTAGCGTATCCTCCACAAGGTAGTGAATGACAATGACGGATGACACTTTGCATCTCATCTTCCGGCACACATCGCCGAATGATGCCATCCGGACCTCTCTTGAAGAGGAGAGGCTCGTTCCAATAGTACTCCCGGACGTCCTTAAAGAACTTCTTCCTTTGTGCGTAGGATAGTCCGGGCGGTATCTCCTGGCAAACCAAATAGTTAACGAAATCAGCAAACCATGGTTCGTTACCTTTGGAGATCACATCGATGCACTCCTCAATAAGATGTAGGTGTTCGTCCGGGAAGGAGTCGTCGATGGGTAAATGGTCGTCCTCTAGATGTGTTAGGCGACTCAAATGATCCGCAACAGAATTTTTTGAACCTTTCTTGTCGCGGATCTCAAGATCGAATTCTTGTAGGAGAAGAATCCATCTAGTTAGCCTTGGCTTCGCATCTTTCTTCGCAAGGAGGTACCGGATCGCAGCATGATCCGTTAGACGATCACCTTTGCACCTACAAGATAAGAGCGAAACTTGTCAATAGCATAGACAATGGCTAGAAACTCTTTTTCGGTAGTGGCGTAGTTGAGCTGCGCTTCATCTAGCGTCTTGCTAGCATAGTATATGGCATGGGTTGCCCCTTCCTTTCGTTGTCCAAGAACAGCTCCAATAGCTACGTCACTAGCATCGCACATAATCTCAAAGGGAAGAGTCCACTCCGGAGGTTGGATAATAGGTGCTGAAATTAGAGCTTGCCGAATGGTGTTAAACGCATCCAAACATTCCTGCGAAAACTCAAAAACGGCATCCTTCATCAATAGATTAGTGAGAGGTTTTGATATCTTAGAAAAGTCCTTAATGAAACGTCTATAAAATCCAGCATGTCCTAGGAAACTTCTTATCCCTTTCACCGAAATTGGGGGAGGAAGCTTCTCTATGGTCTCTATCTTAGCCTTGTCTACTTCTATCCCTCTACTAGAGACTAAGTGGCCTAATACAATTCCTTCCTTAACCATGAATTGACACTTCTCCCAATTAAGAACTAGGTTAGTGTCTTCACATCGTTGCAAAACAAGAGAAAGCTTAGAAAGGCAATCGTTAAAAGAGGAACCGTATACGGAGAAGTCGTCCATGAAGACTTCCATGATTTCCTCTATGTATTCGGAGAAGATGGCCATCATGCACCGTTGGAAGGTGGCTGGGGCATTGCAAAGCCCGAATGGCATTCTCCTATAAGCAAACGTACCCCATGGGCACGTGAATGTGGTCTTCTCTTGATCATCCGGGTGTATCGGAATCTGAAAGAAACCACTATAACCGTCAAGGTAGCAAAAATGTGAATGTTGTGCTAACCTTTCAAGCATTTGATCAATGAATAGCAATGGAAAATGATCCTTCCGCGTTGCATTGTTGAGCTTGCGGTAGTCTATGCACATCCGCCATCCAGTCACGGTTCGGGTAGGAATGAGTTCGTTGTTCTTGTTGGTGATGACCGTCATTCCTCCCTTCTTCGGAACTACTTGAACCGGACTCACCCACTTACTATCGGAGATAGGGTAGATGATACCTGCATCAAGAAGCTTAAGAATTTCCTTCTTGACAACCTCCTTCATGGTCGGATTCAACCACCTTTGAGGTTGTCTTGAAGTTCTAAAATCTTCCTCCATTAGTATCTTATGCATGCATAGGGAGGGTTTAATTCCTACTAAGTCCTCAATAGTATAGCCTATAGCTTTCCTATGTTTCCTAAGGACAATCATGAGCTGATTATGTTCATCTATGCTTAGATTGGAACTAACAATAACCGGAGAGGTAGAATTATATCCTAGAAAAGCGTACCTTAGATGAGTAGGAAGTGGTTTGAGTTCCATTGCTTTCGGAGCTTCCAATGATCCTTGAGAAGCGTCCGATGTCTCCTTAGAAGTTTCTAAGGGTGATGAGTGTGTGGGAGAAGAATCAGAAGAAGTTGAAGAAGTGTCTCGATCACTTCTTTCCACGCCCAAAATTACGGGTTCCTCATGGCCTCCACGGCCGTGGTTTAGGGCGTGGAAGGGAAATACGGTTGTCACATCTTCTCCACGACCGTATAACTCCCTAGAGTGAGGCACGATTTTGGTTGTGAAATCCACGGCCGTGGAATACAGGGTATAACCGTGGATTCTCACGTTTTCCGCCTCATCGTGAAGTTTCTCAAACTCCACTTTACCTATCTCTTCTTGTGCTTCTAAGGCTTCAATTGCCTCATTGCACTCTTCTTCTTCCCCTACATTGGTTAGACTCATAGTGATAACTTTTTGTAAAGGATCGTTAAAGAGAATCGCACTTACCTCCTCCCTAGACAAACCTTCTTCATCTTGGATATCGAAAATATTCTCATCAAAGATTGGCTCCTTTACTAGAGTAGAAAGAACGAACTCTACTTTCTCTTCTCCAATGTCAAAAGCGAGTCTACCATTCTTGCAATCGACTATGCAGCCGGAAGTTGCAAGAAACGGTCTTCCGAGTATGATCGGGACCGGACTATCTACAGGAATGTCAAGCACGACAAAATCAATGGGAACAAAGAATTTACCTAGCTTGACCGGGACGTCTTCTACAATACCGACGGGGCGAGTGATGGATCGGTCCGCCATGTATAACGTCATCTTCGCCGGTTTAGGGTCGCCTAAACCGATCTTCCTACACAATGCAAGTGGTATAATGCTCACACTTGCTCCTAAGTCACATAACGCGTCGTACGTGACATCTCCCACTCCTATGGGAATGCAAAATGACTCTGGATCCTTTAGCTTTGGGGGCATTTTCTCCTTCATGGTTTTGATGAGATCCGAAGAATCCGAACTCATCTTAATCTCTCCGAAGTCTTCTAGCTTCCTCTTGTTAGAGAGGAGCTCCTTCAAGAACTTGCCATAAGCCGGCATACCTACAATAGCATCAATAAATGGTATATTAATATGCATCTTGCTCATGAGTTCTATGAACTTACCAAATTGTTTATCTAGGCGCGCTCTCGCTCTAGATTGAGGGAATGGTAGGGGAGGTTTATAAGCTGAAGGAGGAATGTAGACATCTTCCTTCTCCTTCCCCTTCTCTTTATCCTTCTCTACGGAGACTTCAGCGAACTTAGGCTGCGGATCGGTGGTAGTCACTCCGCTCCTAGTTGTGATTGCCATAACCCTTCCCTTAGGGTTGTCCTCCGTCTTTCTTGGAAGTTTCCCTTGATTCCTAGGAACTTCCTCCGCATGGTTGAACATTTGGTTTTCCAAGACCTTTTGAGCTTTGTCAACCTTGGAAATTTGATCATCAACCTTAATGAAGCGGTTCTCCAACCCTTGAAGCTTTCCCAAAATCGTTTGCAACATGGGATCGGGCTTCTCCTTTCCCGAATTGTTTCCTCCATTAGATGATTGCCCCTGGCTTTTCAAAGGAGTAGAGGAAGAGGAAGGTGGAGTTAGTGAATTAGAGTTGGAAGGATAAGAGTTACCAGAATTTTGTTGATTGGAGCGCCAATTGTTGTTGTTTGAACCCCTATTGTTGTTCCGGTTGTTGTTGTTTCCATTCCAATTGGTATTCCGGTTGTTGTTCCGGTTATTGTTATCGCCGCCATTGTTGTTGCCCAAATAACCAACATCCTTCCCTTGTTGCTTTGGGAAGTTGGTCTTGATAGTCTGCTTCAACTCTTTAATCTCATTGTTGAGGGAGAAAATCTGATTTTGAGCTTCATGTGTGAGCTTTGCTCCTTGCTCCACACGATTTCCCTCCACTTTCCGGTGGGAATACTTCTCTATGACCCTTGCTTGCTTCTCAATGAAGTCCCAAGCGTCATCTTCTCTCATGTCCATGAATGTTCCACATGAGAGGGATTGGAGGTTGAATTGCGTTCCCGCATCTAACCCCTTGTAGTAGATCTCCAGCAAGGCAAGTTTGGATATGCCATGATGAGGGCAATCCAAGAGAAAATCCTGAAACCTTTCCCAAGATTGAAACAAACTTTCGTTAGATCTCATGGAAAAAGCATTAATCTTACCTCTAAGTTCCGCCGTTTTGGATGGCGGAAAGAACTTGGTGAGGAACTCCGCGGAAAGGTCTTCCCACGTGTCTAGTTTCCCACTAGGAAGAGCTTGATACCAAGACAACGCTTTCCCCTTCAAGGAGAAGAAGAAAGGTTTAAGCTTATAGCTGTTGGTGGTAGCACTCTTCGGTCTCATCGTCTCCATCATACACTCAAAGTTTTGCAAGTGTTGGTGTGGAGATTCAGCGCTTGTCCCGCCAAATTGGTTTTGGCGAACAAGAGTAATGACTTGAGGGTTGAAGCTAAACCCTTGCACAGCATCGAAGTTCACGCCCAAACGGCGTGGTTGTTGTGTTGGATCCATCCGCTGGCCAAGAGTTCTTGGCTCTTCATCTACACGTTCGATCCTCGCATTCCTAGGTGGAACACGACGATTGGAAGCTCCCCATGGATGGAAAGGATTCACATTGATTGTGGGATCAATCTCCTCTAACGGTGGCATGGAAGAATCACTATCATCAGCGGATGAGTGACCTTTTCTTCTAGACGTTGATGTTTTCCTTGAGGATTTCTTGCTTCCCTTATTCTTAAGGTCGCTTAGCTCCATCCTCATTTGGAAGATCATGTCTTGTAGATTGTTAACTTGAGATTGATGACGATCCATCTCATCCTGGCGGAGAGTCTCATTCCATTGGAGTTGAGCTTCCTTTTCCGCCAACTCCGCTTGAAGATCACGTTCGTGTCCTTCAGCCATCTTCTTTTCCTTGCGCTTTTGCCTTAAAGTTTTCTCTAGCTCTTGATCAAGAGGTAAGAGATCTTCGGTGTTCCTAGACCTGCGCATGCACTCAAAGTGATATCAAATAACGAGAGCAAGCTCCCAAGCTTGACAACCGGCTACCGAATTCGGCCGAAACCAAATCCCCGGCAACGGCGCCAAAAACTTGTTTGCCCCTAAAGGTGTGTGTAAATAAGCTTTAAATTTATAAAACTAGAATCAAGCAAGCGAACCCGCAGTGTACGGATCGAAGTAGATTAGCAAGAATTCCAGAGTATCGAACACAGGGATTTGGGTGGGAACAAATTCAATTGCAGATTATCAAGCGAGTAAATATGAGAGTTTTGCAAATATTGGGAAAACAACAATCCTAAAGATCCAAGTATCCAGCTGTGGCAATCGATTCAAGATATACTAATGATATAAAGACAGAGTTGAGATATGCAAAGGTATGCTAATGTAAGGTAATCGTACGGTGAAGTTCCAAAAACCTTATATGACTCACCTACAAGACACTCTCTATACAGGTTATTGAGGCTTCAATATAGAAAGGTTCTAAAGGTAAGAATTAATATCAAATACCCAAACTTACAATCCAAGGATCAAGACTAACTTAACCGATTATGGTTGTGACACTCACAATCGAGGTAGAGGTTGTTGAGGCTTCACTACCACCTAGAAAAGGCAAGCCTATACTAAGTTAAAGCAAATCTTTAACTTTGGATTGAAGTAAAAGCAGGTTCGTAAACTTAAGGGAAATTACGGGTGGATCTTGAGACTCCACGGCCGTGGAACTCAAGATCAAACCGTGATTTAGGGTTCGTCCACGATTCTCTCAAACTCTCAGGGTCTAATCTATTTACGATCGATCTATCATCATCTAAGCCACAACTATCAACCCTTCACCTTAGAACTGTTAAGGGTTTTTAGCCAATAACAGTCATGTTGATATCAATTTCAAGATTAAAAGATAGAAAGATGAAAACTTCCGAAAACTTTCAATAAACTTCAAACCAATCTCAAAGTCACAATCAAGAACGAGTATTGTCAATAGATTCAGAATAAAGCAAACAAACACAATCTTAGGAAAGAAGGAAGAACAGGATGTCAATCCGTCTTCTAAATCAAACCTAAACAAGAAGAGAAATCTTCTTGCAATAATCTTCCAAAAGCTTCGATCTTCCGTCAATCCGAAAATCTCAACAGCAATCTCCACCAAAGGTGCGAGATTAGGGCAAAGTCCCAACACGAACTTCAATCTCCAATGTGATGTAAATGCTTCCAAACAAGGGTTGTACGAGGTCGCAAAAGTGCGTCTAAACGGGGCTAAGCGCTGATGACGGAATCTTGCTTTGTCCGTCTTTTTATAGGGCAAGATAAGATATCGGCCCGGCCCAATCTTCAAAAGATCGTGGCTTCAAAATGTGGCATAAAAGATCGCCAAGATCACAGTCGTGGAAGGTTCCACGACCGTAATTTAGAGCGTGGAAAGTGTCACGGTTTGAACCATGAATTCCACGACCGTAATAGTTACTGGAATGCATCACGCCTCTCTTTGCAAGGTTCCACGGCCGTGGAACTAAACGTGGTTTGTAGTACGGCCGTATTTTAGAGCGTGATTTAGGGCAAGAACGTGATTCTTCCCTAGCCTCGTGCATTCCTCAAGTTGAACTCCAATTTGCTCCTATGAATGCCCTCAATCCATGGACATATTCAATCAACTCTCCTTTGCTCGATTTCGTTCGGAAATGACTCTCAATCACCTATAATCAACATAAAGCTAGTGTAGACATCCATATTGACAATATAGGCAAACTACCTCACAAATGCAGCGATGCTAAATCAAAGACTATCAATATGAATCAAGTACTCTTAGAAAACGTGCCTAAAATATCACAATATTTCATGCTAACAGGGATCAATTACCGGGTAAGTCTCATGATCCAACTAGTCCACTCCTAAGGTCTCATTACCGGGTAAGTCTCTAAGAACCTAAGGGTAGGAATTCTACACAAACCGGATTGTTAATTAGGGGTCTAACCTATCCTTACCGGGTAGGTCTTGGAAAGGAAAGTCCTAAACAACTATCCTAGCACATCTAATCCAATGACGGCTTGTTAGGCTCACCACTACCTAAGGTTTGTTATCTTTAGAATCTAAGAGCAAGGATTACCGATTAAGTCTCTCCTAACACTTAGTTACTAACACTAGGTTACCCTAGGGTAGATTAAACTCAACAAACACTTAGGATTTCAACATTCTATAGATCTAAGGCAAGATCCTTCGAACCAGGGAAAATCACGGTTCGTTCTACCTAAACCACGGCCGTGGTCAGACAAGAACTACCCGTGATTTCTAACAGCAGCTACGTTCATAAACACAAGTCATCCAAAGGTAAATCTAAGTCCGTCCTATCATAGCCCTAGCCATAACCATCCCTTCCTTACCCTAGAACCACATCAATTTAGCCTACAACGTTCATAATAGAAATTGAAACAAACAAACATAAAATCATAACATCCATTGCAAGATAATGAAGGAATAGAGATGGACAAGTGAACTAAAACAAAACCAAGCTGAAAATAGAATTAGAACAACTTACAATCCTTCCAAAGGAAGGTTCAATGATTCATACAACTCTTAGAAATAAAATCCGGAACTCTTCACTACAAAAATCTATCAAGGTGTGGTGATGGTGTGTGTTCTTCTTCTCCTCTTCAATGGAGCTCTTCCTCTTCTCTTTGACACTTTCCTTCCTAGAAAAACTTCCTTTTTGAGAGAATATTTCTTGTTAGAGAGAAATGGATAATGGATGAGCTACCCCCCAACTCCCAGCTGCTTCTCACAGCCCATGAAGGACCACTTTTATAACAAACTTGCATGAGCTGGCCATGAGAGTCGTGGCACAGCTGTCACAAGAATCTGGCAAAATCCGCGGTTGATTCCACGGCCGTGGAACGTCAGAGAACCGTGATTTTGTGCAGAAACTTCGCTTTGGATCATTAAGTTGTGGTTTGGTGCATGGCAAGTGTTGGCAAGGCTTCATGAGTCCTCCTTAGCCTTTAGCTTGTGTCCAAATGAGTCCGAGGGTGTGTCATCTAGATGAACGATCCTCAAACGTATCGTAATGCTCCTAAATCTCCCGAAATACCTATTAAATGCGCACAAGTCCGTGTAGACGTCTATCTCGGCAAAATACATGAATTGAGTGCAAAATGTGGTGAACTAGTGCTAAACCATGCATGAATGAGTGAGAAATCTATCTAAATGATTACCTAAAACTAAGTCATAAATCGTGTTATCAAAATACCCCATACTTAAGGTTTGCTCGTCCCCGAGCAAATTCCCAATTATAGACTAAGAGATGACATGATTTATGTATGCAGAAAAATGGCAAAATCTTTTTGGGTTTGTGCTTCTATTTTTGGATCACCTTCAAAGTCATGCTTCATGGCAAAGGACAAGCAATCATGCATCAAACAAATGAAAGCATGGAAAGACAATTGTACTTAACTCAAAAGTATGCATGAAATGTAAAGATGAAGAAGTCAAGAAGGTCAAGAGTATATCCAATCTAAATCACTAAGTCTTACAAACATGCAAATAGGTCATAAGGTCTTGTGAGATAAAAGGGCCAAGAAATGTAGTGATTGGGTGGGGATTTCTAGATTATGTGATGCTAATCCGGGAATGGAACTAACTCCACATCCTTGTCCTCGATCAACTTCCCTCAAGTGTATATTTTCCTCTATCTTTTCTTTCTTTTCTTTTTCTTCGACTCGTTTTTGAGACAATGGCATTGGTGTACAAAAGCCGAAACCTTGGTGATTAGCCGTCCTCGGGCTTTTTCTTAGTTTTCGAGGTGCATCCACACCGGGCACACATACCAAAGCTCGTTAGGACTATTGGTTCATTTGACTTTGGCAAGGCACCAACACCCGATTATGTGAAGTGTACCGAGTTACTTGACATTTAAACCAATGTCCCCAAACCTATTTTAATGGCTACACTTTTCACAACAAATTTAGCGTTTTATGCATGGTGTTCTTTTCATCAACAACTTCACCTCACATTTGCTTTTCACACACATCAACACACTAGCATGCTCCTATTCCCGGATGGGTTAAAAGAGGTCAATTTTATCTCAATTGAGGTGCTCAAGCAATCATGATTAAGATGAGAAGTAGAGAAAGATTGAATTGCCTCATTCATTCCTAGATGGTATGCAAGAACTATCATGTAATTTCGATCTTCACTACTCAATCCTTTTTAGGCAAACATCATGGTCACAAATCATTCATAGAATTTCAAGAGAAGTAGTTCAAGTCCACATATGCATTCATTAATCCTAAGACATGAGGCCATCCATAGCTAATTCACAAGACAAGATTCATCATTAGGATCATATCCAAGCCTAGAAAGCACAAAAAAATTTTAAATTTTCTGAATTTTTATGGGATTTTTGATTTAAGTATGTACAATGCAAGACATGTGAAGATTTTAAACTATCCTAGATGCTCATCATGCAAAAGATCATGCAAATCCCACCCCATACTTAGAAACACATTTTCCCCAATGTGGTATACAAGTAAAGAGAGTGAAAGAAGGTTCTCACAATGTAAGAATGGTTTGTTACGGTATTTGGGATTGCTCAATAGTGAATTGATGTTTGATGATCCTATCAACCATGGTAGAGAGCTCTAAGCATCCATCAAAGCTTCGGGACCCGCGCTAGGCACCGCTAGCCGTCCAAGTTCCGCGTCCGCTCCACCCATAATTGATGAGGGTTTCATCATCATCACTCCTATGTCAAGCAAGGCTTCCAATGCCACTAATGTTCTAGCACACACACAAAGTAGACAAAACACACACAAAGATAGAAAAATCTAGAAACAAAAGCAAATCAAGAAAAGAAAAATGTTACCAATGGGTTGCCTCCCACCAAGCGCTTCTTTAAGGTCACTAGCTTGACCAAACTCGGGGGCGTCTACTCAAGGTGAAGCAGGGCAATTATCTCCACCGGAGCTCCCGGGATATACTTCTTCAACCGGTGCCCATTCACCTTAAACTTCCCACAATGTTCCCCTCCTATCTCAATGGCTCCATGGGAAAAGATCTTCTTCACTACATATGGCCCGGTCCATCTTGATTTGAGCTTTCCGGGAAAGAGCCTTAGCCTTGAGTTGAAGAGAAGGACAAGATCTCCTTCACTCAACTCCTTGGGGATGATCGTCTTGTCATGCCATCTTTTGGTTCTCTCTTTGTAAATCCGGGCATTGTCATAAGCGTCCAACCGGATCTCCTCGAGGGCATTCAATTCAAGCAATCTCTTTTTTCCCGCAGCCTTGAGATCAAAATTTAGCCACTTAATGGCCCAATAAGCTCTATGCTCCATCTCTACCGGAAGATGGCAAGACTTGCCATAGACCAACTTGTAAGGAGTGGTGCCAATCGGTGTCTTGAAGGCGGTTCTATATGCCCATAAGGCATCATTTAGCCTCATAGCCCAATCCTTTCTAGTCCTAGACACCGTTTTCTCAAGGATGGCCTTGATCTCCCGGTTGGAGATCTCCACTTGGCCACTAGTTTGGGGATGGTAAGGTGTTGCCACCTTATGAGTCACCCCATACTTAGCCAAAAGCGCTCCAAAGTTCCTATTCGTGAAGTGCTTTCCTCCATCACTAATGATCACCCTTGGTGTTCCAAACCTAGGGAAGATCACCCGGTTGAAGAACCGCACCACCACCTTGGCATCATTTGTAGGAGAGGCGATTGCCTGCACCCATCTTGACACATAGTCCACCGCCAATAGGATGAAGAGATTGCCACATGAAGAAGGGAATGGTCCCATGAAGTCTACACCCCACACATCAAATATTTCGACTTCTTGGATGTTGTTCAAGGGCATTTCATTCCTCCTTGAGATGTTGCCCGTCCTTTGGCAAGCATCACATGCCGCTACAAAACCTTGCACGTCTTTAAACAAGTTAGGCCAATAAAAACCGGATTGCAATACCTTTGCACACGTCTTGTGTGAGCTAGCATGGCCTCCACATGGTAAGGAGTGACAATGCCGGATCACACTCTCCACTTCATCTTCCGGTATGCATCTTCTAAACATCCCATCCGGGCCTTTCTTGAACAAGAGTGGCTCACTCCAATAGTAATGCCTCACATTATTGAAGAACTTCTTTCTTTGTGCATATGTCAATCCGGGAGGCACTTCCTCACACACTAAGTAGTTCACAATGTCGGCATACCATGGCTCATTTCCTCTAGACACTTGGAATAAGCATTCCTCCACCATTTGCAATTGCTCATCTCGGAATGAGTCATCAATTGGAATGTCATCTCTTCCGAGCTCTAATGGAGGCAATCTATTAAGGTGATCCGCCACGGAGTTTTCGGATCCCTTCTTATCTCGTATTTCCAAATCAAACTCTTGAAGAAGAAGGATCCACCGAATCAACCTTGGTTTGGCATCCTTCTTTGTAAGTAGATAACGGATCGCAGCATGATCCGTATAAACTATGACCTTCGCTCCAACAAGGTATGAGCGGAACTTCTCAAATGCATACACCACCGCTAGCAACTCCTTCTCGGTGGTAGCATAATTGAGTTGTGCATCATCTAGCGTCTTGCTAGCATAATAAATAGCATGAGTGTGCCCATCCTTCCTTTGCCCCAAAACAGCCCCTACGGCTACATCGCTTGCATCGCACATGATCTCAAATGGTAGACTCCAGTCCGGAGGTTGCATGATAGGTGCGGAGATCAAGGCGTTCTTCAACCTACAAAAAGACTCTAGACAATCCTTGGAAAAGACAAAATCAACATCTTTCATTAGTAGGTTAGTGAGAGGCTTAGAAACTTTAGAGAAGTCTTGAATAAACCTCCGGTAAAAACCGGCATGCCCTAAGAAACTCCTTACCCCCTTCACCGAGGTAGGTGGCGGCAACTTCTCTATCGTTTCAATTTTGGCCCTATCAACCTCAATGCCACGGTTAG
Source organism: Fagopyrum homotropicum (assembly GCA_033239125.1). NCBI lineage: Eukaryota > Viridiplantae > Streptophyta > Magnoliopsida > Caryophyllales > Polygonaceae > Fagopyrum > Fagopyrum homotropicum. The sequence goes on along the minus strand of BSWB01000005.1, from coordinate 89,774,844 downwards.
ACACCAAGTGTCCTAACACAATGCCTTCACTTACCATGAAGTGGCATTTTTCCCAATTCAAGACAAGATTTGTCTCCTCACATCTTTGCAATACCAATGACAAGTTAGCCAAGCAATTATCAAAGGAAGAACCATAAACAGAGAAATCATCCATAAACACTTCCATGATATTTTCTATGTATTCCGAAAAGATAGCCATCATACACCTTTGGAAGGTGGCGGGTGCATTACACAACCCAAATGGCATTCTCCTATATGCAAAGGTACCCCATGGACATGTAAAGGTTGTTTTCTCTTGGTCATCGGGGTGGATAGGGATTTGGAAGAATCCACTATAGCCATCTAGATAGCAAAAATGAGAGTGTTGATCTAACCTTTCTAGCATTTGGTCAATGAAGGGGAGAGGGAAGTGATCTTTCCTAGAGGCCATGTTCAACTTCCTATAATCGATGCACATTCTCCACCCCGTAACCGTCCTAGTCGGGATTAGTTCATTGTTCTCATTAGTTACTACAGTCATCCCACCCTTCTTAGGAACTACATGAACGGGACTAACCAACTTACTATCCGAGATAGGGTAGATAATTCCCGCATCTAGCAACTTAATGATTTCCTTTTTGACTACCTCTTTCATTATAGGATTTAATCTCCTTTGATGTTCAATAGAGGGTTTGTGGTCATCTTCCATCATTATCTTATGCATGCACAAAGAAGGCTTAATGCCAACCAAATCATCAATAGTATATCCAATGGCTTTCCTATGCAATCTTAGTTCATGCAACAACTTAGCAAGTTCATCATCACTCAAGCATGCATTAACAATCACAAGATATGTAGAGTTTTCTCCAAGAAATGCATACTTTAAACGAGAGGGGAGGGGTTTGAGTTCAAGTTGAGGAGGACCTTTATCGGTTGAAGATGATCCAAATAAGGTTGGATGAGATGAACCCAAAGCAAATGAAGACCCTTCAAGGCTCCTTGAAGCTTGATCATCAACGAGGTCTGATTCAGGGTAAACCACGGTCGTAATCATGGTTGGTTCAACTTCCACGGCCGTGGTTCCTGCCAAGCTTGCTTCTCGGAGTTGTCCAGAAAGTTTGACGGCCGTGGAACATAAATCTCGACCGTGGAACTTGCAGCTGTTCAACACCTCTTCGTGGCTTTCAAATCCAACTCTTGGCTCCTCTTCCAATGCTTACAAGGCTTTGATCTCTTCATTTCAAGCCTCCTCAACACCTTCCTCCATCATACTTAAGGTAAGAACCTTCTCCAAGGGATCCTTGATCAAGATCGAGCTCACAATTTCCCTAGATTCCTCTTGCTCGACTATGTTGAAGACATCCTCATCAAGGGCTGACCCTTTCGTCATTGTGGATAACTTGAACTTGACGTTCTCTTCTCCAATGTTGAAGGAGAGAGTTCCATTCTTGCAATCCACTAGGCATCCGGAGGTGGCTAGGAAGGGTCTTCCTAGGATGATGGGGACCGGATAGTCCGCCGGAATGTCCAAGACTACAAAATCGATTGGCACATAGAATCCTCCTAGTTGCACCGGGATGTCTTCTAGGATCCCAACTGGATGAGTGATAGATCGGTCAGCCATGTAGAGGGTCATCTTGACCGGTTTCGGTTCTCCTAGCCCCACCTTGTTGCTAAGTGCAAGCGGTATGATGCTTACACTCGCTCCAAGATCACAAAGGGCTTCGTACTTCACATCCCCCACTCCAATTGGGACACAAAAGGAGCCCGGATCTCTTAGCTTGGGAGGCATCTCTTCCTTCATTGTTTGGATCAATTCCGAGGATCGCTTGGTCATTCTTATCTCCCCATACTCCTTCAACTTCCTTTTGTTGGAGAGTATTTCTTTCAAAAACTTGCCATATGCCAGCATTCCTAAAATGGCATCCATGAACGGAATGTTAATATGTAATTTGGACATTAGTTCAAGGAACTTACCAAAATGATTGTCCAAACGAGCTCTTGCTCTTGATTGCGGGAATGGTAGTGATGGCTTGTATGGAGGCGGTGCCACATAGGTTGGTTCTACATCCTTGCTCTTCCCTCCATCTTCTTGCAACCTTCCCTCTTCTACCACTACTTGTTTTCCCTTAGCATTGTCCTTGGGCAAAGGATCTTTCATACTCAACCCACTCCTTGTTGTGATAGCCAACACTTGGCCTCTTGGGTTGTCTTCGGTCCTTCCGGGAAGCTTTCCCGGATCTCTATGGGCTTCACCCGCTTTTTGGAACACTTGTGCTTCCAAAACGTTTTGAGCTTTAGAGATTGAAGTCACCGTGCTCTCAAGACCACTCAACCTTCCAAGCAATTGCTCAAACATTACTTCGGGTCTATCCTTTGGAGGTTGAGTAAATCCGGGTGGAGGTTCTTGTGAAGCTTTTGATGGTGGTGTTGTGCTTGTGGAGGAGGAAGGGTTCAAGGCTCCATCCGGGTTAGAGTAAGAAAATCCGGGATGGTTGTGGTTGGGCCGGTAATTGTTGAATTGCCGGTTGTTGTTGAAACTCCTTGGGCCTTGGTAATTGTTGAAGTTGCCCCTTCCCATATAATTCACATCCTCCTCCTTGGAAGACAAGTTGGCTTGTGGAAGCACTTGAGGTGTTGCTTGGTTCTTCAAAGTTGTAGTACACAATTCCCTCAAGGACTTCAACTCGTTGTTGATGGCGTCAAGCTTGAAATTGCTCATGGTGACTTCACTCACCTCATATGCTCCTGCCTTTCTTCCTTCACTCTTCCTATGGGAGTACTTCTCAATCACTAGAGCTTGCTTCTCCACAAACTCCCAAGCTTCATCTACATGTTTCTCCATAAATGTCCCACCGGAAAGAGATTGGAGCTTGAATTGGCTATCTTCATCAAGTCCTTTGAAGTAGATCTCCAATAGCTCAATTTTCGGTATGCCATGGTGTGGACAATCAAGGAGAAGATCTATGAACCTCTCCCAAGACTTGAATAAACTCTCTATATCCTTCATCACAAAGGCATTGATCTTCCCTCTTAACTCGGTAGTCTTGGAAGGTGGGAAGAACTTAGTCAAAAACTCGGTTGTCATCTCCTCCCAAGTACCAACTCGCCCTTGTGGAATAGATTGATACCAAGCCAAGGCTTTATCCTTAAGAGAGAAGGAGAAAGCCCTTAGCTTATGGTTGTTGCTCTCCAATCTTGGCGGTCTAAGAGTCTCCATCAAGATCTCATAATTCATCAAATGTTGATGAGGAGACTCTCCTTCCATCCCTCCAAACTGATTATGCCGGATCATTTGTAGAACTTGAGGGCGGAGCTCATAGTTGTGGGCTGCGGGATCTCCTAAGTTCACACCCGGACGGTGTGCTCTTTGTGCCGGATCCATACATCTCCCTAGGGTTTGTGGCTCTTCAACGGCAATGGGCACAACCCTAACATTAGCCGCCGGCTGCGGTTGTGGTGGAGGAGGTGGAGGTTGTCGGCGATTAAGTTCTCCTTGAACAAGGGCTTGCCTAATCTCCTCAATCTCCCTCCTAGTTTCCTCTTGCCTCTCATTGGCAAGTCTCCTTTCTTCCTCCAAAAGCTCATCTCTTAGCCTTATTTGCTCTAAGGCTTAATCCAACTCAGCTTGGAGATTTCTACCGGCCATCTCTTTCTCTTTTCCGATGTTCTTGGATCTAGATCGAAGGGTTTTCTCCGGTTCGGGATCGAATGGAGCTAAATCTTTGCCACGAGATCTTTGCATACACCTAAAGAGTAATAGATGTCCTGAAAAGCAAAGACACAAACCAAAAAGAGATCAAAAGCAACAAGAAAGATCTACACTAGAAACAATCACAAAATAGACTCAATCTAGACCTAGTCCCCGGCAACGGCGCCAAAAACTTGTTACGCTAAGATCGTGATGCGCAAATGGGTTTTAAATTTATAACTCGAACTAAATCCTAACTACCTAGCGAAACCCGCAGTGTACGGGACGTTTGTAGAAGGGATAGTATTCCGAGGTCGAACACAAAGACTAAGGTGAAATTGATTCGAATTGTGATTGAGTTTAGTAAAGATCTAGGTTGAAAGAAAAGAAAGAAATAAAGAAATGAAAATCTCAAATGTTTTTGGTTGGTTTTTGGTGATCAATCAAAGATCACAATTCATGCAAAGTAAACAATCAAACTAAACTAAGAATCAACACAAATAAACAAGCTAAACAAGATAGTGATCAAAGAAAAAAAAGACGGATTCTAGGGGTTGGAAGTTTCGGTTATGGCATAGGACTCAAGTTTTCTATTTATTTCTTGGATTAACTATGATATGTTGGGATTAAGTGTTTCTTAAAATGGGATCAATTACCGGGTAAGTCTCATGATCCAACTAGTCCACTCCTAAGGTCTCATTACCGGGTAAGTCTCTAAGAACCTAAGGGTAGGAATTCTACACAAACCGGATTGTTAATTAGGGGTCTAACCTATCCTTACCGGGTAGGTCTTGGAAAGGAATGTCCTAAACAACTATCCTAGCACATCTAATCCAATGGCGGCTTGTTAGGCTCACCACTACCTAAGGTTTGTTATCTTTAGAATCTAAGAGCAAGGATTACCGGTTAAGTCTCTCCTAACACTTAGTTACTAACACTAGGTTACCCTAGGGTAGATTAAACTCAACAAACACTTAGGATTTCAACATTCTATAGATCTAAGGCAAGATCCTTCGAACCAGGGAAAATCACGGTTCGTTCTACCTAAACCACGGCCGTGATCAGACAAGAACTACCCGTGATTTCTAACAGCAGCTACGTTCATAAACACAAGTCATCCAAAGGTAAATCTAAGTCCGTCCTATCATAGCCCTAGCCATAACCATCCCTTCCTTACCCTAGAACCACATCAATTTAGCCTACAACGTTCATAATAGAAATCGAAACAAACAAACATAAAATCATAACATCCATTGCAAGATAATGAAGGAAAAGAGATGGACAAGTGAACTAAAACAAAACCAAGCTGAAAATAGAATTAGAACAACTTACAATCCTTCCAAAGGAAGGTTCAATGATTCATACAACTCTTAGAAATAAAATCCGGAACTCTTCACTACAAAAATCTATCAAGGTGTGGTGATGGTGTGTGTTCTTCTTCTCCTCTTCAATAGAGCTCTTCCTCTTCTCTTTGACACTTTCCTTCCTAGAAAAACTTCCTTTTTGAGAGAATATTTCTTGTTAGAGAGAAATGGATAATGGATGAGCTACCCCCCCAACTCCCAGCTGCTTCTCACAGCCCATGAAGGACCACTTTTATAACAAACTTGCATGAGCTGGCCATGAGAGTCGTGGCACAGCTGTCACAAGAATCTGGCAAAATCCACGGTTGATTCCACGGCCGTGGAACGTCAGAGAACCGTGATTTTGTGCAGAAACTTCGCTTTGGATCATTAAGCTGTGGTTTGGTGCATGACAAGTGTTGGCAAGGCTTCATGAGTCCTCCTTAGCCTTTAGCTTGTGTCCTAATGAGTCCGAGGGTGTGTCATCTAGATGAACGATCCTCAAACGTATCGTAATGCTCCTAAATCTCCCGAAATACCTATAAAATGCGCACAAGTCCGTGTAGACGTCTATCTCGGCAAAATACATGAATTGAGTGCAAAACGTCGTGAACTAGTGCTAAACCATGCATGAATGAGTGAGAAATCTATCTAAATGATTACCTAAAACTAAGTCATAAATCGTGTTATCAAATCACATCGCCAATATCATCGGCATTGAGCTTTCCGCTTGCACCTTGGCCGCTAAAGCCAAACCCTTAAGGCTGAATGAGTTCATCACTCGCAAGATCTTGGTTCCTCGACCCCTCCTTGTACATGTTCCATCCTCCTCCTCCTCCTCCTCCTCCAGATGCTTGATCGAGTCTTCGGAGCTGGAGCTTTTATTTCTCTTCTTATTTTGCGGTTCTACATTTGACATTTTAAGTACCTTCTCTTGACTTTCTTTTACCCATCGGGACGATGTGTCCTAAGTATGGGGTGCTTTGTGATACTCGGGATTGTAATAATTGATATTCTACACCATATGACTTCTTTTATGGTTTCCATCATATGCTTTATGGTTGTATGGTATATTACATGCATTGCATCATGATTTTCATCTAAAAATGTGCAAAACAAGTGTCAAAATTTTTTTGTCTCGACCAAAATGCTTATGGTCAAATGAGATGACCACAACAGGAGCTTACCTTGGTCTAGCATCTCGGTTGTCCGTACGCATCTCGACCAAAATGAGTTTTGAAAAACGTGAATTTTCGAAAAATTTTGTGCTTCTAGACTAGATATGATCCCAATGTTGATTCTTATTGTTGAATCGTTTTTATGATCCATATGTGTTTGAAATTTTATGGCACATTTAAGGTTTGAATGTTTTATTTGAAATTTGAACATGCTTAGTGAGTTGTTTTATCAAAATCATGTTGAATTTGAAGGTTGAAATTGCGTTATAAGTTCTCTCACACTCTCATTGGAATGATGAAGGCAATGCTATTTCTTTCTTTCTCTTCTTGATCATGCTTTGTAAGCTCCTCATACATATGTATTGGACTCCCTTTCCTATCCGGGAATTTGGAAGCAAGAAAGTGGAAAAGCAAGTGAAAGTTGATGTTGAAAGTGGAGAAGTGTTAGAAAACAATAGGTTTGGGTACAATAGTCATGACGATGAGTAACTCGACACCATTCACATAGTCGGGTGTTCGTGTCTTGCCAAAGTCCGATTGATTAACAGTCCTAACGAGTCGTGGTATATGCATCAAGGTTTGAGGCAACATGAGAAATTGAGATTAGCTGATCTCCCAGTCTTCGGCTACTGTGCACCTCTGTCCATGTTCTCAAAAAGTGAAAGTAAAGAAAGATGCGGAAAAGAAGTAAGAAAATCTTATTGATGGAAGTTGAGTTTGAAGCTGTAAAGTTCTTATCCTTTTCCCGGATTTTAGCACCACAATATCCTTTATACAATCCATCCCTGACACGTTTCTTGACCTTTATTTGAAAGACCTTGGGACCTTAAGTATGTTGTTTGACTTTGTGGTGTAATCTGGATTATCCGTGATTAATTTTGATGAGTATGATTCGCAACACATTCTAGGATTTTGTGTAGTATGGTTAGCTTTCTTATACCTATAACATGTTTTGCTCATATATTGATCCTTACTAGCTATGAAGCAATTCCCTAAGGGTGACCTATGGGTAGAAGCACACAACCAAAAGTTTTTGAAGGTTTTCATTGAGCTTTCTCTGGTTAATAATTCCTACTATCTTGTATCTAAGATTTGAACCTTTCTTGGGGACAAGCAAGAGGCAAGTATGGGGTACTTTGATAGCATGAATTATTTTCTATATTTCGGCTATAGTTTTGGAATTTTCTCATCATTAGTTTGCATGCATGGATATATATTCTTGATGATTATGTCATTGTTCGTCTACTTTGCAAGAATCGAGGTCTACACCACGTTTGATTGTATTAGTAGAGAATAAGGCATATTTTGAATCAAGATGGAGCATTGAAGTCTAAGGAGGTCATTGAGCTGCATTATGGAGCACTTGGAAGGACAAGAAGAAGGGCAGGAACCACATGGAAAGGATGGAAGAAAGATTTAGTTGAAGATACGAAGAAAAGTGCGTGATCCATTACTGATCTCGGACCGATACAGTCATGCATCTCAAGCGAGACGGCCAACTGGGCCTAGCTCAAGGTCGACAGCCCACAACCCAAGAGAAATAAGATACATTTTTGACCTAAAGTTCTTCTATAAGAATGGAAAGAAATACCACTGAAAAAAAACGCTAGCACACGGCTGAGACGTCAAGGGTTTTTGGCGGCTATTGGAAGGATTCACGGAAGGAAGAGATCTAAGGAAGGATTACTTAGGGTTCAAGAAAGAGAAGAGATTTTGGGAGATTTTCTTGGGAAGTTATTAGTGAGTTGTTATCATTCTTTGGACCACATATTGACTGTTTGCTTTTAATAATTGAGATACCTTTGTTGATTGTTTTATTCTCTTTTCTTGACATCTTGATTATATATTATTTGATTGTTTAAGCATGATGATTGTTGGCTAAAACCCCTATGATTCTAGGGTGATTAGTTGAAGGTTGTGGTATTGACGATCAAAGAATGAACCTTAATCGTGAGTGGACCCTAAAAGTTGAGTTAACCCTAAACCAAAACCCGTCTCGGGTTGTTCCTGGAGTCATCTCGACCGAGATCGATAAGAACTGCGCGAGATTGCTTGTGGCATTGCCCGATCTTGAGTTTAGGTTATAGTTTGTCAAATCCTATCCTTGTTGCACCTTTCCTGGTTTATACGCAAGCGTAGGATGAGACATACCCGGTGATTCCTTTGTTAGTTTAAAGATGATGATGAGTGTTAGGTAACAAAGGTATATCCTTGTTAGGGTTTGAGTGTGCCTTCATCCTACCTTTAAGAGTATACGTGAGACTTACCCGATGATGGTTAGTTCTGTTCCCTTAGGTGAGTGATGTTGGTTTGAGTGATGGTACTTTCCTTAGTTCCTTGAGACTTACCCGGTAATAGGATCTTTGGTTTGGGATAGTGGATGGTGAGGCTTAACTGGTGATCTATCCCATCGTAGAAATACCTTTCCTTTGAAAACCTCAGCTTTCTCCATGTTTATCCTTGGGAAATCTTGAGTCGAAACCACAACTAGATACTTTGACCTCTTGAATCAGCATTCCCTTATCTGCTATATATCATTCATTGTTCGTTTGTTGCTTGACTATTGCATCTACAATCTGAAGATATATATTGTTGCTTGATTTCGCCATAGTCCATGTGTTCGACCCTGGAATACTTGCTTGTATTGTGATTTATCCGTACACCGCGGGTTCACTTATTTGCTTGATTCTTTGTTATAAATTTAAGACTTATTCTGCACACAGTTTGGAGCGAACAGAAATGCTGCCTATTCAACTCACGCAAAGGCCCCTTCATGGTCCTAAGCAATACACATAGTCAAAACTGGTAATTACCCTTAAGTTGTGACCTCCAATGCTCCTTTACTATATCTTGAAACCTCTCATGTTGGCACCACATATTAAAGAACTTAAAGCTTTTTTTGACTACATCAGTGGGTCGATGAAGATGTGCAATGGCCGGTTTGTGATTAGAGTAATGTCATTTATCCAAGTAAGCTGCCCTACAGTAAATTGCTTTCTCCAACCATTCACCATTGACAATAACCCGGTCTATCTTGCTCCATACTGTCCCATTGGTCCACGTAAACTTGTTGTCACTCTTGTAAGGAACATCTACAAGGCCAAGGCCTTGGCATATGTCATATAACCAATCACATTCATATGTATGTACCGGCACTCCATTCATCATCTCATCTGCATATAGGACGTTATTAAAATCACCAAGAACAATCCATGGAAATCGATTTTCATGAATCAAGTTTCGCATGCCCAACAAAGCATTCCTCCCCATGCCAATACTATGCTCCCCTAGGATAATGAACACTCCAAATTAGACCCTTGTTACCTTGTATGTTGGCATGCATGATAAATATTGAATATGCACACATAGACTCTCCACAGTAAGAAACTTACCATCCCACATAACTAGGATTCGGCTTCTGCTGTCCAAAGTGAAGTTGTGCACAAAACTCCATCTTGGAAACTTCCTTCTCATAATAACATTGACATCCGTAACTTGGGTGTCAATTTAAATCTCTAAACACCACACAACCGGACCTTAAACTCCTCTAGTAAGGCCTTAAAGTGAACGTCGTAAGAATCGTATTCGCTTTTACGTATTAGTTTGATGTGTGACGGTGGTGTGTTCTTAGTTTATTATAACCATGAAACTTGACTAGGACGACTCATATATATATATATATATATATATATATATATATATATATATATATATATATATATATTGTTGGCCCAAGTGTTTTATCGGGGCGGTGAAATCACTATTCAGCTCCCGATGGAGACTTGGAGGTTCTCTACGACCAGACCATACACGGTATACAGGGAGGGCACTGCACCACTCCATATGGTATATAGGAGGTGCTCCGAACTAGTCATGTTGGTTATACGGGGATAGGGGCGAGATTCATAAGACTTCTCATGTCACAATCTTAATAATTGGAACTAGTAATGGAATGACGTAAAGAAAAGATGATAAACCGGCTTGTATGTATGAGCATGTTACGTGTTTATGTTAACTCATGTGTGTATGTGCCTTTACATTCTGTCTAATGCTTAGAATGTGAGCTAACGGTTTTATACCGCTTTTTGTAGGTGTCGTGTAGGTTAGGGATGCCGCCGAGTGACTCGGGGGAGTGGACAATCGGGGTTCCAGTACATTATAGGACGGGGATGGGATTTATACTATTTGTTGTGGATGTATGTACTTTTGTTATGGATTTATGTTGTTTTGAGGACTCGGCTGGAGTTTTCACTTTATATTATTATTTCTGAATTATTGCACTTGCATTAAAACGTTCTCGAATTTGCTTTTATTTGTGCCTCGTTTCAAAGATCGAGTGAATGTTTTGTCAAGCTAATGGTCAGGACCCATTGTGAGGTCTCCAACCGTAGCATCTCGAGTCCCACGGATTCGGGGTGTTACAACATGGTATCAGAGCCCTAGGTTGACAAAAATGGCACTCGCAATCTTGTAAAGTCCGAATAGAAATAAACAAAACCCGCAAGGATTTTGAGTTTTAAAAATGAATTTTGTTTTTAAATCAAGAGCATAGTCGGGTTTTGGATAGAATGTACGGGACCACCACTCCCTCCGTGGACCTCGGCGACGTAGTTTTTGGATTATTGTAATATATGTCTATATATATTTGGCATAGGATGTTCTTGGACTTGATGTATCTTAGTTAAGTTTTGGACCTTGCTTTTATGTGACGCTTTTACAGTTTTATTATTTTATCGATATCATAGTCTCTCTCTCTCTCTCTCTCACACAAACACACACACACACACACACACACACACACACATATATATATATATATATATATATATATATATATATATATATAGAGTATAGATCCTATGAGAACACCTCCTAACGTGAGAACATGAGAACAAATTCGTAATTATTATTAGTTTTGTTACGAATGTGCCATATCGTTTAATGTATTATTCGTAGTTATTGTTGGTTGAGTGGATTATTCGTAGTTATTGTTGGATTCCTAATTATTATTATTCGTAGTTATTATTATTTTTGATATCTACTCTAAATCTCAACCCTTAATACTCACATCCAACGGTGTACGATTGTTCTCATGTTCTCACGTTAGGGGTGTTCTCATGAGAACCACACCCTATATATATATATATATATATGTATATATATAGAGTATAGATCCTATGAGAACACCTCCTAACGTGAGAACATGATAACAGATTCGTAATTATTATTAGTTTTGTTACGAATGTGCCATATCGTTTAATGTATTATTCGTAGTTATTGTTGGTTGCGTGAATTATTCGTAGTTATTGTTGGATTCCTAATTATTATTATTCGTAGTTATTATTATTTTTGATATCTACTCTAAATCTCAACCTTTAATACTCACATCCAACGGTGTACGATTGTTCTCATGTTCTCACGTTAGGAGTGTTCTCATGGGAACCACACCCTATATATATATATATATATATATATATATATATATATATATATATACATATATATATGCACGCCGTACCGTTATCAGATGGCCCAACTAGAGCGACAACATACGTGGGGCGAGGAAAGGATAGACCCCCCCTTCTTCCTACGGTCCCGAGACGCGGACGAGTAGGTAGACCTTCTAGAATGAGAGGTCAGGGACGTGTCCCCATAGTGGACCCGCCAGATGCGGATTTGTCAGCTGCGGATGTGCCGGCAAAGGAGGTGGCAGAGAGTGTTATTCCCGAGGTTAGGGGTAGGCCCGCTGCGAGGCCCGAGGCACGAAGATCACAGTCGACCGAGTCAGGTCGAGCATCCATTCGGGCATTTGTGTTTATGATGTACGTCCAGTAGGTTCAGGAGGCGTTAGGAGGGGAGAACCACTTCCCCTATATGCGAGATCAACTGAGGTCTCGTAGAGGCTGACCTAGGTCATGGCTACGCCGGAGGAGTTGCTCCAGAGTTGCTGAGGGTGATAGAGCGAGAGATGCACCGAGGTCACCAAGACTAGATTCATGGTTGAAGGATTTCAACTAGGAGCATATACCCTACTTCGACAGGAAGGTAGAGTTGGAGGTGGAGAATTGAATTGGACACGTGGAGTCCGCCTTAGAGTCGATCTGTTGCCTAGAGGATCGACAGGTTAAGCTAGTCCATACGTTATTCCGAGATCAGGCCCAATATAGGTGCAGGATGATTCGGAGCGGAGTTACCCGATTTGACCAGATGTTGAGCCTCGTTCGAGAGAGTTTCTGCCCTACATCACTAAGGAGGGACAAGGTACAAGAGTTCTTAGAGGCTGGGTTCGAGGATGTCCCGGTGGTAGAGGCAATCCGGAGGTTCAGAGAGGAGTTGACACTGTTGGGTCCCGTAGTACCTCAGGTGGACCAACATATTTACTTGTTCTCACAAAGATTGAGGGAGTCCACCCGCACTTATCTCGCGGGTTTCTGCTGTGATTCCATGGCGGATTATCTGAATTGGGATGTGGCATATGAGAGGGACCGACCGGGTCCTAGTAGGACTACTCAATCCGGAGGGCCGGATAAGAGGCAGAGGGCGGGGCTAGTTAGTACGGGAGCAAGAGCCTCCAGGCTTGGGCATAGTTAGACACAAGGACGACCAGTTGTCAGCCTACTGCTCAGACGTCAGAGAAGATTCAGATCACCTATCATTGGTTGAGTTTTCGTACAACAAGAGCTAGTATGCATCGATCGGGATGACCCCGTATGAGGCACTATATGGGCAGAGATGTCGTACACTGTTATACTGGGATGAGCCTAGCAGTGTGAGTTGTTTAGCGCCCAAGCATATTCAGGATGATATGGTAAGAGTGGCACTTATCAGAGAGCGTGTGCTGGCTGCATAGAGTCACCAAAAGTCTATGCATACAAGAGGCGTCGGCCTCTAGAGTTCAAGGTTGGAGCTCATGTTTGGCTGAGAGTATCCCCGCCGTTTGGCGTCAAACATTTCGGCATTAAGGGGAAGCTAAGTCCGTGATATGTCCGTCCTTTTGAGATTCTAAATAGGATTGGAAGAGTAGCGTACAGACTTGCTTTGTCACCAAGGTTAGAGGGTGTTCACCCTTTGTTTCATGTGTCTTGGCTGAGGGAGTACATACCAGATCCAAGTAACATCGACAGTTGTTCGCTTCAAACGGTGTGTGCAAGCTTATAATTTATAACCCAAGAAGTATGCTTGAACAAATATGCAAACCCGCAGTGTACGGATCAATTGTAATAAAAGCAAGAATTCCTAGGGTCGATCACAGGGACTTAGGTGAAACAAAGCACAAAATCAGGTTGTCAAATGTTGCAAATAAGCAATTAAAGCAATCAAGATGATATAAAGCCAAATAAGGGGAAATGCGGATTCTAGGGATTAAAGCATCTAGTTGTGGTTCCGACTCAAGATCTCAAGGATATCGCGGACAAAGTTGAGGTTTGCAAAGGGAAGGTGTTTCTAAGGTGGAAATAGATTACCGGGTAAGTCTCACTACTCACTATCCCAAACCAAAGCTCCTATTAACGGGTAAGTCTCAAGGTACTAAGGAAAGGAACTTTAAACTCAAACCAACACACCACCCAAGGGAATAGAATCAACCTTTACCGGGTAAGTCTCAAGCTAACACACAAAGGTGGGATGAAGGCACACTCAAACCCCAATAAAGGATAGACCTTTATTACCTACACTCATGATCTTGGGTAAACAAACAAAGGAATCACCGGGTAAGTCTCATCCTAGGCTTGCATTGAACCAGGAAAGGTGTAATAAGGATAGGATTTGGCAAACTAGAACACTTAACTTCAGTTTCGGATCAGGAAAGGTTCACCTCGTTCAGTCAGATCCCACCCCGACCGAGATGTTCTTCGACTGAGCGAGGTGTTCTAGGGTTAAGGTTAAAGACTCGAGCTTTCAGGGTCCTACTAGGATTAAGATCATTCTATCATCGTCTTTCCCACAACTTTCAGCCAATCACCCTAGAATCGCATAAGAAACTTAGCCAACAATCATCATGATAACAATAATCAAATATATGGAAAGGGAATCAATATTTGAACAAGAAAACCTTAAGAAAAAGGTTTCAATAACTGAATCAAATATCAAACAACAAGCGTTCCTCAAATCACAAATCAGCTAAGACAACAAACCAAAAGGGAATCTAAGAAAGTCTTACAAACTCCATCAAAAGCTAATTCCAAACTATGAATCCTTCCTTCCTTGATCTTCAATCCTTCAATCCTTCCTTCAAAGCTTCTAGAAAATCCTTAAATTGCTGGATGTTCTCAGCATGTAAACCTCTCCCAACTTGTGGAAAATCCAACCCTTTATATAGGAGAATTATCTTCCAAAGATAATAATATCTTAAAAAGATAATTTCATACAAAATATATCCATATTTGTAAAATAGATCTCCCAAAAATAATATCTTCCTTCCAGAAATCCAGCCAAAAATATAGGATATCTTCTTTCCAAAAATAAAAGATCTCAGCCAAAAATATGGATCTCACCGGCGGCAGGGTGTTCACCTCGGTCGGAACGCTCCTCAAGATCACCTCGGTAGAGGTGACACTATAGCTGACCGAGGTGAATCTTAACTGAATGTGAAATCTCTCGAATCTGGTCCAAAGTCAATCTTCTTAATCATTTCCATGCTTCCTAAGTTCTTCTTTAAGCTCCAGAATGTAGCTCCAATGACTCCTTAGCTCCTTAGCTCCATTTCGATCCAAAACGTGCCATTTTACCTATAATTACATCGAAACTAGGTGTAGACCTCGATTCCCATAAAGGTAGATGAAACAACAATATAATCACATAATATACATCCATACATGCAGATTACTGAAGATAAAACGTCTAAACTAGCCCCAAAGTATAGACTATAATACATGCTATCAAAATACCCCATACTTGTCCCTTGCTTGTCCCCAAGCAAGTTTCAAATCTGAGATACAAGATAACATGGATTATAAGTCAGAAAAAATCAATGAAAAGTATTTCAAAACATTTTCGGTGGTGTGCTCCACTCATAGATCACTCTAAGATAATGCTTCATGGCAAATAAAATCAATACATGATCCAAACATTTTATAAATATAAGAAAGTTGTTCATCTTTGCATAAAATCATAGAATGCATAATAAATCATATTGATCGAAATCAATCATGTATAATCCAGTTTAAACCACCAAGTCAATCAACAAGCTCGAGGTCTCAAGGGCTTCCAAAAGAGGTCAAGAAACGTGTCAGGGTGGGATGTATATAGGGTATGTGGTGCTAGAATCCGGGAAAAGGATCTTACTTCACTTTCTTTGAATCACAACATCTTCCACCAATAAGCTTTGCTTATTTTACTTTACTTTTTGGGATGCATGGACAGAGGTGCACAATAACCGAAGTCTAGGAGATCAACAATCATCAATTTCTCGAGATGCCTCAAACCCTTGATGCACATACCATGACCCGTTAGGAATATCGCTCAATCCGACTTTGACAAGACACAAACACCCGGCTATGTGAATGGTGCCGAGTTAGTCATCATCATGATTTACTTCCCCAAACCTAATTGTTTCTTTCTAATACTTGCAGCCAAGATCTCAATTTCACTTTCACTTGATTTTCTTCACTTGCTTCCAAATTCCCGGATAAGTAAAGGGAGGCAAATATGTATATGAGGGGCTAAAGCGTGATTAAGAAGAAGAAGAGAAGAGAATGAATTGCGTTAGTCACCCCAGGAAGAATGTAATAGAACTAATCATTTGGTGTCAACCTTCAAATCCAACATAATTTTGATAAAAACAAAGTATTAAACATGCTAAAACTTCATACAAAGCATTTTGCAACTTAAGCATATCATAAAACCTTTTGAGCATATAAAGATTTCAAAACCAATCTGCAGACAGAATCATCATTGAGGTCATATCCAGAGAAGAAGCACAAAACATTTCGAAAATTCTCAGTTAAGAACCCACATCGGTCGAGGTGATCTGACGTCATCCGAGGTGCCTATCTCGTCCAGTCAAGAACATCCCGGTCGAGGTCACAAATTTTTTTTTCTTAAACCAGTTTTTGACGTTTTTCTCAAACAAAAACCTGTATGCATGCATGTAATGGTAGATAAACACATAGAACCAAGTGACAGAATAAGATCATAAATATTCGGCGGGAGTCATACAAGCATACACACATAAATATCCAATAATACATCCAAATACCCCATACTTGGGACACATTGTCCCAATGGGTCAAATAAAAGTCAAGCAAAACAGGAAACTCACCGGACCTAGCCAAACTGGATAATAAATTTAGGAAAGAAATCCATGCAATCTCTAATCATGGTCAGTTGGTGGAGGTGGCGGTGGATGTGGGATGTAGGGGTGCTGAGATGGATCAAATGGATACCCCATCATATGTTGGAACTGAATCTCCATCATGCGCTGCTGGTAATGCTAGCTCTCTCTAATCTGATGCATCCAGCCATAAGTGTATCTACGCTCATCCTCAAAGCGCTGGGATGTATCCACTGTCAAAGCTGCGTAGGAGTCGATCATCTTCTCAGTCAGCTCATCAATCCGTCGGTGAGCTACTGGATCTCTAAGCCTACGGACTCTGCGCCGGGCTGGTCGTGATGGTGCTGCTGCCTCCTCCTCTGTCGCCTCGTCATCTAGATCGACAACTGGCACACTAGGGCCGACGGTATCAGTACCGGTCTCCATGGCAACTCCGCCATCATCATACTCCTCCTCATCCTCAGCTGGTGCAGCATCTCTAGAATCTTGCATGTAGGGAAGCCAAGCAGAAAATCAGTACTGTTGGTCAAAGACTATGAACTGAGCGGACCAAAGAATGCCCTGAGGAGCAGTCGCCTCCCAAGGCATAGCTACGTACGGTGTACTAAGACCACGAGGAACCAAAAAGCGCCTCGTGATCATCTCCTGAAGTCCAAGCGGCTTCGCAGCCGCTACTACTGTACAAGTACTCAAATCCAAACCTATGGCCGTAGCAATATGGGTCACTAAACCTCCGCATCAGATGTCACCCTTGGACTTGCCCTTGATCTTATGCAAGTCCTCAGCCAGCATGCCTCCAAAGTCAGGCACTCCACCAGTCACCATACAAAATAAGCTCAATAGCTCACCTTGTCTAATCTTCTGGGGCGTCTCAGTACGCGCCAGAAGTGTCTCGCTAAATATGCGGTGGCCAAGACGGAAAGCTAGATGGAAGATAATGCGCTCTCTGGAGTCCCCAGGTCTCCATCTATCACTGTGCTCCACCACATGGGCTATCTGCCCCCAAAAGTCTCAAGCTACTGCTCAGGAAGGAAAATCAGCCACGGTAGGACTCGGGAAGCCAAAAACCTCTCGAAACTGATCCATCTGTACTATGTAGTTCCGGTTCAGCAACCGGTACTTGATGTTGTTCCTCTCAGGCAGGTGAGTGACAAAACTCACGCCATCTCTTTCTTTGAATTCTTGTCCATCTAGATTTCAACTTACCTGGAAAGAGGCGAAGGCGAGAGTTGAAGAGTAGGACTAGATCTCCTTCTTTGAATTCCTTAGGAATGATATACTTGTCATGCCATCTCTTCGTTCTTTCCTTATAGATCTTGGCATTCTCATAAGCGTTTAAGCGCAATAGAAGGGTTCTATGATTGTAATAACATAAGGGAGATTGCAATAGAAGGGTAGGACTAGATCTCGTTCTATGCTTGTCATGCCATCACCGGGTATGTCTCCTTCTTTTGTTATTTTGCGGACGTGCCATAGACGAAGATTGCAATAGAAGGGTCCTATGATTGTTCTTGGTAGTGTGTTAGGGTCTTGGTTTTCCTATTGTGCTCGAAGTTGTTTCATAGGGTTCAACGTACCTTATCTATTCATCTACTGATCCATCACATCATCAAATCATTCAATCCATACACACGCCTCCTCCGGGCCAGCCGTTACCCCCATCATCATGATCTTCCCTCGTTTGGTCAATCTCTCTAACAAGGATTGATAAGTTGTTATGGGTTTCAAATGATCGGGACTCAACAACGGCTACTCCCCGTATCAGGAAATATAATATCATAAGTTCAAAAATATTTTATAGCGAAAAATATTATGCTCAAAATATAATCATGGAAATATTATACACGATATTTAATAATAATTATATAGGTGAATTTGTACAACGTATTGATACAAGAAATGTGATACATGAATCAATACAGCACTTTAAAATCTAGTAAGCCAAAATTAAACCGAAAACACTACATATATCTGGATCAATACACGAAAAGTAATAAACCAAAAACGATATATACGAAATCGTCGCAAACCATTGCAAATTGTCGCCAATACAACCCCCGCAGGAACTATCACGGATGAGTTGTTGTCGCGAACCACCGTCAAGACATTCGAGTTCCGTTGGGAAGAAGGGGAAGTTTATCATAAACTGTGTTACCATACAAATGATTTTGGGAGGATTAAGATTATTTGTAAGGGAGCACGTTAAGTCGTTAAGTATCAAATAGAACTATCATCCCTTAATTAGAGGGGTACGGTATATTTCCTTAAACCAATAGTTAAAATATTGTCATTTTCTCCGATTTATCATTTATTTTATAAGTTGAATGCATAAAAATTGGTAATAAATACAGCCATTTTTTGCTTTCAATAACTTTAAATAAGGAGCAATTAAATTTGCATGGGATATTAATGTGTAATCATATGTATAGTGTAATTTTAAGTAGGGTTACGTTTTATGTGGCCTTGACTTTTGGCTTGATTCTTTTTGCTCTGGTGTAAAGAAAGACACCAAGCAGTGCCAAAGCTGTACCTGCCAAATGAAATTTACCATTCATAACATAAGATTTACAAACTTGTTAATAAATATTGATTCTTACTGTATATATATGTAAGTATACCTAGAGAATTTGCATGGGAGACGGGCGTCTGAAAGAAGATGACGGAGGAGACTATGACTATAACGCGCTTCAAACAATTTCCTACGGAATGAGTCACCGGAGATACCATATGCAGGATGACGTACGAAACCTGCCAACAAAACCCAAAACTATCACATAACATTCATTCTTAGTATATTTATGTGTGTATATATATATATAAGTATATTATGAACATTAATTAGTAATATATTAGTGTACCTGTTGGTAATAGTGCAGGCAAATTGCTGATAGAAGAAGCTTTGTACAAAGCAGTTTCATTGTGATTAGGCCTCCGCCATCCTGCGTAATATCACATTAGGTTCAACAAATTTAAAATGTTGAGGATGAATGAAAATCAGAGAAATACTTACTATTGCATACTGCAAGTATGAAGGAGTGAATTTGATACCATCAATGAGTACTGCAGCAGGCATGAGCACCACGAATGACATTATGGTCATTAGGGAGAAGAGATTGATATCATCCAACGTCGACTCCTGCATATACACAACTCCATCGATGTCTAGATAGATGAATGAATAAAGTTTGTTGTACCCGCACACTTGTGCTTACAACAACCCGAATATAAACACATTTTAAAAACTCATACAAAATTTTCTAATCAAACCGTTAAAAGCTCGGTTCGAACTCGCATATTTTCTAAAAGCCGAATATCAACACATTTTCGTATAAAATTTAAGTTCGGCTCGTTTGGCTAAAGTTCGGCTCGTTCGGCTAAAATAACACTATAGGAGTATTATTTTAGCAAGCTACTCGGACTCGACTCGTGATCAACTCGTCAAAAGCTCTCGAGATCGTTCACTTTCTAAATGAGCCGAATACGAACACATTTTAAAGATCGTATAAAATTTAGGTCTGGTTCCTTTATAAACAAGTCTAGCTGAGCAAGTCAATGCACGGCTCGTATTACAACCCTACGCAGACTTACATCTTCCTGAGTCATGAGCTTTTTACTATAGACGTTCCGCGATTGATTGACCAGATTGGAGACCATGACGCTACAAAAGCCTGTCCTGTATAAGTAAGTCTTCAGTTCATTAGACGATCGAGTAAGACACATGAAGGAGTCGGCACGGTTGATTACCAGTTGAAGGACACCTCGGTGAGAGATGCCAAAGCAACGCCACCCACAATTGGAAGGAGGGATGACAATACCCACAGACTGGGGATCTGATGCATGTATATAAGAACGCGTTGTTACCAATGATCGATACACTAGACAGCTAGTCGGCTACACAGATCATACATATATAAGTATGTACCTGGCCAAGGAACAAGGCGGAGAGAAGCACTGTGAAGAAGGGCTCCATGGCTTTGATTGTGTGAGTGAAAGACACAGCAACTTTCCCGAGGCTTATGTTTGTCATTAG
Source organism: Fagopyrum homotropicum (assembly GCA_033239125.1). Lineage (NCBI taxonomy): Eukaryota > Viridiplantae > Streptophyta > Magnoliopsida > Caryophyllales > Polygonaceae > Fagopyrum > Fagopyrum homotropicum. Next base: position 89,754,353 of record BSWB01000005.1, on the reverse strand, counting down.
ATTTCCCGTTGCATGAGCCAACGCTAGTGGCAAAATTGCCAACACCTGACCCATCAAATATATATATATATATATATATATATATGCAATACTTTGTTTTATAAACACAATCCAACACTAGTTAACTTTATGGCCCGTTTGGTTTTAATTTCAAAAACGAAAAAGTAATGCAAACGGATCTAATTCATACATATATCCTCGTGAATTTTTTTAAATCATTACTTGTTTTTTGAGGTAATTGTAGTAGAATTTAATTAGTTTTGATGTCCATATAGGAAAATAAAATGGAGGGAAACAAGTGCATTTTGAGTTAAACCACAAAGAATGATTTCAAAAAATTTCATGAACAAAGTAGATGTATGAACTAGATTCGTTTTCAAACTATTTTCGTTTTCGGAGTTACAACCAAACGGAGGCTTAATGTTACATAAAAATATGGATATACCTGAGAATAAGTAATACTGGGTTTAGTGTGAAGATTTAGTCCCCACATCAACATGGAAAAGATACTTCCACATCCAAATTGAAACGCTGATACTGTGGCAGGGAAGGGATAGATCTGAAGAACCTACACAAGGTAAAAAAAGAAGAGTAATTAAATCAAACCATTTTGGTCTAGGTAGAAAATGAAGAGTGATTAGTTATTAGGGTGAACCTGTTTGTTAAGGATGTTGAAGTAAATGTTCAAGAGATACCAAATGGAAAACAAGCCTCCCAGCTTCAAAGGCTCGAGCAAGGCAGTGAGATTCACATCGGGGCGTGACGTTGCTCTAGCCACAATGCAGTCGTTTCTTTGATGCTTGTGCTGATGGGAAGCGGAGAGATGAGCGGTGAAGGCCGAGTCTAGGCAGGCTCGTCGTAGAGGCATGCCTACGCTCGACGGATGTACGACAACATTCGGGTTTTGAATAATAGCTAGCTTCGGTTTATGGTAGGAGGTTGGGCAAAGATGCAATGCACTACTCTGCATTTTCACAATTATGCTCATTTTAACACTAGGGTTGGTATATATACAAAATGAACACATATATGCTACATGTGGTAGCTATGTGTCATGGGCCACATTTTGACCTCTCATAACATAACGCCTACGTACAATTACTAAAATACTGCCAAATGCCAACCTATATCTCACTTATTTAAGACATAACTACAAAAAAATAGTTGCCCGACTCATCACGTTATCTTCTATAACTTAATTAAAAAGGCAAAAACAAACACGATCTTTGCTATCAATTTTACATATTATATGACTTAGAATTCTAAGTATGCTTCTGCTTCAATTAAATATAGTGAGATTTCATCGTACAAAAATAACTCACTCATCTTAGTTATATAATAGATTCAAAACCTTCAAAATTTTATTATTTATATCTTAAATTTGATGTTAATATACCGACAATGTAAACACGTGAGGTAGTGGTATTATGACAATATCAAACTTTAACAACTACACGTTCAAATGTGTGGTTCAAATGATCTTACAAATTGTAGGACAACAACCCTCTGACTTGCTTCTATCCAACTTGGGCGACAGCACAGGACCACTTCTCCCAACTCCCTATGCACCCAATTTGGAATTGAAATCCTCTTCTTATATCAACTCTCTAGTTAAGAAGATATTATAATATAACCTTTTTTTTTTTTTTGTAAAAGGAGTACACTACTCCAATTTATTCAAGAACAAAACCGCACAACTAAAAACGAGCCATCCGGGGGAGACTAACTCCCCTAAGATCATCCAACAGAATATCTAACACACAAGCTGGCGGGGAAGGGAGACTATGAACCCCTACCTCACATGAAAAGGCATAATTAGCAATCGAATCCGCTGCCCTATTACCTTCCCGAAAAATATGGCCGAGATCAATAGACCAATCTCGGTTAAAGAAGCCTTGGCACCTCAAGACCAGGCTCGAAAGGGGATGCGAAGAACAAACCCCTTTCCTGATAAAATCAATCAAAATGGTTGAGTCTACCTCCAAACAGATTTTACGGAACCCCATCTCCCAAGCAAGGTTAAGCCCATGAATAACCCCCCAAAGTTCGGCAGCCGGGACCGTAGTTACTCCAAGGTTGCATGCCACTCCTTGAATCCAGTCACCACCCTCATTTCTAATAATAGCACCTGCTGAAGCCCTTCCATCTACCCCCTTTGGTGCACCATCCGAGTTTACTTTCACCCAATCTTGCTTGGGTCGTAACCATCGAACCAGTCTCTCTTCCTTGTACTGCAAATACAGTCCATCCCGCTTTGATACCATATCTACATTCTCCTTAAATCTCTCTCCCAAAAAACTCCTCTTGTCAGCCATCATCTCCCTCCCTGTGAACACCATTCCATTACGCCACTTCCAAACCCACCACATCGTACAAGCAAATTTAGCACTCCATCTTTCATCAGAAGACCAACCTCCATTACTGCATAAATTCCCAGCCAACCATTCGTTCCAATCCAGACTGAAGAATCTCCTCCTGTGGTCAACAGGAATAAAATTCAGCCAGACTTCCTTAGCCCATGGACAATCCCTTAGAACATGAAGCAAAGATTCATCCACTCCAAGACACCATTGACAATAGGGAGTCGACGCCATGTGTCTACGGAAACGTTCCGAATTCGTCAAGGGAACTCCCCAAGCGAGCAGCCATAAGAAGAAGCTATTCCGTACAGTAACCTGCACTTTCCAAATGCAAGAGAATAGAGCATTATATACCTGATGACTATTATGGTCCTTCGTCAGCCATGCATACGCTGAAGCTGCCGTATATTGCCCATCCCTTGTCCTCAGCCATCGAATGGAGTCATTCCCTCTCCATCCCCCTACTAATGTCATAGCCGCAACTCTCAGTTTGTCATGAGTACCCAACTTCCCCGCTAAATAGTCCCAATCCCATTCTTCTGACTCCAGCCAAACATCCCTAACTAGAAGGTTTCGGTCCAGTAGGGATAGAGGAGCAAGATTCATCGAGCCCAAGGACTCGTTCCCTATCCATGTATCCGACCAGAAAAGAGCTCTTCGACCATCTACCACACACCATCCTAAATTATCCACCACAAGTATGTTGTAGACTTGGGCTATACCTCTCTAAATATAAGAATTGCCCCCTCTACAAGTGATACCCCTGGGTCACCCATCACCTTGAATACCATACTTGTTGCGTAAAACCTTCACCCACAACTTCTCCTTACAAGCAATCAGATTCAACCCCAGCTTACCAGGAAGAGCCTTATTCGTATCCTCTGTTCTCCGAAAGCCCAGACCTCCCGCACTCCTCTCTTGACACACTTTGTCCCAACCAACCAAGTGAGCTCTTCTATGTCCGATGAACTGCCCAAAGGAAGTTCCGGCAAATTTTATGAAGATGGTAGGTAATATTCTTAGGAAGGAGAACGGAGTTCATAAAATACACAGGCATTGTTGACAGGATATATTTAATAAGAGTGGCCCTTCGAGCAATGCTAAGCGTATTCACCTTCCATCCCACAAGATGCCTTGAAACTCTCTCAACTAAAGGATTAAAGGTAGCACAAGTAACCTTATCATGGAAGAGGGGAATACCAAGATACTTACCCAAATGCCGCGTAGCCGGAACCCCAGACAAACTACTCACCCTCTCCTCCAGATTCCCTTGGACGTTTTTAGATACAAAAAGCCTTGATTTTGCAAGGCTAACACGCTCACCCGACGCCCCACAAAACTTGTCTAAGATAATCCTCACAACGTTCATCTGTGCAACCGAGGCTTCCCCAAATAAAAGAATATCGTCCGCAAAAAAAAGATGAGATATTTGCGGTCCTCCCCGAGATAACCTTATAGGTTTCCAATCCCCTTCAGTAACAGCTTTCTCAATCATATGACTGAGTCTTTCCAGACATAAAACAAACAGGTATGGAGATATAGGATCACCTTGCTTTACACCCCTAGTCATAACAAAACCCGTTGTTAATTCCCCATTCTAAATAAGTTTCATAGATGCTGTTGATAGACAAGATTTTATCCACTCCACCCACTTAGAGCCGAACCCTATATCCTGAAGAGTATCGATGATAAATTCTCACCTAAGCATATCATATGCTTTTTCGATATCCAACTTCAAGATCATAGTTCCCTTCGACCTTTTATCTTGTTCATGGAGTGGATAGCTTCTTGGACAATAATAATGTTATCCGTAGTCATTCTTCCCGGAACAAAACTAGATTGCATCGGGGACACCAAGTGGTCCATAACTCCTCTAAGACGATTGGCCATGATCTTTGTAATCATTTTGTAACACACATTGCATAAACTGATGGGGCGGAACTGTTTAAAGGATTCCGGTTTCGTCACCTTGCCAATTAGGATAATAAGAGTTTCATTCACCTCGCTTAACAACCGCCCCGTTCGAAAAAAATTCCATGACGAACTCCACCACCGTCTTTCCAACCGAAGACCAAAGTTGCTTGTAAAAAATAGGTTGGAAACCATCCGGTCCGGGAGCCTTAAGCGAACCCATATCCTTCAGAGCATCCACAATCTCAGCTTCCTCACAACCTTTATTCAGCCTTTGAAGATGACCATTTGTAAGATTAGGGAAACCCCTAGTGGGAATACTAGTAAGAGTGGGTAAATTATTAGGTCCATAGAGATTAGTAAAAAATTGCACCGCTTCAGCTTCCAGAACCCTACTATCATCACACCAAACATCATCCTCAAGTTTAAGCCCCTCAATACGATTATATTGCCTTCTCACACTGGTTGATAGGTGGAAGAATTTAGTATTCCGATCCCCCAACTTGAGCCAATCTTGACGTGCCTTTTGAGCCCACAACACCTCTTCTTGCTCTAAGGTGACATCAAGCTATTTTTTAATATCCCGTTCCTTGACAATGAGACCATCAATAGCTCCTGAAACCAGTTCAAGATTAACTCTTTCAAGCTAGGCAATAAGGGCTTCTTTCCTGGCATGGATATCCCCAAAAACCTCTCTATTCCATCTTCTCAATACAAACTAAAACTTCTACAGCGCTCCCGGAAGGTGTGGGAGCTTATCCCATTTTTGCTCAATAAGACGCCCAAAATCCGGATGTGAAAGCCATGCTGCTAGGAATCTAAACGGTCGTCTCCTTGGTACTCCATCATTGGGACTATCAAATGACAAGAGTAATGGATTGTGGTCCGACGAAAGCTTAGGCAGATGTCTAACGGTTGCCTTTCACCATCTAAATCTAGCCTCGGGGTTCATAAGGATCCTGTCAAGCCTCTTCGAGATTCTAGTTTGAATATTCGAGCCTCTAGCCCATGTAAATGGAGACCCTTGAAAGCCAAGATCAATAAGTTGGGAATCATTGATCCAGCTCCCAAAGGCAATAGCTTCACGCGATAGCCTAGATGAGCCTCCTTGACGTTCATCAAGACTTCTGATTACATTCAGATCAACCCCCCCCCCTCCAGCACAATAGGATCATCAATAGAGGTCACAAGGTCCGAGAGCACTTCCCAAACGTTCCCCCTACGTACGGGATCCGGACAAATGTAAGCAACTACCAGATAGAAACGGCGACGTCCTTCCCCAACTTCAGCATGAATAAACTGTCTATCCTTTGCAATGATCCGGATAAGACACGTCCCACTATCCCAGAGTAACCAAACTCCTCCACTCTGACCCACTGCTTCCATACGTTCACACGAATCAAACCCCATTTTCGAGCAAATATTTGTTGCAGCATCACCAGAACAATGTGTTTTGAAAAGTGCAATAAAGTTTGGCTTATGTTTTCTCAACATATATCGGATGGACCTACGGAAACCAGGATTCATGGTTCCGCGGCAATTCCAAAATATTCCTATCATTAAAAATAATGAAAAGGGGATCCAAAACCGTATCGAGCCTATCCTTGGGACACAGGAACCACAAAGATCTGTGAAGCTACGATCTCTTGACTACTGTCGGTTTCCATCTGCTCTACTGGATCAGACAAACATTTCTCACCAGTCTCATTCGCTAACCCCTTATCTTGGGCAGAAAAATAATACAAGGCTGGTTCGCCCTATGAAGGATCCTGATCTGATTAGGGCAAGGGGTAGTTTTTATTTCCTCTGTCTTTGTTCCTTCCAAATGTTTAGAATTCGATGGATTATCAGCATTCATATTAGGTGAGACTATACTTATCCCATGATTACCTCTCCTTGCTCTTTTCTTGAAGTTATTTTTTGATACGTATGTAGCCCCTGGAACAGTAGCATGCAGGGTTATCGGACCATTTTTGGCATTACCTAAACCCTTACGTGTGGATACGTCTACCTTGACTAATGCATTATGAACCTTTCTTCCTGCATATTCCGGACCCGATGTGTGGCTCACACCCCGCTCAGATAGAGACGCCCTTCTTCTCGCCATTCTGAACCTTTTTTCATGCAGGGTGCTCTGGCTGTTGGTCACTCTTCTCTTCTTCAAACCCATCAGGAATTATCATCGGAGTCACACCTTCCCCTATCTTTACAGTCATGTCCTCATCGGGAGGATCCTTTTCCACAGTCTGACTCAGTCTCACCGGCTGGTACGCTTGGGTATTATTGGCCTGGACAAGAGGTGCTTCCCGATTAGTCACTCTCAGTTTACAATTTTCTTTCGTATGTCCATAACAGCCACAAACAAAACAGATGGTATGTAAATTCTCATACTCCAACAAAAGTCTCTTTCCATTCAGCAAGACATCTCCTTTCAAGGGCCTATCAAGATCAATAGCGATGCAAACCCTTGCAAATCTACCTCGGTCAAGATTCAGAGTCTTTTCGTTAATCCGGAGAGGTTTCCCTATGGTTGAAGCGATAGCTTTCAAGACCTCGGTATTATACATAGCAAAAGGTAGACCGGAGATACGGACCCACACTCCCGTCATCGAGATGGTTGAGATCATCGGATCGAAAGATGAGTTCCTTTGTTGTATCAGAAGATAGTGATCAAAAATTTTCCAGGGACCATTAGAAAGAGCATCTAACATGTCAGCTTCTAATTTAAATCTGACCAGAAAGAAACCATTGGGCAAATCAATGACGGACCAATCACCCTTGGGTTTCTAAATCATCTTAATCGATTTCTCGAAGGCAGAAAAAGAAATCATTCGACCCAACAGTTTCATCACAATGGAATTTCTCCATGGTGCATCCAGAATCTGAATAACGGCCGGATCAATTGTGATTGACGGTGTAACATCCTGGCCATTCGGAAATTCAATTTGGATCTTCCCGGATTCGACCAAATTGTTCGGGAGGATAGAGAGTCTCCTCCATGCTTTACCACCAAATAGTAAGTGGCTCTAAGAATTTAGAGCCTGTTGCTGGGAATTATTATCTTGACCAGGGGACAAGGGTGCAGTAACATCCTCATCAAACGCCGTACGCTCAATGATTGGAGGAACATGGGGAATTGGGGCAGCCGCCGGCGGACTAGGGTTTGGAGCTCTAGGAATCGCCATTATTTATTCCATTGACACAATTATAATATAACCTTTTCTTTTTGGTAGGAAGTGATAGTTTACATAATTACATAAGGGCACCCTATATTTACATATTTATATAAATTATCATGATAGTTTATGTAAATATGTAAATATAGGGTGCCCTTATGTACTTATGTAAACTCCGCTTATTATTAATATGAGCCGTTTGATGACGGAAACCCTAAATAGAATTCATATTCATTATCACATGGTATCAGCCTTCTCGTTTGTCAAACCCTCTTCCGCCTTCTTCTAACCTGTGGCCGTTCATCATCACTGTCGCCGATTTCCGCTTCCCAACATTCCTCAATGGTTGCGGAACGAAAACCTTCTTTCCATTCCGCCCTCAGAATCTCCAACATCAAGAACAACATTGTCCTTGTCCTTGACCATGACACTCTGTATGCTTCATGTGTCACTTTATTCCGCGTCACCGCAAAGACACACAATGTTCTCGATCACATCGATGCGAAGATACCCAAACCAACGGACATTGAAGATTCGTTATGGCTTCAAGTTGACACTGCCGTCCTTTAGTGGATTTACAGTGCGGTGTCACGGGAGATCCTTCTGCAAATTCTTGACTCTGATGATACTGCTCTTCAGGCATGGAATCGAGTTCAAGATATCTTTCAAGATAACAAAAACACTTGTGTCGTCTACCTCGAGCATGAGTTCTCCAATTGTAAATTATCCAGCTTCTCTTCAATCAATGCTTATTGTCTTCAACTCAAGTCCTTGGCAGATACACTCAAGGGCATTGGATCACCGGTTCCTAAAACTCGCCTTGTTCTTCAATTGATTACGGGGTTGCCGGCTGAGTATAACGCCGTCGCAAGTTTTATTCAGAAAACAGATCCCCTTCCGAGTTTCACCAAGGCTCGATCTCATTTGCTATTGGAAGAAACCTGTATGACAGCTCAGTCCGCAGCCGGAAACACGCAATTTGCCCTCACTGCAGATTCCCGCTCTCAACCGTCTGATGCGTCATCCAACCACCGCCCCAGGTTGCCGGCTCAATCACGGTCGGGCTCATCCTCTTCCGTACCGGACCCCCAACAGTCCAGACGTGGATGCGGCCAGAAAGGGAATGTACGGAAAATCATCACTCCTTCCGCGGATCTCTACAATCTAGTGTGTATGTTGGATATTAGTTAGTACTCCGGATTTGATTATTATTATTATTATTATTATTATTATTATTATTATTATTATTATTATTATTATTATTATTATTATTATTATTATTTGTAACACTCCGAATCCGCGGGACTCGGAGTGCCACATTGGGCTAGGATCTCACAATGGATCTTGACCCTAGCTTGACAACAAGTTCACTGAACCTAACAACATGGCACTGATAGATATAAAAACAAATACGCAAAGCGGTATCCAACTGTACAACAAAGGTAAGACACACAACCGAGTATAAAACACAACGCCCTCACACATGAGGTAACAAAAGATCATCCTCACGCAGGAGGGAAAGGTAAAAAACCCAAAAGCCCACACAACCTATGTACGAGACGTCCTCAGCCTGCCACCCTGCTAGATCACCCAACAACATGCCTATCTTGTGGGGCATCTACAACATGGTAATAAACCATTAGCTATCCATACATATATAGAGGAATGCATAAGCACAATCACAATCACAATCAAGGTAAGATATACACATCAACATGCTTTCACACATTTACCCATTTAATCATCTCAATATAATGGTCATTCACTCAAATCGTATATATATAAATATATATATATACATATATATCATATATATGAAACTATGTGACACGAGGACCGATACATCCTCACCTCTGAGCCTGCTAGCCAGCCGTACTAGTACCGGTCACACAATCCGTGTACCCTATGGGAGTGGATTGCGCCCTTCCTATAAACCGGTCTGGCCTGACTCAAAAGAACCTCCCAGACTCCACGGCGGGATGAAAGGGAAAGGTTATCACAGCCACGCATACGGGGCAATCAATAAAACATAGGTCGGTATATACGACATCACATGTTATCATAGCAAACATACAAAGCACACACCACTCATGCAAACACTCAATATAAGGATGACAGCTAAGTAAGTCCTACGAACTTACCTCAACCTCGATCACAACTCAACCACTATCACCTCTACACTGGAGGGACAACACAACCTATAAACAGGGCATAAAGAGATATATCAATCTCCTAACATCATAAGGGTCACACCTAGACCCAAAGGGATCCAAAGGAGTAACCTCAACCTCACTCACAACCTAAAGAACCTCAAAAGCAATACAAGGCATAAACCGTCCTGTTTATAGGTTGTGTTGTCCCAAGCCTAGCTTGGATGCATCACTGTATACCACAAAATCATTAGAACCCTCTGGCTATGCCAAGATAGGAGTAGAAGTCAAACGCCTCTTCAACTCCTCAAAACTCTGAGCACATTGGTCGGTCCATACAAAACAGGTAGTCTTCCTCAAAAGACTCGATAGTGGATGGGCAATCACAGAAAATCCCTCCACAAAGCGTCTGTAATAACCGGCTAGGCCAAGAAAGCTACGCACTTCCATGACGTTCGTCGGTGTCGTTCATGCAGCAACAAACTCGATATTCACCGGATCTACCATAATCCCGTCGGCGGAGACGATTTGCCCAAGGAAAGCAACCTCAGACATCCAAAACTCGCACTTAGAGAGCTTAGCATACAACTCTCTATCCCTCAGAATCTGCAAAACCGTCCTCAGATGACCGACATGCTCCTCTCTGCTACGAGAGTATACTAGAATGTCATCAATAAAAACCACCACAAACTGATCAAGGAAGTCGATGAATATACTGTTCATCAACTCCATAAAGACTGCTGGGGAATTCGTCAGCCCGAATGGCATCATTACAAACTCGTAGTGTCTATAACGGGTACAAAATGCCATCCTGTGTACGTGTTGCTCTCTCACCCTCAATTGTGATATCTTGAGCACAGATCAATCCGGGAGAAAACTGTAGCTCACTGAAGCTGATCAAGTAGATCATCAATACGAGGCAATGGATACTTGTTCTTGATGGTCACCTTGTTCAGCTCTTTGTAATCAATGCATAATCTCAAAGATCCGTCCTTCTTCCACACGAAGAGGACAGGTGCACCCCATGGTGAAACGCTAGGGCATATGAAGCCCTTCTCAGCCAACTCCTCGAGTTGCTTCTTCAGCTCCAACATCTCGATAGGTGTCATACGATAAGGGGCCTTCGAGATGGGTCTTGTACCAGGCTCCAACTCTATACTGAAGTCCCACTCCTCTGAGGTGGCAAGCTCGACGACTCAACAAACATATCTACAAACTCGCAGACCACTTGAATGTCCTCCATAGTTGGACTCTCTCCATCCTTCATGGTATAGCACCAGAAGGCATCACATCCATGCAATCAATCTAGCTTCTCGTACGACACTGATGACAGAACCTGTTTTCCCAAGGTCCCAACCCCAGAAGACCTCAATCCGACCAACCTCGGTAGAGACTATAACAGTCCGTCTACCAACAACCAAAACCGCATGGTGTCTACGCATTCAATCCATACCTAATATGACTTCTTAATGCATCAATGACATGACTAAGAAGTCAACAAGTAAAACACGAATCCCTAAACGAAGGGGACAACTACGTATCTCACGGGTACGTCGGACCTGACTACCATTAGGTAACCCTATAGTAAAGGGTATACCCTCTATGGTATCTAAACTCGGATGCTCAACACATGTATTAGAGATAAATGAATGCGTAGCACCAGTATCAAACAAGACTCTAGCAGGTAAACCATGAAGCAAAATGGTACCTGTAGCAGCTGGTGCAGGTGGATCCTCTGCACTCCTCAACTCAAAAGCTCTCCCTCGGGCTCCTCTGGCATCACTGGTGCCAAAATCTCTACCTCTACCTCTACTCGGTCCTAGAACAAAACCCTGAGTAGATGGACGCTCTAGGACTCTCTGTTGTCCCTGTGTCTGCTGCTGAGGTGTCCTCTAACCACCTCTTGCCACACTGGCAGGGGAAGAACCCTACTGAGATGCCACACCACCCTACCTATAGAAGGCAGCTCGATGTCCCTTTCTACCATAGGTAAAGCAAGTCACAACTAGTCTAGGACAAGCTGGCCTCAGATAGCCGGGGTCACCACAGTTGTAATACTATCGTCCCTTATCTACAGTCGTTGTAGATGAGGGGTAGCTTTGTCGTCTCTGGTCACACCTAGAACCAGATGCTCCTCCAACTCCACTGGTGTGCCTAGTGTGCTGCCTCTTCTCAGACCGTCCCGTCTGAGAAGCTCTCCTCTGACTGGCTCGCTCCCTCTCCCAAGGAGAAGCCCGGTCCTGGTAATCAGCTAGGGACTCACAATGGAATCCCTCCATATATGAACGCGTGCTCTCTCTCAAACGACGAGAGAATAGATACACATGCTGGTCCTCAGATGGTGCATCTAGCCCCAGTAAAGCTAACTCGGTTTGGAAGCGGCGGATGGCGTCTATAATAGGCACGTCCTCAAAGCCAGCCTCCACAAAATCCTGCAGCTTTTCTCTCCTCAATGAGGCGGGGCAGAACTGCTCTCGAATCATGCGTTTCATGTGGTCATAACTGGTAGCTCTGGTCCGTAGAGTCCTCCACCATTAGTGTGCGAGGTCACGGAATAGAGACTGGACTAGCTCTATCCATCTGCCCTCAGGACATCTGATAGACTCCAAAGCTGAGTCTACATTCCCTATCCACACCTCGGTCTCTAAACCAATCTATCTTGAGAAGTGTGGCACTCCCTGATGATGAAATGCCTTCAACTAGGCATCTGGTTGAGGCCCTTTGGTCTCCACTGGAACTCGAACTGGCTCAGCAACACGTGTAGGTGCAGTTGACACATGTGTCGCTCCCTGAGATCTCTCAGAAGATCCCTCATGTATGGGTAAATCTGGGGCCCGTCTACCAGCCCTAATGTCCTCCTCAAAATGTCTGAGCTACTCCTTGAACTCCGGTCCTCCCATGGAGACACGGTCAGCATCATCAGACTGAGCTCAATGTGAATAATGTCTCACAGATCCACCACTCCTCGTCTCAAGGACGACGCTCTCTGTAACCTCTTCTTGTATCTCCTCCACCACTAGTAGATCAGCAGCGGGGACTAGTCCCTCACCTACCATACCCGGAGGACGGGATGGTCTACCTCTACCTCTACCTACAACGACAGTAGCTCTAGTCCGAGCCATCTGCGGGGTATGCACACCTAACTTGTAAGGCTTTATATAGGCCATAAGTATAGATATATATATATATATATATATATATATATATATATATATATACTCAACACATACACATACATAATCCATCAAACATATATGCATATCTATACTACAGAGATCCACAGCAGGAGTGACGACTTCTCTTACATCTAACCGAAAATCACATTTAAAACCAAAACCTTTGAAACCGTCAGATCCCATGTGGGTTCTGTTTATTTTACCTATCAAGCCTCATTCCGGGTAGCAATTTCCATTGTTGTCAACCTAGGCTCTGATACCAACTCTATAACACCCCGAATCCGCGAGACTCGAAGTGCCACATTGGGCTAGGATCTCACAATGGATCCTGACCCTAGCCTGAAAACAAGTTATTTGGACCTTACAACATGGAACTGACAGATATAAAAACAAATACATAAAACGGTATCAAACTATACAAACAAAGGTAAGACACATAGCCGAGTACAAAACACAACACCCTCACACAGGAGGTAACAAAAGATCATCCTCACGTAGGAGGGAAATGTAAACAACCCAAAAGCCCACACAACCTATGTACGAGATGTCCTCAGCCTGCCACCCTGTTAGATCACCCAGCAGCATGCGTATCCTGTGGGGTATCTACAACATGGTAAGAAACCATTAGCTATCCATACACATATATATAGTAATGCATAAGCACAATCACAATCAAGGTAAGATATACGCATCAACATGCTTTCACACATTTACCCATTTAATCATCTCAATATAATGGTTATTCACTCAAATCGTATATATATATATATATATATATATATATATATATATCATATATATGAAACTATGTGACACAAGGACCAATACATCTCGCCTCTGAGCCTGCTAGCCAGCCGTACTAGTATCGGTCACACAATTCATGTACCCTATGAGGGTGTATCGCGCCCTTCTTGTAAACCGGTCTAGCCTTACTCAAGAGAACCTCCCAGACTCCACATCGGGATGAAAGGGAAAGGTTATCACAACCACGCATATGGGGCAATCAATAAAACATAGGTCGGTATATACGACATCACATGTTATCATAGCAAACATACAAAGCACACACCACTCATGCAAACACCCAATATACGAATGGCAGCTAAGTAAGTCCTACGGACTTACCTCAACCTCGATCACAACTCAACCACGATCACCGCTACAGTGGAGGGACAACACAACCTATAAACAGGGCATAAAGAGATATATCAACCTCAACCTCACTCACAACCTAAAGAACCTCAAAAGCCATACAAGGCATAAACCGATCACAACCTCATCAAAACTCAGCCTCACACATCTAGCATGATCCTAAGCACTCACACTAGGAAAGGAAGGAACAAAGGCACCCTAAGAAAGGCCTAGAAGCAACACACACCTGCAGAACCAAGTGAAACACCAAGCTGGTGCAGGTGGCCGCAGGGGCAGCTAGGAGGTGGTGCAGGGGCGGCTCAAGACAGGCGCTGGGACAGCTGGTGTGCAGACGACACTACTTCAGCTCCTTCTTCACTTTTTCCTTCGATTCTCTACTCTTCTTCACTCCAACAATAACATACATATATCACACACACACATATATATATATATATATATATATATATATATATATATATATATATATATATATATATATATCAACACAGGCCAAAACATGGCTGGAACAAGATCAAATCCTAAGGAAACTAAGCTATGTTAAGGAAAGAGAGGAAAAGATGAAGAAAAGAGAAAAAAGGAAGAGAAGCCATGGAAGCTTACCAACCAAGCTATCCAGGGGATCAACACAGTACCAACAACACCTCAAGCTGGCTCAACAAGGCACATCAACAACAACAACGCCAGGCCAAGCAAAGCTATTCAAGATCTCACACAAAACTCACAAAACTCAAACAAAGATCAACCAAAGTGATCCAAGGGAGAAGAGGAGAAGAAAGTGTACGTAAGGAGAGAGAGGTCTGAGAATGGTAAACCCTCATCAAGAGGTGAGAGATGAAGATATATATAGAGGTAAAAGGGTAAAGCACGGGTCAAAGGGTCAAAGATGATGACTACAACACACAGAGCCGCGGGGGCGGACTGTGTGAGCCGTAGGGGCGGCCTAGACAAACTACAGGGGTGATTCCAGACTCATGTAGGGGCGGTCCAGGCTAAACTCTGGCCCTCTGCTCACTCTCTCAACAACTCAACAATTAGGCTCTTACATTATTATTATATATATAGTGTAGCTTGGCCTTATACGCTAGATATGTTTATACCGCAGACGACTCATACGAGAATAACATCTGTTGTAGGACGGGGTAGAGGTAGACCACCTCTTCCTTCTGTAGTCATATTTTAGGGACGAGTTCCCATCTCTGATCCGATGGAGGCAGAAGATAGAGCTGAGGAGGTTGTTGAGATTATCATTCCTGAGGTTGGGAACAGGATGGCAGTTGGACAAAGAGCCCAACTAGTACGGTCTGATGATACAGATCATGTCTCGATGAGAGGACCCAATTTCCGAGTGTATATCCGTTAGGTTGAGGAGGCCTCCAGGGCAGGTAGGCGTGCCCCAAATCCACCAACGCTTGTGAGATAATCTACGATATAACAAGGAGCAACACAGGTGTGAGTTGTACTGGAATGAGCAACTGAGGTTGCCACGGTTCAGGAGAAGCCGAGAGCACCGCGACCGGATTCTTGGTTGAAGACTTTTCACTATACGGGAGTACCCCCTTTCGCTGGAAAGGTGGGCCTATAGGTCTAGCTCTGGATCGGGCATGTGGACTCAACATTAGAGTTGATGAGATGCCCTCGGATAGACGAGTGGAGTTGGTGCAAATTCTATTCCGAGACTTAGCACAACATTGGTGGAGGACCATGCCGAGTCGGGTCACTAAATACGATGAGATGAGGAGTCTCATCAGAGAGCGTTTCTACCCTACCTCACCGAGGAGGGAGGAACTGCAGGATTTTGTGGAGGTTGTTTTTGAGGACGTTCTTGTAACCGAGGCAATCAGGAGGTTCCCGAAGAAGATGTCATTACTGGGTCCAGCTGTACCTCTAGGGGACGAGCATGTATACTTGTTCTCCCTTAGACTGAGGGAGAGTACCCGAGCCTACATGGCAGGTTTTCATTGTGATTCTTTGATAGATTAATTATCAGGAACAAGCCTTGGCATACGAGAGAGAGTGAGGTGGCCACGGGAGAGCTTCTCGGATCGGAGAGTCTGAGAAGAGACAGAGGACGAAGCAGGCCAGTGCTGGAGTAGGACATCTGGGTACGCGCGAGGTCAAACTCATGGCCGCTTGAGTCACCCATCGTCTGCACATACATCTGAGAGGGGGCGAAAATGTTTCAAGAACGGAAATCCCGGACATATCCGACCTAATTGTCCAAAAGCACCGGTGACTTGCTTCACTTGTGGCAAGCCAGGTCACCGATATGCCTTTTGGGGACAGGGCAAGACTTCTTCAAAACAAGGTTCTTCCCCTACTAGTGCAGCAGGAGGTGGGCAGAGACCGCCTCCGTACCAGACATTAGGACAACATCGGGTCCCAAATCATCTTGCTACTCAGGGTTCTGCACCAGGACTGAGCAATGGCGAAGGCCGTGGTGGGGGCAACACTGATACCAGAGGAGCACAAACTTGAGTGTACGAGTTGAGGAGCCATGAGGAGCCGACAATGCCAACCACTATAGTTACCATTCAGATTAATGGTTTACCGTTAAGAGTACTTTTGATACGGGTGCTACGTACTCATTTATTTCTTATCCATGTGATACAGTATTGTCCCATATGTTTGGTAAATCGTGATTGACTTGTAGACTTTTTTGCCATGTACTTAGTACATGAAGAAGTCATTTTAGGGATGGATTGGATGGACCGTCATGGTGCCGTTTTACATATCGGTAGGAGGACCGTATCAGTCACTACCGAGGCAGGTTCGATTGAGATTTTCCGGGGTTTGGACCTTGGAAAGTCTGGTACCATCATCAGCGCAATCCGAGCGGCGAGGTTGATTGGATAGGGTTGTGAGGCCTTCTTGTGTTACACCGTGAAGGAGGATGAGAGTCCGACACTCCAAGATAATCTTGTCGTATGCAAGTTCATCGACGTTTTTTACGAGCGATCCAGCTTACCGTAATAGAGGAGCGTGAATTTCCGCATCGAATTAGAGCCCGAGATGTGACCGATCTCGAAGGCACCATACCGTATAACGCCTATCGAGTTGTTGGAGCTGAAGAGGCAACTCGAGGAGTTAGCAAAGAAGGGATTCATAAATCCTAGCATTTCCTCATGGGGTGCCCGGTACTTTTTGTGCGGAAGAAGGATTGATCGATGAGGTTGTGCATCGATTACCGAGAGTTGAACAAGGTGACCATCGGGAACAAGTACCTGCTAACCCACATCGATGACTTACTGGATCAGATGAAGGGAGCTTTTGTATCCTCCCGCATAGATCAGAGGTCCGGATATCACCAATTGAGGGTGAGAGAGAAGGATGTGTCCAATATGGAATTTCAGAATCGATATCGCCACTACGAGTTTGTAGTGATGCTATTCGGGATCACGAATGCGCCCGCCATCTTTATGGAGTTGATGAATGATATCTTCATCGACTTCGTGGATTAGTTTGTGGTGGTCTTCATAGATGCCATCCTGGTGTACTCTCAGAGTAAAGAGGAACACGTAGGACATTTGAGGACAGTGTTGCTTGCAGGATATAGAGTTGTACGTCAAGCTCTTTAAGTGCGAGTTCTAGATGTCTGAGGTGGCCTTTATGGGTCACGTAATTTCCGCCAAAGGGATCAAGGTTGATCCAGAGAAGATCGAGACAGTAGCAACATGGATGACTCCAAAGAATGCCAAGAAAGTGTGCAACTTCCTTGGCCTAGTTGAATATTACCGCCGGATCGTGGAAGAGTTTCTAGTGATCGCCGACCACTCACCAGTCTGTTGAGGAAGACTACCCAATTTTTATGGTCCGGGTCGTGTACTTAGAGTTTTGAGGAGCTAAAGAGGAGATTTACTTCTGCTCCCATCTTAGCACAACCAGAGGGCACTGATGATTTTGTGGTGTATAGCGATGCATCCAAGCTGGGCTTGGGATGTATTTTGATACAGCGAGGTAGGGTAATCGCTTATGCGACTCATATGTTGAAGACATATGAGGAGAATTACCTGACTCATGACCTCGAGTTGGCTGCAGTGGTACACGCCTTGAAGATCTGACGGCATTACTTGTATGGAGTTTCATGCCAAATCTTCACAAACCATAAGAGTCTGAAGTATATTTTCACACATCGGGAATTGAATAACTGCCAAAGGAGACGACTTGAGTTGATCAAGGACTTTGACCTTGAGATTTTGTATCATCTAGAGAAGAAAAATTTAGTCGTCGACGGCCTTAGTAGGAAGATTCCTCGAAGGCGATAGCGTGATTGACGGCTCAACCTCAATTGTAGAGAGAACTAGCATGACAAGAGTTGGACATTCAGTTTCCTAATACAAACAATCACATGTCCACTTTATAGGTTCTACCTGATCTGTTGGGAGAGATCCAACAGAATCACGAGACATGCCCGATGTTGAGACAGATCTGAGACAGATATCTCGAGGTGAGGCCCCACAATTCACCATAGGTGCTAATGGAGTGATGAGACACCATGAGTGCATCTTTGTATATTCTGATGTAGAGTTGGGACAGAGGATTTTACACGAGGCTCACACCACACCTTACTCAGTGCACCCAAGTGCGAGTAAGATGTATCAGGATGCGAGACATTCTTTCTAGTGGGGTGGACTGAAGCCCGATGTGGCTATATTTTTGGCCCAGTGAGTGACTTGTCAACAAGTCAAGATAGAGCATTGTAGACCCAAAAGAGAACTCCATCCACTACTAGTACCACAGTGGAAGTGGGAGGACATCTCCATGGACTTTGTTTCCGGCTTGAGGCTGAGTAGGAGCTTTGATGCTATCTAGTTATAGTTGTTAGACTGACGAAGATGGCATGTTTCATCCCTATTGTCTCGGATAGGGATGGACGCTTCACTTCGCGGCTTTGGCAATAGGTACACACTGCCTTGGGTAAGAGCCTTCACATCATGGCAGTTTTTCATCCTCAATCAGATGGTCAGTCAAAGAGGACTACACAGACTTTAGAGGATCTGCCGAGGGCTTGCGTGCTAGACTAGGGACATGTGTGGTTAGATCACCTTCCGTTGGTTGAGTTTTCGTACAACAACAATTAACATGTGTTGATTAGGATGGCCCTTTATGAGGTGTTGTATGGACGGAGATGTTGTACGTCTTTATGCTAGGATGAGCCGAGCATCATCAGTGGTATAGCTCCCGATCAGATACAAGATGATGTAGCCCGAGTGACATTGATTAGAGAGCGGATTCTGGCCACACAGAGCCGACAGAGGTCGTATGCCGCTAAGAGGAGTTGTCCTCTAGAGGTCAGAGTTGGAGCTCAAGTCTGGTTGAGAGTGTCATCAACGTGAGGGGTCAAATGTTTTATCATAAAGGGGAAGTTGACTCCCCGATATGTCGGACCTTTTGAGATCTTAGAGAGAGTTGGGGAGTTGGCATTCCGACTTGCGTTGCCACCCAGAATGGAGGGCGTTCACCCAGTCTTCCATGATTCTTAGTTAAGAGAGTATATACTAGACCCGAGACACATTATCAATTATGAGGATTTAGTGATTGAGCCATGAAGAACCGAGTAGGGGATTAATAAGGATATAAATAATCTAGTGGGGGGTTTGAATAGATTATGGGAACTTTTCGCAATATCGTATATCAAGGCTTTGAAACTAATCTCAAGGCCTTGAAATTAATCTCTGCGCTTAATGACAAAATTGTTTCTTAAGGCTTTGAAGTGGATCTCAAGGCCTTGACTTCGAAACCTGCAGAAAGTTGTTAGTCACAATAAAATGTGATATTAAGTGCGCAATGTAAAAGATCAACACAACGATATGTTTACGAAGTTCGTCCCTAATAACCTACTCTCCGCCTAGGGTTTCCGACCCTAGGATTCTAACTATCTATTATCTGCTTGTTGTGAGTCCTAGATAAAACCTAGAAGAATTTCCCTTCTTCTCTCAATCTAGCATCAATGTTACGATCTAGTCAACTCTATTCTAGCAATAATAGCCTAGTTATTTCGCAGAGAAACACACTCGAGTATAACACTATAATTATATGCCAATGGAGCTCTTGTGTTTATCTCACTCTAATCGAATCAACTGAAGTAAGCTCAAGAGGAAGATAAACTTTTGGATCGATGAAGATGTTCTTGTATGATCGTTGAAAAGGCTTGGTTACTTTCACTTGTAAGCTCTTATCTTTATATTCAATCGATGTCTTCATTTATAGTTTTCTATGGAGATCTTCTTCTAGCCGTTGTCTTGTAGCCGTTGTAACGTCTTCTTTCCTCCATAGAATCCGATTTTTGTTTGAGCGAGATCTTCTTACGTTGTTTGAGAAGTAGCCGTTGCAGACAAGATCTTCAAGTTGCCGAGATCTTCTCTTCAACGTTCTTCACTAGAAAGTGGTTGGATATGTTCAAGTGAATCTTTTCTTTAACAAACTCTTATAGCCGTTTTCTTATCCACTTGAAGTCTTCGACCGAAATCTTTTCACAATATCTTCTCTTCAACTCTTTAAGAGATGTCCCAAGAGTTTTAGATTTAGTGTTTGCTAGAACCTAATGTCCAACGTCATCCGTGAGCCTCATCATGATCTCACTATAAGCCTGCAGATCCATCTTCTTTCTTTCCTCAACATTGAGCGTGACTGGATAGCTCTCATCTATTGCTTGCCACACCTTCTCTTTCACCAGGACACCTTTTATCCTAACAAACCGCATACAAAAGTTAGATACACCATCAGAGAGGGTTTCATTATGTTATAAGGGTCAACCATTATTGAAATATCGAATAGGAAAAGAAAGAAGCTAGAGAAGATATAGATTCACAAAATATAAGGACTAATAGTAGTTATTGGCTACAAAATATGCAGAAACAACATGTTGGTAAGCGTTATAGAGATTAGTACAGAAAGACAATAGCGGAAGCTTATATAGAAGCAATAGTCAAACTAAGCACATAAAACACAATGAGACAAACTCGATCCAAGAATGGAATGAGAGGATCTATTACAAGATATAAGAGATGTATAAAGATCTTACAAAAGAAAGCAAGAGCTTACGAGATCTATAGACTGTTATATAAAAGCAAGAGATCTATAAAGAAAGCTCAAGATCTATAACCAAAAGAAAAGATAAACGCTCCTATGAAATAGATCAAAGACAAGAAAACGAACGATCGACACTCTAAGTTTGATCAATCGTCTCTCTCAAAATTTTTTTTGGTCTCAACAGTATATAAAAAAATCAAGATCCAGATATGAAAAATTAAAAAGCCAAATGACCGACACTATGAGTTCGATCAACGGAACCCTCAAATAGTGTGACGTATAAGGACATTAAATTATATCTTAAGGAAAACCCCTATTTAAGAGTGGATAAAAGGAAAGAAACAAATTTAAAAGTGGATCTAAGATTTCTCGCAAATCATAGTGCAAGAAACCATAGGTCATTGTCTTAAAAGCCTTTTATACCACTTTGTAAAGGGTATAACACACAAGATCGAAAGTCAAGAGAGCCGATCAAATAACAAGAACACAAAATAGATCAAGAACGCGTTTTGATGAGGTTCGGAATAAATTCCTACGTCCTTGGGGCCTCAAGTAAATGCCCAATCCACTATCAAAACTAAACCAGAATATACGGAGGTACAAATGAATGAAAGATCAACAAAGATGAACAAGTAAACGGAGCTAAATGATAAGATAGAAAAAGAACGAAAAACTAAAAGTTCTCAACGGATACATATCCGAGAGAACATCAACCATAATATGGTTCAGTACCAGAGGACGTATTAGTTGCTCATAAGTAATAACATGTTGTATTATGTTTAAACTTGTATTAATTATTATGTTCTTATAATAGACAATTGAAGGTCTTATTTGTGCACAAGATTGGCTACTTGCAAAAACTAGGTGTAACTTGTTTGCTTATTTATGTTACATATTTTGTGATCCTTATTTGATCACCCAAAACCAACCAAAAAAATTGTAATTTGCATTTCTTTATTCCTTTCTCATCTCTTAGTTTAGATTTGCAATATACATGATCATTGAATGATTTCATTTCACCTCAATCCTTATGTTCGACCTCGGAATACTTTCCTTCCTACCTTGTTTGTGTTGCATATCTTTTGACCTCGGAATACTTTCCTTCCTAAACTACCTAGCGAAACCCGTAATGTACGGATAGTTTCGTAGAAAGGAAACAAGCACACAAACAAAAGGATTGGTGATAAGAAAGGAATAAAGAAATGCAAATCACAATATTTTTGGTTGGTTTTGGGTGATCAAGAAAGGATCACAAAATATGCAACACAAATAAGCAAACAAACACACAAACAAAAGGATTGGTGATAAGAGGTAAGAACTATGGATTCTAGAGATCAAGAATTCCGGTTACGGCATTGGACTCATGCTTCTAAACATCAAAGGAGAGATGCGGTTGTTTGGAGTTTGGTGTTTCTCTAATGGGAGCAATTACCGGGTAAGTTTCATGCTCTACTAGTCTCGAACCTAAGGTCCTATTACCGGGTAAGTCTCAAGGAACCTAAGGACGGGAATTCTACACAGACCGGTCACTTCCTAAGGGTCAAACCTCTCCTTACCGGGCAGGTCTCGGAAAAGGTAAGTCTTAGGCAACGATCCTAGCAGACTCAATCCAATAGCGGCTGTTGAGGCTCACTACTACCTAGAGTTCATCATCTTCTATACCTAAGAGCGGAAATCACCGGGTAAGTCTCATTCCTCAATTTGTTTGCTAACATTAGGTCACCCTAAGCTAGATTAGGCTCAACAAACACTAGGATTTCAACACATCTACATTCTAACATCCAGATTCATCAATATAGGTACAATAGAACAAAACCACGAGTGGATCATGGAAACCACGACTAAGATTTCATGAAGAACAGGCCGTGATTTTGGGTCTGAGCTAGGTTTTCGAACACAATCCATCCTAAGCTAACATGCAAGTCCATACAATCATCATCCAAGCCATAAACATCATTCTATGACCCTAGAATCACAACTACTCATCCAAAAACATATAAATCTAGATCAAACGTCATAAATAGAGCATGCTTGCAAGTCATAGCTAGATAATGAAGAATGAACCAAAGAAAATACATTACAAAGCTAGAATAGAAGTTACCAAGTCTTACAAAGGGTCCAAGATGCAGCTCCAAGGTGTCAACAATGGAAACCTCACCCAAAACCACTCAAATCACACTCTAAAACCACAAACTACACTAATCTCTTCCAAGAACACCCACAAGGGTGCTTGGAGGAGAGTCATAATCCACCAAAAGAGTTTTGGAGAAGGTAATGTGCAGATTCCTCTATCTACAGCCTACAAGACCACTTATGTACTCCACCAAAAAGCATGGGTAGGACAAAGAAATCGCGTGACAAGTGTCAAAGCTGTCTTGACAGAAACCACGGGCCAAAACCACGGGCGTGGTTTTGCCAGGTAGGCCGTGGTTTTCATTAGAAAGCCCTCCTTGGATCACCAAGTCATGAGTTGGTGTAAGGCATGCACCGACAAGGTCATTTGTGTTCTTCTTTGCCTCTAGCTTGCTCCTTAGGGAGTCCGGATGTGTGCCACCATGATGAATGATCCTCGAATGTACTAATTAAGTCCAAAAGCTCCCCAAAATACCTACAAAATCGACAAAAGATTGTGTAGACATCTTTTCTAGAAATAAGACTCGATTAAGCGTAAATGCCACAAACTAATGTCAAACCATGCATGAATAAGGGAAAAACTATCTAAATGAATGCATAAACTAGTGTCATAAATCCTGTCATCATAACTCTAACATAAATAATGACACTATTGATGAGAAAATTTTAGAGGATGCAAATGAAGAGATGGTGAAGATATACCAAGGTAATGCTTAAACTCTTAAACATTCATTTTCACTTAGTAATAATATTGTATAAAATGTTAGTTATTGTCAATCTTTGCTTACTTGTGGTCATTGTTTTCATGTGTATAGAGTTGGAAGAATTGAAATCATTAGTTGGTGTTGAAAAGGGACCTATTATTGTTTGAAAAATCTAAGTTAAAAGGTATGTTGTCATTGGTCTTTTTGGATTTGCTTGTTGTCTTTATTGATCAATGGTCTTATTTCGCATGTTTTCTTGTTGAATTTGTTGGTATGTGGTGGATCATGGAATTGGAGTTTAGTGCATGATGGAATATGGATGAATCATGATTGATCATTGGTCATATTTTGGTCTTTTTGGATGTTGCCATGTTGCCATATCATATTGTCAGTACTTTGAAGTTTGAAGTATGTTTAGTATTTTGGAATTTGTTTACTAGTTTAGAATATTTGGAAGACTTTCAATTGTTTTTTACGATTAGTGCGGTTCGAGTCTTTCGATATCGGTTGTAAATATAATGCAAGAGTTGGTTCATTTTCGGTTTGAGCCGCAAAAACCGCAACCAAACAGCAACCAAACCATAACCAAACCGCAAACATACCGCAAAATACGGTTCATTTGCAGTTCGAACCGTAACGGAACCGCAACCATGCAGTTTGAACCACAATCGAACCGCAACCGTGCAGTTCGGTTTATGGTTATTTGGGTTTGTAGTTTGTGGTTCGGTTCGGTTGTTGTTGTGGTTCTTGCGGTTTTGGACCGGTGCTCAGCCCTAAACTATATATCCGTCCGAAGATGGTCTTCAACGTCAGGAGGTGCAAGGGCTTAACTTGACATCACCTTTTTTGAACTTTCTCTTTAATGGCGGAACTTCTCTAAACACACTTTGATTTTGCTGAGTAAGAAAAGAAGAGGAGGGAAAAAGGTTTTTCAAATATCTCATGCGTTGGAAGCAGCTCCTAAGAACCATTTATATCCTATTAATGGGCCTTTCCACATAATGGGCTTCAAGATCATGGACCATGCGTGCCAGAATAAGTGAAAAACCCAAGCCAATATTTATACCTCAATGTTTATGGTCTAGTTTTACTTAATTTATGAAAAACTTTGAAATTACAAATCTCTCACAAGATCCAACTTAAAAAGTGGCAAATGAGAGTGATATTTAAGTTCATCATCAAATAGCCAATGGTCTACCCACAACTGAGCATACTTACCATTAATTACATCCCACGAGAGCTTAGGTGCAACAACTTCATTATACACCGAAACAATACCTCTCCAGTTACAAGAAACACCGTTTCTAATATTAATCGAAGATGGCTAACTCATATTTCGATCTTATAATTGTGCAAAAAAACTCGAGTCCTTATTTGCTCTATACAAGCGAACATGCGCCAACAAGCCTTGTTAACCACAACTTTATTCATCAAACACGCATTTATGAAGGTCATACCCCCTTCTTCTCTTGGTTGGCATAAGCCTTTCCACCTCACCAAGTGAACCCGCATGTCTCCATGGTTGTTGCCCCCAAAAATATCCAAAAGTAGTATGTCTAGTTTAACACAAATAGTAGCTGATAGAATTAACGCATGCCTGTGGTAAACATGGATGTTCAATGGTGGCTAAAATAGGGTAACACCCAAAATCCGTAGGACTCGGGGCGTCACGGGCTAGGACCTCACAGTGGGTCTTGACCCTAGGCTGACAACAAGTTCACCGGATCTTGTAACAAACCAAAAATAAATTTAAAACCAAATAGATAAAACTGAAATATCATAAACCAAAGTAAAAACAAAATGCATAGCTGAGTATCAAAATTGTACAACCATGTGTCCACACATACCAAACCTGATAACACAACCAATATGTACATAAACCCTCGGCTGTTACTCCACAAGATTACTCTGCGGCTGGCCTGTCCTACAAAATATCTACAACACAATATAAGTCGTTAGCTAACAACCTACGAATAAGAATCACAGTAGTAGCGCACATAACACATAAGCACATTATACCACAAAGCATGCTTACACGCATAAATTGCTTAGTATCTTTATCTAGTGATTACTTTTCTAATTCAACTTATATTGTGACATGAGGAGCATCTAGATACTCGCCTTTGTCCCCTATCACCAAACAGGTTTGTACTCGATGTCAATATTCATCGCCTGTTGGCATGGTCGTAGAGAACCTACTAGTTACCCCTTTTTGAACCGGATAAGTTGTCACCACCCGGTTATAATACACTTGAGTCAATTAACACATATGGTTGTCCTAGTCCGGTTTAGGTTATCAATTATATCACACATACACACACCACTACTACAATCATGCTAACTCATAGAAGTCAGCTAAGTAAACCCAAGGGAATTGCCTATCACAAGGTAATCCCAATCACAGTCAATCTCAACTATAAACAACTCTCGAATTCCCACAAGAATATACACCGCGCTTGATAAATCAAGGCATATATATATATCAATCATTGGAACATGTGCTAGGAGATTCCCCCTCCTACTCTCCAAGACCCCAACAAGATCATAGTCATATCATAAACCTCAACATCTCACGAACAACCTTCAAGACGCCTAAGGCGTTCAACACAATATACCATCCTCGACTCAAAATAACCTAACATGATCCTATAACACTAGAATCATCTAAGACAAGAGAAGGAATCATCATACCAAAGGAATGGCACAACTAGACAAAACCGTGACCGCGGTCAGAAATGCCGTGAGGGCGGTGATGATCCTCAAATGTCGCAACAACTGTTGGAGACACCGCGGGGGCGGTGACACATCTGAAGCTGCGGGGGCAGCTATTGTAAAGCGCGGGGGCGATTCTTCAACAGAGCGTAGCCCTTCTTGCTTTTTAATAAATCTCTCAATTGATTCACTTCTCTTACAAGGCACCAAAGGCAGACTTGCTGATGTGATCGAACTCGATTCGAACACGAGGATCCACCGGCACAAGTTCACACTCGGATTGGAATCGGTAAAATGGAACTCCTTTTTATGGATTTTGTGTTTTTGGATATGAAGAGCAAATTCCCTCGGCCTCTCACTTTGGGAATCCCTCAACTCGAACGAACTACCCTCGGAATCTCACTTTGGGGTTCGAACCTTCGTTCCTCGGCCTCTCACCTTAGAACCACCTAAGCATCTCACCTAGATGTTTGAAAACTAAGCATCTCACCTAGAATTCGGGTTTTGTTTTAAAGCAAACAACAACTTTGAAAGCACAAAGGCTAACTTACTTCATTTAACTTCACTTGCCTTACAATGGGAGGATACAAGGCTTTATATAGCAACAAAACTCAGCCTAGAAACTCCCTAATTAAGTGCTAGAAATATCAAAGGTTTATCAAAAGCAAATGCAAGAAATTCGAGAGTTTTTCTAGGAAATTCAAACACATAAATGACCACATTTGGCCTTTAATCAAAGATGACTCTTGGATCCTATTCTCTTCACTTGGACAACACATCAAGGATGGTCTAATCAAGTCTTGGACGTCCATATTGAAGGAGAAGAAGACCATTGAACTACCTTGGCCTCCATTCAATGTATGTGTGTGAAGATGCCTTCAATGTTTGATTGAATGTTGGCATGTTGACCTTCACATGATCAATACATAAATTCATGCATAATATATGAATAATATGAGCATGGTATGCTTCATGAAGTATGTATGGTAGGACGTGCATATGTTTTGTATAACCATCTTTCATGCCTCCATGCATGATCTTGTTCAACAATCCATACAAGTACCGTACTTGCTGCAATGTAGGGTCATTTTCACCCTCTTCCTCTTGCAATATCGACTTTGAGTAAACTAGAAAGTTGTAGATATTGAAAATATCTTTCAAAGTAGTACTCATGGGTATTTTAATTCCAAGTATTGCCTCAGTTATAGTCGTTTTACTGAGAGTGCGCAAACCTGACAGCTTAGCCGGAGAGAGTGAAAATTGGCTTGCATTGGGCATGCTCAGAGCAAGCTTTTTCGGTTTGATTTCAATAGGTTTTGGCTCAGTTTTAGGCATGACCTCCAACACATAACTATTGATTTTGATAAGTTCCGGCTGACTTTTGACTTGGACGGTTGGTGGCAAAACGATTGGTTCCGGCTTGATGACGATGATTTCTTCCCCGGTGGGGATCACATCACTTGCCTTCATCCACACACACACACACACACACACACACACACACACACACACACACACACACACACACACACACACACACACACACACACACATATCAACTTGGTGGATTCAAAACTAAGAAATAAAGAAGAAAGGAAAGAAGTAAAAGGGGGAAGAAGCTTACTACTCACCTTAGCTAAACATGAAGGAAATTCAAATACAACACAACCAAACCTCCAAAACATTCAACACACAAGTTCATCATCATCAAATTCATCAAACTCATCAATCCTAGAAGAGGATTCCAAGAAGAACAAGGAGGAAAAGAGAAGGAAAGAGAGACAAAAGGGTGAACGTGGAAGTAGAAAGAAGAAGATCTGGAGAGGATTAGAAACCCTTAGAAGAAGGAAAGAAAATAGCACTTAAAGAGGAAGAAAAGAAAAAGGAAGGTGAAAAGGTTGGCCACCCTACACAGCCGCGACCGCGGCAATACTTGCCGCGATTGCGGCCAAGCCAAGGCGTGGTGCGAGGTCACTAGAATAACAAGGTTGTTATAAACATTCATGGCAAGGGTAATTCTACCCGCAATGTTCAAAGTATGTATTTTCCAACTTGATAAACTAGCGTGGAATTTTTCAAGAATTGGAGTAAATAGTTCCTTGTTCACACTTCTATGAATAACAAACACACTTAGGCATTTCCCTAGATGTCAAGTTATCGGAAAACCACTGAGCCTACAAAGGGATTCCTCAAGCACACCACACGCATTATATGACACAAAAAATATGGGATTTTGCTACACTAACATGCTTCCCCGAAGCACAGCAAGAACTACTCCAATATACCTTTAGTTACATCCATTTGATGTATTGAAGCATTAGAAAACAACAAGATATCATTCGTAAAATATAGGTGGGATACCTTTGGGCCTCCCCAGGATAGTTGAATAGGTCTCCAAGATCCCTCCCCAATATCTTTGTCAATTAACTGATTGAATCTTTCAAGACATGGGACAAAAAGGTAAAGAGAGTGGTCACCTTGCTTGATATCTCTCTTCATCGAAAAAAAAGGAGCCTTATCCCCATTCCAAAGCACACTCATAGAATCGTATAGACATAATTCATCACTCTATCAATCCAAATTGTAGGAAAACTCTTAAAGTATGTTCAATAAATTCACACAACAGTTGGTCATAAGCGTTCTCGATATCTAGCTTAAGAACAATCTACCCTTTCTTACATTTCTCCTTCTTCATCAAATGAACCATTTCTTGAAGAAGGACAACATTATCAGAGATTTAACGGCCCACGGTGAAGTTGTTTTGCATTGGACTCACAATAACATTCATGATAGGATTTAATCAATTCACACACACTTTGGTAATAACTTTGTAATGTACTTTACATAAGTTAATAGGGCGGAACTGTGAAATAAATTGAGGATTACTCGTTTTACCGATCAACACAAGCAAGGTGGCATTAGAATTCTCCGAGGGTCTCCATTGAGCATAAACCTTTAAACCAGCTCCACAAGAGCCGCACCTACCACGCTCCACAACTTTTGATAAAAATCCTGGATTAAATCCATCACTCCCATGAACTTTCGAGGCCCCCATGGCCGGGATAGAGACATGAACATCCTCCTCATAAATGGGAAAATTAGCACCTCCAATCGTTGTTCCTCAACCCGATCATGTTGACGTCGGATAATGGTAGATATATGAAAAAACATTGTGTTTCGATCTCCACTTGTAATCCTGTTGTCTAGACTTCTGTCTCCAAAAAATCTCCTCTTGTTCCATCACCGACTCCAATGCCAAAATACCCATCCCTTCCTTCTGAATAAGTAGTTTCGAAGGTGCAATAGCCATCCAAGCTTGAAGATTATCAATACGTCCCAACCAATCATTTTTGTGTGTCTCAATGTCTTTGAAGATCTTACTATTTCCTTTTTTCAAAACCACTTTTAGTTTAGATAGTCATTGGGATGGAATTCATAGCGTCCCAAGTGGACTATATTAATCATTTAAACATTGGGTGGATAAACCACGCGTCTTGGAACCGAAAAGATCTGCTAGAAGGGTTCCAAATGCGCCTCCCATCAAGTTTAAATAGCATGGGGATATGATCAGACGAAATCCTTGTTAAGTGTTAGACAACAACATAGGCCATTTCAATTAAGCCGTAACTGACATATAAATTATGTCTAACCTTTTGGACATACAAATTTTATCTATCCTTTTGGATAGTCCGTAAGAGACATACAAATTTCCAAGATAAACGGTTTGAACCCCCCCTAACCTATGATAATAGGGTCTTAAATTTTTCTCATAGTGTTTGATAGTAACTCCTAGACCCCTTCACGATGTCTAGGATCAGGCAAATGTAAACTAGTATAAGATGGGCCATTGAGTTACAATGCCCTATGGTAGCATGGATAAATTGTTTGTTATGAGTCAACACAGTCATGTTGCAAGCCGTAGAATGCCATAATAATCAAATACAGCCACTTTGACCCACAATTTCCACCCTAATAAAAGAGTCAAAACCCATACGATTATAAATGCCATCAATAGTGATACCCTCACAATGAGTCTCAAACAAAGTGACAAAGCCCGGCTTAAACTTTTGAAGAAAATATCACATAGATGTTCGGAAACTAGGCTTCACAGTTCCGAAGCAGCTCGAGAAAATACCAATGATGTGAGTGTGAGACAATACTCAAAATCACGTACCGCAAGTGCACGACCTTGTTAAAGTAAGTAAATGATATCGCATCAAAGTCGAAATCCCAAGAAAGAGATTGAAAACTCCACCTCGATTATATATATGAATATGTGACGTTGGAAGATTTAACACAAATGTGCGGTTTTTATACTAACAAATATCGATTGGTTTTTTGTAAAGTATTTCAAGGGATGAAAGGAGGCCTTGAAAATCAATAAAAGGGACAAGCGCAGAGATTGGAAAGCATTTCAAAGGTTCAACATGGAGGCTTTGAAAACCATTTCAAGGGATCAAAGCCAAAGCCGGAAAACAAGATTCAAAGGATATGACGGTTGGAAGGAAAGGATATGACGGCTGAAAGGAATTCAAACAAATCTCTAACAACCAAATCTACCAAGGATCAAGAGAAGATCTTCCAAAAAGATATCAAGAAGATTTAACCAACGAGAAGATATCAAAGAGATCTCGACCAACAAAAAGATCTTGCAAAGATCTTAACCAAATCAACGCAAGTTTGAAGATCTCTTCCCAATGGATCTTAAAAGATTTTGAATAGCTTCAGCCAAAGATTCTCAACAAACTTGAAGATCGTGGAGCTTGAACGACAAGATCTTCAACAACATTTTTCAAGAGAAGATTACGGAGAGAAAGAATCAACATGCGTTAAGGAGAAGAAGAAGAAGATAAGGAAAATCTACAACGGCTATCTCATCTCAACATACACCGTTTTTTCTATGGAGAAGAAGAAACATAAACAATGGTCATCTTCTCAAACGGCTAGAAGACTTCTCAATCGAAGACTATAAATGAAGATCTCGATTGAAGAAAACTACAACAAGCTTACACGGAAACATCAAAGTCTTCAAGCGATCCAAAGCAACCTTTATTTGGATCCAAACGTTTTTCTTTGATTACAAAAGCGTACTTCCTTTGAGAGAGAAAAATAAGAGAGCCTCATTGGTATATCTAGAGAGTGTTATACTCGAGTGTGTGTTGCTCTACGAAGTAAGCAAACTATTATAGCTAGGTTAAGAGTTGGAACTAGACGTAGCATTGGCTATTGTGAGAGAAGAAGGATATTTCTTCTAGGTTGTATCTATGACTCTTTGAAGCTGATAATAGATAGTTAGATCCTACGGGTAAACCCTAAGACGGAGAGTAGGTTGTTAGAGCCGAACTTCATAATCATATCACCGTGTCGGTCTTTTCATTCCACATTATATCTTGCTTTATTGTGACTAATGTTGCTGTGCAGGTTTACAAAGTCAAGGCCCTTGAAATCACTTTCAAAGCCCTTGAAAACCAGCTGTGTCACAAAGAGCTCAGATCGACATCAAGGCCTTTGAAATCAGTTTCAAAGCCTTGAGATTGGTTTTTGCGAAAAGTTCTCATACTCTATTCAACCCCTTTCTAGATTATTTTTATCTGGTATATTAACGTAACGGTTCTTCAATTGGTATCAGAGCTAGACTCACGTATATTGATTTAACCATCAGTGAGACTAATCATGAACTTTGTAGGTGATGGATGATTCGCTCAAGGAAGATCCGCATCTCGACCACCACTCTTCTGTGGCAACAACTTTTCCCATTGAAGAGCACTAATGCAAATGTATGTTATTGATCAGGACATGGAACTATGGAGCATTATTCAAAACGGCCCTAAAATCCCAACCATCATGGTTGAAGGAGTCCAAGTCGAAAAGAAGGAAGCTGACTTCACCGACTTAGATAGTGTTTCAAAGAACTACAAGGC
This sequence comes from Fagopyrum homotropicum, assembly GCA_033239125.1. NCBI lineage: Eukaryota > Viridiplantae > Streptophyta > Magnoliopsida > Caryophyllales > Polygonaceae > Fagopyrum > Fagopyrum homotropicum. Next base: position 89,721,926 of record BSWB01000005.1, on the reverse strand, counting down.
CATAAATTTGCTCAACTGTGGATTATATGCAAATGAATCCAACCGTGTCTCATCATCCAAGAGTGCAAAAGAAATATGGTACAAGCTTGTCACACATGAAGGAACAAGTCAAGTCAAGGAAACAAAGATAAGCATCTTCCTCGGACAATATGAGCTATTTAAGATGAACTCAAATGAATCAGTCAAAGAAATATTCACAAGATTCACTGAGATCGTGAACAACCTGGACTCACTTCGAAAGGTCATCACAAACGAAGAGAAAGTAAGGAAGGTTCTAAGGAGCTTACCTAAAGCCAAGTGGTGACCAAAGGTGACTACAGCCGAAGAAGCTCAAAATCTCACAACACTTCCTCTTGACGACCTTCTTGGATAACTCATCACTCACGAGATGGTTCTTGGTGAAGAAGATGGAGAGCTCTCATCTAACACAAAGAATCTGACACTATGATCTAAGAAAGATGAGATACCATCAAAGGAAGAAGAGAGTGATGATGAAGATGAAGAAGATCCATTTGTCTTGATCTCTAGGGGTCTTGCAAAGATTCTTTAAATGAAGAAACAATTTGCAAATAATAAAGAATATCCGCGAACATCAAGACCTCGATGTAAGTTTTTTTAACCCTATCAAGAAAACTACAGTTTTTAACTTGTTTTGAATGTTGTGAAATAGATCATCTCTTAAAGGATTGTCCACAAAAGCAGAGGAACAACTTTAGGAAGAATGATCAAAAGAAGAAAGTTATGGTAGCTTCATGGAGTGATTCAGATTCCACAAATGAATCAAAAGACAAAAAAGACCAAGCAAACCTTTTTATTATGGCCGATCAAGAAGAAGATCTAGATCACTATGTTGATAACGTGGTAAGTACTATGATGTCTCAACCCGAATCTGAACTTACACAATTCCTTAAAGACATAATCATATGTGATAAAGAACATATGATAAGGATAAGTTCCTTGAGAGAAAAACTTCTCAAACAAGAGAAACGATTAAGTGATATGTCTTTGGAGATTGAAAATCTTAACAGTGTAAAGATAGACCTTGATATCAACATCAAGTCCTTGGAATCAGAAAATGCAATTATCAAGGGCAATCTTTCTTCTCAAGAATATATCGACCTAGAGAAAGAAAAGGTTGATTTAACTGTGACGTGTCAAGACCAGAAGGTTGCACTTATTCAATTCACTCGTTCAAAAGCTAATCAAGGATGATGGGTGAACAACAATATTCTGTTAACAAAAATGGTATAGGCTATCATGTTAGTTTTCCAAGAAAAACAAGTACCACTTTTGTCAAGGCTAAAGGAAGTATTCATATGCCCACATGTTTCTGTTTGTAAAAAGGGTCATGTAAAATCAACATGTCCATATAGAAGAAATGATCCTTACATCATTAAAAACACTTATGTTTTATGTCAAAGGAAACACGTCAAGCAAATATGGGTTCCTAAAGGTACTAGACCACCAAACATGTTTGAGCCTGAACATAGACCAAAATATGCCATTTGGTCGACCCGAAAAGGTTAATGTTTGTTGTTTTGCAGGATATCACCAAGGTAAAGGAGCACAAATGGATATTAGACAGTTGTTCCTTAAGATATATGAGTGAAAAAAGCTCACTATTCTCGGATCTAAAGAAGCAATCATTTGGAACCATTAAGCTTGGTGATAAAGGAAAGTGTAATATTATTGGTATTGGTAAATTGGTTATAATCCATCTAACTTCATTGATGATGTCTATCTTGTTGACGATTTGAAGTATAACTTGCTAAGTTCTCACAAATATGTGATAAAGGCAACAAAGTGATTTTTGATTTAGAAAAATGTGAAGTTCAAGACAAGATATCGGGTGATGTAGTTCTTACAACTCTTAGATGCAACAATGATTATTCTATGAGTACTAACCAAGTTTCAGGAACTAAGCTAAAGTGTCTCAAGGCCTTGACTAGCGATCCAAGGCTTTGGCATAGAAGACTTGGTCATGTAAGCATGCATACAATGAAGAAGATACTTTCAAAGGATTTGGTACGTGGATTTCCAAACCTAAACTTCAAGGTAGATGAACTATGTAAGGCTTGTACACAAGGTAGACAAACAAGAAGTTCATTCAAACCAAAGAAGGTTGTAAGTTCTTCTCGACCCATTAAACTTTTTTACATATGGATCTTTGTGGTCCTATGCGTGTCAAATCTCCCAAAGGTAAACAGTGATCCATGTCATTATGGATGATTTTTCTTGTTTTACATGGATCTCATTCTTATGAGAAAAATCTGAAGCCTTGTTTGAGTTTTCAAAATTGTGTAAGGAGTTGCAAACTTTGAAAAACCTACCTATCGTTTCGATAAGAAGTGATCATGGTAGAGAATTTGATCAACTAACGTTTGATTTATTTTGTGTTAAATGTGAACTCCTCAAAAAACGGGGTTGTGAAACGTAAGAACCGCACCTTGGAGGACAGATCTAGGACCATGCTTTTATAAAATAGTTTGCAAAAACATTTTTGGGTTGAAGCAATTAATACTGCTAACTACATCTTAAATAGATGATTAATTTGCCCTATTTTGAAAAAGACTCCTTGTGAACTATTTAAGGGAATAAAACCTAATATTTCCTATTTTAAACCCTTTGGATGTATGTGCTTTGTCCATAACAATGGCAAAGACAACCTTGGTAAATTTGATGCACGTAGTGACAAAACAATATTCATTTGATATTCTTCATATAGTAAAGCTTATAGTGTTTATAATAGACTTACCAAAATAGTTGAGGTGAGTATTCATGTCGTATTTGATAAAAGCAATGATGGTACTTTCAGTGAAAGTTTTGCATATCTTAATCTAAATCAACATGGAGATCACAATTCTAATGGAGAAGAAGATCCTAAAACTCAGGAAAAGAATATGCAAGGAAAGATTCAAGATAACAGAGAACAATCTCAAGACCTTAAAACAAATCTTCAAGACCTTAAAACAGAAAACTGCGATGTCAGAACTCCGTTTCAAGGCCTTGAAACTCAACTTCAAGGCCTTGATATAGGACCCAAGTGCAAAACTCCAACGGTACCTGAATCTAGTCTAGTAAATGAGCCCTAATCTTCAGGATCCTTTCCATCTTACAAACGAAGAAAGTTTCAACATTCTTCATACCATCCACCAGAGAATGTGATCTCAGATCCAAATGCAGGAGTTAAAACTCGATCCAGAGTAAACAACCTATGTGCATTCTCAGCGTTCGTGTTTCTTATTGAGCCCAAGAATTATGTTCAAGCTCTTCAAGAACCCAACTGGATCATTGCCATGCAAAATAAACTATATGGGTTTGAGAGAAACAAAGTTTGAACCCTCACGTCTAGACCGAAATACCAATCCATCATTGGTACAAAATTGGTTTTTCGAAACAAGTTGGATGAAAGTGGAAAGGTAATTCGAAACAAAGCACGACTTGTAGCTCAAGGCTATAACCAAGAAGAAGGTATTGATTATGAGGAGACTTTTGCTCCGGTTGCCAAGTTAGAAGCCATACATATGCTACATGCTTTTTCATCCTTGATGAGCATAAAGTTATTTCAAATGGATGTAAAATGTGCTTTTCTAAATGGCTTCTTAGAAGAAGAAGTCTACGTTGCTCAACCTCCTGGTTTTGAAAATGATGAATTTCCAGATTATGTTTTAAAACTGAACAAAGCTCTTTATGGTCTTAAGCAAGCGCCTCAAGCTTGGTATGAAAGATTGTCCAGGTATCTCCTTGAAAATGATTTCAAAAGAGGTTTGATTGAAAAAACTTTATTTATCAAAATGTTAGCATGAAATATTGCGATATTCTAGGCACTTTTTATAATTGTTTTTCATCCATTATAGTGTTCATTGACAAGGCATTGAAGCATTTCTTAGCTAGTTTGTCTATATTTTCGATATGGAGGTCTACATTAGCTTTGTGTTGATTATAGGTGAATAAGAGCTAAAACCAAACCATTTGAGAGAGATAGGAGAAGATTTGAGCACATCCAAGGATTAAGGACACATCAAAGAAGTCAAAGGAGATGCTAGGATGAGGAATGACACGACACAAAGGAAACCACAAGCAATTTACACTTCCACGCTCTAAAATACGGTCGTAGAGAAGTCCACGCTCTAAACCATGGCTGTGGATCTTGGCATCATGAACATGGAGTATTCCAGAGAGTTACACGGTATAAAGTACGGTCGTGGAAATCATATGGAACCGTAATCCACTTCCACGCTCTAAATCACGGTCGTGGAACTCCATGAACCGTGATTTAGGCGATCTTTTGTCGAATTAATTATTGCCACATCATTTACGCACATGGGCCGGACGGTTATTTTATCCTTTCTTATAAAAAGGCTGGAGAGGAGAGAATTTGGGATAGATGCTTAGGGCTGCATTAGACGTCCGGAGATTTACACTTGCAAACAGGATTCGCGAGGGTTTGAAGATTTGAGAGTTGCTTGTAGCGAAAGTTACGCCTTTTGTCCTTAGGTTTGATTAGAAGACGGATTGACATCCCGTTCTTCATTCTTATCAAGGATTGTTATTGGTTTGTGTTTGCTTCTGAATCCGATATACATTATTCCTTTTGTGTGTGGATTTGATATTGATTTGAGTTTTATTGAAGGTTTCCGAAGGTTTTCATCTTTCATTCTTCTTAAACTTGATTTTGATATTATAATGACAGTTACTGGCTAAAACCCTTTAGCAATTATAAGGTGAAGGGTTGATAGTTGTGGCTTAGATGATGATAGATCAATCGTAATAGAGTGGACCCTGAGAGTTAGAGAGATTTTGTCGACGAACCAAAATCACGGTTTGTTCTTGAGATTTCACGGCCGTGGAACTCAAGAACTACCCGTGATTTACCCTAGTTTACGAACTTTGCTTTACTTTGATCCAAGGTTAAAGATTAGCTTTAATCTAGTCTTGGCCTGCCCTTTTCTAGGTAGTAGTGAAGCCTCAACAACCTCTACTTCGATTTCGAGTGTCACAACCTTAATCGTTCTAGTTAGTTTTGATCCTTGGGTTACAAGTTTGGGTATTTGATATTAATTCTTGTCTTTAGATCCTTTCTATATTGAAGCCTCAATAACCTTTATAGAGGGTGTCTTTAGATAAGTCATATAAAGCCTTGGAACTTCATCATACATTGCTTTACCTTAGTATACCTTTGCAACTCTTAACTTTGTCCTTAGTTCTTTAGTATATCTTGAATCGATTGCCACAATTAGATACCTGGATCTTTAGGGTTACTGTTTTCCCCAATATTTGCAAAGCTTATACTTTTACTTGCTTGACAACTTTACAACTGAATTTGTTCCCCCCAAATCCCTGTGATCGATACTCTGGAATACTTGCTAATCTACACCGATCCGTACACTACGGGTTCGCTTGCTTTTATTCTAGTTTTATAAATTTAAAGCTTATTTGCACGCACGCTAAGTGGCGAACAAGTTTTTGGCGCCGTTGCCGGGGATTTGGTCTAGGCCGAATTCGGTTATCGGTTGTCAAGCTTGGGAGCTTGCCCTTGTTATTTGATATCTCCTTTGAGTGATATTTGCAGGTTACCTTAGGTATATGCGCAAGTCTAGGAACAACAAAGACCTCTTACCTCTTTATCAAGAACTTGAGAAGACTTTGAGGAAGAAGCTCAAAGAAAGAAAGATGGCTGAAAACAAGGAGCGGGATCTTCAAGCAGAGTTGGAGGAATCCGATGCTCAACTTAGATGGAGCGAGAAGACTCGCAAGGAAGAATCGGACCGTCATCAATTGCAAATTGATGAGCTCAAGGACATGATGTTTCAAATGAGGCTGGAATTGAGCGATTCCAAGAAGAAGAAGAGGAGAAAACAGGCAAGATCGGTTAGAACTAATTCATCCGATGAGGATAGCGACTCTTCCACGCTAGAGGACATTAATCCGACGATCAACATGAATCAATATAATCCAAAACCGGCTGCCAATTATCGTGTCCCGGTTGGGGGTGCGAGAGCCACTCGTGTAGATGAAGAGCCAAGAACTCTTGGCCAAAGGATGGATCAATTTCAGCAACCACGCCGTCTAGGTGTGAACTTTGATGCGGATGATATGTAGGGGTTTAGCTTCAACCCACAAGTTATTACCATCGTTCGCCAAAGTCAGTTTGGAGGAACGAGTGTTGAATCTCCACATCAACATTTACAAAATTTTGAGATCTTGATGGAGACAATGAAGCCAAAGAATGTAACTACCAACAATTACAAGATCAAGCCATTCTTCTTCTCTTTGAAAGCGAAAGCTTTATCTTGGTATCAAGCTCTTCCAAATGGAAGACTCAACATATGGGAGGATCTTTCTTCAGAGTTCCTCACCAAATTCTTTCCGCCATCCAAGACAGCGGAGTTGAGAGGTAAGATTAATGCATTTTCTATGAGATCTAATGAAAGTTTGTTCCAGTCTTGGGAAAGATTTTAGGATTTACTATTGGATTGCCCACATCATGGCATTTCCAAATTGGAGCTACTGGAGATATACTATAAGGGGCTGGATATGGAAACACAATTCAAGCTCCAATCCCTTTCATGTGGTACATTTATGGACATGAGGGAAGATGACGCTTGGGACTTCATTGAGAAGCAAGCCCGAGTCATTGAGAAATATTCTCACCGGAAAGTAGAAGCAAATCGAATGGAGCAAGGAGCAAAGCTAACACAAGCCGCTCAAACTCAAATCTTTTCTCTCAACTCCGAGATTAAAGAATTGAAGGAAGTCATCAAGGCTAGCTTTCCAAAGAAAAAGGAGCAAGATGTTGGTTATTTAGGGAACAACAATAACTACAATGGGAATGAGAACACAAATCGCAACAACCGAAACAACAACCGGAACAATTGGAACAACAACAACAACCGGAATAACAATTGGAACAACAATAGGGATTCAAACAACAACAATTGGCGTTCCAACCAACAACAAAATTCCGGTAATTCTTATCCCAATTCAGGAAATTCACTAACTCCACCTTCTTCTTCTTCCATTCCTTTGAAAAGTCAGGGACAAACATCTAATAGTGGAAGCACTTCGGGGAAAGAGAAGCCCTATCCCATGTTCGAAACAATTTTGGGAAAGCTTCAAGGATTGGAGAGTCACATTGCTAAGGTTGATAAAGCCCAAAAGGTTTTAGAAAACCAAATGTTTAGCAATGCTGAGGAAGTTCCTAGGAATCAAGGAAAACTTCCAGGAAAAACGGAGGATAACCCGAAAGGAAGGGTGATGGCTATCACAACTAGGAGCGGAGCAACAACCACCGACCCGCAGCCTAAGTTTGTGGAAGTTCCCGTCGAAAAAGAGAAGGAAAAGGGGAAGGAGAAGGAAGACATCTATATTCCTCCTCCAACTTACAAACCTCCCCTACCATTCCCACAATCTAGAGCAAGAGCGCGTCTAGACAAACAATTCGGTAAGTTTATTGAACTCATGAGCAAACTGCATATTAATATACCTTTCATTGATGCAATTGTAGGTATGCCAGTTTATGGAAAGTTCTTAAAGAAGATCCTCTCTAACAAGAGGAAATTAGAGGATTTTGGAGAAGTCAAGATGAGTTCGGATTCGTCGGATCTCATTAAGACGATTAAAGAAAAGATTCCCCCAAAGCTGAAGGGTCCGGGGTCATTTTGTGTTCCCATAGGAGTGGGAGATTTCACATATGATGCATTATGTGATTTAGGAGCAAGCGTTAGCATCATTCCGCTTGTCTTATGTAGGAAGATCGGTTTAGGCGAACCTAAACCGGTGAAGATGACGTTATATATGGCGGATCGATCCATAACTCGTCCCGTCGGCATAGTTGAAGACGTCCCGGTTAAGCTTGGTAAGTTCTATGTTCCCATAGATTTTATTTTGCTTGACATTCTTGCAGATAGTCCTGTCCCGATCATACTCGGAAGACCGTTTCTTGCAACATCCGGTTGTATGGTTGATTGCAAGAATGCTAGACTCGCCTTCGACATAGGAGAGGAAAAGGTAGAGTTCGTTCTTTCCACTTTGATGAAAGAACCAGCTTTTGAAGAGGATATATTCAACATCCATGACGAAGAGCTATCTAGAGAGGAAGTAAGTTCGATCTTCTTCAAAGATCCCTTGCAAAAGGTGATCACTATGAGCATTATGGACATAGGGGAAGAAGAGGAATGCAATGAGGAAATTGAAGCTTTAGAGAAGCAAAAGGAAGTGTATGAAGAAGAGTTTGAAAAACTCTACGATGGGTCAGAGAACGTGAGGAATCACGGTCAGTCGTGCTATTCCACGGCCGTGGTTTCCACCAACATGACCGTAATCAGCTATTCAAAGGACTCTAGTAAGTTACTCGGCCAAAACCACGGCCGTGGAACAAGCAGAGGCACCGTAATTGACTTCCACGCCCAAAACCACGGCTGTGGAGGAAACAGGGGAGCCGTAATTTTGGGAACATCTGAGGACAATTACGTTCTTTCTACCACTTCTCTTGATTCTTCTCCAACAACTTCTATACCCTTAGAGACTGCTAAGGAAGCATTGGACACTCCTCAAGAGTCATTAGAGAGTCCTATAGTAATGGAATTGAAGCCACTTCCCGCACATCTAAGGTATGCATTTCTAGGACCTAATTCTACCTTTCTGGTGATTGTTAGTTCCGATTTAAGTATAAATGAACATAGTAAGCTTATGGTTGTTCTTAAGAAACATAGGAAAGCCTTAGGTTACACTATAGCGGATCTAGTAGGAATCAAGCCTTCACTATGCATGCATATGATCCTAATGGAAGAAGATTTTAGAACTTCGCGACAACATCAAAGGCGGTTAAATCCGACCATGAAGGAGGTTGTCAAGAAGGAAATTCTTAAACTACTTGATGCAGGTATCATCTACCCTATCTCCGATAGCAAGTGGGTGAGCCCCGTCCAGCTGGTTCCAAAGAAAGGAGGAATGACGGTCATTACCAACAAGAACAACGAACTCATTCCTACACGAACCGTGACGGGATGGAGGATGTGCATAGACTACCGCAAGCTAAGCAACGCAACGAGGAAGGATCACTTCCCACTACCATTTATCGACCAAATACTTGAGAGGTTAGCACAACACTCACATTTCTGTTATCTTGACAGTTATAGTGGTTTCTTTCAGATCCCGATACATTCGGACGATCAGGAGAAGACCACGTTCACATGTCCGTGGGGTACGTTTGCTTATAGGAGAATGCCGTTTGGGCTTTGCAACGCCCCAGCCACCTTTCAAAGGTGCATGATGGCTATCTTCTCGGAGTATATAGAGGAAATCATGGAGGTTTTCATGGATGACTTTTCTGTTTATGGTTCCTCTTTCGATAATTTTCTTTCTAACCTTTCTCTTGTGCTACAAAGGTGTGAAGACACTAACCTAGTTCTTAATTGGGAAAAGTGCCAATTTATGGTGAAAGAAGGCATTGTATTAGGACACTTAATCTCTAGTAGAGGGATTGAAGTGGATAAGGCTAAGGTAGAGACTATAGAAAAGCTCCTTCCTCCATCTTCGGTGAAAGGGATAAGAAGCTTTCTAGGACATGCTGGATTTTATAGACGTTTTATAAAGGATTTCTCTAAGATATCAAAACCGCTAACTAATCTATTGATGAAGGATGTAGTTTTTGATTTCTCGCAAGAGTGTTTAGACGCATTTAATAAGATTCGGGAAGCTCTAATCTCAGCCCCGATTATTCAACCTCCGGATTGGAATCTTCCATTCGAGGTTATGTGTGATGCAAGTGACGTAGCTATAGGACCTGTGCTTGGCCAAAAGAAGGAAGGACGAACCCATGCTATCTACTATGCTAGCAAGACGCTAGATGAAGTGCAGCTTAACTACGCCACTACCGAAAAAGAGTTTCTAGCAATTGTATATGCGTTTGAAAAGTTTGTTCTTATCTTGTAGGTGCAAAGGTGATTGTATACACGGATCATGCTATGATCCGGTATTTACTTGGAAAGAAGGATGCGAAACCAAGGCTAATTAGATGGATTCTTCTCCTACAAGAATTCGATCTAGAGATCCGTGACAAGAAGGGTTCGGAAAATTCTGTTGCGGATCATTTGAGTCATCTACCACATCTAGAGGACGACAATCTACCCATAGATGACTCCTTTCCGGACGAGCATTTACATATCATAGAGGAGTGCATCGACAAGATCACTAAAGGTAATGAACCATGGTTTGCTGATTTTGTTAACTATTTGGTTTGTCAGGAATTATCACCCGGATTATCCTATGCACAAAGAAAGAAGTTCTTCAAGGATGTTCGGGAATACTTTTGGAATGAACCTCTCCTCTTTAAGAGTGTTCCTGATGGCATCATTCAACGATGTGTGCCGGAAGACGAGATGCAAAGCATCATCCGTCATTGTCATTCACTACCTTGTGGAGGACACGCTAGTTCGAACTAGACTAGCACTAAGGTATTGCAATCTGGATTCTTTTGGCCTACTTTATTTAAAGATATGCAAACCTTTGTTTCCTGCTGCGATGCTTGTCAAAGAACAGGAAACATCTCTAGGAGGAACGAGATGCCTCTTCAGGAGGTAGAGATCTTTGACGTTTGGGGAGTAGACTTCATGGGACCTTTCCCATCATCTTGTGGAAACCAATACATACTTCTAGCTGTAGATTATGTTTCGAGATGGGTTGAAGCAATTGCCTCTCCTACTAATGATGCCATGATTGTGGTTAAGTTCTTTAACAAGACCATTTTCCCGCGATTTGGGACAGCACGGACTATCATTAGTGATGGAGGCTCTCACTTCATTGCCCGATGATTCGAAGCTCTACTAGCTAAGTATGGGGTGACTCAAAAGATCGTCACCCCTTACCATCCACAAACAAGTGGACAAGTGGAGATTTCAAATCGGGAGATTAAAGGAATCTTAGAAAAGACGGTTTCAAGGACAAGGAAGGACTGGTCTTTGAAGCTAGATGATGCATTGTGGGTATACCGGACTGCATATAAGACTCCCGTAGGTACGACACCATACAACCTTGTGTATGGGAAGTCTTGTCACTTGCCGGTAGAGCTGGAACATAAGGCGTATTGGGCAATAAAGTGGTTGAACTTCAGCATAAAGGAAGCAGGCGAGAAGCGCCTCTTGGACCTTCATGAGCTTGAAGAACTTCGCTTAAACGCCTACGAAAATGCCAAGATCTATAAGGAAAGAGCGAAGCGTTGGCATGATAAGCATATCATTCCAAAAGACCTCAAAGAAGGAGACCAAGTTCTCCTCTTCAATTCAAGACTTCGTGTCTTTCCAAGTAAGCTTAAATCTCGTTGGACCGGACCTTATCTAATCAAACGTGTTTTCCCATGGTGCAGTTAAAGTATGGGGTGAAAAGGGCGGAAGCTTCAAGGTGAACGGTCAACGACTCAAGAAGTACTCACCGGAACTCCAAGCTGAGGAGTTCGCACCTACCGCACTCGAATAAGTGCAAGAACGGTCTAGCTACGGACCTTAAACAAGCGCTTCTTGGGAGGCAACCCAAGGTATTGCACTTATGTTTTTGTTTATCGTTCATATATTAAAGTAATTTAGACGTTTTTGTTTTGTTTTGCCTTCGAGACCTTCCGGTATCGTGTTTTTGGATGTAGGAGCAATGGAATAGGCAAGGGAGAAGGAAAAGTTGAAGGAAATTGACGAAAATTGGATTTTGGCACATTACAGAGAGTTCCACGCCCAAAACCACGGTCGTGAAAGCTACAGTGACCGTAATTTGCAAAATTTTGAGAAAAATCACCAAAACAACGGTTCCGTACAAAAACACGGCCGTGGAACACCCCGAGTGACCGTAATTTTCCAAAAATTTTACGGTCACTATATAAACCACCTTCTTCATAAAAACCACACAAAATTCCTCTTCCACGATCCCAAAGCGCCGTAAATCGTCCCCCTCTCTCAAATCTCCATTCAGTAGTCGTTTCGAACGATTCTTGAGCCTAAAGTGAAGCAAATTCAACCATCTACAAGATCCAATCAACAATTCAAGTGGACAATCCCTGAAGAAGACGGAATTTGGATTTTAATAATCCAAAACCTAGGTTTTCTTCTCCTTCTCTACTTTGTCGATTTGGCTCAATTTTTGCAAGAAGTTTTAGGAGAACTGATTGGAATTGGATTGGAATTAGTCTAGGACTGCTGCTTGGTGAATTTGTTGTGAATCGATTGAGTTTTCAAAAATTCATAGCTGAATCACGGTCTCTGGGTAAACCACGGTCGTGGAATCTGTAGAACAGGCCGTAATTTTGCCTCTGAAATGGATTTAATTAGGAGAATGTCTACTAGAAGAAAGAAGAGGAAAGGTGATGCTTCCTCCTCCTCCCAAGTACCTCCTAGTGAACCACCATCACCCCTACCCCCTAGAATTCCAAAAATCCATGAGGATTACCTCGATGCCTTAGAGAGGATCGAGAAGAGGGCGGTCATAGGACCACGTTACTTAGTTCTTGAGGAGTTAGAGCCACTGAATGTGGTGAGTGACCTTACATGGCTTTTAGATAGAGCCAGCTTGATCATCTTCTCCGCTACTAGGGAGGACACATATGAGGAGATTACTCGAGAGTTTGTGACCTCTTTTGAGCATAGCCATGTGGATAGGACAATATCCTTTAGGCTAATGGAAGAGAACTACGACTTCTCGATCTTAGAGTTCGGAGCCTTCTTTGGGTTCCAAGAGACCTTCAATGGTCGTTTTCCTAGCGGTGTATACGCCAAAGATTTTTGGGAGGAGGTAGCTATGATTTACGCCAGCAAGGACCGTTGGCAACCAGCTGATACCAAGGCTAAGTTGATGTATCACTTAGCCTTGAAGATTGCTCACCATGTTCTTTCTGAGTGTCTCTTCCCTAGGACGGAGACACCTCAGAAGATCAAGACGGATGAGTTATTCCTCCTTTATGCTATGTTACACGGTAGACTTGCTGACTGTGCTACCCTTCTAGCCTCCACCACGAGTAGGCTCAAGAATAAGAGAGCCGGGAACATTGGATATGGTGGTATGGTCACCCACATCGCTAGACAGTTGGGTATAGATTTTTTTGCTTGTACTAGGATAGCAGCTAGACCGTTGGGACTCCAGAGCCTCATGACTAGAGGTTTGATATTTCCTAGACATAGAGGTTCACCTACCACTGCCATGCCATGGGAGGATAGAGGAGGTAGAGGTGTTCCATGGCTCCCTGAGTATTCCATTATGGCTGGACGCCATAATTGGAAGCAGACATTTGCTGCTATGCATGCGAATAGGTTAGTAGCACCTCCCTACGTCCACGTTGAGGTACCGGCTGCAGATGAGGAGGAGATAGGAGGAGGTGATGGTTTTGAGGGAAGAGGTGAGGAGCATGACTTTGTCACTTTCCCGGATCAGCCGGCACATTTCCCTGACCCTCCCAGGCGTTCACCACGACCAGCTGGACCTTCAGGAGCCTCTTCCTCTCGCCGTGCTAGCGTGAGTGATAGGCTGACATGGATAGATACCCCTCCCGATTGGTATAAATCACAACCGGAGTGGATGGGAGCTCCGCCGACATGGTATGCACAGCCGCCGTCTGCACTAGCACCACAGGATACACCATCTTGGTACAACCAGGCACCGGGGTGGTACGAGCAGCTTCCGGATTGGGCTACCGACCTCTCCAGGAGAGTAGGAGCTTTGGAGGTCCGGCAGGATTCTAGAGATGTACGAGCTGACGAGCACGACAGGATGATGAGAGACATCTACCGCCAGCAGTTTGGGCAGAACTTCGACTCCAGCTTCTTCTCGTTTCCACCACCGCCAGCACCACAGTGATGATCATGCATGATTGACAGCATTAGCCACTCCACCACCGTCTTGTGAGTTCATTTTCTTTCTTTCTTTTCTTTATTTCTTTTTGAACATTAGGGACAATGTTTGTCTCAAGTATGGGGTGGGATGTGACTATCGTTTGTAATAACTCTACTCACTTTGCTTGCCTTGATTCGAGAACACTTTGCATGTTTCATTTCATTGTCACACGTTTCATTATTGCATTGCATGAAAAAGCTTTTGAAAAACCCATAAAAATTGAAAAATTTTGAAAATTCTAAAAGGTTTTGTGCTTCTAAGAATTGAGATGATTTCTATGATAATTACTACTTGTGAATTAAGTTTTTGATGACAATTGTATGCCTAAACGAATAATGGATTGAAAAGGGATTGAATGTGTTGATTATCCTTTCCTGCAAGTTTCATAATGTGAAGAGTTTTATCTAAATCATATTGAGAAATCGAAGTTGAAATCACATGATAAGTTCTTATACTTCTTTATGAAATGATTAAGGCAATTCGACCTTTCTTTCTCCTTTCTTTGCTCATTTAGCCCCTCAATGAAATAATTGCCTCCCCTACCTATCCGGGAATTTGGAAGAGTTATGTTTTGGCATGTTTTGATGTGGGAGGGCCATGAAAGCAATTGTTTGCATTCAAAGAATAGAAATAATAGGTTTGGGGAAGTCAATCATGACGATGAGTAACTCGGCACCATTCACATAGCCGGGTGTTTGTGTCTTGCCAAAGTCGGATTGAGCGATATTCCTAACGGATTATGGTATGTGCATCAAGGGTTTGAGGCATCTCGAAAATTGAGAAACGCCAATCTCCTAGGCTTCGGTTTTTGTGCACCTCTGTCCATAACTCCAAAATTAAAGTCGAAAAATGGTGTGAAAAGAAGAGAGAAAAGCTCAAAGTTGATGGTGTTGCAAATTGAAATAAAAAGAAAAGAGTTAGTTGTCCACTTTTCCAGATTCATACACCACAATCCTTATAAGTTTTCCTTCCTTCCACATTCTAGACCTTATTTGGAAGTCCTTAAGATCAAAAGAGTGTTATTTGGCTTGGTGATCTAAATTGAAATTTCTTATGCTTGATTTTGATAATGCTTGAAGGTTATGATGTTTACATTGAAGTTGATCAATTCACGATGTTTCCTTTCCTCTACATTCTTTGGTTATGTATATGAGCATTTCAAGAATGAATGAAGCAAGGTTTGAGAATGATCTATTGACTAGAAACATATTTACCTAAAAGATGTTTTGTTTTTGAGTTTGCATGCATATTTCATCCTAACTTGTGTTCTAAATCTTTCAAAAGACCTTGCTTGGGGACAAGCAAGTGGCAAGTACGGGGTATTTTGTTAGCATGAAATATTGCGATATTCTAGGCACTTTTTCTAGTTGTTTTTCACCCATTATGGTGTTCATTGATAAGGCATTGAAGCACTTGTTAGCTAGTTTGTCTATATTTTTGATATGGAGGTCTACATTAGCATTGTGTTGATTATAGGTGAATAAGAGCTAAAACCGAACCATTTGAGAGAGATAGGAGAAGATTTGAGCACATACAAGGATTAAGGACACATCAAAGAAGTCAAAGGAGATGCTAGGATGAGGAATGACACGACACAAAGGAAACCACAAGCAATTTACACTTCCACGCTCTAAAATACGGTCGCAGAGAAGTCCACGCTCTAAACCACGGCCATGGATCTTGGCATCATGAACGTGGAGTATTCCAGAGAGTTACACGGTATAAAGTACGGTCGTGGAAATCATATGGAACCGTAATCCACTTCTACGCTCTAAACGACGGTCGTGGAACTCCATGAACCGTGATTTAGGCGATCTTTTGTCGAATTAATTATTACCATATCATTTACGCACATGGGCCGAACGGTTATTTTATCCTTTCTTATAAAAAGGCTGGAGAGGAGAGAATTTGGGATAGATGCTTAGGGCTGCATTAGACGTCCGGAGATTTGCACTTGCAAACAGGATTCGCGAGGGTTTGAAGATTTGAGAGTTGCTTGTAGCGGAAGTTACGCCTTTTGTCCTTAGGCTTGATTAGAAGACGGATTGACATCCCGTTCTTCATTCTTATCAAGGATTGTTATTGGTTTGTGTTTGCTTCCGAATCCGATATACATTATTCCTTTTGTGTGTGGATTTGAGATTGATTTGAGTTTTATTGAAGGTTTCCGAAGGTTTTCATCTTTCAATCTTCTTAAACTTGATTTTGATATTATAATGACAGTTATTGGCTAAAACCCTTTAGCAATTCTAAGGTGAAAGGTTGATAGTTGTGGCTTAAATGATGATAGATCGATCGTTATAGATTGGACTCTGAGAGTTAGAGAGATTTTGTCGACAAACCAAAATCACGGTTTGTTCTTGAGATTCCACGGTCGTGGAACTCAAGAACTACCCGTGATTTACCCTAGTTTACGAACTTTGCTTTTACTTTGATCCAAGCTTAAAGATTAGCTTTAATCTAGTCTTGGCTTGCCCTTTTCTAGGTAGTAGTGAAGCCTCAACAACCTCTACTTCGATTTCGAGTGTCACAACCTTAATCGTTTTATTTAGTTTTGATCCTTGGATTACAAGTTTGGGTATTTGAGATTAATTCTTGTCTTTAGATCCTTTCTATACTGAAGCCTCAACAACCTTTATAGAGGGTGTCTTTAGATAAGTCATATAAAGCCTTGGAACTTCATCGTATATTGCTTTACCTTAGTATACCTTTGCAACTCTTTACTCTGTCCTTAGTTCTTTAGTATATCTTGAATCGATTGCCACAATTAGATACCTGGATCTTTAAGGTTGCTGTTTTTCCCAATATTTGCAAAGCTTATACTTTTACTTGCTTGACAACTTTACAACTGAATTTGTTCCCCCCAAATCTCTGTGATCGATACTCTGGAATACTTGCTAATCTACGCCGATCCGTACACTGCGGGTTCACTTGCTTTTATTTTAGTTTTATAAATTTAAAGCTTATTTGCACGCACGCTAAGTGGCAAACAAAAAACTAGAGGCAACGATATATTAGTAGTACAAATATGTGTTGATGATATATTATTCGGTCCCACGAACGATTCTCTATGCTAGGAATTTTCAGATATTATGTGTAGGGATTCGAAATGAGCTTAATGGGAGAGTTAAATTTCTTTCTTGGATTTCAAGTTACACAAGCAAAGAAAGTAATATTTCTCAATCAAAGCAAGTATACCAAAGACTTGCTTACGAAGTATAAAATGGATCAATCCAAGGTAGCAAAAACTCTTATGAGTTCCACACTTTCACTTGATCATGACAAGGATGGTAAAACTGTTGTACAAAAGGAGTATCGAGGTATGATCGGTTCTTTGTTATATCTAACCGCTAGTCGACTTGACATTATGTTTAGTGTGTGCATGTGTGCAAGATTTCAAGCTGATCCTAAAGAGTCACACTTGATAGTTGTGAAAAGGATATTTCGGTCTCTCAATCGCACTAAGGATTTAGAGTTATGGTACCCACGTCAAAGCTCGTTTCACCTTGTTTGCTATTCAGATGCTGACTTCGCAGGTTATAAGGTCGATCGAAATAGAAATTCTGGATGTTGCCAATTCTTAAGGTCATCCCTAATCAGTTGGCACTCCAAGAAGCAAAACTTGGCCTCCCTATCCACAGCTGAGGTAGAATACATAGCTGCGGGAGCTTGTTGTGCACAAATTCTATGGATAGCTTAACAACTTCGTGATCTTGACTTTGATTTGAAAGGTATACCGATTAAATGTGACAATACTAGTGCTATTTTGGTTACTAAAAATCTTGTGCAACATTCAAGAACAAAGCATATCGATGTGAGGCATCACTTCATACGTGATCATGTTGAGAAAGATGATGTTTTGATATCTTTTATATCAACTAACTTGCAGCTTGCAGATATATCTACTAAGCCTCTACCTAAAGATCAATTCAATTTTATTAAATTAGAGCTTGGTATGTTGAACAAGGAAGCATTAACTTAGGGGTAGTAAATCGTTTTATTTCTTCCTTTGTCTCCAACCCACTTGTCAATTCCAAGGCCTTCAAATGAAATTCAAGGGCCTTGAAACGGAATTCAAGGGCCACATTAAAAATCACGGATCTATTTAGAGGTTAATATCTTTTAGATATTTTGATCCTTAAATTATTTTAAAGAAAGATTATAAAAGTTATTTCAAACGTCCTTATTTTCATATTCAAAGAATTATTTTGAAAAGTAGTTACAAAATTTATGGAAAGAATTCTAATCAAAATCAGTTTTTCCAAGATTTTGATTCTTTTAAGATCTCATTAAACCGAAGTTGTGACTTCTTCCCTTATATATCACTTATCTCCCTTCTTTAACTCCTTCCGCTTTAACTCGTTGTGCAAACTCATCTGCTTTACTCTTGCATCTTCCAAAACCTTTTCAAATTCTCTCTCAAACATTCTTCATGGCTTCAAAGAGAACATCCACTAATGAGGCATCACATCGGTCACCAAACGCCACAGGGTTGTGCATCTCTCCTCCGACTCTGAATCTTCGTCTCCTATGGAAGATATTGATATCTGCACAAGGACTCGCTTTCCCTCAAACTGGCTCTGCAGCCACACTGCAATTGGCAAATTTCTTGACGGATTCAAGGACCGAAATCTTTGCATGTGTGAGTTGGTGGACCTGAAACTCTTTGTCTCTTGGTCTCCCCTGCATCACTATGCTACGAGGGAGTTCCATCTTCAAGATCCTCAATCCAAGGGAAGTGGCTTACCCAAGTTTGACAATGTTATTCTTCATCAATCTTACAGCCAGAAGAGAACGAGGAGAGCTAATTCTTGAATCTGTGGTCAAAGGTAAGACTATCGCTCTTTCCTCTCTAGTTATTGCTAAGGTTCTAGGGCTTCCTACCTTTAATTCTTTTGACCATCCCCACCATGCCAGAATTATTATGTTGGCCAAAGAATAATTTCTTCTACCCAACTCTCCACCACATCCCACTTTTACCTCTCTGACTCTCGAGGCCAGAATTGTGTGTCATTCTTGTGAGATGTGTTGTCCCACGAGTTAAATGTCATGATGTGTTGACAAATCAATTGTTTGCATTTCTGTATCACGTGTTAAATGACCTTGATATTGACCTCCCTAGTATCATTTTGAATCACATGCTCCACATGATAAACACTCCCAGCAATACCCCTCTTCATTATGCCAACTTGCTTTAAAAATATTTCGATATTTCTCTATTGATTTGGCTGATGAGGAAAAACACTATGCTACTGGAGAACTGGATGAATATTTCTTTGCCAGCATAGGGATCGAAAAGAAACAGTCTGGAGAATGGGTCCTGAAAGAACCAAGCACTTGGTCGTTTTCTACAGCACAAAAACTTGGCGCAGTAGAGGTTGTTCTGGATTCACTAAGAAGGGAGATGTTGACATTCATATTCGAGATCACAGATAAGTTAGACTAATCCCACGATCTGTTGGCCATACTGAACTAGAAGATCAATCAAATGTTTCATGTGAATGCCCTCTCCTTAATATCGGCAAGCACTATTAAGCCCTTAACTGAGGATGATACCAAAACAACTACGAAATAGGCTGAAAAGGTCATGAACTAATGTTACAAGATTGTGAAAGATCGCCCGATTCGCCAACCTGCTCTTGAGGATCCGGATATACTACAGATTGATGAGTTTGGTCTAATGAAGAAACACAAGAACGCGAGAGATCAATGGCGTGTGGATGAGTACTACAAAAACATCGACTTAAAAAACGCTCATGCTCGCTGGAAAAAGAAGTGACTCGACGAACTCCATGGGAAAGGAAATCTGAATCCCAAATGGTACCAGGAGTAGTGCATCACATCCTTAAAATGGATGTCATCGCCTTGACATCGATTTCAAAACCCCTTGGTGTTGATTTCAAGGCCTTGACTTATGTTTGAGGGACTTTGTGGTTTTTGGAAATACTTTTCATGGGTTTGTAATCGCTTTAAACTCTCGTGCTCTAACTATTTTTTCTCCCTTGTTGAAAGACAAAGGGGAAGAAATTATGTGATCCGAAATTCCAAAATTTGAAATTTCTGCATTATGCATTTTAGGTTTTATTACATATGCATCGTAACTTTAAATGCAGGTACGATATTTGAGTTGTCTTCCATCAAGGGGGAGATTGAAAACTCCACCTTGATTATATATATGAATATGTGATGATGGAAGACTTAACACAAATGAGCGGTTTTTATATTAACAAATATCGATTTTATTTCTAAATTGCTTGGTTTGGTTTTGTGTTTGTCAAATGTATGCAAGCCTTGGAAAGTATTTCAAGGGATGAATAGAGGCCTTGAAACCAATACAAGGGACAAGCGTAGAGATTGAAAAGCATTTCAATGGTTCAACACGGAGGCCTTGAAAACCATTTCAAGGGATCAAAGCCAAAGCCGGAAAACAAGATTCAAAGCATATGTTGGTTGGAAGGAATTCAAATCGATCTCAAACAACCAAATCTACCAAGGATCAAGAGAAGATCTTCCAAAAAGATATCAAGAAGTTTTAACCAACAAGAAGATATCAAGGAGATCTCGACCAACAAAAAGATCTTGCAAAGATCTTAACAAAATCAACGCAAGTTTGAAGATCTATTCCCAACGGATCTTAAAAAGATTTCGAATATCTTCAGCAAAAGATTCTCAACAAACTTGAAGATCTCGGAGCTTGAACGACAAGATCTTCAACAACATTTTTCAAGGAAGATTACGGAGAAAGAGAATCAACATGCGTTAAGGAGATGAAGAAGATAAGGAAAATCTACAACGGCTATCTCAACTCAACATACACCGTGTTCTATGGAGAAGAAGAAACATCAACAACGGTCATCATCTCAAATGTCTAGAAGACTTCTCCATCGAAGACTATAAATAAAGATGTCGATTGAACAGAACTACAACAAGCTTACACGGAAACATCTAAGTCTTCAAGCGATCCAAAACAATCTTTATTTCGATCCAAACATTTTTCATTGGATTACAAAAGCGTACTTCCTTTGAGAGAGAAAAAAAAAGAGAGAGCTTCATTGGTATATCTAGAAAATGTTTTTAGTTGAGTGTGTGCTACTTTTCGAAGTAACTAAGCTATTATAGCTAGGTTAAGAGTTGGAACTAGATCGTAGCATTGACTACTGTGAGAGAAGAAGGGTTTTTCTTTTAGGTTGTATCTAGGACTCTTTGAAGCTGATAATAGAAAGTTAGATCCTATGGGTAAACCTAGGATGGAGAGTAGGCTGTTAGAGACGAAATTCATAAACATATAATTGTGTCGATCTTTTATTTCCGCATCATATCTTACTTTATTGTGACTAACGTTGTTGTGCAGGTTTACAAAGTCAAGGCCCTTGAAATCACTTTCAAAGCCCTAGAAAACCATTTGTGTCACAAAGAGCTCAGATCGACATCAAGGCCTTTGAAATCAGTTTCAAAGCCTTAAGATAGGTTTTTGCAAAAAGTTCTCATACTCTATTTAACCCCCCTTGTAGAGTATTTTTATCCTTTATATTCACCTTCCGGTTCTTCAGAGATATATAGTTTGAAGTGTTTCAAGGTCAATTAGCAAGGTTAAAGTGTGCAAAAGTGAACAAAAAGTGTGATCAAGTGATGAAATGCTTTGGTTTATGGTAACAAGTAGGCAAGTAACAAGATCAAGTATCAAGTATGAGAAAAATACTAGGTTTCGGGCTATTACTCCCAAACCATAGCTAATAGCTTGCTTAAATTTGTTATGCTTAATCAATGAAGATAGATATGAAGGTAAGAAGTAGCATGTATGTTAGGTGATTTATATTCTCTTATATCATCCAGCATCTCAACATTGCAGAATCATCCTTATTTTACATATAAGTGTCAGGTTGGATGATTAATCTAGATATCATTCATTCTTGCTTAAAAATATACAATGTGCTATGAGTATAATCTAAGCTAGTGATAGTCTAGCATCCGAAATTCAAATTAAAACCAACATAGAATGAATGACAAGTAGATTTAATTCCTTGTATATGCTACTAACATGATTTAGTCTCCCTTCGAGTCATAAACATAAAATAAGAACAATACTAGTCTAGCATGATTTGGAGATTTTCACCCTAAAACCTAGCAAGATGGATACTCACTCATCATCAAAAACCTCAACATGGTAACAATAGAAGCCAGTGACATGGTTGAAAGTAGACACAAATGAGAAATGTAGGAAAAAATAACTAATGAATTTGGACAATTCAAGCTCCAAAGTATTGTTTCTACAACCACACTACTATTAATAGAATTGTATCTGAAATGGTAACTTGAATTGTACATTTACAATCAGTCAAAGACCTCTTTTATAGGTCTAAAAATAATGGTTTCCACTTGGAAAACAAGTGGGTCAAGTGGTTAGGGAGTTATTTATGCAAGTGGATGAAATTCGGAGTAGCTACCCCGATTGAAGAAATCTTCTTTGGTTTTGCATAGCATCGAGTGCTCCACCGACTTAACTTCGTCTTTCATGCTTGAGTTCCTCGTCTTCTTTTCTAGAGTTTTTCGTCTTCTTAGCTTGAGTGATGTAGAAAACTCGAAAGATGGATTCAAAAAAGGATTCAAAACAAATCTTAAAAAAGCTTAAGGTTATTTCTAAAAGCTTATCTAAAAAGTCAAAACAAATCTTAAAACAAAATTTATCTATTAAGAAAAATTAAAGAAAAGAGAAAAGGATAGATCTTCCAAAAGGGTTCAAAACTTCAACGATTGACTTGTCCAAACACAAAGGATAGACTCAACCAGGTGAGAAATGCAACGTCTAGAATAAGTGGTCATGTGCTCCTCGCGCCACTTATGTTCCAAAATGGGGCAAGAATGCTTACATTTACATAAAAAGCACGAGTAGATCCTCCAAAATGGCAAAGTACAATAAATTTATTATAAAACTATGCAAATCTATTCTAAATGTTCAAGAGATGAATAACAATAAGGGTGAAAAACACGCTAAAATGAATGCCATCAACTATCAAATCAACAATTCATAAAATCAACAATACAAGAATCACTTTCACCAACAACCTCAAATTGAAATACTTAAGTTTTCCCGTTGTACTTTCCAAGTTGTATGATATTCACCGGTATAATCCTATACATATTTGGTGAAAAATCCATAGTTTTTTGTCCTGATTCATTTCTTCATTGATGAAGCCGGCCATCTTGTAAACACTTTTCAAATTTAGGCAAATAAGTAAGTCATTGGTTTAGACCTTGCCTTTTTAAGCACATTACTAACGCATTCAACATATTGTTGTTTGTCAACATGTACTTGTCACCAATAAAGTGAGCTCTAGCCTAACACTTTAGGCCTCTAGAAACAAGATAATTTGACACATCTAAAAGTCTCACCAAAACCAAAAAAAGATCCAAACTGCACTATGGAAAAGTGATGGGTGCGGTTCATCAAACGGAAAGAAACCGTTCGGTTCACGGCACTATGATCAAATAAGCTGAAGAACTCCATAGTAATCTCCTCATAAGTGTCCTCCCTAATCTCCACAAATGTGGTAAGACCAGGCCTAGCAATCATCATCCTAAGATCATCGACAAAATGAAGATCCTCAAATTCCTCAAGTACAATGTACCTAGGGGCAATAACATTGTGTTGTTGGATTCTATCGTAGTCTTTCATGTGGTCCTCATAGATTGTAGGGATCCTAGGGACCGGTTGAGGAGCGGGAGGGGGTTGGGAAGAGGAGTTAGCTCCTTTGGTGGTTTTCTTTTGGCTGGATTTACGAGTTCCAAACATTTTTACAAAAACCACGGTCTGTTCTTGGCAAACCACGCCTGTGGAATTGTACGGCAGGCCTTGGAACCCCACGATCTTTCACAAATCACCAATCGCAGCAATCTCAATAACAACAGCCCTAGACTATTTCTATGTTCAATTCCGTTCAGTTCTCCTAAAAATCATGGACGAAATCGAAAGAAATTAACCAAAGATAGAGATAGAGAAAAACCTAGGCTTTGTAACATCAATTCATCCATCCCATATTCTTATATTTCTTGCCCTCTATCTTGTCATTCTCGCTATTTTCTCCCTTTTATTTTGGTGAATCTCGCTACTCACACCGCTTATCTCAACCGAGATTGGTCTTTTTGAAGGTTTTCGAAGGAAATCCATCTAGAACCGTCATTGCGGTCTCAACCCCGCATCACCATAGACAACTTCCTTTTAGATACTTTTCCTCAACTACCTTTACCCAAATGTTGTCTGGTTCGACCATGATTTTCCATAGGAGTTTCATTTGTAGTGCATTTTTCATATCCTCTACTTTCCTTATTCCTACCCACTCGCTTCCTTTGGTTTACAAATCTTGTCCCAACTAAAAAGATGATGAAAATTTACTCCATTATACCAGAAAAATTGTCTACTGATTTAGTCTAACTCTTTATGAATGGATGATGGGAGCATAAAACTTGCATTTTATAGTTAGGTTTTGCATTTAAGTATGCCTTGATCAACACCACTCTTCCTTCTTGGGAGAGAGACACCGGTTTCCATTTAGTCAATTGTTATCTTGATCATGTAATAACATCTTGAAACATTTATTTGTGCACGCGTCCATTTAT
This sequence comes from Fagopyrum homotropicum, assembly GCA_033239125.1. Classification (NCBI taxonomy): domain Eukaryota; kingdom Viridiplantae; phylum Streptophyta; class Magnoliopsida; order Caryophyllales; family Polygonaceae; genus Fagopyrum; species Fagopyrum homotropicum. Next base: position 89,697,443 of record BSWB01000005.1, on the reverse strand, counting down.
GATTCGGCAGCCTAGATATTTTTCTACGCATGTGCTCGGGGAGATACCCATGTTCTGTTGGAGAATTCTGTAAGTTGATTTGTGGTAGTTTACTTTTTTTCCCGAGACTTGACTATACTTTGATGATATTTCGAGCACTTGGTTGCACGATGTGGTTGTGGCTTTTGCAAAGATAATTATGTCATCCGCAAAATCAAGAAAAGGAATGTTCGTTCGTGTTTTCGTTATCGGGAAACCAATGCTTTTCTTGTTCTCATTGCTTGATTTTTGGATGTTTCTTGTAATATCCTTAGTCTTTTAGGGACCCCGCCACTGCACCTCATCTTGCTCGTAGGTGCGGAGCCGCCCCCTCGGCCTTGTGGATCCGCCCCCGCGGTTTACATGTCGGGCACCGCCTTTTTAGCCGTCTTGCTTTTTCATTTCTTCTCCTCAAAGTCTCTTCATCTCTCTCCTGTGATAGGGTTTGCTTCGAGACTTCATCCTCCATCTTCTTCTCCTCACGTTCTTCCTTTCTTCATCTTCTTTCCTTGGATTCTTCTTTGATCATCTTCAAGTGAAGCTTTGTGTGTGAGATGATGGCCAAGTTGATGATGTGATGTTGTTGTTGTTGTGGTTGGTTATGGCTTGAGAGGCCAGCTTTGTGAGTTTTGTTCTGATTCTGCAGAGGTAGGTTCTTCTCCTTCTCCTTCTTTCTTCTTCTTTCATTCCTTTTTTCTTTTTTTATAAGAGAATTAGATCGAATGAGAGATCAAAGGAAAGTAGAAGATCGCCCTCTGTTGTGTTGACTCCCCCCGCGCCTTGTCAGCGCCGCCCCTACGGTTGAGGTTTGTCACATCCCCTGCGGCTGTGAGCCACCACTATCGCGACTTTTCACCGTTCTTGTGCCTTTCCGTTTCCACTAGTTCGTCTTTGTCCAGGACATACCAAGTGTGGTATGTATCTTTCCTTTCCTTATGGTTATAGCTTGAGAGTAGGATCATGATAGTGTTATGATGAGTTTGATGATATGCTATGTTGAGGAATGCTTTAGGCATTTGTGAGTTTTGTTGAGATATCGAGGTTTAGTTATGGGTTGGGATCTAGTATGCTCTTGGGGTCTAGGAGGTGGAATCTACTAGCCTTGATAGCGTTTGATGTTGTGTGCCTTGCTTATATAGGCACTAATCGTTTCCTCTAGGGGAATCTTTGACCACGGTTGTATAGAACTACCTTGTGACAAGTATGTCCTTTGGGCTTACTTACTTGACGTTTATGAGTTTGAGTGATCATGATAGTGGTGTGTGTGCATATGAATGTTGCATTGATAACCTAAACCAGACTAGGACAGCCATATATGTATTTTAGTTGGCCCAAGTGTATGATAACGGATGGTGATAACTTGTCTAGCTCAAAATGGGGAATCTAGGGGGTTCTTTGCGACCATTCCACCAGGTGTTGATGATGGCATCAGTTCCAAACCTGTTTGGTGAAAGGGGACAAAGGCGAGGTAGTTCTACTCATCGTATCTCACCAAATGAATTAGCAATGGTATTACGTAATGTAGATAATAAACGGATATGTGTGTGAGCATTTCATGTTGTGATGTGATTATGTGTGTATATGTGCTATTACCTATATTCTTATTCATGAATTGTTAGTTAACAGTTTTATACCATGTTGTAGATGCTTTGTAGGATAAGAAGACTGCAGAGTGATCTGGTGGGGTGATCAGTCGAGGGCTTCCATACAATAGGACATGTACGGGGTTTTGGGGATGTTGATGTATACATATGTCTGATGTTGTTGTTTTGTACTCTGTTGTGGTTTTGTATGCATTTGATATTTGATTATCTAGTTTTATAAATTTAGTTTTATATTTATTTGTGCATTGCTGTAAGATCTAGTGAACTTGTTGTCATGCTAGGGTTAGGATCCATTGTGAGATCCTAGCTCATGATGCCCCGAGTCCCGCGGATTTGGGGTGTTACAAAGTTGGTATCAGAGCCTTAGGTTGACAACAAAGGTACTTGTAATCCACGATAAAGGCCGAATAGATAAATAAACAGAACCCGTAAGGAGTCTGACTTTTCAAAAGGATTTTGGTTTTCAAATGTGTATAGAACTGATTTGGGATAGAATGTACAGGAAGCCATCACCCTTTTTGAGGATCTCGGCAGTGTATATATATATATATATATATATATATATATATATATATACATATGGTATTATATAGCCTTATACGGTTATATATGTGTATACCGTAGATGGCTCGGACTAGAGCGACATCTACAATAGGACGAGCTAGAGGTAAACCCCCTCGTCCTCCAGTATTTATAGGCCAAGGACAAGTTCATGTTGTTGATCCGCATACAGCGGAGGATGTGCATGAGGAGGTTGTTGAGAGTGTTGTTCCTGAGATTGGAAACGGGATGGCAGTGAGACAAAATCTTAAAGAGTCCAGTTAGATAACTCAAATCATGTCTCGATGAGGGGACCAGAGTTCCGCGCATACATACGTCGAGTGAAGGAGGCTACCAGGGCAGGTAGATGTGCCCCGGATCTGCCAAGACATGGGGGATCAACGGAAATATCCCAAGGAGCTACTTGGGTGCCTGTTGTACCGGAATGAGTTGTTGAGGATGTTAGCCATCATGACGAGCCAAGAGGACCACAACCGCACTTCTGGTTGAAGGATTTTCACCAGTTGGGAGCACCCCCTGTTGCTGGAAAGGTGGGCTTGGAGGTCGAGTTGTGGATTGGGCCTATAGACTCAGCCCTTGAGTCTATTAGATGTCTAGAGGACACACGTATAGAGTTAGTACAGACTCTATTCCGTGACTTAGCCCAACATTGATGGAGGGCCATGTAGAGTCGAGCCACTAGTTATGACTAGATGCAGAGCATGATTAGAGAGTGTTTCTGCCCTGCCTCGTTGAGGAGGGATAAACTGCAGGATTTTGTTGAGGCGGGTTTCGAGGACTTTCTGGTAGGTAAGGCGATTAGGAGATTACAGGAGGAGCTGGCGTTACTGGGTCTAGTTGCACCTCCAAGGGACCAGCACGTGTATTTGTTCTCCCGCTGATTGAGGTAGAGTAACCGTTCCTACATGGCGGGTTTCCACTGTGAGTCCCTAATAGATTATCAAGATAGAGTCTCGGCTTACGAGCGTGAGCGGGCTAGTTAGAGGAGAGCTTCTCAGACATGAAGGTTTGAGAAGAGGCAGCGGACGGGACAGACCAATGTAGGAGCAACAGGGTACGGATGAGGTAAGACTCAAGGCCTCTCAAGTTACCCGGTGTTTGTACAGACTTTTGAGAGAGGACGACAGTGCTTCAATTGTATAGAGCCTGGGCATATGCGATCTGATTGCTCGAGGGCACCAATAACGTAATTCTCTTGTGGAAAGTTAAGACATCGAGCTACCCATTGTTGTCAAGGCAAGGCTTCATCACAATAGGGTTCTTCCCCTACTAGTGCAGCAAGGGGTGCGTAGAGGCCGCCTCAGCATTAGATGCAAGGACAACAAAAAGTCCCAGATCATCCTACTACTTAAGGTTCCACTCCAAGACCGAGTAGAGGCAAAGGTCGTGATGGAGGTACTAGTGATACTAGAGGAGCTCGGGGTCGAGTTTTTGAGTTGAGTTGCGTTGAGGAGCCGACAACGCTAACTACTACAAGTACCATTCTGATTAATGGTTTACCTATTAGAGTTTTATTTGAAACAGGTGCTACACACTCCTTTATTTCTAATGTATGTGTTGATAAGACTTCTTTGTCATGCCGCTGATGCATGAAGAAGTTATTTTTGGTATGGATTGGATGGATAGGCACCGTGCCGTGTAGATGTAGGTAGGAGGACCGTGACAATCTCTACCGAGTTCTGATTAATGGTCTCTTCATGCCGCTGATGCATGAAGAGACCTACCCGATGTTGATGTGGATCCGAAATAGGATGTCACGTGGTGAGGCCCAAAAGTTCTCCATAAGAGCAGATGGAGTGATGAGACGCCGCGAGCGCATATCTGTACCGGCTAATGCGCAGTTGAGACATAGAATTTTGCAGGAGGCATACTCCACACCTTACTCAGTGCACCCAAGTGCGAGTAAGATGTATCAAGATGTGAGACGTTCATTTTGGTGGGGAGGTTTGAAGCCCGATGTGGCAAGATCTGCCAGTACCACAGTGGAAGTGGTAGGATATCTCCATGGATTTTGTGACTAGATTGAAGCCGAGCAGGAGCTTTGATATCATTTGGGTTGTTGTTGACAGATTGACAACGACTGCATGTTTTATCCTTATCCGGGAAACGTGGACACTAAGCCGGTTGGCTGAGGAGTTCACTAGGCAGATAGTGAGACTTGTTACGCTAAGATTGTGACACGCAAAAGTCTTAAATTTATAACTTGATATATTTTTCCTAACTCCTAGCGAACGCACAGTGTATGGGTCGTTTTGTAGTAAGGATAGTATTCCGAGGTCGAACACAAAGACTAAGGTGAAATTGAATCAATAGTGACTAAGGATAGTGTAAATCTAGGCTAAGAAAAAAAAAAGAAAGAAATAAAGAAATGAAAATCTCAATATTTTTGGGTTTGGTTTTGTGGTGAACAATCAAGGATCACAAATTATGCAAGATTAACAAACAACTTAAGCTGATAACACCAATGAGTAAATACGAACACAAGATAGGTAATCAAAGAGAGAGAAGCGGATTCTAAGGGTTAGAAATTCCGGTTATGGCAATGAACTCAAGTTATCTAGTCATTCCTTGGATCAACTATAGTATGTTGGGAGTGGGTGTTTCTAGATTGGGATCAATCACCGGGTAGGTCTCATGGTCCACTAGTCTGTTCCTAAGGTCTTATCACCGGGTAAGTCTCAAAGAACCTAAGGTTAGGAATTCTACACAAACCAGATTGCTATCTAGGGATCTAACCTCTCCTCACCGGGTAGGTCTTGGGAAGGCAAGTCCTAAACATAAATCCTAGCACATTCAGTCCAATAGCGGCTAGTGAGGCTCACTACTACCTAGAGTTCATCATCTTTGGTACCTAAGAGCAAGAATCACCGGGTAGGTGTCTTCTCACACTTAGTTGCTAACACTAGGTCACCCTAGGGTAGATCTAACTCAACAAACACTAGGATTTCAACAATCTAATAACCTAACACTTAGATTTATCAATACAAGCAAGTCAGACAAAATCACGGTCAGTTCATCACTTCCACGGCCGTGGAACCTACTAGAACAGACCGTGATTTACAACAGAGGCTAGGTTCAAGCAACAAATCATCCAAAGGTACGTTTAAGTCTATCCTATCATAGTCCAAGCCATTACCATCATTTCCATACCCTAGAATCACATCTATTTAGCCAACAACATGCATCATCACAATCAAAATCATCAAGCATAAAATCATGGAGTCCATATCAAGAGGATGAAATAAAAGAGAGATGAAGCAAATAGAACAAGAAAAACGAGCTGAATAAATGTTAAAAGACAGACTTACAACCCTTCAAAAGAAGGTTCGAATCGTTCTTACAACCCTAGAAAATGTTTCCAACAAACTTCACTCTAAAAACTAAGAAAACCTAAGAATGGTGTGTTCTTCTCTTCATCTCCAATGGAAGTCTTTCTTCTCCTCCAAGAGTAGCTCTAATCCAATCTTCCAATGAGAGAATGTGTGTGAGGTCAAGTCTGTGGAGGATGTCCTTTAGAATCAGCCTGCAAGGATACTTATAGCCTTCACCATTTGCAAGAGTCGGTTATGGAGATCGTGGGACAGCTGCCCCAACTGTGCAGAAGGAATCACGGTCCATTCCACGGCCGTGGATGTCCCAGTGACCGTGATTCTGGTGCTTCAGTCTTCTTTTGATCGTTGAGCCATGATTTGATGCAAGGCATGTACCAACATAGTCCCATGTGTTCTTCTTTGCTCCTAACTTGCTTCCCAATGATCTCGGATACGTGTCATCACGAGGAACGATCCTTGGATGTATCGATTAGGTTCCAAAAGCTCCCAAAATACCTACAAAACATGCAAAGGTCCGTGTAGACGTCTATCTCGGCAAATGTGCATGTATTGAATGTGAACGTCACGAAGTAATGCTAAATTATGCATGAATAGCGGGAAAAACTATCTAAATGGATGCCTATACTAACGTCATAAATCGTGTTATCGAAATACCCCATACTTAAGGTTTGCTCGTCCCCGAGCAAGTCCCAACTATATACTAAGAGATGACATGATTTATGAATGCATAAAAACAACAAAATCTTTTTGGAATCGTGCTTCTAATATTGGATCACCTTCATAGTCATGTTTCATGGCAACCGGACAAGCAATCATGCATCAAATAAATGGAGGCATGGAAAGACACTTATTCTTAACTAGAAAGCATGCGTGAAAGGTAACAATGAAAGTCAAGATGATCATGAGCATATCCAATCTAGATCACTAAGTCTTACACACATGCAAATAGGTCACAAGGACTTAGGAAAGAAGAGGCTAAGAAACGTTGTGATTAGGTGGGAATTTTTAGGTTATGTGATCCTAATCCGGGAAAGGAACTAACTCCACAATTTCATTTATGATCAACTTCACCACAAGTGTATATTTTCTCCATATTTTCCTTTTTTTCTTTTCTTTTTCACTTTCTTTTTCTTTTATTTTTGAGTCAATGGCATTGGTGTACAAAAGTCGAAACCTTGGTGATTAGCGAGCCTCGGGATTTTCCAAGGTGCCTCACACCGGGCACACATACCAAGGCTCGTGAGGACATTCGGTTTATCCGACTTTGGCAAGGCACAAACACCCGATTATGTGAATGGTGCCGAGTTACTCGTCATCAAAACCAAAGTCCCCAAACCTACATTTTTTCTACAGTTTTCACAACAAATTCAGCACTTGATTCACCACATTCTTTCATCAACTTCACCCCACACTTGTTTTTCACACACATCAACACACTATCATGCTCCTATTCCCGGATGGGTCAAAAGAGGTCAAATTTTATATAAATTGAGGTGCTCAAACAACATGATCAAGATGGGAAGTAAAGAAAGATGAATTGCCTTAATCACTCCTAAATGGTGTGCAAGAACTAGCATGTAATTTCGACTATCAATCCTCAATCCAATCAAGGAAAACATCATGATCACAATTCATACATGGGATTCAAGACAAGTACTTCAAGTCCACATATGCATACATCAATTCAACACATAAGGCCATCCATAGCCAATTCACAAGACAATTTCATCATAAGGGTCATACCCAAGCTTAGAAGCACTAAAATTTTTTAAATTTTCTGATTTTTTGGAATTTTCGAAATATGTATGTACAATGCAAAACATAATGAAACATGTGACAAAAAGAAACTATCCTAGATGCTAATCATGAAAGTGATCATGAAAACCCCACCCCATACTTAGAAATACATTGTCCCCAATGTGTAAATGAAGTAAAGAAGAGTGAAAGAGGGTTCTCACAATGTAAAAATGGATTGCTTCGGTACTTGGGTTCACTCAAGTGGATTGATGGTGGATGATCCTATCAACGATGGTAGAGAGCTCAAGGTGTTCGTTATGGCGTTGTGACCCGCGCTAGGCACCGCTAGCCGTCCAAGTTCCGTGTCCGCTCCACCCATAATTGATGAGGGGATCATCATCATCATCCACATGCGATGCAAGGCTTCCATGCTACTTAGACTCTAGCACACAAACTCCAAACACACACAAAAACAAAAAACAAAAAAAAAAAACAAAAACAAAAACAAAAACGGAAAGATGTCTACCAATGGGTTGTCTCCCACCAAGCGCTTCTTTAAGGTCATTAGCTTGACCAAATTCGGGGGCGTCTCACTCAAGGTGAAGTGGGGCAATCATATCCACCGGAGCTCCCGGGATATACTTCTTTAACCGGTGCCCATTCACCTTAAAATCTCCACAATGCTCCCCTCTCATCTCAACCGCTCCATGGGGAAAGATCTTCTTCACCACATAAGGACCCGTCCATCTTGACTTTAGCTTTCCGTGGAAGAGCCACAACCTTGAGTTGAAGAGAAGGACTAAGTCTCCTTCACTCAACTCCTTCGGGATGAGACGCTTGTCATGCCAACGTTTGGTCCTTTCTTTGTAGATCCGGGCGTTTTCATAGGCATCCAACCGAATCTCCTCAAGAGCGTTCATGTCTAGCAATCTCTTCTCACCGGCCTCCTTGAGGTCAAAATTCAGCCACCTAATGGCCCAATATGCTCTATGCTCCATCTCCACCGGAAGGTGGCAAGACTTGCCATAAACTAGCTTGTAGGGAGTGGTGCCAATCGGTGTCTTGAAGGCGGTTCTATAATCCCACAAAGCATCATCGAGCTTCATAGCCCAATCCTTTCTCGTTCTAGAAACCGTCTTCTCAAGTATCCCCTTTATCTCCCGGTTGAAGATCTCCACTTGGCCACTAGTTTGGGGATGGTAAGGTGTTGCTACCTTATGAGTCACCCTATACTTAGCCAAAAGTGTCCCAAAGTTCCTATTAGTGAAGTGCTTTCCTCCATCACTTATGATCACCCTTGGTGTCCCAAACCTAGGAAAGATCACTCGGTTGAAGAACCGCACCACAACCTTGGCATCATTTGTGGGAGAAGCGATTACTTCCACCCATCTCGACACATAGTCCACCGCCAATAGGATGTAGAGGTTGCCACATGAAGAAGGGAATGGTCCCATGAAGTCCACACCCCACACATCAAATATCTCCACTTCTTGTATGTTTTTCAAGGGCATCTCATTCCTCCTTGAGATGTTGCCCGTCCTTTGGCAAGCATCACAAGCTACCACAAAATTCTGCACGTCCTTGAACAAACTCGCCCAATAGAACCCGGATTGCAACACCTTTGCACATGCCTTGTGTGAGCTAGCATGCCCTCCACATGGCAAGGAATGACAATGGTGGATCACACTATCCACCTCATCCTCCGGTATGCATCTCCTAAAGACTCCATCCGGCCCTCTTTTGAACATAAGCGGTTTACTTCAATAGTAATGCCTCACATCCTTGAAGAACTTCTTCCTTTGGGCATAGGATAAACCGGGTGGCACCTCCTCACACACAAGGTAGTTCACAATGTCGGCATACCATGGCTCATTTCCCTTGGATACTTGAAGCAAGCATTCCTCCACCATTTGCAATTGCTCATCCCGGAATGAGTCATCAATCGGGATGTCATCTCTCTCAATCTCCAACGGTGGGAGTCTACTAAGGTGGTTCGCCACAGAATTTTCGGACCCTTTCTTATCCCGGATTTCCAAGTCAAACTCTTGAAGAAGAAGAAGGATCCACCGAATCAAACGAGACTTGGCATCCTTCTTTGTAAGGAGCTAACGGATCGTAGCATGATCCGTATACACAATGACCTTCGCTCCAACAAGATACGAGCGGAACTTCTCAAATGCATACACAACCGCTAGAAACTCTTTCTCGGTGGTAGCATAATTGAGTTGGGCATCATCTAACGTCTTGCTAGCATAATAGATGGGGTGAGTAAGCCCATCTTTCCTTTGCCCCAAAACAGCCCCAACGGCTACGTCACTCGCGTCACACATGATCTCAAACGGTAAACTCCAATCCGGAGGTTGCATGATAGGTGCGGAGATCAAAGCATTCTTCAACCTACAAAAAGCCTCAAGGCAATCCTTGGAGAAAGCAAACTCAACATCTTTCATTAGTAGGTTAGTAAGAGGCTTAGAAATCTTAGAGAAATCTTTAATACATCTCCGGTAAAAACCGGCATGCCCTAAGAAACACCTTACCCCCTTCACCGAGGTAGGTGGTGGCAACTTCTCTATCGTCTCTATCTTAGCCCTATCAACCTCAATGCCATGGTTGGACACCAAGTGTCCCAACACAATGCCTTCGCTTACCATGAAGTGGCATTTCTCCCAATTCAAGACAAGATTTGTCTCCTCACATCTCTTAAGCACCAAAGACAAGTTAGCTAAACAATCATCAAATGAAGATCCATAAACAGAGAAATCATCCATAAAACTTCCATGATGTTTTCAATATACTCAGAAAAGAAAGCAATCATACACCTTTGAAAGGTGGCGGGTGCATTACACAACCCAAATGGCATTCTCCTATATGCAAATGTACCCCAAGGACATGTGAATGTAGTTTTCTCTTGGTCATCGGGGTGGATAGGGATTTGGAAGAATCCACTATAGCCATCTAAGTAGCAAAAGTGAGAATGTTGAGCTAATCTCTCTAGCATTTGGTCAATAAAAGGGAAGAGGGAAGTGATCTTTCCTAGAGGCCACATTTAGTTTCCTATAGTGTATACACATCCTCCATCCCGTAACCGTTCTAGATGGGATTAATATATTATTTTCATTGGTCACTACGGTCATCCCACCCTTCTTAGGAACCACATGCACGGGACTAACCCATTTACTATCCAAAATCGGGAAAATGATTCCCGCATCTAGCAATTTAAGAATCTCTTTCTTTACTACTTCTTTCATGATGGGGTTTAGTCTTCTTTGAGGTTCAATTGAAGGTTTGTGATTATCTTCCATTAAGATCTTATGCATGCATAAAGAAGGTTTAATGCTAAATAATTCGTCAATGGTATAGCTAATAGCCTTCCTATGCAATCTCAATTCATGCAATAATCTATTCAACTCATCATCATTCAAGCATGCATTAACAATCACCAGATAAGTAGAATCTTCACCAAGAAAAACATACTTAAGATGAGAGGGGAGGGTGTTTGCCACTTAGCGTGCGTGCAAATAAGTCTTAAATTTATAAAACTAGAATCAAGCAAGCGAACCCGCAGTGTACGGATCGATATAGTTAAGCAAGAATTCCAGAGTATCGAACACAGGGATTTGGGGGGTTAAATCCAATTATAGAATTGTCAAGCAAGTAAATGTAAGAGCTTTTGTAAATATCGGGAAAACAACAATCCTAAAGATCCAGGAATCTAGTTGTGGCAATCGATTCAAGATATACTAAAGATATAAGGACAGAGTTGAGGTTTGCAAAAGTATACGAATGTAAAGCAATGTACGGTGAAGTTCCAAGGCTTTATATGACTTATCTAGAAATACTCTCTATAAAGGTTGTTGAGGCTTCAGTATAGAAAGAATCTAAAGACAAGAATTAATCTCAAATACCCAAACTTGTAACCCAAGGATCAAGACTAACTAAACCGATTAAGGTTGTGACACTCGAAATCGAAGTAGAGGTTGTTGAGGCTTCACTACTACCTAGAAAAGGCAAGTCAAGACTAAGTTAAAGCAAATCTTTAACTTTGGATTAAAGTAAAAGCAAGGTTCGTAAACTGAAGTAAATCACGGGTAGTTTTTGAGAATCACGGCCGTGGAAACCTAAGAACAGGCCGTGATTTAGGGTGTCAACGATATTTCTCTAACTCTCAGGGTCCAATCAATTTACGATTGATCTATCATTATCCAAGCCACAACTATCAACCCTTCACCTTAGAATTGCTAAAGGGTTTTAGCCAATAACAGTCATTATGATATCAAATTCAAGATTTAAAAAGAATGAAAGATGAAAACTTCCGAAAACCTTCAATAACCTTCAAACCAATCTCAAATCCACAAATATCAATGATAATGCAACTCAGATTTGGAATAAACACAAACAAATAACTAGTCTAGATAAGAACGAAGAACGGGATGTCAATCCGTCTTCTAATCAAACCTAGGAATCAAAGGCGTAACTTCCGCCACAAACGACCTTCAAATCTTCAACTCTTCACAAATCTCCGTTGCGAAATAGCAATCTCCGCACGTCCCACTTGAACCCTTAGGCACGTGCAACTCCGTAGACAAAAGTCTAAGTGCGAGGCCTAAGCAAAGATGCAAACCCTAAGCGGAGGTGTAAGCGAGGTAGCGAAGGTGACGGAATCTCTTTCCTTCCGTCCTTTTATAGGGCTGGATAAAATATGTCTTTGGCCCACGTGCGTAGTAGATCGTGGCTTAAAATATTGCGTAAAAGATCGCCAAGATCACGGTCGTGGAAGGTTCCACGCCCGTAATTTAGAGCATGGAACTTGATCACGGTTGCTTCAAATCCTCCACGGCCGTGTAAGTTGCTGGAATGCTCCACGCTTGTGTTGCCAAAGTTCCACGGCCGTGGATTAGAGCGTGGATCCTAATACGGCCGTATTTTAGAGCGTGGAACGTAGATGGCTCGTAATTCTGTTTGATTTTGTGTCATTCTTCAACTTAGTATCTTCCTTAGCTCCTAGTGATGTCCTCAATCCTCGGACATGCTCATTCCATCTCCATTCTTCTTCGATTTGTCCGGTTTTAGCTCTTAATTGCCTACAATCAACACAAAGCTTATGTAGACCTCTATATCGACAATATAGATAAACTAACTCACAATTGCTTCAATACTTTATCAATGAGTACCAATATGGATGAAATACACTTAGAAAACGTGCCTAAAATATCACAATATTTCATGCTAACAAATAACCCCATACTTGCCACTTGCTTGTCCCTAAGCAAGGTCTTTCAAAAGCTTTAAGATTCAAGTTAGGATGAAATATGTGTACACTCTCAAAACCAAAATTCTTTTAGTTGAACGTGCTTTCTAATCAATAGATCATTCTCAAATCTTGCTTCAATCATTTATAAGACTTTCATATACATAATCAAAGAGTAAAGAGTAAAGAAAGCTCATGAATTAATCAAACTTCCATGTAAACATCATAACCTTTAAACATTATCAAAATCAATCATAAGAAACTTCAATTTAGATCACCAAGTCATATATCATTCTCTTGATCTTAAGGACTTTCAAACAAGGTCTAGAATGCGGAAAGGGAAGGAAAACTTTAAGGAATGTGGTGCATGAATCCGGGAAAGTGGATAACTACTCTTTTCTTTTTCTCTTGCGGTTTCCGCAGCACTTTCAACTTAGAGCTTCGCTCTCTTCTTTTCATTTTTCGACTTTACTTTTGGAGTTATGGATAGAGGTGCACAAAAACCGAAGCCTAGGAGATTGGCGTTTCTCATTTTTACGAGATGCCTCAAACCCTTGATGCACATACCATAATCCGCTAGGAATATTGCTCAATCCGACATTGGCAAGACACAAACACCCGGCTATGTGAATGGTGCCGAGTTACTCATCGTCATGATTGACTTCCCCAAACCTATAATTTCTTTCTATTCTTTTGAATGCAAAGTATTGCTTTCATGGCCCTCCCACATCAAACATGCCAAATATCAACTCCTCCAAATTCCCGGATAGGTAAAGGAGGCCATTATTTCAATGAGGGGCTAAATGAACAAAGGAAGAAGAAAGAAAATCGAATGGCCTTAATCATCTCAAAAAGAAGTATAAGAACTTATCATGTGATTTCAACCTTGATTTCTCAATATGATTTAAGTAACATTCATCACATTATGAAATTTGCAAAAGAGGGATAATCAACTCATTCAATTTCTTTCCAATTCACTATTTGTTTAAGCATGCGATTGTCATCAAAACTCAATTCACAAGTGGTGATTATCATAGAAATCATCTCTATCCTTAGAAGCACAAAATTTTCAAAATTTTTCAATTTTTATGGGTTTTTCAAAAGATTTTCTCATGCAATGCAATAATGAAACGTGTAACAATGGAATGAACATGCAAGGTAGTCTCGATAGAAGCATATAAAAGTGAGTAAGAGTTATTACAAACTATTAGTCACACCCCACCCCATACTTGGAACAAACATTGTCCCTAATGTTCAAAAAGAAAAAGAAGAAAAGAAAGAAAGAAAAAGAACTCACAAAATGGTGGTGGAGCGGCTAAAACGGTTGATCATCAAAGGTCCTCACTGAGGTGGAGGCGGTGGTGGAAACAGGGAGAAGCCGGGATCATAGTACCGCCCGAACTGCTGACGGTAAACATCTCTCATCATGTGGTCAAGATCGTCGGCTCGTGCATCCCTAGCATCAGCACAAATCTCCAAAGCTCCAACCCTATCGGAAAGGTCGGTAGCCCACTATGGCAGCTGCTCGTACCAACCAGGCGGCTGGCTGTACCACGCCGGTGCATCTGAAGGTGCTGGTGTAGGTGGCGGTTGTGCATGCCAAGGCGGTGGAGCTCCCATCCAATCCGGTTGAGTGCTATACCATGAAGGAGGATCCGCATCCATGTAGGCCTCTCGCTCACACTAGCACGGCGAGAGGATGAACCTGAAGCTCTAGTAGGGCGGGGAGAGTGTCTAGGAAGGTCAAGAACTGCATCCGGCTGATCCGGGAATGTACTAAAGTCATGATCAGCTCCTCCTCCCTCAAACTCGTCATCCCCTCTCATCTCCTCCTCTACAACTGGAGGTGGTGGAACATAGGGAGGGGCTACCAATCTATCCGCATGCATGGCAGCGAACGTCGCCTTCCAGTTATGGCGTCCAGCCATAATGGAATACTCAGGGAGCCACTCAATGCCTCTCCCAGTCCTACTCTCCCAAGGCATAGCAGCATATGGTGGAACTCTATGGGTAGGAAAAATAATGCCTCTAGTCATGAGGCTATGTAGTCCTAGGGGTGTAGCTGCAATACGTGTACATGTTGAGAAATCTACTCCTAACTGTCTACCAAGGTGGGTGACCATCCCACCATATCCAATTTTACCAGCCCTCTTATTCTTTAGCTTGCTCATAGTAGCAGCTAAGAGGGTGGCGTAGTCAGCAGGTCTACCGTATAGCATACAGTAGAGAAGGAAAAGCTCGTCTGTCTTGATTTTCTGAGGCGTCTCCATCCTAGGGAAGAGACACTCAGAAAGCACCCTATAAGAAATCTTCAAGGCTAGGTGATACATCAACCTAGACTTGGTATCAGCTGGCTGCCAGCGGTCCTCACTGGCATATACCATCGCGATCTCCTCCCAGAAATCCTTGGCGTACACGCCACTGGGGAAACGACCATTGAAGGTCTCATGGAACCCAAAGAAGGCTCCAAACTCTCTAATCGAAAAATCATAGTTTCTCTCCATCAGCTGGAAAGAAACTGTCCTATCTACGTGACTGTGCTCGAAGGAAACCACAAACTCCCTAGTGATCTCCTCATAAGCATCTTCCCGAATAGCGGAGAAGATGACTAGACCGGCTCTATCTAAAAGCCAAGTAAGGTCTCCTATCACATATAGAGGCTCTAACTCCTCAAGCAATAGGTATCTAGGTCCTATGACCGCTCTCTTGTGGATCCTCTCTAAAGCATCGAGATGATCGTCATGGATGGTAGGGATCCTAGGGCGAGGTGGTGATGGTGATGAAGGAGGTGATGGACATTCGGTGGGTGGTGCTCTAGAAGAGGAAGCATCGTTGCCTTTCCTCTTTTTGTTCTTATCCTTGTTCTTATCCTTATTCCTACCGGACACTCTTTTAACAAAATCCATTTCTGACAAATTCCACGGTCTGTTCTAGGGGTTCCACGGCCGTGGTTTCTCCAGAAACCGTGGTTCGGCACGTAATTTCTCAAATCTCAACAAAATCATACCAAACTCAGTAGCAAACAGTCTTAGACTAATTTCCGTCCAATTCCAATCAGTTCTTCCTAAAAATTCTAGTAAAATGAAGCCAAATCGTCAAAGAGAGGAAAAGAACCAAAATCCTAGGTTTTCGGATTTTGTAATCCGAATTCCGTCTTCTCCGGTGATTTGCCGCTCGAATTGTTGCTTGGATCTTGTTGGTGATTGGATTTGCTTCAGTTTTGGCCAAAGAATCGTTAAAAACGATTAACGAATGAGGATTTGAGAGATGGGGAAGGATTCGGCGATTTGGGGCGTGGAATGGGTTTTTGTGGTGTGTTTTGTGAAGAAACGTGGTTTATATAGTGACCGTAAAAATTTTTGAAAATCACGGTCTGTCGGGGGGTTCCACGGCCGTGGAAATGTACGGAACCGTGGTTTTGGTGATTTTTCTCAGGCTTTTGAAAATTACGGTCACTGTAGCTGTCACGGCCGTGGTTTAGGCCATGGAACTCTCTGTAATGCTTCAAAGTCCAAGTTTCGTCAATTTTCTTCAAGTTTTTCCTTCCCCTTTTCGTAAGCGTTCAAGAAGCGTTTTGTTTAAGGTCCCAACGAGATTTAAGCTTACCTAGAAAGAGACGAAGCCTTGAATTGAAGAGGAGAACTTGATCTCCTTCTTTGAGGTCCTTTGGGATGATATGCTTATCATGCCAACGCTTCGCTCTTTCTTTATAGATCTTGGCGTTTTCGTAAGCGTTCAAGCGGAGTTCTTCAAGTTCATTTAGGTCCAAGAGACGCTTCTCTCCCGCTTCCTTCATGCTGAAATTTAGCCACTTGATTGCCCAAAACGCCTTGTGCTTCAACTCTACCGGTAAGTGACAAGACTTCCCATACACAAGGTTGTATGGTGTGGTTCCGATGGGAGTCTTATATGCAGTCTGGTACGCCCACAATGCATCATCTAGCTTCAAAGACCAATCCTTCCTAGTCCTTGAAACCGTCTTCTCTAGGATTCCTTTGATCTCCCGATTGAGATCTCCACTTGTCCACCAGTTTGTGGATGATAAGGGGTGGCGATCTTGTGAGTCACCCCATACTTAGCTAAGAGAGCTTCAAAGCGCCGGGCAATGAAGTGAGAGCCTTCATCACTAAAGATGGTCCGTGGTGTCCCAAATCGGGGGAAGATGGTCTTGTTAAAGAACTTAACCACTACCATGGCATCATTGGTGGGAGAGGCAATCGCTTCAACCCATCTTGAAACATAATCAACCGCTAAAAGTATGTATTGGTTATCACAAGATGATGGGAAAGGTCCCATGAAGTCTACTCCCCAAACGTCAAAGATCTCTACCTCTTGGATGTTGTTGAGGGGCATCTCATTCCTCCTAGATATATTTCTTGTTCTTTGACAAGCATCGCAGCAGGAAACAAAGGTTTGTACATCTTTAAATAGAGTAGGCCAAAAGAATCCAGATTGCAATACCTTAGCGCTAGTCTTGTTCGAACTAGCGTGTCCTCCACATGGTAGTGAATGACAATGGCGGATGACACTTTGCATCTCATCTTCCGGCACACATCGCCGAATAATGCCATCCGGACCTCTCTTAAAGAGGAGAGGTTCATTCCAAAAGTATTCCCGAACATCCTTAAAGAACTTCTTTCTTTGTGCGTAGGATAATCCGGGAGGTAATTCCTGACAAACCAAATAGTTAACAAAATCAGCAAACCATGGTTCGTTACCTTTGGCGATCAGATCGATGCACTCCTCTATGATATGTAAATGCTCGTCCGGAAAGGAGTTATCTATAGGTAAATGGTCGTCCTCTAGATGTGTTAGGAGACTCAATTGATCCGCAACAGAATTTTCCGAACCCTTCTTGTCGCGGATCTCTAGATAGAATTCTTGTAGGAGAAGAATCCATCTAATTAGCCTTGGCTTCGCATTCTTCGTTGCAAGTAGATACCGGATCGTAGCATGATCCGTGTATACAATCACCTTTGCACCTACAAGATAAGAGCAAAATTTGCCAATTGCATATACAATAGCTAAGAACTCTTTTTCGGTAGTGGCGTAGTTGAGCTGCGCCTCATCTAGCGTCTTGCTAGCGTGGGTTCGCCCTTCCTTTCTTTGTCCAAGGACAGCTCCTATAGCTACGTCACTTGCGTCACACATAACCTCAAAGGGAAGATTCCAATCTAGAGGTTAGATAATCGGAGCTGAAATTAGAGCTTCCCGAATCATATTGAACGCATCTAAACATTCCTGCGAAAACTCAAAAACTGCATCCTTCATCAATAGATTAGTAAGCGGTTTTGATATTTTAGAGAAATCCTTTATGAAACACCTACAGAATCCAGCATGTCCTAGAAAACTTCTTATCCCTTTCACCGAAGTTGGGGGAGGAAGCTTTTCTATTGTCTCTATCTTAGCTTTATCCACCTCAATCCCTCTACTAGAGATTAAGTGTCCTAACACAATGCCTTCTTTCACCATGAATTGACACTTCTCCCAATTAAGAACTAGGTTAGTGTCTTCACACCTTTGTAACACAAGAGCAAGGTTAGAAAGACAATTGTCAAAAGAGAAACCATAAACGGAGAAGTCATCCATAAAAACCTCCATGATTTCCTCTATATATTCAGAGAAGATGGCCATCATGCATCTTTGAAAGGTGGTTGGGGCGTTGCAAAGCCCGAACGGCATCCTCCTATATGCGAACGTACCCCACGGGCACGTGAACGTGGTCTTCTCTTGATCATCCGGGTGTATCGGAATCTGAAAGAAACCACTATAACCGTCAAGATAATAGAAATGCGAATGTTGTGCTAACCTTTCAAGCATTTGGTCGATGAAGGGTAGTGGGAAGTGATCCTTCCTCGTCACGTTGTTTAGCTTGCGGTAATCTATGCACATCCGCCATCCTGTTACGGTTCGTGTAGGAATGAGCTCATTGTTTTTGTTGGTGATGACCGTCATTCCTCCCTTCTTTGGAACCACTTGTACGGGACTCACCTACTTGCTATCGGAGATAGGATAGATGATACCTGCATCAAGTAGCTTAAGAATTTCCTTCTTGACAACCTCCTTCATGGTCGGATTTAACCGCCTTTGAGGTTGTCGTGAAGTTCTAAAGTCCTCTTCCATTAAGATCTTATGCATGCATAGGGAAGGTTTGATTCCTGATGACATGAATTATGTACCATCATATTCATGCATATTGTAGAAGATTATCTCAGTTTACCTTGCATTTTGAGTGATTTTGTGTGCCTTTTATGTTCTATTCAATCATTTGTCGGAAATAGAGGTCTACACGAGTTTTTGATGAATTATAGGTAAATGGAGTGGAATTGAAAGAAAAAGCGGAGCAAGGAACATCTAAGGATGTTAAGGAAGCTAAAGGAGTCTTAAAGGGATCATAAAGAGCTAAGGAATTGCAAAGGAGAAGCATAGAAGACGAGCCAAAAGAAGAGCACTTTCTGTTGAAGAAAATCGTGCCAACATGCATATAAATCGGACGATTTTCTATCCTAGAAATCGAACGGTTTTGTGTATAAATCGACTGGGTCGATTTCCTTTGTTTTTCGGCCAAATGAAAAGACGACACAAAGCCCAATTCTTTTGGGCTAGAGGAGAGTTTTGCCAAACGGCCCATCTGCAAGAAACTATAGATGAGAACCCTAGGAACGAAAACGAGGAAGCCGCAACGGGAAATCTTTACACGTTTGAGAGAGATCGGAGATTCATAGAGAAGGATTGAAGGACTTTTTGCCGGGAAGCCAATCTTGATTCTTGGTTGTGAGATTTCTTTATCCATTAAAGCAATTGTGCTTTTTGAACACGAATTTGAGTTACTTAAGAGATACATTGATTTGTTTTGATGATTGTTTACAGATTTGAAGGTTATTGAATTTTTATTCAAGATTCGATTTCTTTGCGATATTTCACTAAATCTTTAATTTGATTCGATTTTGAAAATGGTTGGCTAAAACCCTTGTGATTCTGGGGAGAATAGTTGATGATCAAGGCTTAGATGATGATAGACTGAACTCATTCAAACATTAGGACCCTGAGAGTTTAGATTTTAGTTTTGCGACAACAGGAAAATCGGACTGTTCTTGAGTAAATCGGCCGATTTTCTTATGAACAACCCGATTTATTCTTCTGACGAACTTTAATTGAATCAATCTTTAACCAAAACTAATCCTTGCCTAAATCCCAACATTGATTAATCTTTTTTTACCTCTAATTGAATGTATGAAGACACTTCAAACCTGATTCTACATTTAATAGATTAGGATTATAAGATTTGGGTAATAAAGAGACTCAACATCCTTTATTATGATTCTGAGTGTGCTTTCTATTCTTGCTTTGGAGAGTCATATCCTGGAGTTTTAGATAGTTAGTTTGAACATAATTCTTGTCTTTAGATCTTTCTATATTGCAGCCTCAACAACCCTTATAGAGAGAACCTTTAGATTAGTTATATAGGTTTCGGAACTTCACCATACGATATCTACCTTTGAACATTTAATCTTGGCAATATAAACTCTGTCCTATATCTATAGAAGTGTCTTGAATCGAAATCCGAAATCGAATACTTGAATCCTTGGAATCATTTTACCCTTATTTGATCACAAAAGCTTTTGCATTTTTGCTAGATAATTGAAATTGAATTTACTCTCACCAAATCCCTGAGTTCGACTCTGGAATTCTTACCTTACTACAGCTGATCCGTACACTGCGGGTTCGCTTTGCTTTGAGTTCTAGATATAAATTTAAGACTTTGACGCACACACTTTTTGAGCGAACAAGTTTTTGGTGCCGTTGCCGGGGATTTGGTCTAGACCAAATTTGGTTTTTGGTTGTCTAGCTTGAGAGCTCTTGCTCTTGTGATTTGATTTGTCTACTTGAGTGATCTTTGCAGGTTCTTTAGGTATATGCGAAAGACTAGATCCACTAAAGATCTAGTGCCTTTCGATCCCGAATTGGAGAGGACTTTGAGAAGAAAGTTGAAGGAAAAGAAAATGGCTGAGAACGACGAGAGAAACTACCAGGCTGAACTGAATGAAGCTCAATGCCAACTTCAGTTGAGTGAGAAAGCACGAAAAGATGCTGAAACGAGTCATCAATTTCAGATTGATGAACTAAGAGCTATGATGTTGGACATGAAGTTGGAATTGAACAAATCCAGGAAGAAGAAGAAAGCCAAGACGCCAACTAAATCCATTCGAAATGACTCATCCGATGATGAAGAGATAGATCCGGACATGCCGGAACTTGAGGAGATCGATCCACTACTTCGTCCTATTCGAAACACCCCAAAACCACGGGTTGTTCCTCGCCTCCCAACTAGGGACGTGAGAGTTGCTCATGACGGTGATAGACCCCAAACTTTAGGGCAACGGTTGGACCCAATTCAGCAACCACGCCGTCTAGTTGTGGATTTCGGAGCTGAAGACATCCAAGAGTTTAGCTTCTCACCACAAGTCATCACCATGGTTCGCCAAAGTCAATATGGCGGAGCAAGTACTGAATCTCCACACCAGCACTTGCAGAATTTTGAGATTCTCATGGAGACTATGAAGCCGAAGAAGGCTACTACGAGCAATTACAAGATCAAACCGTTCTTCTTTTCTTTGAAGGACAAGGCTCTAGCTTGGTACCAAACACTTCCAGCTGCAAAGCTAGCTACATGGGAGGAATTGTCTTCGGAATTCCTCACCAAATTCTTTCCGCCATCCAAAACGGCGGAATTGAGAGGTAAAAGAAATGCTTTTTCTATGAAACCTAATGAAAGCTTGTTTCAATCTTGGGAAAGGTTTCAAGATCTCTTGTTGGATTGCCTACACCATGGCATTTCCAAGCTGGAATTATTGGAGATCTACTACAAAGGATTG
The DNA here is from genome assembly GCA_033239125.1 of Fagopyrum homotropicum. Taxonomy (NCBI): domain Eukaryota; kingdom Viridiplantae; phylum Streptophyta; class Magnoliopsida; order Caryophyllales; family Polygonaceae; genus Fagopyrum; species Fagopyrum homotropicum. The sequence continues at coordinate 89,676,067 of BSWB01000005.1, read as the reverse complement.
GATGTGGAAACACAATTCAACCTCCAATCTCTCTCTTGTGGTACATTCATGGACATGAGAGAGGATGATGCTTGGGACTTCATTGAGAAGCAAGCCCAAGTGATTGAGAAGTATTCCCACCGGAAGGTGGACTCAAATAGCCGGAATCAAAGCGATTCGGGAGCCAAGTTGAACCAAGCTGCTCAAACACAAATATTCTCCCTCAACAATGAGATCAAAGAGTTGAAGGAAGTGCTCAAAACAAGTCTTCAAAAGACTAAGGAGCAAGAAGCCAACTACATGGGAAGGGACAACAATCAAAGGAATGATAACCGGAACTCCAATTAGAACAAAAACAACAATAACAACCGGAACTCCAATTGGAACAACAACAATAGGAACTCAAATAACAACAATTGGAGGTCAAATCAGCAAAATCCAGGTAATCCTTACTCTCATGCTGAAAAGGCTCTAACACCTCCATCTTCTTCTACTCCTTTAACAAGCCAGGGACAATCAAGCGGATCAAGCAAACCCGATCCCATGCTAGAGACAATCCTAGGCAAGCTACAAGGGTTGGAGAGTTATATAACTTCGGTTGACAAAGCTCACAAAGCTTTAGAAAACCAAGTATTTAACAAGGCCGGAGAAGTTCCAAGAGACCAAGGGAAACTTCCAGGGAAGACGGAAGATAACCCAAAGGGGAGGGTTATGGAAATAACTACTAGGAGTGGCAAGACAACTACCGACCCTCAACCTAAAGTAGTCGAGACCACCACCAAAGAAGGAGAGGCAAAAGAGAAGGAAGAAGTTTATGTTCCTCCTCCCGCTTACAAACCACCTCTACCTTTCCCTCAATCTAGAGCGCGTGCACGCCTAGATAAACATTTTCGTAAGTTTGTTGAACTTATGCGTAAGCTGTATATTAATATACCTTTTATGGATGCGATTTTAGGTATGCCGGCTTACGGGAAATTCCTCAAGGAGATCCTCTCTAACAAGAGGAAATTGGAAGACATAGGAGAAGTCAAGATGAGTATGGATTCATCCGAACTCATCAAGACTATGACGGAGAATATGCCAGCTAAGCTCCGTGATCCAGGACCCTTTTGCATACCCATCACTTTGGGAGAAGCTACCTATGATGCACTTTGTGACCTTGGAGCGAGTGTGAGTATCATACCCCTTGCTCTATGCAAAGCAGTTGGTTTAGGAGAGCCTAAACCGGTGAAGATCACACTCTACATGGCTGATCGTTCCACCACTAAGCCGGTGGGGATATTAGAAGACATTCCGGTAAAGCTCGGTAAGTTTTACATCCCAATAGATTTTGTCGTTCTTGACATCCCTGCAGATTATCCGGTTCCCATCATTCTTGGGAGACCATTCCTTGCAACATCCGGATGCATGGTCGATTGCAAGAATGGCCAGCTGTCCTTCCATATAGGTGAAGAAAATATAGAATTCATACTCTCTTCCTTAATCAAGGAGCCAGCCTTGAGAGACGATGTTTTTGAAATTTTTGATGAAGAAGAGTCTAGAGAGGTGGTAAGTTCAATCTTGATGAAAGACCCTCTTCAAAAGGTTATTAGTATGAGCATCATGGAGGAAGGAGTGGAACATGATTGCAATGAGGATGTGAAAGCATTAAATGATGTGGAGGAAGAACAAGGAACAGTTGAAGAACTAGAATTAACTCCGGAAACTGTGAAGAAAATCGACCTACATGAACCAAATCGTCCGATTTGTGAAAAGGCAATCCGATTTTTGTCAACAGAAAGAAAAATCCACCTGACTAAACTAAATCGTCCGATTTGTGAAGAGGCAACCCGATTTTTTCCGACAGGAAGAAAAATCGTGCCTCAGATCGACCGATTTACTTCAGGGGAGGTCGATCCAGTGGGAAATTTTCTTGATTCTCCAAACTTCACCGCAGCTGTTCTCGACTCTAATGATGCAGTACCCCCACCTCTAGAGGCCTCTCCCACAACACCCGAAGGCCAAGATTCATCGTCAATCAAGGTACCCCCATCATTAGAATTGAAGCCACTCCCCACGCATTTAAGGTACGCATTCCTTGGCACTAATTCCACGTATCCGGTCATAGTCAATGCAAATTTGAATGATGCTGAATTAGAGAAACTTATGCATGTTTTGAAGCAACATAGGAGAGCATTATACTATACTATTGATGATCTAGTAGGAATAAAGTCTTCCCTATGTATGCACAAAATTCTAATGGAAGAGGATTACAAACCTTCACGTCAACCTCAAAGACGGTTAAATCCGGCAATGAAAGAGGTCGTGAAGAAAGAAATCCTTAAGCTACTTGATGCAGGTATCATCTTCCCTATTTCTAATAGTAAATGGGTGAGCCCAGTACAAGTAGTACCCAAGAAAGGAGGCATTACCGTTGTTGCCAACAAGAACAACAAGCTTATCCCCACACGGACAGTTACAGGGTGGCGAATGTGCATCGACTACCGCAAACTGAACGTGCCCACTAGGAAGGACCATTTCCCCCTTCCTTTTATCGATCAAATGTTGGAAAGGTTAGCCCAACATTCTTACTTTTGTTATCTAGATGGATATAGCGGTTTCTTTCAGATTCCAATTCATCCGGATGATCAAGAGAAGACGACTTTTACGTGCCCATGGGGTACGTTTGCTTATAGAAGGATGCCATTCGGTCTATGCAACGCTCCAGCCACCTTCCAAAGGTGCATGATGGCAATCTTCTCCGAATACGTAGAGAATATCATGGAAGTCTTCATGGACGACTTTTCGGTATATGGTTCTTCCTTTGATAATTGTCTCTATAACTTTTCACTAGTTCTTAAGAGATGTTAGGACACTAACTTAGTCTTAAACTGGGAAAAGTGTCATTTCATGGTCACCGAAGGGATTGTGTTAGGTCATCTAGTATCACAAAGGGGAATAGAGGTTGATAGAGCAAAGATAGAAACCATTGAGAAGTTACCTCCCCCTTCTTCGGTGAAAGGAATTAGAAGCTTCTTAGCGCATGCAGGCTGCTATAGGAGATTCATAAAGGATTTTTCTAAGATCTCAAAACCTTTGACTAATCTTTTGATGAAAGACGCAACTTTCGAATTTTCGAAAGATTGTTTAGATGCTTTTTGCAGGATCAAAGAAGCCTTGATTTAAGCACCAATCATTCAACCGCCCGATTGGACTCTTCCTTTCGAGGTCATGTGCAACACAAGCGACGTCGCTATAGGAGCCGTTCTTGGACAGAAGAAAGATGGTCTCACTCATGCCATCTACTATGCTAGCAAAGCGCTAGATGAGGCTCAACACAATTGCAACCACAGAATAGGAACTTTTAGCCGTAGTATACGCTTTTGAGAAATTTCGTTCCTATCTTGTAGGTGCGAAGGTGATAGTCTATACGGACCATTCTGCAATTCGATACTTATTCACGAAGAAGGATGCGAATCCAAGGCTTCTAAGATGGATCCTACTCTTACAAGAGTTCGATTTGGAGATTCGTGATAAGAAAGGATCGGAAAACTCCGTTGCTGATCATCTTAGTCGTCTTCCGTAACTTACCGGCGAAACGGATGAACTTCCTATAGACGACTCATTCCCTGACGAACAGCTACACGAGATTGAAGAGTGTCTTCAACACATCTCAAAAGGTAATGATCCATGGTTTGCTAACATTGTGAATTACCTTGTTTGTCAGGAGATTCCACCCGGACTTTCATATGCTCAAAAGAAGAAGTTCTTTAGAGACGTCTGGCAATTCTATTGGAACGAACCTCTTCTATTCAAAAGAGGTCCCGATGGCATTTACAGGAGATGTATCCCTGAAGATGAGGTGGATAGTGTCATCCTCCATTGCCATTCTCTACCATGTGGCGGACATGCTAGTTCCCACAAAACTTGTGCTAAGGTACTTCGTTCCGGCTTCTATTGGCCTACACTTTTCAAAGATGTGCAAAAGTTTGTTGTTGCTTGTGATGCTTGTCAAAGGACAGGTAATATATCAAGAAGGAATGAGATGCCTCTCAACAACATACAAGAAGTAGAGATCTTTGATGTATGGGGCATCGATTTTATGGGACCTTTCCCATCTTTATGCGGTAACCAATATATACTTCTTGCCGTAGACTATGTCTTAAGATGGGTAGAGGCAATCGCTTCTCCTACTAATGATGCAATGGTAGTGGTGAAGTTCTTCAATAGAACGATGTTCCCAAGGTTCGGAACTCCCCGAACCATCATTAGTGACGGAGGAACGCATTTCACAGCCCGTAGATTTGAGACTCTATTGGCTAAGTATGGGGTGACCCATAAGATAGCTACACCTTACCATCCGCAAACCAGCGGACAAGTCGAAATATCCAATAGAGAGATTAAGGGAATTTTAGAGAAAACCGTCTCTAAAACAAGAAAAGATTGGTCAATGAAGCTTGACGATGCACTATGGGCGTACAGGACGGCCTTCAAGACACCAATGGGTACGACTCCCTATAACCTTGTCTATGGTAAATCCTGTCATCTTCCTGTAGAGCTAGAACATAAAGCCTATTGGGCTATCAAGTGGCTCAATTTTGACATGAAAGAAGCCGGAGAGAAGCGGCTCTTAGACATCAATGAACTAGATGAGATCCGGCTAAATGCGTATGAGAACGCAAAGATCTACAAGGAACGGACAAAGCGTTGGCATGATAAGCACATCATTCCAAAAGAATTGAAGGAGGGAGACCAAGTCCTTCTATTCAACTCAAGGCTGCGTCTATTTCCAGGTAAGCTTAAATCCCGTTGGACAGGACCTTATGTAATTAAACGAATTTTCCCCCATGGTGCAGTTGAAGTATGGGGTGAACAAAGCGGAAGTTTCAAGGTTAATGGCCAACGGTTGAAGAAATACACACCGGAAGCTCCAGTCGAGGAGATAGTGCCTATCCTCCTCCATTGAGCGCAAAACCATACACCGTCCAGCTAAAGACGATAAATCAAGCGCTTCTTGGGAGGCAACCCATGATAGTATAGTTTTTCCCTCCTTTCATCACTTAGTTAGAGTAGATTAGTTGTTTTGTTTCTTTGTTTTCGTTTGTTATCTGTTCCTCGATGCACTCTTGGTTTGTCGTGTCATTAATCGCAGGAAATTAGGTTCAAACTGAGAGATCCATGGAGAAAGGGAGCATAAATCAATTAAATCTTCAATATCCATGAAAAATAAGGAAGGAAATCGAGCTACACTAAGTTAATCGTCCGATTCAGGAGCAGAGCAAGTCGATTTTTGACAACAGGAAGAAAAATCGACCTGGAGATCGACCTGCCAAAGTAAATCGTCCAATTTTCCATGTGTTCAGAGAAAAATCGAGTTACCCAAAGTAAATCATCCGATTCAGTAACAGAGCAAGGCGATTTTTGACAACAGGAAGAAAAATCGACTTGGAGATCGACCTACCAAAGTAAATCGTCCGATTTTCTTCAAGTTCAGAGAAAAATCGCCCCGACGATTAAATCGACCTTAAAAATCGGCCGATTTTCTTCACAGTTTCTCGACCCTATATAAAGACTCAACCACTCGATCTTCCTCATTCCACAACCATCCACTCTCGATTTCTCTCTCTCAAAAACTCCGAAAATCGCCCATACCCTACAATCCTCATTCCTTAATCATTTTGAGTGATTCTTGGCTCTAAACTGAAGTATTTTCAACAAGGAACAAGGATCTACCAACAACAAGCACGGCAATCGACTCCTCCGTACGGAATTCAGGTTTTTCTTTCCAAAACCTAAGTTTCTTGTTCGAAATTGAAGTTTGCTTAGGAAGTGTTGTTTGCTGAAATTGATTGAGGAATCTGCTTAGGAATCATTATAGGAAACTGTATGTGGTGATTGCTGGAATAGAATTTTACAGAATTGTGAGAATCGTAGAAATCGACAGAAAAATCGATCCAACCCAGAAAAATCGGACGATTTTTGTGAAGAACAGGCCGATTTTTCACTGCAGAATGGATATTGTGAAGAGAATAACTAGGAATACGGGGAAGAAGAAGGGATCTTCTTCCAAAGCCCCTCCCCCACCTCCACCACCACCTCAAAACATTCCTAAGCTTCCCCCTCCCCTATCCAAGCACAAGAAACGCTATGAACGCATCCTAGATCGCCCATTCACCCCTCCCCGCTACATTGTGTTAGATGATCTAGATTCCTTGTTTGTTCGAGAGGATGTAGATATGATGCTTGACAGGGCTGGGCTGAGACAGTTTGCTACGATTAGGGAGGATGCTTATACCGAGATCACCCTAGAGTTCCTTAGTACATTCGAGCATGATCCTAGGGAAAGGATGGTCACCTTCCGACTTATGAGCCAAAATCACACTATGTCTATTGACACTTTTGGAGACTTGTTTGGCTTTTCTTATTCAGATGCAGGCACATTCGCTAGAGGTGTTAGTGCTAGTGACTTTTGGGAGGCTATTTCAGTGGGTGAATATGGTGGAGATAAGTGGAGACTCGGGAATTCTAAGGAGACTAGTATGTACAACCTTTCCTTTAAGGTAGTACATAGGATTCTTAGTGAGAGCCTATTTGCACGGACTGAGACCCCACAGAAGCTCAAGGCTGATGAGCTTTTCATTCTCTACTGCATGACATCCACCACCATTCCCGACATCTCTACCATGCTTGCTGACTATCTAGGAAAGATAGCCAACAAAGCTAAGGGCAATATTTGTGCTGGAGGTCTTGTCACTCATGTGGCTAAGACAATGGGATTAGACTTCTCCGGATGCACTCTAGCTGAGAGTGCCCTTCCATTAGGCTCACAGCGGTTGGTCATTCGACAGGTCTTGATTCCTCGAGGGAGAGGAACACTTCATGTTCCCATGCCCTGGCACAGGGATCCGAAGAAGAAACCATCCGAGATCATATGGAAGTCCGAATACACTATTCGGAACAAGAGGAACTGGAAGGAGACGTTCGAGTCGATGCTTGAGGAGTTCTCTCCTCCTACTTACTATGATGATGATGCATGTGACTCTGAGGAGGAGGATGAGGATGGCAGACAGGGGAACATGCTCGAGTTTGAGAGTGACACTCATAGCGGTCATGCTACGGATGCCATGGACACCGACACTCATGGTGCAGGACCTAGTCAGACTAGTAGAGGCGATGAGGAGACAGAGGATGACATGCAGCCACCTCGCCGCTCATTTGCACGTGCCCCAGGACATGGACGAGGACGTCGCCCTCCCCGTCACTTTAGGGAGCTAGTCTCTAGCTTCCAGACCCTCAGCACCGACTATCATGCTCTCCACACCGACTACGACACCCTGAACACTCAGTTCAAGAACTACAGGCAGGAGACAGACGCTAGGCATTCATCCTATGATGGCCAGATGAGAGACTTATACTTCCACCAGTTCGGCCACTTCTACGATCCTAGTGCACCGATGTATCCTTATCCACCACCTCCACCACCGATAGAGGATTGAGCCTTGCATCCTATGATGGCCAGATGAGAGATTTTTCACATTGGGGACAATGTGGATGTTAAGTATGGGGTGGGGGTACTTACAATACCTTTTGTTTCATCTTATCACTTTATGAACCTTGCATTACTCTTGACAATTTGGCTTGTAATAACTCTTGCACTACTTGCTTTCCACTATGACACTTGCATTCGCATGCTCTTTTTCAAATCCTATGAATTTTCAAAAATTTTTGTGCTTCTTATGATAGAAATGACCTCTATGATGAGAAATGTGCATGTGGATAGGCAAAAAGATGCTTAGTTGTGTTGAGATGTTAATCATAGCATGAATAAGTTTACTTTTGTTACTTGAACACATGAATAAGTTATATGATTTAGTTGTTTTGATAAGAGAATGAAATAATAGTCGAAGCTATATTGCAAGTTCTTTTACATCATATAAGGATGACTAAGGCAATTCACTTCTTTTCTTTTCTCATATCTTGATCATGCTAGCCCCTCAATGAAATATGTAGCCCTCCTTTTACCATCCAGGAATTAGGATAAGTGATAGAAAAAGGCATGTTTGATGTGGGAGGGCCAAGGAAAATGTATTAAAAGAAAGTGCAGAAATTCATAAGTTTGGGGACGTTGAACATGAGGATGAGTAACTCGGCACCATTCACATAGCCGGGTGTTTGTGTCTTGCCAAAGTCCGATTGAACGACAAGTCCTAACGGGATATGGTATGTGCATCAAGGGTTTGAGGCATCTCGAAATTGAGAAACGCCGATCTCCTAGGCTTCGGTTTTTGTGCACCGCTGTCCATACTCTCAAAAAGTAAAGTATAATGAAAGCAAAGCTTTCTACATGCGAAGCATGTGCGGTGAAGAAAAATCTTGAAGGTACTATGTGTTCCTCTTTCCCGGATTAGCACCACAATTTCCAAAAAGAATTCCTTCCCTTAATACGTTTCTTTGACCTTTCCTTTGATTAGAAGACCTTGAGACTTTTATGCATGTGTTTAAGGCTTCATAGCTTAGATTTGTTTGACTTTGATTACCTCTACACCTTTATCATGTCCTTTATTTGTGTTTTCAAGAGAGAAAAGGAAGTTAGTTCATCTTATAGTTATCATTGATACACACTTTGCCTTTTTATGCCTTGAAATATCACTTTGAGGGTGATCCAATAAGAAGAAGCACTACCAAAAGAAAAGTTTTTGAGTTTTCATACATACATAATCCATGACAATTCCAACTAAGTCCTCTATAGTATATCCTAAGGCTTTCCTATGTTTCTTAAGGACAACCATAAGCTTACTATGTTCATCTATGCTTAAATCGGAGCTAACAATTATCGGAAAGGTAGAATTAGGTCCAAGAAATGCGTACCTTAGATGATTAGGAAGTGGCTTCAATTCCATAACTATCGGAGTTTCCAATGGCTCTTGAGGAGCTTCTAATGCTTCCTTAGAAATGTCTAAGGGTGTAGAAGGTGTTGGAGAAGGATCAAGAGAAGTTGTGGAAGAAACACAATTGCCTTCGAACTCACCCAAAATTACGGCATCTCTGACTTCTCCACGGCCGTGATTTTGGGCGTGGAAAGTAAATACGGTGGCTTTGTTTCCTCGACGACCGTGTAAGCCTCTGGAGGGCTCCACGCTTTTATTGGTGAAATCCACGGCCGTGGAATAGAGTGTATGACCGTGGATCCGTACGTTTTCTGCTTCATCGTTGATTTTCTCAAATCCTTCTTCATGCACTTCTTCTTGCTGCTCTAAGGCTTCAATTGCCTCATTACAATCCTATTCTTCCCCTATATCCATTAAGCTCATAGAAATAACTTTTTGCAAAGGATCTTTGAAGAGAATAGCACTTAACTCCTCTCTAGATAGCCCTTCTTCATCTTGGATATTGAATATATCCTCATCAAAAACTGGTTCCTTCGCTAGAGTGGAAAGAACGAACTCTACCTTCTCTTCTCCTATGTCGAAGGCGAGTCTAGCATTCTTGCAATTGACTATGCAGCCGGATGTTGCAAGAAACGGTCTCCCGAGAATGATCGGGACCGGACTATCTGCATGAATGTCAAGAACAACAAAATCTATAGGAACGTAGAATTTACCTAGCTTGACCGGGACGTCTTCAACTATACCGACGGGGCGAGTTATGGATCGATCCGCCATGTACAACGTCATCTTCACCGGTTTAGGATCGCCTAAACCGATCTTCCTACATAAGGCAAGTGGGATGATGCTCACACTTGCTCCCAAATCACATAATGCATCATATGTGACGTCTCCCACTCCTATGGGAATACAAAATGACCCCGGATCCTTTAGCTTTGGGGGCATCTTCTCTTTCATGGTTTTGATGAGATCCGAAGAATCCGAACTCATCTTGACCTCTCCAAAATCCTCTAGCTTTCTCTTGTTAGAGAGGATTTCCTTTAAGAACTTTCCATAAGCCGGCATACCTACAATTGCATCAATGAAAGGTATATTAATATGCAGCTTGCTCATGAGTTCAATAAACTTACCGAATTGCTTGTCTAGACGCGCTCTTGCTCTAGATTGCGGGAATGGTAGGGGAGGTTTGTAAGCTGGAGGAGGAACATAGACATCTTCCTTCTCCTTCCCCTTTTCCTTCTCTTTCTCAACGGGGACTTCTACAAACTTAGGCTGCGGGTCGGTAGTTGTAACTCCGCTCCTAGTTGTGATTGCCATCACCCTTCCTTTTGGGTTGTCCTCCATTTTTCCTGGAAGTTTCGCTTGATTCCTAGGGAATTCCTCCGCATGACTAAACATTTGGTTTTCTAAAACCTTTTGGGCTTTATCAACCTTAGTTATATGATCATCAACCTTGATGATACGAGTCTCCAATCCTTGAAGCTTGCCCAAAATTGTTTCCAACATGGGATCAGACTTCTCTTTCCCCGAAGTACTTCCACCGTTAGATGTTTGCCCCTGGCTTTTCAAAGGATTGGAAGAAGAGGAAGGTGGAGTTAGTGAATTTCCTGAATTGGAAGAATAAGAATTACCGGAATTTTGTTGGTTGGGGCACCAATTGTTGTTGTTTGAACCTCTATTGTTGTTCCAATTGTTGTTCCGGTTGTTGTTGTTGTTGTTCCAATTATTCCGGTTGTTGTTCCGGTTGTTGCGGTTCGTATTCTCATTCCCGTTGTGGTTATTGTTGTTGCCTAAGTAACCCACATCTTGCTCCTATTGCTTCGGAAAGTTGGTTTTGATGGCTTCCTTCAACTCTTTAATCTCCGTGTTGAGAGAAAAGATTTGAGTTTGAGCTGCTTGTGATAGCTTTGCTCCTTGATCTACATGATTCGCCTCCACTTTCCAATGAGAATACTTCTCTATAACTCGCGCTTGCTTCTCAATGAAGTCCCAAGCGTCATCTTCCCTCATGTCCATGAATGTACCACATGAAAGGGATTGGAGCTTGAATTGTGTCTCCACATCCAGCCCCTTATAGTATATCTCCAATAGTGCAAGCTTGGATATGCCATGATGAGGGCAATCCAATAGCAAATCTTGAAATCTTTCCCAAGATTGAAACAAACTTTCGTTAGATCTCATAGAAAATGCATTAATCTTACCTCTTAGCTCCGCCGTTTTAGATGGCGAAAAGAACTTAGTGAGGAATTCCGAAGAAAGATCCTCCCATGTTTCAAGCTTCCCACTTGGAAGAGCTTGATACCAAGACAATGCTTTCCCCTTCAAGGAGAAGAAGAAAGGTTTAAGTTTATAGCTGTTGGTAGTTGCGTTCTTCGGCTTCATTGTCTCCATCATAATCTCAAAATTTTGTAGATGTTGATGTGGAGATTCAGCGCTTGTTCCACCAAATTGATTTTGGCGAAAAATGGTAATAACTTGAGGGTTGAAGCTAAACCCTTGTACATTATCAGCATCAAAGTTCACACCTAAACGGCATGGTTGCTGCGTTGGATCCATCCTTTGGCCAAGAGTTCTTGGCTCCTCATCCACACGTTCGACTCTCGCGCCTCTAGGTGGAACACGGCGATTTGCAGCTGGCCGTGGAAAGAATGGATTCACATTGATCGTCGGATCAATTTCTTCTAGTGGTGGCATGGAGGAGTCGCTATCCTCATTGGATGAGTTGGCTCTAACCGATCTTCCCGGTTTTCTTCTTTTCTTTTTCTCCTTGAGGTTGTTTATTTCCAGCCTCATTTGAAACATCATGTCCCTTAGATCATCAACCTTCATTTGATGACGATCTGTTTCTTCCCTACGAGTCTTTTCACTCCATTGAAGTTGAGCTTCCTTTTCCGCTAACTCCGTTTGGAAATCACGTTCTCTTTCTTCAGCCATTTTTCTTTCCTTAAGCTTTCTCCTTAAAGTCCAATCAAGCTCTTGATCAAGAGGTAAGAGGTCTTCGTTATTCCTAGACATGCGCATACACTCGAAGAGATATCAAATAACAAGGGAAAAGCTCCCAAGCTTGACAACCGATAACCGAATTCGGCCTAGACCAAATCCCCGGCAACGGTGCCAAAAACTTGTTTGCCACTTAGCGTGCGTGCAAATAAGTCTTAAATTTATAAAACTAGAATCAAGCAAGCGAACCCGCAGTGTACGGATCGATATAGTTAAGCAAGAATTCCAGAGTATCGAACACAGGGATTTGGGGGGTTAAATCCAATTATAGAATTGTCAAGCAAGTAAATGTAAGAGCTTTTGTAAATATCGGGAAAACAACAATCCTAAAGATCCAGGAATCCAGTTGTGGTAATCGATTCAAGATATACTAAAGATATAAGGACAGAGTTGAGGTTTGCAAAAGTATACGAATGTAAAGCAATGTACGGTGAAGTTCCAAGGCTTTATATAACTTATCTAGAAATACTCTCTATAAAGGTTGTTGAGGCTTCAGTATAGAAAGAATCTAAAGACAAGAATTAATCTCAAATACCCAAACTTGTAACCCAAGGATCAAGACTAACTAAACCGATTAAGGTTGTGACACTCGAAATCGAAGTAGAGGTTGTCGAGGCTTCACTACTACCTAGAAAAGGCAAGCCAATACTAAGTTAAAGCAAATCTTTAACTTTGGATTAAAGTAAAAGCAAGGTTCGTAAACTGAAGTAAATCACGGGTAGTTCTTGAGAATCACGGCCGTGGAAACCTAAGAACAGGCCGTGATTTAGGGTGTCGACGATATTTCTCTAACTCTCAGGGTCCAATCAATTTACGATCGATCTATCATTATCCAAGCCACAACTATCAACCCTTCACCTTAGAATTGCTAAAGGGTTTTAGCCAATAACAGTCATTATGATATCAAATTCAAGATTTAAAAAGAATGAAAGATGAAAACTTCCGAAAACCTTCAATAACCTTCAAACCAATCTCAAATCTACAAATATCAATGATAATGCAACTCAGATTTGGAATAAACACAAACAAGTAACTAGTCTAGATAAGAACGAAGAACGGGATGTCAATCCGTCTTCTAATCAAACCTAGGAATCAAAGGCGTAACTTCCGCCACAAACGACCTTCCAAATCTTCAACTCTTCGCAAATCTCCGTTGCGAAATAGCAATCTCCGCACGTCCCACTTGAACCCTTAGGCACGTGCAACTCCGTAGACAAAAGTCTAAGTGCGAGGCCTAAGCAAAGATGCAAACCCTAAGCGGAGGTGTAAGCGAGGTAGCGAAGGTGACGGAATCTCTTTCCTTCCGTCCTTTTATAGGGCTGGATAAAATATGTCTTTGGCCCACGTGCATAGTAGATCGTGGCTTAAAATATTGCGTAAAAGATCGCCAAGATCACGGTCGTGGAAGGTTCCACGCCCATAATTTAGAGCGTGGAACTTGATCACGGTTGCTTCAAATCCTCCACGGCCGTGTAATTTGCTGGAATGCTCCACGCTTGTGTTGCCAAAGTTCCACGGCCGTGGATTAGAGCGTGGATCCTAATACGGCCGTATTTTAGAGCATGGAACGTAGATGGCTCGTAATTCTCTTTGATTTTGTGTCATTCTTCAACTTAGTATCTTCCTTAGCTCCTAGTGATGTCCTCAGTCCTCGGACATGCTCATTCTATCTCCATTCTTCTTCGATTTGTCCGGTTTTAGCTCTTAATTTCCTACAATCAACACAAAGCTTATGTAGACCTCTATATCGACAATATAGATAAACTAACTCACAATTGCTTCAATGCTTTATCAATGAGTACCAATATGGATGAAATACACTTAGAAAACGTGCCTAAAATATCACAATATTTCATGCTAACAGAGGGGTTTAAGTTCAAGTTTAGGAGGACCTTTATCATTGGAGACCCTCCATACAATGTAGGTTGAGATGATTCCAAAGCCATGGGAGACTCCTCAAGGCTCCTTGAAGCTTGATCACCCACTAAGGCTCTTCTTGGAGAAATCACGGTCTGAATCACAGCCTTTGGAAAAACCCCAGGCGTGGAATCTGAGAAGCTAGCATTGTGGAGCACTCCAGAGAGTTCTACGGGACAAATCACAGCCATGGTTCTCTGTGCTAGACCGTGATTCCTACAGCTCTTCAGCACACTTCCGTGTACTTCAAATTCAGCTCTTGCTTCCTTTTCCAATGAATCTAAGGCCTTGATTTCTTCATTACAATCATCCTCAAATCCTTCCTCCATCATACTTAAACTAAGAACCTTCTCCAAGGGGTCCTTGATCAAGATCGAGCTCACAACTTCTCTACACTCCTCTTGCTCGACAATGTTGAATACATCTTCACCAAGGGTTGGCCCCTTCATCATTGTGGATAATTTGAACTTGATATTCTCTTCTCCAATGTTAAAAGAGAGAATTCCATTTTTGCAATCCACCAAGCATCCGGATATGGCCAAGAAAGGTCTCCCTAAGATGATAGAAACCGGATAGTCCACCGGGATGTCCAAAACAGCGAAGTCTATGGGCACATAGAACTTCCCGAGTTGCGTCGGTATGTCCTCCAAGATTACAACCGGGTGAGTGATTGAACGGTCCGCCATGTAAAGGGTCATCTTGACCGGCTTTGGCTCTCCTAGCCCAACCTTGTTGCAAAGTGCAAGCGGGATGATGCTTACACTTGCCCCAAGATCACATAGGGCTTCATACTTCACTTCTCCCACTCCGATTAGCACACAAAAAGATCCCGGATCTCTTAGCTTAGGAGGCATCTCCTCCTTCATAGTTTGAACCAATTCCGGGGACCTCCTTGTCATCCTCACTTCTCCATACTCCTCCAACTTCCTTTTGTTGGAGAGTATTTCCTTCAAAAACTTGCCATATGCCGGCATACCTAGAATAGCATCCATGAACGGAATGTTAATATGAAATTTAGACATAAGTTCAAGGAATTTACCGAAGTGTTTGTCCAATCGAGCTCTCGCTCGTGATTGTAGGAATGGTAGTGGTGGCTTGTATGGAGGTGGTGCCACATATGTTGGCTCATCATCCTTGCTCTTGCCTCCATCTTCTTACAATGTCTCTTCTTCTATCACCACTTTCTTTTCCTTATCATTTCCCTTAGGTAAGGGATCCTTCATGCTCAGCCCACTCCTTGTTGTGATGGCCAACACTTTGCCTCTTGGGTTGTCTTCGGTTCTTCTGGGAAGCTTTCCCGGATCTCTATGAGCTTCACCCACCTTTTGGAACACTTGTGTTTCCAACACCTTTTGAGATTTAGAAATGGAAGTCACCGTGCTCTCAAGACCGCTAAACCTTCCAAGCAATTGCTCAAACATCATCTCGGTTCTATCCTTTGGAGGTTGAGTAAATCCGGGTGGAGGCTCTTGTAAAGCCTTAGGTGGTGGAGTTGCGCTTGTGGAAGCGGGAGGGTTCAAGGCTCCATCCGTGTTAGAATAGGAAAACCTGGGATGGTTGTGGTTAGGCCAGTAATTGTTGAATTGCCGGTTGTTGTTGTTGAAGTTCCTTGGGCCTTGATAGTTGTTATAGTTTCCCCTTCCCATGTAGTTCACATCTTCCTCCTTGGAAGACAAGTTTGCCTGCACTTGCACTTGAGGGTTTGCTTGATTCTTCAAAGTTGTAGTACACAACTCCCTCAAAGACTTAAGCTCATTGTTGATTGCATCAAGCTTGAAATTACTCATAGTGACTTCACTCACCTCATATGCTCCCGCTTTCCTCCCATCACTCTTCCTATGGGAGTACTTTTCAATCACCAAAGCTTGTTTCTCTACAAACTCCCAAGCTTCATCCACATTCTTTTCCATGAAAGTCCCACCGGAAAGAGATTGAAGCTTGAATTGGCTATCTTCATCAAGTCCCTTGAAGTATATCTCCAAAAGCTCTATTTTCGGTATACCATGGTGTGGACAATCTAGGAGAAGGTCTTTGAACCTCTCCCAAGACTTGATTAGGCTTTCTCTATCCTTTATCACAAAGGCAGTTATCTTCCCTCTTAGCTCGGTAGTCTTGGAAGGTGGGAAGAACTTAGTCAAGAACTCGGTTGTCATCTCCTCCCAAGTACTCACACGCCCTAGTGGAATCGATTGGTACCAAGCCAAGGCTTTATCGTTAAGTGAGAAGGAAAAATCCCTAAGCTTATGGTTGTTGTTCCTCAACCTAGGCGGCCTTAGAGTCTCCATCAATATCTCGTAGTTCATCAAATGTTGATGAGGGGATTCTCCTTCCATCCCTCCAAATTGATTATGCCGGATCATTTGTAGAACTTGAGGGCGGAGCACATAATCATGGGTTGCGGGATCTCCTAAGTTCACACCCGGACGGTGCACTCTTTGAGCCGGATCCATACGTTGCCCTAACGTTTGTGGTTCCTCAATAGCAATGGGCATAACTTGAATATTAACCACCGGCTATGGTTGTGGTGGTTTAGGTGGAGGTTGAGGAGGATTAGGCTTTCTTCGTACAAGAGCTTGCCTAATCTCTTCAATCTCCCTCCTAATTGCTTCTTGCCTCTCATTGGAAAGTCTCCTCTCATTCTCCAAAGCTTCATCCCTCAATCTAATTTGCTGTAAAGCCTCATCTAATTCAGCTTGGAGATCTCTTCCGGTCATCTCCTTTCCCTTTCTAATGCTCTTGGATCTAGCTTTAAGGGTTTTCTCCGGTTTGGGATCGAATGGAGTTAAATCCTTGCCACGAGATCTTCACATACACCTAAAGAGTGAGAGATGTCCTTAAAAATCAAAGACAGAAACCAAACGAGATCAAAAGCAACAAGAAAGACCTACACTATAAACAATCATGAAAATGACTCAATCTAGACCTAGAATCAGCCTGCAAGGGTACTTATAGCCTTCACCATTTGAAAAAGTCGGTTATGGAGATCGTGGGACAGTTGTCCCAACTGTGCAGAAGGAATCACGGTCCATTCCACGGCCGTGGATGTCCCAGTGACCGTGATTCTGGTGCTTCAGTCCTCTTTTGATCGTTGAGCCATGATTTGATGCAAGGCATGTACCAACATGGTCTCATGTGTTCTCCTTTGCTCCTAACTTGCTTCCCAATGAGCTCAGATACGTTTCATCACGAGGAACGATCCTCGGATGTATCGATTAGGTTCCAAAAGATCCCAAAATACCTACAAAATATGCAAAGGTCCATGTAGACTTCTATCTCGACAAATGTACATGTATTGAATGTGAACGTCACGAACTAATGCTAAATTATGCATGAATAGCGGGAAAAACTATCTAAATGGATGCCTAGACTAACGTCATAAATCGTGTTATCAAGACTTCATGGAGTGCCGAGGACGATAATCTCAAATCGAGATGGGCGATTTACCTCGAGGTTTTGGCAGCAGATACAAATTGCCCTAAGGATTACTATGTATTTCAAGACTGCTTTTCATCCTCAAATAGATGG
Organism: Fagopyrum homotropicum; assembly: GCA_033239125.1. Classification (NCBI taxonomy): domain Eukaryota; kingdom Viridiplantae; phylum Streptophyta; class Magnoliopsida; order Caryophyllales; family Polygonaceae; genus Fagopyrum; species Fagopyrum homotropicum. The sequence goes on along the minus strand of BSWB01000005.1, from coordinate 89,658,782 downwards.
TTAGTACGAGAGGACTATTCAGACCTTAGAGGATATGTTGAGAGCTTGTGTGCTGGATTGGGGGCAAGTGTGGTCAAATCACCTCCCATTGATTGAGTTTTTCTACAACAACAATTGGCATGCATCAATTCGGATGGCCCCGTATGAGACACTGTATGGGCGGAGATATCGTATGTCATTGTGTTGGGATGAGCCTAGCAACTTCAGTGGTATAGCGCCTGAGCAGATTCAAGATGATATTTCCCGAGTGGCACTGATCCAAGAGTGGATGCTGGTTGTGCAGAGTCACCAGAAGTCGTATACAAACACGAGGCGTCGATCTCTAGAGTTCAGAATTGGAGCTCATGTCTAGTTGAGAGTATCCCCAACCCTTGGCATCAAACGTTTTGGCATTAAGGGGAAGTTGAGCCCCCAATATGTCAGACCTTTGAGATTCTAGGTCGAGTTGGGAGAGCAGTGTATAGACTTGCTTTACTCCCAAGGTTAAAGGTTGTTCACCTAGTGTTTCATGTCAGTTGAGGGACTACATACCAGATCCGAGACACATTGTCAGCTATGATGATTTAGTGGTCGAGTAAGACCACACATTTGTTGAGCATCTAGTGGCACTCCTAGAGCGGGGTGTGAGACACCTGAGTTCGAAGGACATTCCTATGCCGAGGATAAAGTGGTCGAGACAAGGACCTGATAAGGCTACGCTGGAGACAAAGGATAGTATCCAGAGGAACTATCTGGAGTTTTATGCCGAGATAGATGCACCTGTAGGACCAATGAGTAGATCTTAGTGCTATCTTGGTGAGTGATGTGCTTATGTGTTTTGATATGTTTTCGTGCTAGCTATGATGCGTGTTATATGATCATGTTAGAACTTGTTATGCTAGTGTGAGTTGTGGTTATAGCCGGAGATGGTTCTTCTTCCATGCTAGCGAGATATGGTAATGGTATAGTTGGAGATTGTTTTTCCTCCATGCTATTGTGATATGAGTATAGTTTGGTTGGAGATGGTTTTCCTCCATGTCTTTGCGTTATGAGTACGGTTTGGCTGGAGATGGTTTTCCTCCATGCCCTTGTGATGTAGATATGATCAGGTTAGAGATTGTTTTCCTCCAAGCAATTGTGATGTGGTTATAGGTTGGCTAGAGGTGGTTTTCCTCTATGTTGTTGGGTAGTGTTTATGATCATGTTGTTGGAGTAGATGATTCCTCCATACTTGTGTTTTGATGCTATAGAGTTTAATAGGTTGATACCTTATGAGCGAAGATGTGATATCTCCGATAGAGAGAGTGTATATACCTCGGCGTATGGGTCCGAGAGGATTTTGTTTTGTTCAAGTTTCAGGACGAAACTTGTTTTTAGAGGGATCTGATGTAATATCCGTAGGCTTTTATGGACCCCGCCCATACGCCTCAGGTTGGCCGCAAGTGCAGAGCCGCCCCCACGGTTTTCATGTCGGGCACCGCCTTTTTAGCCGTCTTGCTTTTTCCTTTCTTCTCGTATAAGGCTCTTCTTCTCTCTTAGAGAGAGGGTTTGCTTCCAGACTTCATCCTTCCTCCTCTTCTCCTCACGTTCTTCCTTTCTTCCTCTTCTTTCCTTGGTTCCTTCCTAGGATTCTTCTTTGATCATCTTCAAGTGAAGCTTTGTGTGTGAGATGATGGCCGAGTTGATGATGTGATGTTGTTGCTGTTGTGGTTGGTTATGGATTGAGAGGCCAACTTTGTGAGTTTTGTTCTGATTCTGTAGAGGTAGGTTCTTCTCCTTCTCCTTCTTTCTTTTTCTTTCATTCCTCTTCTCTTCTTTAGCTTGAATACCACAATATTGATCTTGTGTATGTCTTCCTGGACATTGATGATGTGTATGTATATGTATTATGTTTTTGGGTTGCCTTTGGCACCTTAGAAGAGAAGTAGATCGAATGAGGATTCGAAGGAAAGCAGAAGATCGCCCTCTATTATGTTGACCGCCCTCGTGCCCTGTCACCGCCACCCCTGCGGCTGAGGTTTGTCACCGCCCATGCGGCTGTGAGCCACCGATGTTGCAGCTTGTCACCGCTCCTGCGTCTTTCCATTTCCGCAGGTGCGTCTTTGTCAAGGACATACCAAGTGTGGTATGTGTCTTTCCTTTCCTTATGGTAATAGCTTGAGAGTGGGATCATGATAGTGTTATGATGAGTTTGATGATGTTTTATGTTGAGGAATGCATTAGGCATTTGTAAGTTTTGTTGAGATATCGAGGTTTAGTTATGGGTTGGGATCTAGTATGCTCTTAGGGTCTAGGAGGTGGAATCTCCTAGCCTTGATAGTGTTTGATGTTGTGTGCCTTGCTTATGCAGGCACTAATCGTTTCATGAAGGGAAAAATGTGAAAACGGTTGTATAGGACTACCATTTGACATGGAAATCCTTTGGGCTTACTTAGCTGGCGTTTATGAGTTTGAGTGATCGTGATAGTGGTGTGTGTACATATGAATGTTGCATTGATAACCTAATCCGGACTAGGATGACCATATATGTATATTAATTGGCCCAAGTGTATGATAACGTCGGTGATAACTTGTCTAGCTCGAAATGGGGCAGCTAGGGGGTTCTTTGCGACCATTCTACCAAGTGGTGATGATTGGCATCAGTTCCAAACCTGTGTGGTGAAAAGGGACAGAGGCGAAGTAGTTCTACTCCTCGTATCACACCGAATAATTAGTAATGATATAACGTAATGAAGATAATAAACGGATATGTGTGTGAGCATTTCATATTATGATGTGAATATGTGTGTATATGTTTTATTACCTTTATTCTTATTCATGAATTGTTAGCTAACGGTTTTATACCGTGTTGTAGATGCTTTCCACGATAGGAAGACTACAGAGTGATGATGGAAGACTTAACACAAATAAAGCGGTTTTTATACTAACAAAATATCGATTATATTTATTTGTGCCTTATGTGTGTATATATGTTATTACCTTTATTCTTATTCATGAATTGTTAGATAACGGTTTTATACCGTGTTGTAGATGTTTTGCACGATAGGAAGACTGCAGAGTGATCTGGTGGGGTGATCAGCCGAGGGCTTCCATACATAAGGATGTGTATGTGTTTTTGGGGATGTTGATGTATACATATGTCTGATGGTGTCGTTTTGTACTCGGTTGTGGTTTTGTATGTATTTGATATATGATTCTCCAGTTTTCTGAATTTGGTTTTATATTTATTTGTGACTTATTGTAAGATCCAGTAAACTTGTTGTCACGCTAGGGTCAGGATCCATTGTGAGATCCTAGCCAGTGACGCCCAGAGTCCCACAAATATGGGGTGTTACATTTCTGGATGATACATCAACTACTTGATTAAATAAAAGTGAGGATAGTGGGTCTCCTTGGCGTAATCCTCGTTTTGGTGAAATATTTTGGTCGGGTTATCATTTATCAAGACGGAATATGAAGTTGTAGCGATACATTCCGCAATTCATCCTACAAATTTATTCAAAAAACCAAATTTCCTTAAATTTTCTATGATAAAGGGCCATTCAACCCTATCATATGTTTTTTCCATGTCAAGGTTAATTGCCACATATCCTTTTTTTCTTTTTTTTCGATCTGAAACCGTGGAAGATGTCATGTGCGATTAGGGTGTATCTTGAATTGATCTATTTTGTGTGAAATCACCTTGTACCGGATGAATGAGTTTCGGGAGGACACTTCTTAGCTTGTTTGTGAAATTTTTTTGCGATGATTTTATACAGTGTTAAGCATAAACTGATGAGTTTGTAATGTATTGTTAAAGAGGGGTTATCGATTTTTAAGATTAGTGCAATGAAGGTATGATTGATTTGTTTTAAGCTTCTTCCAATTTTGTGAAAATTCTTGCCTAAGATGATTACCAATGTTCGATAATAAGTCAATACTTCTAAAAGAAGTCAACTTTCACTCCACCTGGGCTAAGAGATTTTTCACTTATGACTTCAAAGATTATACTTTTAATTTCTTCATTTGTAAATGGTTTGGTTAACTCGTCATTTTTTGCTTCCACGATCTCAATTTGAATAATCTCAAGTTGGTTCTGGAGCTCGGTTAGGCTAATGTTGGTAGCTTTGAATCAAGATTCATAGTCACCAATAAATTCATTGCAAATGTCTTCTTCCGCAACAAGTAATGTTTCGTCGTTTTTTGCTATTATTGATATTGTCTTGTGGTTTTTCTACTTGTTGCTTTTCGGTGATAGAACTTCATATTTTATCCCATATTGAGGGAGTTTGATTTAGGTCATTGCATTCGGTACTTCTATTGGTATTCAAGTAGACACTCTCTTTTCCTACTTAGTCTATTGAGTTTTGTGTGAAAACTCCACCTTGAGTATATGTTTAAATATGTGATGATGGAAGTATTAACACAAATAACGCTGTTTCTATACTAACAAAATATCGATTGTATTTCTAGTTGCTTGGTTTGTTTGGTGTTTGTCTAAATATGTGCAAGCCTTGGAAAGCATTTCAAGGGACAGACGGAGGCCTTGAAACCAGATACAAGGGACAAGAGAAAAGTTTGAAGAAGTTCAACAGGAAGGCCTTGTAAGCCATTTCAAGGGATCAAGAGTCAAAGCCTTGAAACAAGTTTCAAAGGACAGAAAAATTGGAAGGAATTCAAATCTCTATCAACCAAATCAATCAAGAATTCAGAGAAGATCTTCCAAGAATATTTGGATAATAAGATACGCTCAACAAGAAGATCTCGGCCTAAAGGATTCGGTTCAAAGGATCTCGCAAAGATCCTCAACAAAAAGCGCAAGATTTCTTCTCAACAGGCTTCGAAGATATTCATCCAACATATCTCAACAAAATCTAAAGATCTCGATCTCCAACATACAAAGTTATTCAACAGCGTGAGAAGATTACGGAGAAGAAGAATCAACGTGCTTTAAGGAGATAAATAAGATAAAGAAGATATACAACGGCTATCTTATCTCAACATACACCGTTTTCTATGGAGAAGAAGAAACTCAACAACGATCATCTTCCTAACGGCTAGAAGATTTCTCCATTAAAGACTATAAATGAAGATGTCGATTGAAGAAGAAAAGACACAAGCTTACACGGAAATATCCAAAGTCTTCAAGCAATCCAAAGCATCTTCGTTCGTTCATAGAAGTTTTTCTTTCTCTCTTTCTACAAAAGCATTATCACCTAGAGAGATATAAAACTCGAGAGCTCTATTGGTATATATAAAGAGTGTTATACTAGAGTGTGTGTTACTCTGCGAAGTAACTAGGCTATTATAGCAAGGTTAAGAGTTGGAGCTAGATCGTAGCGTTGGCTACAGTGAGAGAAGAATGAGATTTCTTCTAGTTTGTATCTAGAGCTATTTGAAGCTGATAATAGATAGTTAGATCCTACGTATATATCCTAGGACGAAGAGTAGGCTATTTAGAGCCGAACTTCGTAAACATATCCTCGTGTCGATCTTTTTAATTCCGCACTATATTTGCTTTATTGTGACTATCTTTGTTTTGTAGGTTTACAAAGTCAAGGCCCTTGAAATCAATTTCAAAGCCTTGAGATAGGTCCCCCCCCTTCTAGAGTATCTTTATCTTTTATATTCACCTAACGGTTCTTCAATTGGTATCAGATCTAGACTCACGTATTTTGAATTAACCATCAATGAGACTTGATAACACCATTTATGACTTAGGTTTAGGTAGTCATTTAGATAGTTTTTCCGCTCATTCATGCATGGTTTAGCACTAGTTCACGACGTTTGCACTTAATTCTCGTATTTTGTCGAGATAGACGTCTACACGGACTTTGGCATGCTTTGTAGGTATTTTGGGAGATTTAGGAGCTTAATCGATACATTTGAGGATCGTTCCTCAAGATGACACACCTTCGGACTCATTAGGATGCAAGTTAGGAGCTAAGGAGGACACTTGGGACCTTGTTGTTGCATGCCATGCACCAAATCGTGACTTAATGATCCAAAACAAGCTGAGGCACCAAAACCACGGCCACTGGGACTTCCACGGGCGTGGAAATGGGCCGTGGTTTTTGCCAGACGGTTGTGACAACTGTGCCACGATCTTCATGGCCGAGTCTTGCAAATTTGTAGGATAATAGGTGGTCCTGCAAGGCTGAAAAGGCATCCACACTCACTACCATTCTCTCATACACTCTCAACAAGAAAGATTCTCTCAATTGGAAGCTTGGATTGGAGCTACTCTTGGAGGAGAAGAAAAGCTCCATAGGAGAAGAAGAGAAGAACACACCATTGTTAGTCTTTGATAGATTTTAGAGTGAAGATTATCGGAACCGTTTTCTAGGGTTGTAAGAATCGATTGAACCTTCTTTTGAAGGGTTGTGAGTCTTTCGAAATCTCATATTCAGCTTGGTTTTCCTTGTTCTACTTGTTCATCTCTTTCTCTTCATTTTCTTACAAATGGATGCCATGATTTTATGCTTGATGATTTTGATTGTTATGATGTATGTTGTTGGCTAAATAGATGCGATTCTAGGGTAAAGAAAGGATGGTTATGGCTTGGACTATGATAGAATAGACTTAAATGTATGCTTGGATGATTCGTTTGATTGAACCTAGTCACTGTTAGAAACCACGGTTTGTTCTAGACAAACCACGGCCGTGGATCTTGATGAACACCCCGTGATTTTGATTAACTTGCTTGTAATGATAAATCCAAGTGTTAGGTTGTTAGATTGTTGAAATCCTAGGGTTTGTTGAGTTAAATCTATCCTAGGGTGACCTAGTGTTAGCAACTAAGTGTTAGAAGAGACCTACCCGGTAATTCTTACTCTTAGATACCGAAGATGACGAACTCTAGGTAGTAGTTAGCCTCACAAGCCGCTATTGGACTGAGTGTGCTAGGATAGGTGTTTATGACTTGCCTTCCCGAGACTTACCCGGTAAGGAGAGGTTAGATCCCTAGAATACCATCCGGTTTGTGTAGAATTCCTATGCTTAGGCTCTTTGAGACTTACCCGGTGATTAGACCTTAGGAATGGACTACTGGACCATGAGACCTACCCGGTGATTGATCCCAATCTAGAAACACTCACTCCCAATATACTATAGTTGATCCAAGGATGATTAGAAGCTTAAGTCCAATGCCATAATCGGAATTCCCAACCCCTAGAATCCGTTTTTCTCCCTTTGATTACATATTTCGTATTTGCTTGTTTACTTGTGGTGTTAGCTTAGTTGATTGTTTATTTCGCATGATTTGTGATCTTTGATTGATCACCTAAAAACCAAACCAAAAACATTGAGATTTTCATTTCTTTATTTCCTTTCTCTTTTTTTAGCCTAGATCTTCACTATCCTTAGTCATTAATCGATTCAATCTCACCTCAGTCTTTGTATTCGACCTCGGAATACTATCCCTACTACAAAACGTCCCGTACACTGCGGGTTCGCTAGGAGTTAGGAGAAATATAACGAGTTATAAATTTAAAGCTTTTGCATGCATCAATTCCTACCGTAACAAGACTAATCATGAATCTTGTAGGTAATGGAGGATTTTCTCAAGGAAGCTCCTCATCTCGACCACCACTCTTCTGTGGCAATAACTTTGCCCAATGGAGAGCACTAATACACATGTTCATTATTGATTAAGACATGGAACTATGGAGCATTATTCAAAATGGCCCTAAAATTCCAACAACCACAGTTGAAGGTGTCCAAGTCGCAAAGAAGGAAGTTGACTTCATACAAGCCGACTTGGATAGTGTTACAAAGAACTACAAGGCCATGAATCTGCTCTACTGTGGATTAGATGCAAATGAATTCAACCGCATCTCATCATTCAAGAATGCAAAAGAAATATGGGACAAACTTGTTGTCGCATATGAAGGAACAAGTTAAGTCAAGGAAACAAAGATCAGCATATTTCTCAGACAATATGAGCTATTCAAGATGACTCCAAACGAATCAGTCAAAGAAATGTTCACAAGATTTATTGAGATCGTGAACAACCTAGACTCACTTGGAAAGGTTTTTACAAATGAAGAAAAAGCTAGAAAGGTTCTAAGGAGCTTACCTAAAGCTAAGTGGGACCAAAAATGACTACCATCGAAGAAGCTCATAATCTCTCAACTCTTCCTCTAGACGACCTCCTAGGAAAACTCACCACACACGAGATGGTTCTTGGTGAAGAAGATGGAGAGCTCTCATCCAACACAAAGAATTAGGCATTAAGATCGAAAAAGGATGAGTTACCATCAGAAGAGGAAGATAGTGATGATGAAGATGAAGAAAATGTAATTGCCTTGATCTCCAGGGGTCTCGCAAAGATTCTTAAAATAAAGAAACAGTTTGCAAACAACAAAGAATATCCGCGAACATCAAGACCTCGAGGTAAGTTTTCTAACTCTAACAGGAAAACTAAAGTTTTGACTTGTTTTGAATGTGGTAAAACAGATCATCTCATTAAGGATTGTCTACAAAAGAAGAGGACCAACTTTAAGAAGAATGATCGAAAGAAGAAAGCTATGGTAGCTTCATGGAATGATTCAAATTCCTCAAATGAATCAGAAGACGAAAAAGAACAAGAAAACCTTTGTCTTATGGCCGATCATGAAGAAGATCCAGATCATTATGTTGATAATTTGGTAAGTACTATTATGTCCCAACCTGAGTCTGACCTCACACAATTCCTTAAAGACATTATCATATGTGATAAAGAACATAGGGTAAGGATAAGTTCCTTGAAAGAAAAGCTTCTCAAACAAGAGAAAAGGTTAAGTGATATGTCTTTGTAAATTGAAAATCTTAACACTAAAAAGTTAGACCTTGATATCAATATCAAGGCCTTGGAATCTAAAAATGTCATTCTCAAGGGCAATCTCTCTTCTCCATCGAGAATATATCGATCTAGAGAAAGAAAAGGTTGATCTAACTGTGACGTGTCAAGACTAGAAGGCTGCACTTATTCAATTCACTCGTTCGAAAGCCAATCTCGAAAGGATGATGGGTGAGCAACAATCTTGCCTTACAAAAATGGTATAGTCTATCATGTTAGTTTTCCTAGAAAAACAACTACCACTTTTGTTAAGGCTAAAGGAAGTATTCTTATGCCCACATGTTTGTACAGTTATAAAAAGGGTCATGTTAAATCAATATGTCCATGTAGAAGAAATGATCCTTACATCATTAGAAACACTTATCTTTTATGTCTAAGGAAACAAGTCAAGCAAATATAGGTTCCTAAAGGTAGTAGACCACCAAACATGTTTGAGCTTGAACATGGACCAAAATATGTCATTTGGTCGACCCGGAAATGCTAATGTTTATTGTTTTGCAGGATAACACCAAGGTAAAGGAGCATAAATGGATATTAGACAGTGGTTCCTTAAGACATATGAGTGAAAAAAGCTCACTATTCTCGGATCTAAAGAAGCAATCATTTGGAACCATTACGCTTGGTGATAAAGAAAAGTGTAACATTATTGGCATTGGAAAAATTGGTTATAATCCATCTAACTTCATTGATGATGTCTATCTTGTTGACGGTTTGAAGTATAACTTGCTAAGTTGTCTCAAATATGTGATAAAGGCAACAATTTGATTTTTGATTCAGAAAAATATGAAGTTCAAGACAAGATATCGGGTGATGTAGTGCTTACAGCTCTTAGATGCAACAATGTTTATTCTATGAGTACTAACCAAGTTTCAGGAACTAAAATAAAGTGTCTCAAGGCCTTGACTGGCGATCCAAGGATTTGGCATAGAAGACTTGGTCACGTAAGCATGCATACAATGCAGAAGTTACTTTCAAAGGATTTGGTACGTGGATTGACAAACCTAAACTTCAAGGTAGATGAACTATGTAAAGCTTGTACACAAGATAAACAAACAAGAGGTTCATTCAAACCAAAGCAGGTTGTAGGTTCTTCTCGACCCATTGAACTTTTACATATGGATGATTTTTCTCCCAAAGGTAAACAGTACATCCTTGTTATTGTGGATGATTTTTCTCACTTTACATGGATATCATTCTTACGGGAAAAATATGAAGCATTGTTTGAGTTTTCAGAATTGTGTAAGGAGTTATAAACTTTGAAAAACCTACCAATCGTTTTGATAAGAAGTGATCATGGTAGAGAATTTGATCTACTAAAGTTTGATTTGTTTTGTGCAAAGTATAATATTTCACATAACTTTTCAGCTCCTAGAACTCCTCAACAAAACGGGATTGTGGAAGGTAAGAACCGCACCCTAGAGAATATGTCTAGAACAATGCTTTTAGAAAACAGTTTGCCAAAACGTTTTTGGGCTGAAGCAGTAAACACTTCTAACTACATCTTGAATAGATGTTTAATCCCCCTATTTTGAAAAAGACTCCTTATGAACTCTTTAAGGGTAAAAAACCTAATATTTCATATTTTAAACCCTTTGGATGTACATGCTTTGTTCATAACAATGGCAAAGATAACCTTGGTAAAATTGATGCACGTAGTGACAAAGACGTATTCATTGGATATGCTTCAAATAGCAAAGCTAAACGTGTTTATAATAAACGTACCAAAATTGTTGAGGAAAGTATTCATGTCATATTTGATGAAAGCAATGATGGTACTTTGAGTAAAAGTTTTGCAAACCTTAATCTGAATCAACGTGAAGATCACAATTCTGATGAAGAGGAAGATCCTAAGGCTCAAGAAAAGAATATGCAAGAAAAGATTCAAGATACCGGAGAGCAATCTCAAGACCTTGAAACGCATCTTCAAGACCTTCAAACTAGAAAACTGCGATGTCAAAACTCCGTTTCAAGGCCTTGAAATTCAACTTCAAGGCCTTGTGTTCGCTCTCAGACGTGTGTAATAGTGAATTAAATAGCTTTAAATTTATAACCTAGAATAAACGCCAGAAACAATATGCGGACCCGCAGTGCACGGGTCAATTGTAATAACGGCAAATACTCCATGGTTGAACACAGGGACTATGGTGAAATCAAGCACGGTAAAATCAGGTTGTCAATCAAAAGCAAAGCAACAAAACAAGATGATGTAATAATCAGATAAGGGAATGCAGATTCTAGAGGTCAAAGCATCCAATTGTGGTTCCGACTCAAGATTTGAAAGGGAAGGTTTTTATAAGGTGGGAATAGATCACCGGGTAAGTCTCACTACTCACTATCTCAAACCAAAGATCCTCTCACTGGGTAAATCTCAAGGAACTAAGGAAAGGAACTATAATCTCAAACCAACACACCACCTAAGGGGATAGAACTAACCTTTACTTGGTAAGTGTCAAGCTAACTCACAAAGGTAGGATGAAGGCACACTCAAACCCTAATAAATGATAAACCTTTATTACCTAACACTCATCATCATGGGTATACAAGCAAGGGAATCACCGGGTAAGTCTCATCCTAGGCTTGCGTATAAACCAGGAAAGGTGCAACAAGGATAGGATTTGGCAAACTAAAACCTAAACTCAGGTTTGGAACGGATCAGGTTCATGTCTCGATCAGTTAATTAATATCGATCTCGGTAGAGATGTTCCATAAACCGACCGAGGTGAGGTTCAGTTTGGTTTCGTCTCGAGCTTTTAGGGTCCACTAAGGTAAAGGCTCATTCTTTCATCGTCTTTCCCACAATCTTCAGGCAATCACCCTAGAATCGCAAGAGAATTTAGCCAATAATAATCATGATAATAACAAACAAGTATATTTGGAAAGAAGCATAATCAAAAAACAAAACCTTAATTCAAAGGTCTCAATAATCACTCAATCAAACAAACAAGCAATCCAAACAATCAGCAAATTGTGTTCCTCGATAACAAACCAAAAGACAACAATCAAGGCTCTTAAAAAAACCTTACAACTTCCTACAAAAGTCTTCAACTTTCACTTCAAAACTATCTTCCTTCAACTTCCTTCTTCCTTTGAGTATCTTCAATCTCCCAAAATAATCAACTAACCAGACATACTTCCATCCAGAAAATATCTCCAAACTTATAGAAGAATCACTTGCCAAAACTAAAAGATCTTTAGGGCTATGGGCCGTGCATCTCGATCCAGGCCCAGCGATTCATCTCGGTCGAGGTGATCTTGTATCCAACCGAGATGATCTTCAGTTACGTACAAATCTCTCAAAACTGGTCCAATAAAGAATTTATGTCCAACTTTCATGGTTCCTATGCCTTTCTTGCAGCTCCTCAATGCTCCATCATATATCTCCAATGACTCTTTAGATCCGTTGGCTCCATATTACTCCAAAATGTGTCATTTTCCTTACAATTACAACAAGAGTAAGTGTAGACCTCGATTCTTGCAAAGGTAAACAAAATGGCATAATCATCAAGAATATAAAGCCATGCATGCAGATTTGTGAAGATAAAACGTTCAAACCAATCTCAAAATATAGACTATAATGCATGCTATCAAAATACCTCATACTTGTCTCTTGCTTGTCTCCAAGCAAGAATCAAATCTTAGATACAAGATAGAATGGATTATAAGTCATAAAGTAGATCAATGAAAAACATTTTACAAAATCTTTTGGTGGTGTACTCCATTCATAGATCACCCTAAGAGAATGCTTCATGGCAAATAAAATCAACATATGGTCAAAACATTTTATAAAATATAAGAAAGTTGATCATAATTGCATAAAATCATAGAATGCATAATAAATCATATTTACCGAAATCAATCTTGTATATTCCAGTTTAAACCACAAAGTCAATCAACATACTCAAGGTCTCAAGGGCTCTCAAAAGAGGTCAGGAAACGTGCTAGGGTGGGATATATATAGGGTAATGTGATGTTGCAATCCGAGAATTGGATCTTCACTTCTTTGAATCACAAACATCTTCCATCAATAAGCTTTGCTTATTTTCACCTTTTTACTTTATTTTTGAGAACATGGACAGAGGTGCACAATAACCGAAGCCTAGGAGATCAGCAATTCTCAATTTCTCGAGATGCTTCAAACCCTTGATGCACATACCATGACTCGTTAGGACTACCGATCAATCCGGCTTTGGCAAGACACAAAGACTCGGCTATGTGAATGGTGCCGAGTTACTCATCATCAAGATCAACGTCCCCAAACATATTTTCTTCTAATACTTTCAACCACAATTTCAACTTTACTTCTCATGCTTTTCATCAACTGCATCCAAATTCCCGGATAGGTAAAGGGAGGAAAATATGTATATGAGAAGCTATAGCATGATCAAGAAGAAGAAGAAGAAGAGAAATGAAGTGCCTTAATCATCCCATGAAGAATGTGAGAGAACTCATAAAGTGGTGTCAACCTTCAAATTCAACATGATTTTGATAAAAACAAAATATTAAACATGCTAGAATTTCAAACAAAACATTTAGCAACTTAAACATATCATAAAACCTTTTGAACATATAAAGATTTCTAAGCTAATCTGCAAGCAAATATCATCATCGAGGTCATATCTGAAATAGAAGCACAAAACGTTTCAAAATTTTCTTCAGTTTCAAAAGCATTTCAGTCCAAGTGATTTGACGGCGCCCGAGGTATTCAACCGAGATGAATCTCAGTTATCACGACCTCGTTTGGCCAAAACGTCACAATCGAGGCAAACAAGTTTTTCAAATCAAGCCAAATAAGATCATAGTCATAGTCATCCAAATGACACATAGTACATATTACATATCCATAGTACATGAAATACCCCATACTTGAGACACATTGTCCTAATGGGTCAAATAAGAGTCAGAAGCAAAGTACTCACCGAATGAAAGCAGAACAGCAAAAAGAAAAAAGAATAAGCTCCATAATATGCTCAATCATCTGCTGGCGGTGGAGGTGGAATGTAGGGGTACTGGGACGGATCGAAAGGTAGCCCATCTGCTGCTGGAACTGCAGCATCATCATTTGTCGCTGATAATGGTGACTCTCCTCGATGCGTTGGGTCCAAGCCTCAATAGATCGAGTCTGATTAGTGAAGCGCTGAGAAATGTTAAGCCGTAGGGCATGATAGGAATCCGTCATCTCCTGCGTCACATCATCAATCTTGCGGTGAGCCTCAGGGTCATGACGACGGCTAGCTCTCTGTTGGGAAGGCTGGGGAATGTCAGTGGGAGCAGCTGGTACCTCTCTCTCGTCCTCCGTAGCCTCGTCATCGAGGTCAACGGTGGGAATACTAGGGCCGCCAATATCAGTACCGGTGTCCATAGCTGCAGCTCTGCCAATACCATCACCATCCGCATATCCATCAGCTGCCTCTGTATAAGCATCCCCATGCATGATCGGGAACCAGACTGATGACATGAATTATGACCTAATTTTAGGCATTTATTTATATAGATTTTCCCTTTATTTTGCATGCATAGACATACATTCATGACATTTATGGTTATATTCATCTACTTTGCAAGAATAGAGGTCTACACAGAGTTTTATTGCATTTGTAGGTAAATTGGTGAATTATGGAGTAGAATTGACATATTTAAAGATGAAGCCTTGAAGAGGGACAAAAAGGAGCATAAAAAGAAGCTAGGACGTGCCAAAGTATTTTTTGATACCGTACGCGCCAAAGTATTTTCTGATACCGTCTGACGCGCCAAAGTATCTTCTGATACTGTCTGCCGCGCCAAAATATTGTCTGATACCGTCTGACGCGGCCCAGAGTATTTTCTGATATCAGCGGGCTCGACTTCTTTTCAGCCCAAATATTTTGGGTTTCATCTGTAAACGCTAGGTTTATCCCTACAAATATTCGATAGCCTTCAACATTGAAGGGCGGACGGTGACAGACCTGGGACTTGGAGCCCCGACGTTAGGGAGAAGTTGAGGACGGCTGCTTTAGGGTTCATTTTATTTTCAGGATTAAAGACGAAGGATTGAAGACTCGGATTGTGGCTTGTGAAAGACGTGATTTTGGAGATTGTATACTTTCGAGATATCTTAGGGTTTGCGTTGGAGGATGGATTGACATCCCGTTCTTCATTGTTTCTCTAGATCATTGTGAGGATTTCTATTCGTACTTTTCTGCATTCATCAAACATACATTATTGTGGATTTGAGTATTGTTATTGGATAATCATTGAGTTTTTGGAGTTTTATACCTTTTCTCTTTTAAACTTGATTTTTGATATCATGATGATGATTATTGGCTAAAACCCTTTAGCAATTCTAAGGTGAAGGGTTGATAGTTGTGGTTTAGATAGTGATAGATCGATCGTAACTTGATTGGACCCTGAGAGTGTGAGAAACATCGTCGACACCCTAAACCACGGTCTGCTCTTGAGTTCCACGGCCGTGGAATCTCAAGATCCAGCCGTAATTATCTCTGTTTTACGACTTTTGCTTTTGCTTTAATCCAAAGTTAAAGATTTGTTTTAACCTAGCCTTGGCTTGCCTTTTCTAGGTAGTAGTGAGACTCAACACCCTCTATTTCGGTTCCGAGTGTCACAATCTTAACCGTTTTAGTTTATCTTTGATTCCTTGGGTTTGGGCATGGGTATTTGAGATTAATTCTTGTCTTTAGATCCTTTCTATACTGCAGCCTCAACAACCTTTATAGAGAGAGTCTTTGGGTTAACATATAGGATTTTGGAACTTCACCGTACATTACCTTACCTTAGTTATACCTTTCCAAGTCTCAAGTTTGTCCTTACATCTATAGTATATCTTGAATCGATTGCCACAATTAAATACCTGGATCCTTAGGGTTGTTGTTTTCCCCAATATTTGCAAAGCTTTTATACTTTTACTTGCTCGATTATATCAAAACTGAATTTGACTCCCCAAATCTCTGAGTTCGATACTCTGGAATACTTGCTTAACTACGCCTATCCGTACATTGCGGGTTCACTTGCTTTTGTTTCAGTTTTATAATTAAAACTTATTTGCACGCACGCTTTGAGGCGAACACAGACAGATGACCAGTTCTTATGGTCATAGACCGAGAACTGTGAAGACCAAGCAATACCCCTCAGAAACTTCGTTTCCCATGGCATTGCCACATAGGGAGTGCCAAGACCGCGGGGAATAAGAATGCGGTGCATGATAAACTCCGGTAGACCCAGCGGCGAAGCCACAACTAAAGTGCATCCCGATAAATCCAACCCCATCTCAGTAGCGATGTAGGTCACTAAACCACCATAACAGATGTCTCCCTTGGCCTTCCCCTTCACCTTGTGCAGCTCCTCTGCAAGCATAGCAGCAAAGTCCGGAATCCCTCCTGTCACCATACAATACATACCAAACAACTCATCTTGACGGACCTTCTAGGGCATCTCAATACGGGTCAAAAGCATCTCGCTGAAGATCCGGTGAGTGATACGGAAGGCAAGATGATAGATAATGCACTCCCGAGAATCCCCGGGCTGCCATCTGTACGGTGGGAGGTGATGTGAGCAATGCCCTCTCAAAAATTGCGAGCCTACGCACGAGAAGCAAAATTTGTAGTTGTAGGGGCGTGGAAGTCAAAAATCTTCTCAAACTGCTCAAGGGGGACGATGTAGTTCTTGTTCAGCAACCGGTACTTGATCCCTCTGTTCTCCGGCATGTACGTCATAGAACTCAAAAATTTGAACGTCGGCTCCAGATAAGCTGGCGCTCAAATGGCCATGAAGGTATCGAAACCAACCATGGAGACCATCTTTTGTAGGTCATCATCCACTACATGCAAACACTCCAGAACGGTAATATCCATGTATCGTGGGGCAATGATCGGGCGGCCACAAATACGGACAAAATCCTTCTGAAACCTCTCGTGGATCACTGGGATCGGAGGTTGTGGAGGAGGGGAAGGGGAAGACTGTCGGGAACTACTAGGGCGATCCCTAAGGGCTAACTAGCGATCAAATCTCCCCAAATTCTCCATATTTGAAAGTGATCTCGGTTGCTCTGAATAGTATCTCAGCCGAGACGTTGAAGATCCGACCGAGGCAAAACACTACTTCAATTGAGGCTCAAAAATTGTAAGATGTTGCCCCAATTTCTACTATCACTTGCATCCTATGGGGTACTAACACTCTTCTAAACAACAATCAACAGCAAACAAGCTCTAATCTGTGTAGAATCAAGAAAAAACGAATGAAGTAGGGTTTCGAATGAAATACCCAAAATGTGCAGCGTGTGGTGGATATGTGTGTTGTTTGATGCTTGAAATCCCTTTCTCTTGCTTCCCTTGGTGATTTGGAGCCAAAAATTGTAGCAAATGGTCGAGATTTGAGAATTTTGAACAAAAGGGGGCCGCGGTCGAGGTGCGTTTGAGAGGGAGTTAGGGTTGTGAGGAGAGAGAAAATCGTTCTCCTTTTATACCCCTCGCAAAATTTGATTTCATCTCGGCCGAGGTGTTTATGGATGGACCGAGGTGACAAAGCGAGGTGATTTTCATATAAGGGAACCTCGGTTGGCGAAATCCGTCTCGGTCGAGGTGCTCTGAAAGCATCCGAGATGTATCATAGTTGAGCTCCATTTTCTCAAATTCTCGAACATCATTCCTTCCATGTACTTCCTGAGTTGTATTTATTCTCGGAGAACACCTAATTTCTGTCTAAGAGGACACACTGATAACGTGATTTATGACGTTAGTATAGGCATACATTTAGATAGTTTTCTCCGTTATTCATGCACGTTTTGGCACTAGTTCACGACGTTTACACTCATTTCATGCATATTCCTAGAAAAGACGTCTACACGAGCTTTTGTCGGTGTTGTAGGTATTTCGGGGGTCTTTTGGACATTAACCGATGCATTCGAGGGTCAAGCCTCATGGTGGTACACATCCGAAGCTTTGAAGGATCATAATTGGAGCAGCAAAGGACACAAAGACCACTATTGGTGCAAGCAATGGAGCAACTCATAGCTAGACGATCATAGCATGCTTCTGTTGAAGAAAATCGGACCATCACTCAGGAAAATCGGCCGATTTTCCTGAGTAGGTCGATTTTTAGGCCTTCAACAGCTTAAGCCACGTGTCCCACGATCTCTTTGCCCGGCCTTGCTTTTGGTGGAGAATATAAGTTGGCCTGCAAGTTGTTGCTGAGCATCTCTCCTCTCTCACATTCTCTCATTCACAGCTCATTCCATTGGGGATAGACTTGGCGAAGAGGAAAACTCTCTCAAATTGAAGGAAGAAGAAGAACACCAATATAAGAGTGATAGTGAGGTTTTGAGTGATTTTGAGTGATTTTTGGAGTCTTTGATTGAAGAACTATTGCAAGGATTGTTAGGAACGTTTTGGAACTTCATTTGAAGGGTTGTAAGTCTTGCTAAAACTTAGATTCAGCTGAGATTTATTATTTTTACTTGCTTATCTTTCATCATCCATCTATGAAAACCATGTATGCTTGTATGATGATTTTGGATCTTGATATGCATATTATTGGCTAGTTTATTGTGATTCTGGAGTGATGGATTGATGGTTATGGCTTGGGTGATGATAGGATGGACTTACATGTTAGTTTAGGATGATTCGATTGCACAAAACCTAATCCAGAGAGAAAAATCGGCCTGTTCTTCAGCCAGATCGGCCGATTTAGGCATGATCCACCCGATTTTCCTCTCTGTTGCTCTTTAATTGATGAATCTGTATGTTAGGATATTAGGTTGTTGAAATCCTAGTGTTTATTAAGCTTAATTTAGCTTAGGATCATCTAATGCTATCAACCTAAGTGAGGAAAGAGATCTACCCGATGATTTCCGATCTTAGATACCTAAGATGATGAATTCTAGGTAGTAGTGAGCCTACAAGCCGCTATTGGATTGAGTGTGCTAGGATTATTGCTTGAGACTTACTTTTCCGAGACTTACCCGGTAAGGAGAGGTTTGCCACTTAAGTAGTGTCCGGTTTGTGTAGAATTCCCTACTTTACCTCCTTGAGACTTACCCGGTAATAGGAGTTTGATGCGGGATTAGTGAAGTAAGAGACCTACCCGGTAATTGCTTCCATTAGTGAAACACCCTTTCCCAACACCGCAGCCTTGTCCTTAGAATCTTTAGAACCTTGAGTCCAATGCCATAACCGGAAATCTTGACCTCTAGAATCCTCTTTTCTCTCTTTTATCACATATTTTGTGCTTGTGTTACTTGTTTGCTTGCTAGCTTGAGTTGTTAGTTTGGTTTATTATCTTGCTTGATTTGTGATCTTTGCTTGATCACCACAAAAACCAACCAAAAATATCGAGATTTTCATTTCTTTGTTCCTTTCTCTTTTCTTAGACTAGATCCACACTATCTATGACCATTGTTTGACTTGATTTCACCTTAGTCTTTGTGTTCGACCTCGGAATACTATCCCTACTACGAACGTCCCGTACATTGCGGGTTCGCTAGGAGTTAGGAGAAATATAACGAGTACAAATTTAAAACCTATTGCGTATCACACACATCCTGAGCGTAACAAGTTTTTGGCGCCGTTGCCGGGGACTAGGTCTAGATCGAGTCTATTTTGTGATTGTTTATAGTGTATATCTTTCTTGTTGCTTTTGATCTCTCTTTGGTTTGTGTCTTTGCTTTTCAGGACATCTCGTACTCTTTAGGTGTATGCGAAGATCTCGTGGCAAAGATTTAGCTCCATTCGATCCCGAACCGGAGAAAACCCTTAGATCTAGATCCAAGAGCATTAAAAAGGGAAAAGAGATGGCCGGAAGAGATCTCCAAGCTGAATTGGATGAGGCTTTAGAGCAAATAAGGCTAAGAGATGAGCTCTTGGAGGAAGAAAGGAAACTTGCCAATGAGAGGCAAGAAGCAACTAGGAGGGAGATTGATGAGATTAGGCAAGCCCTTGTACAAGGAGAGCTTAATCGTCAACAACCTCCACCTCCTCCACCACCACAACCGCAGCCGGCGGCGAATGTTAGGGTTGTGCCCATTGCTATTGAAGAGCCACAAACATTAGGGAGACGTATGGATCCGGCACAAAGAGCACACCGTCCGGGTGTGAACTTTGGAGATCCCGCAACCCACAATTATGAACTCCGCCCTCAAGTTCTACAAATGATCCGGCATAATCAATTCGGAGGGATGGAAGGAGAGTCTCCTCATCAACATTTGATGAACTATGAGATTTTGATGGAGACTCTTAGACCACCAAGATTGGAGAGCAACAACCATAAGCTTAGGGCTTTCTCCTTTTCACTTAAGGATAAGGCCTTGGCTTGGTATCAATCTATTCCACAAGGGCGAGTTAGTACTTTGGAGGAGATGACAACCGAGTTTTTGACCAAATTCTTCCCACCTTCCAAGACTACCGAGCTAAGAGGGAAGATCAATGCCTTCGTGATGAAGGATAGAGAGAGCTTGTTCAAGTCTTGGGAGAGATTCAAGGATCTTCTCCTAGATTGTCTACACCATGGTATACCGAAAATTGAGCTATTGGAGATCTACTTCAAAGGACTTGATGAAGATAGCCAATTCAAGCTCCAATCTCTTTCCGGTGGGACTTTCATGGAAAAGCATGTGGATGAAGCTTGTGAGTTTGTAGAGAAACAAGCTCTAGTGATTGAGAAATACTCCCATAGGAAGAGTGAAGGGAGAAAGGCGGGAGCATATGAGGTGAGTGAAGTCACCATGAGCAACTTCAAGCTTGATGCCATCAATAATGAATTGAAGTCTTTGAGAGAGTTGTGTGCTACAACTTTGAAGAACCAAGCAACTCCTCAAGTGCAAGTGCAAGCAAGTTTGTCTTCCAAGGAGGAAGATGTGAGTTACATGGGAAGGGGCAATTATAACAACTATCAAGGCCCAAGGCAACAACCTGCAATTCAACAATTACCGGCCCAACCACAACCATCCCGGGTTTTCCTATTCTAACCCGGATGGAGCCTTGAACCCTCCCGCTTCCACAAGCACAACTCCACCACCAAAAGCTTCACAAGAACCTCCACCCGGATTTACTCAACCTCCAAAGGATAGAACCGAAATGATATTTGAGCAATTGCTTGGAAGGTTGAGTGGTCTTGAGAGCACGGTGACTTCTATTTCTAAGGCTCAAAAGGTTTTGGAAGCACAAGTGTTCCAAAAGGCGGGTGAAGCGCATAGAGATCCGGGAAAGCTTCCCGGAAGAACCGAAGATAACCTAAGAGGCCAAGTGTTGGCTATTACAACAAGGAGTGGGCTAAGCATGAAGGATCCCTTACCTAAGGGAAATAACAAAGGGAAGCAAGTGGTGAATGAAGAAGAGCCATTGCAAGAAGATGGAGGCAAGAGCAAGGATGTTGAGCCAACATATGTGGCACCGCCTCCATACAAGCCACCACTACCATTCCCACAATCACGAGCAAGAGCTCGCTTGGACAATCACTTTGGTAAATTCCTTGAACTTATGTCTAAATTGCATATTAACATTCCGTTCATGGATGCTATCTTAGGTATGCCGGCATATGGCAAGTTTTTGAAGGAGATACTCTCCAACAAAAGGAAGTTGGAGGAGTATGGGGAGATAAGGATGACAAAGAGATCCTCGGAGCTGATTCAAACGATGAAGGAGGAGATGCCTCCTAAGCTAAGAGATCCGGGATCCTTTTGTGTGCCAATCGGAGTAGGAGAAGTAAAGTATGACGCCCTATGTGATCTTGGGGCAAGTGTAAGCATCATCCCGCTTGCATTTTGCAACAAGGTTGGGCTAGGAGAGCCAAAGCCGGTCAAGATGACCCTTTACATGGCGGACCGCTCAATCACTCATCCGGTTGGAATATTGGAAGACATTCTGGTGCAACTAGGGAAGTTCTATGTGCTCATAGACTTCGTTGTTTTGGACATCCCGGCGGACTATCCGGTTCCTATCATCTTGGGAAGACCATTCCTAGCTACTTTCGGATGTCTAGTAGATTGAAAGAATGGGACTCTCTCCTTCAACATTGGAGAAGAAAACATCAAGTTCAAGCTGTCCACAATGATGAAAGGGCCAACCCTTGATGAAGATGTATTCAACATAGTTGAGGAAGAGGAGTCTAGAGAGGTTGTGAGCTCAATCTTGCTCAAGAATCCACTTGAGAAGGTTCTTAGCTCAAGCTTGATGGAGGAAGGAGTTGAGGAGAGTAGCAATGAAGTAATCAAGGCCTTGAATGCATTGGACGAGCTACCAAGTGTTGGATTTGAAGTGCTAGAGGAAGAGAGAAGCAGGCAGGAAAATCGGACTGGAGGGGACAGATCGGCCGATTTTTGGCCTTGTGCTGAAGTTTCGTCCACTTCTGCAAAAACAGAAACTCAGATCGACCTACCCTCAGGAAAATCGGCCGATTTTTCTGACTGGGCCGATTTTCCTGAGTCTTTTCAGCATCAACCAATTGATTGTGAGCAATCATCAAGGGACTTAGGGGAGGCTTCTATGGCTTTGCAATCATCTCAACCTACATTGTATGGATCATCTCCAACCGAAAAAGGTCCTCCTCAACTTGATCTTAAACCTCTTCCTTCTCATTTAAAGTATGCTTTCCTTGGTTCAAATTCTACTTATCCGGTGATTGTGAATGCATCTTTGAATGATGATGAGCTTAATAGATTGTTGAATGAATTGAAACTGCATAGAAAGGCAATAGGATACACCATTGATGACCTTGTTGGCATTAAACCCTCTTTGTGCATGCATAAGATAATGATGGAAGATAACCATAAACCCTCTATTGAACATCAAAGAAGATTGAATCCTATAATGAAAGAGGTAGTTAAGAAGGAGATCATTAAGTTGCTAGATGCGGGAATAATCTACCCTATTTCGGATAGTAAGTGGGTTAGCCCCGTACATGTGGTTCCTAAGAAGGGTGAGATGACCGTAGTAACTAATGAGAACAATGAACTAATTCCAACTAGGACGGTTACGGGATGGAGGATGTGTATTGATTATAGGAAGCTTAACATGGCCTCTAGGAAAGATCACTTCCCTCTCCCTTTCATTGACCAAATGCTAGAGAGGTTAGCTCAACATTCTCATTTTTGCTATTTAGATGGCTATAGTTGATTCTTCCAAATCCCTATCCACCCCGATGACCAAGAGAAAACCACATTTACATGTCCATGGGGAACTTTTGCATATAGGAGAATGCCATTTGGGTTGTGTAATGCACCTGCCACCTTCCAAAGGTGTATGATGGCTATCTTTTCGGAATACATTGAAAATATCATGGAAGTGTTCATGGATGATTTCTCTGTTTATGGTTCTTCCTTTGATAATTGCTTAACTAACTTGTCATTAGTATTGCAAAGATGTGAGGAGACAAATCTTGTCTTGAATTGGGAAAAATGCCACTTCATGGTAAGTGAAGGTATTGTGTTAGGACACTTGGTGTCTAACCGTGGCATTGAGGTTGACAGGGCCAAGATTGAAACGATAGAGAAGTTGCCACCACCTACCTCGGTGAAGGGGGTAAGGAGTTTTCTAGGGCATGCCGGTTTTTACCGAAGGTTTATTCAAGACTTCTCTAAGATTTCAAAGCCTCTTACTAACCTACTAATGAAAGACGTTGAATTTGTTTTCTCCAAAGATTGCCTTGAAGCATTTTGTAGGTTGAAGAACGCCTTGATCTCCGCACCTATCATGCAACCTCCGGATTGGAGCTTACCGTTTGAGATCATGTGTGATGCAAGTGATGTAGCCGTTGGGGCTGTTTTGGGGCAAAGGAAAGATGGGCGCACTCATGCCATTTATTATGCTAGCAAGACGCTAGATGATGCCCAACTTAACTATGCCACAACCGAGAAAGAGTTGCTAGCGGTTGTGTATGCATTTGAGAAGTTCCGCTCATATCTTGTTAGAGTGAAGGTCATAGTGTATACGGATCATGCTGCGATTCGTTATCTCCTTACCAAGAAGGATGCCAAGCCTAGATTGATTCGGTGGATCCTTCTTCTTCAAGGGTTTGATTTGGAAATCCGGGACAAGAAGGGATCCGAGAACTCCGTGGCGGATCACCTTAGTAGACTCCCACCATTGGAGCTTGAAAGAGATGACATCCCGATTGATGATTCATTCCGGGATGAGCAATTGCAAATGGTGGAGGAGTACTTACTCCAAGTGTCTAGAGGAAGTGAGCCTTGGTATGCCGACATTGTGAACTATCTTGTGTGTGAGGAAGTGCCTCCTGGTTTGACATATGCCCAAAGAAAGAAGTTCTTCAAAGATGTGAGGCACTACTATTGGAGTGAACCACTTTTGTCCAAGAGAGGGCCGGATGGAGTGTTTAAAAGATGCATACCGGAGGATGAGGTGGAGAGTGTGATCCGCCATTGTCATTCCTTGTCATGTGGAGGGCATGCTAGCTCACACAAGACATGTGCGAAAGTGTCGCAATCGGGCTTCTTTTGGCCAAGTTTGTTCAAGGATGTACAAAGCTTTGTGGTAGCTTGTGATGCTTGCCAAAGGACGGGCAACATCTCAAGGAGGAATGAGATGCCCTTGAACAACATACAAGAGGTGGAGATATTTGATGTGTGGGGTGTGGACTTCATGGGACCATTCCCTTCTTCATGTGGCAACCTCTACATCCTATTGGCGGTAAACTACGTTTCAAGATGGGTGGAGGAAATCGCCTCTCCCACAAATGATGCCAAGGTGGTGGTGCGGTTCTTCAACCGAGTGATCTTTCCTACGTTTGTAACACCAAGGGTGATCATAAGTGATGGAGGAAAGCACTTCACTAATAGGAACTTTGGAGCACTTTTGGCTAAGTATGGGGTGACTCATAAGGTGGCAACACCTTACCACCCCCAAACTAGTGGCCAAGTGGAGATCTCCAACCGGGAGATAAAAGGAATCCTTGAGAAAACAGTTTCTAGAACAAGAAAGGATTGGGCTATGAAGCTCGATGATGCCTTGTGGGCTTATAGGACCGCTTTCAAGACACCAATTGGCACCACTCCTTACAAGCTAGTTTATGGCAAGTCTTGCCACCTTCCGGTGGAGATGGAGCATAGAGCATATTGGGCCATAAGGTGGTTCAATTTCGACCTCAAGGAGGCCGGTAAGAAGCGGTTGCTAGACATGAACGCCCTTGAGGAGATCCGGTTGGATGCTTATGAGAATGCCCGGATCTACAAGGAGAGGACCAAGCGTTGGCATGACAAGCGCCTCATCCCTAAGGAGTTGAATGAGGGTGACTTAGTGCTTCTCTTCATCTCGAGGCTGCGGCTCTTCCCCGGAAAGCTCAAATCAAGATGGACGGGTCCTTATGTTGTGAAGAAAATCTTTCCTCAAGGAGCGGTGGAGATAGGAGGAGATCATTGTGGTAACTTCAAGGTGAATGGGCACCGCTTGAAGAAGTATATCCCGGAAGCCCCGGTGGAAGTGATTGCTCCACTTCACCTTGAGTGAAACGCTCCTGAATTTGGTCAAGCTAATGACCTTAAAGAAGCGCTTAATGGGAGGCAACCCATTGGTACATATTTTTCCCCTTCGTTTTTCTTGTTTTTGTTTGATCTCACTCTTGGTGTGCTTTGTTTTTCTTTTGTGTTTTTGGGTGCTAGATCTTATTGATTGTCATGTGTGATGAGATGTTGGAGGTCATGTGAAAACCTCATGGAACTGTTGAAGGTACAAGATCCAAGCACATGGACGAGGAGGAAATCACCCAGAAAAATCGGCCTGTTCTTCAGCCAGATCGGCCGATTTTCTGGGCAGTTGGTCCGATTTTTCCTTCTGTCAAGGAAAGTGATGATCTCCAATCAAGCATGGGTGGAGCGGACGTGGAACTTGGACGGCTTGCGGTGCCAAGCGCGGGTTCCGACACCATAATGAACATCAAGAGCTCTCTACCATCCTTGATCGATCATCCACCATTATTCGATGTGAACCGAAATACCAAAGCATCACCAATTTTTACATTGTGAGGACTCTCTTTCACTTCTTTATTTAGTTTACACATTAGGGACAATGTGTTTCTAAGTATGGGGTGGGGTTTTCATGATCACTTGCATGATTAGCATCTAGGATAGTTTAATATTATCACATGTTTCATTATGTCTTGCATTGTACATACATATTTCGAAAAAATCCAAAAAAATCAGAAAATTTTAAAAACTTTTAGTGCTTCTAAAGCTTGGGAATGACCCTTATGATGAAATATGTCTTGTGAATTGGCTATGAGTGGTTTTATGTGTTGAATAGGTGAATCCATATGTGGACTTGAAGTACTTATCTTGAATCCCATGAATGATTTGTGATCATGAATGTTTGCCTTGATTGAATTGAGGATTGAAAGTCGAAATTGCATGCTAGTTCTTGCACATCATTTAGGAGTGATTAAGGCAATTCATCTTTCTCTACTTCTCATCTTGATCATGTTGTTTGAGCACCTCAATTGATGAAAAATTTGACCTCTTTTGACTCATCCGGGACTAGGAGCATGCTAGTGTGTTGATGTGCGTGAAAAGCAAGTGTGGGGTGAAGTTGTTGATTAAAGAATGTTGTGAATGAAGTGCTGAATTGGTTGTGAAAGTGTAGACAAAAACATAGGTTTGGGGACGTTGGTTTAAATGACAAGTAACTCGACACACTTCACATAATCGGGTGTTGGTGCCTTGCCAAAGTCAAATAAACCAATAGTCCTAACGAGTTTTGGTATGTGTGCCCGGTGTGGATGCACCTCGAAAAATAAAAAAACCCGAGGAAGGCTAATCACCAAGGTTTCGGCTTTTGTACACCAATGCCATTGTCTCAAAAATAAGTGAAAAAGAAAAGAAAACAAAGAAAAATGGAGAAAATTATACACTTGTTGGGAAGTTGAGAAAAAACGAAATTGTGGAGCTAGTTTCTTTCCCGGATTAGCATCACATGACTTAAAATTTCCCACCTAATCACAACGTTTCTTAGCCTCTTCTTTCCTAAGTCCTTGTGACCTAATTGCATGTGTGTAAGACTTAGTGATCTAGATTGGACATACTCATGATCATCTTGACTTCTTCATTTTCACCTCTCATACATGCTTCTAGTTAAGTATAATTGTCTTTCCATGCCTTTATTCATTTGATGCATTATTGCTTGTCTATTGCTATGAAACATGACTTTCAAGGTGATCCAATGTTAGAAGCACCATTCCAAAAAGATTTTGTTGTTTTTCTGCATGCATAAATCATGTCATCTCTTAGTCTATAGTTGGATCTTGCTCGGGGACGAGCAAATCTTAAGTATGGGATATTTTGATAACGTGATTTATGACGTTAGTATAGGCATACATTTAGATAGTTTTCTCCGTTATTCATGCACGTTTTGGCACTAGTTCACGATGTTTACACTCATTTCATGCATATTCCTAGAAAAGACGTCTACACGAGCTTTTGTCGGTGTTGTAGGTATTTCGGGGGTCTTTTGGACATTAACCGATGCATTCGAGGGTCAAGCCTCATGATGGTACACATCCGAAGCTTTGAAGGATCATAATTAGAGCAGCAAAGGACACAAAGACCACTATTGGTACAAGCAATGGAGCAACTCATAGCTAGACGATCATAGCATGCTTCTGTTGAAGAAAATCGGACCATCACTAAGGAAAATCGGCCGATTTTCCTGAGTAGGTCGATTTTTAGGCCTTCAACAGCTTAAGCCACGTGTCCCACGATCTCTTTGCCCGGCCTTGCTCTTGGTGGAGAATATAAGTGGGCCTGCAAGCTGTTGCTGAGCATCTCTCCTCTCCCACATTCTCTCATTCACAGCTCATTCCATTGGGGATAGACTTGGAGAAGAGGAAAACTCTCTCAAATTGAAGGAAGAAGAAGAACACCAATCTAAGAGTGATAGTGAGGTTTTGAGTGATTTTGAGTGATTTTTGGAGTCTTTGATTGAAGAACTATTGCAAGGATTGTTAGGAACGTTTTGGAACTTCATTTGAAGGGTTGTAAGTCTTGCTAAAACTTAGATTCAGCTGAGATTTATTATTTTTACTTGCTTATCTTTCATCATCCATCTATGAAAACCATGTATGCTTGTATGATGATTTTGGATCTTGATATGCATATTATTGGCTAGTTTATTGTGATTCTGGAGTGATGGATTGATGGTTATGGCTTGGGTGATGATAGGATGGACTTATATGTTAGTTTAGGATGATTCGATTGCACAAAACCTAATCCAGAGAGAAAAATCGGCTTGTTCTTCAGCCAGATCGGCCGATTTAGGCATGATCCACCCGATTTTCCTCTCTGTTGCTCTTTAATTGATGAATCTGTATGTTAGGATATCAGGTTGTTGAAATCCTAGTGTTTATTAAGCTTAATTTAGCTTAGGATCATCTAATGCTATCAACCTAAGTGAGGAAAGAGATCTACCCGATGATTTCCGATCTTAGATACCTAAGATGATGAATTCTAGGTAGTAGTGAGCCTCACAAGCCGCTATTGGATTGAGTGTGCTAGGATTATTGCTTGAGACTTACTTTTCCGAGACTTACCCGGTAAGGAGAGGTTTGCCACTTAAGTAGTGTCCGGTTTGTGTAGAATTCCCTACTTTACCTCCTTGAGACTTACCCGGTAATAGGAGTTTGATGCGGGATTAGTGAAGTAAGAGACCTACCCGGTAATTGCTTCCATTAGTGAAACACCCTTTCCCAACACCGCAGTCTTGTCCTTAGAATCTTTAGAACCTTGAGTCCAATGCCATAACCGGAAATCTTGACCTCTAGAATCCTCTTTTCTCTCTTTTATCACATATTTTGTGCTTGTGTTACTTGTTTGCTTGCTAGCTTGAGTTGTTAGTTTGGTTTATTATCTTGCTTGATTTGTGATCTTTGCTTGATCACCACAAAAACCAACCAAAAATATCGAGATTTTCATTTCTTTGTTCCTTTCTCTTTTCTTAGACTAGATCCACACTATCTATGACCATTGTTTGACTTGATTTCACCTTAGTCTTTGTGTTCGACCTCGGAATACTATCCGTACTACGAACGTCCCGTACATTGCGGGTTCGCTAGGAGTTAGGAGAAATATAACGAGTACAAATTTAAAACCTATTGCATATCACACACATCCTGAGCGTAACACACACCACAAAGCAAACTATCTAAACTAAACTACAAAAGGGAAAAGAAAGCAATACCTTGGGTTGCCTCCCAAGAAGCGCTTGGTTTAAGGTCGCTAGTTGGACCGTACATCACTCTTAAGAAAGGTGCAAAGGTGCAATCTCCTCACCTGGAACTTACGGTTGATATTTCTTCAACCTATGACCGTTGACCTTAAAGCTTCCGCTAGCTTCACCCCATACTTCAACCACACCATAGGGAAAGGCATTTTTCACAATGTAAGGTCCCGTCCAATGCTCTACCATATGTAAATGCTCATCAGGGAATGAATCATCAATGGGTAAATCGTCCTTCTCGAGCGAGGTAGGTGGCAGCCGGTTGAGGTGGTTTGCCACGAAATTCTCGGACCCCTTCTTATCGCGAATCTCTAAGTCAAACTCTTGAAGTAGGAGAATCCAACGAATAAGGCGCGGCTTTGCATCTTTCTTAGCTAGCAAGCATCGAATAGCTACATGGTCAGTATAAACAATAACTTTCGCTCTCACTAAGTAAGCACGAAACTTCTCAAATACATAGACAACTGCCAAGAGCTCCTTCTCGGTGGTGGCATAATTCAGTTGAGTATCATCTAGCGTCTTGCTAGCATAATAAATGGCGTTGGTCCGGCTATCCTTCTTTTGTCCAAGTACCTCTCCTACAGCCACATCACTAGCATCACACATGATCTCGAAGGGCAAGGTCCAATCAGGAGGTTGAATGATTGGAGCGGTGATTAATTATTCCTCTATCCTGTAAAAAGCATCAAGGCATTCGTGCGAGAACTCAAAAATAGCATCCTTATTCAAAAGATTAGTAAGCGGTTTAGAGATTTTAGAGAAATCCTTGATAAACCTCCTGTAGAAACTTGCATGCCCTAGAAAACTCCGCACACCCTTAATAGAACAAGGTGGAGGAAATTTCTCAATGATCTCGATCTTAGCTCGATCCACCTCTATACCTCAGTTGGAAACGAGGTGTCCTAGCACAATTTCTTCGCCAACCATGAAGTGACACTTCTCCCAATTCAAAACGAGATTAGTGTCTTCACAACGTTGTAATACTAGAGAAAAGTTAGCCAAACAATTATCAAAAGAGGAGCCATATACCGAAAAATCATCCATGAATATCTCCATGATCTCCTCAATATACTCGGAAAAGATAGCCATCATATAACGCTGAAAAGTGGCGGGTGTGTTACACAATCCGAATGGCATCCTTCGGTAAGCAAATGTCCCCCATGGACAAGTGAAAGTGGTCTTCTCTTGATCATCCGGGTGAATATGAATCTGAAAGAAACCACTATAACCATCTAAATAGCAAAAATGGGAGTGTTGTGCTAATCATTGAAGCATTTGATCAATGAATGAAAGGGGGAAATGGTCCTTTCTCGTTGCCAAATTCAATTTCCTATAGTCAATGCACATCCTCCAGCCCATAACGATTCTTGTGGGAATCAAATCGTTGTTCTTGTTGGTTACAATGGTCATCCCACCCTTCTTGGGAACTACATGCACTGGACTCACCCATTTTCTATCCGATATCGAAAATATGATACCTGCATCAAGCAACTTAAGAACCTCTTTCTTCACAACCTCTTTCATGATCGGATATAACCGTCTTTGAGGTTCCTGTGAAGTC
Organism: Fagopyrum homotropicum; assembly: GCA_033239125.1. NCBI lineage: Eukaryota > Viridiplantae > Streptophyta > Magnoliopsida > Caryophyllales > Polygonaceae > Fagopyrum > Fagopyrum homotropicum. The sequence continues at coordinate 89,628,223 of BSWB01000005.1, read as the reverse complement.
TTGTGATCATCTTCCATTAGTATCTTATGCATAAAAAGAGAAGGCTTACTACCAACTAGATCATCAATAGTATATCTCAAAGCCTTTCTATGTTTTCTCAACTCATGCATCAACTTAGATAACTCATCATTAGAAAGAGTAGCACTAACAATGATAGGATATGTAGAATCCGGACCAAGGAAAGCGTAGTACCTTAAGTGAGTTGGGAGTGGGAGGTGCTTTAAGTGGTGGATCCGTACCTCCTTCCTCTATCGAAGAGGACTTAGAAACTTCAAAAGAGGTGGAAGAAACAATTGCATCATCAAAGAAGAGAACATCCCTTGAGGAATAGGAGACGTCGTTTGCCTCAGGAGAGACTCGGTCGAGGTATCTAGGGTTAGCCTGAGGTGATGAACCGAGGTGATCTTAAGTTGACACCATCTCGCTTGCTTTAGAAACTGTCTCGGTCATGGACCGAGGTGATGGACTGAGGTATTCTCTAGAGAAGGTCACCTCGCTTGCTCCAGAAACCATTTTGGTCGAGGTACTGGGAGGGTGACCAAAACCTAATGTGCTTTTCGTCTCCTGGATGAGTTTTTCAAATCCAGTTCTTGGGTCCACTTCCAATGCTTCCAAGCTTCGTGCATCTGCATCACATAAAACATCTACAACTTTCTCCATCAAACTAAAACTCAAAACTTTCTCAAGAGGATCTTTAATTAAGATAGAGCTCACCAATTCTCGAGAATCTTCTTCATCATAGATGTTGAAGATGTCATCCTCTAAGGGTTCTTCTTTCATCGTGGCTAAGAGTGCAAACTCCACATGATCTTTCCTAATATTGAATGACAACTTGGCGTTCTTACAATCAACGTTGCATCCCGATGTTGCAAGAAATCGTCTTCCGAGAATGATGGGAATAGGATAATCTGCAGGAATGTTCAATACCATAAAATCCATAGGTATGTAGAAATTACCTAGCTTGACAGGAACGTCCTCTAAGATTCTAACGGGACGAGTAATAGAACGATCCGCTATGTATAAATTCATCTTCACGGGCTTAAGATCTCCAAGACCAATCTTCTCACAAAGTGTTAGAGGAATGATGCTCGTACTAGCTCCTAGATCACATAGTGCATCATAAGGCACATCCCCAAATTCGATGGGAATGCAAAACGAACCGGGATCTCTTTACTTTGGTGGCATGTTTTCTTTCATAATTTGAATGAGCTCTGAAGATCTAGAGGTCATCCGCACTTCTCCAAAGTCTTCCAGCTTTCTTTTCCTTGACAAGATCTCCTTCAGAAACTTCCCGTAGACGGGTATACCTAAGATAGCATTAATGAAAGGGATGTTAATATGTAGCTTATTCATAAGGTCAAGAAACTTACCAAAGTGTTCTTCTTCAGACTTCTCTTTCGCTTTCTGGGGCTCTATCTCGCTTGGCACCTCGACCGAGGTGTTCTTTGTCAGATCGTGGTCCGATCGAGGTACTGGATCAGTCGTCTTCAATCCACTCTGTGTGGTGATTGCCAAGACCTGCCCCTTTGGGTTGTTCTCCGTCTTTCCTGTGAATCTTGGTGCTTCATTAGCCTTGTTGAAAACTTGATGCTCCAAGGCTTTTTGTGCCTTTGAAAATGTGTTCATAGAATTTTCCATAGCATTGAGCTTGGTCATGATTACTTCCAGCACAGCATCCGTCTTCTCCTTAGGCTGCTGGAATGAGTTTGATGACGGATCTTGACTCTTCAATGGAATAGAAGAAGAAGAAGAAGAAGAAGAAGGGGGAGTTAGAGCACTTTCAGCATGAGAATAAGTGTTACCGGGATTTTATTGATTTAATCTCCAATTGTTGTTGAAATTTCCGTTGTTGTTGTTGTTGTAATTGTTTTTCTTTGGCCCTTGATAGTTTCCTCTTCCCCAGTATTCAACATCTTGCTCCTTGGATGTTACCTTAATTTGAGCTAATAAAAGCTCCTTCAAAGCCTTGACTTCATTGTTGAGGGTAGTGAGTTGAGCAACACTCAAATTAGTAAGATTCGGATAATCCAACTCGTTTCGCTCCATCTTCAACCCTTCGATGGGAGTACTTCTCCATGTGTAAAGCTTGCTTCTCAACAAACTCCCAAGCTTCATCAACCGGTGTATCCATAAAAGTGTCAGCAGAAAGTGATTGGATTTTGAATTGAGTTTCCTCATCCAAACACTTGAAGTAAATCTCTAGCAACTCAATCTTTGGAATCCCATGGTGAGGGCAATCCAATAAAAGGTCCTTGAACCTTTCTCATGACTTGAACAAACTTTTTCTATCCTTCATGACAAAAGCATTAATCTTACCCCTTAACTCCGCAGTTTTTGATGGGGGAAATAACTTAATGAGGAACTCCATAGTCATCTCTTTCCATGTGTTAAATCTTCCAGCTAGAAGAGATTGATACCAAGCAAGCACCTTGTCTTTCAAAGAGAAGTATAAAGTCCTTAGTTTGTAGTTGTTGTTCTCCACTCTTGATGGTCTCAAAGTCTCCATAAGAATCTCATAGTTTTGCAAGTGTTGATGTGGAGATTCTCTTTCCATGCCTCCAAATTGATATTTTCAAATCATTGTGAGGACTTGAGGTCGAAGCTCGTAGTCATGCTCAGCTGGATCTCCTAGATTAACTCCAAGACGCCGCACTTGTTGATTTGGGTCCATCCTTTGACCTAGGGTTTGCGGTTCTCCAGCGATCAGGTTACCTCGGTCAACCCTAGCCGGAAACCGAGGTGGGGTGAAGGTATCTCGACCGGTGTAGGTAGGTCACGATTCTGCCTCGGTCCGATAACTGGGTTCGGTCGAGGTAGAATGTGAGCTTGCAGTTCGGCCATGTTGGCTCAAATCTCTTCCGTTCTTGCACGAGCTTCCTCTCTTTCTCGTTGTAAAGCTTCATTACTCATCCAAAGTTGTTCTAATGTGTCCTTCAATTCAGCTTCAAGATCTCAATTATCTTGTTCAGCCATCTTAGCTTCTTTCAATCTTCTCTTGTAGGTCTTTTCTGGTTCAAGATCGTAAGGAACGATTTTTTTCCCAGCACGAGTTCTTCGCATAAACCTAAATAAAGATCTTGCGAAATCACTCAAGTAAAGCAATCAATAGCAACAAGGGCAGCAACCCTAAAAGACAACCAAATACCGGACTTGGTCTTGACCAAGTCCCCGGCAACGGTGCCAAAAACTTTTTCGCTCTCACACGTGTGTGTAGTAGTGAGCGAAATAGCTTTAAATTTATAACCTAACATAAAAGCCTGAAACAATATGTGAACCCGCAGTGTACGGATCAATTGTAATAACGGCAAATACTCTAGAGTTGAACACAAGGACTATGGTGAAATCAAGCACGGTAAAATCAGGTTGTCAATCAAAAGGAAAGCAACAAAACAAGATTATGTAATAATCAGAGAAGAGAATGCATATTCTAGAGGTTAAAGCATCCAGTTGTGGTTCCGACTCAAGATTTCTAAGGATAATGTGGACAAAGCTGAGGTTTGCAAGGGAAGGTATTTCTAAGCTGGGAATAGATCACCGGCTAAATCTCACTACTCACTATCCCAAACCAAAGATCCTTTCACCGGGTAAGTCTCAAGCAACTAAGGAAAGGAACTATAATCTCAAACCAACACGCCACCTAAGGGGATAGAACTAACTTTTACCGGGTAAGTCTCAAGCTAACTCACAAAGGTAGGATGAAGGCATACTCAAACCCTAATAAAGGATAAACCTTTATCACCTAACACTCATTATCATGGGTATACAAGCAAAGGAATCATCGGGTAAGTCTCATCCTAGGCTTGCGTATAAACCAAGAAAGGTGCAACAAGGATAGGATTTGGCAAACTAAACACAAGTTTGGATTGGATCAGGTTCACGTCTCGCTCAGTTCATATCGATCTCGGTCGAGATGTTCTATGAACTGACCGAGGTGAGGTTCAGTTTGGTTTCGACTCGAGCTTTTAGGGTCGACTAAGGTAAAGGCTCTTTCTTTCATCGTCTTTCCCACAACCTTCAGTCAATCACCCTAGAATTGCAAGAGAATTTAGCCAATAATCATCATGATAATAACAAACAAGTATATTTGAAAAGAAGCAATAACCAAACAAGAAAACCTTACCCCAAAGGTCTCAATAATCACTCAATTAAACAAACAGTCAATCCAAACAATCAACACTCAATAACAAACCAAAAGACAACAACCAAGGCTCCTAAGAAAACCTTACAACTTCCTTTAAAAGCCTTCAATTTTCACTTCAAAACTAACTTCCTTCAACTTCCTTCTTCCTTGGAGTATCTTCAATCTTCCAAAATAATCAGCTAACCAGACATACTTCCATCCAGAAAATATCTCCAAACTTATAGAAGAATCACTTGCCAAAAATAAAAGATCTCGTAGGATATGGGTTGTGCGTCTCGATCCAGGCCCAACGATTTATCTCGGTCGAGGTGATCTTGTAGCCAACCGAGATGATCTTCAGTTACATACAAATCTCTCAAAACTGGTCCAATAAAGAATTTATGTCTAGCTTCCATGGTTCATATGCCTTCCTTGTAGCTCCTCAATGCTCCATAATGTAGCTCCAATGACTCCTTAGATCCCTTGGCTCGATATTGCTCCAAAACGTGTCATTTTCCCTACAATTACAACAAGACTAGGTGTAGACCTTGATTCTTGCAAAGGTAAACAAAACAACATAATCATCAAGAATATACAGCCATGCATGCAGATTTTTGAAGAAAAAGCGTCCAAACCAATTTCAAAATATAAACTATAATGCATGTTATCACCTCGATATAGGATCCAAGGGCAATACTCCAGCGGTACCTGAATCAAGTCAAGCATATGAGCCACAATCTTCAGGATATGCTCCATCTTACAAATGAAGGAAGTTTCAACATTCTTCATACCATCCACAATAGAATGTCATCTCAGATCCAAACGCAGGAGTTTAAACTCGATCCAAAGTTAACAACCTATGTGCGTTATCGGCGTTCGTTTCTCTTATTGAGCCCAAGAATTACATTCAAGCTCTTCAAGAACCTGACTGGATCATTACGATGCAAAATGAGCTAAATGAGTTTGAGAGAAACAAGGTTTGGACTCTTACAACAAGATCAAAGCATCAATCCGTCATTGGCATGAAATGGGTTTTTTGAAACAAGTTGGATGAAAATGGTAAAGTCATTCGAAATAAAGCACGACTTGTAGCTCAAGGCTATAACCAAGAGGAAGGTATTGACTATGAGGAGACTTTTGTTACGGTTGCTAGGTTTGAAGCCATACGTATGCTACTTGCGTTCGCATCTTTCATGAGCATAAAGTTATTTCAAATGGATGTAAAATGTGCTTTTCTAAACGGTTTCTTAGAAGAAGAAGTCTATGTTGCTCAACCACTTGGTTTTGAAAATGATGATTTTCCGGATCATGTTTTTAAATTGGACAAGGCTTTTTATGGTCTTAAGCAAGCTCCTAGAGCTTGATATGAAAGATTGTCCAAGTATCTCCTTGATAACAATTTCAAAAGAGGTTTAATTGACAAAACTTTATTTATCAAAACCAGAGGCAATGATATATTAGTAGGACAAATCTATGTTGATGATATATTATTCGGTGCTACTAACGATTCCCTATGCAAGGAATTTTCAGATAATATGTGCAAGGAATACAAAATGAGCTTAATGGGTGAGTTAAATTTCTTCCTTGTACTTCAAGTTACACAAGCAAAGAAAGGAATTTTTCTCAATCAAAGCAAGTATACCAAGGACTTGCTTAAGAAGTATAAGATGGATCAAGCCAAGGTCGCAAAGACTCCAACGAGCTCTACACTTTCGCTTGACCTTGACAAAGATGGCAAAAGTGTTTTACAAAAGGAGTATTGAGGTATGATCAGTTTTATATTATATCTAACCGCTAGTCGACCTAACATTATGTTTAGTGTGTGCATGTGTGCAAGATTTCAAGATGATTCTAAAGAGTCACACTTGATATCTATGAAAAGTATATTTATGTATCTTAATGGCACTAAGGATTTAGGGTTATGATACCCACGTCAAAGCTCGTTTCACCTCGTTAGCTATTCAGATGCAGACTTTGCAAGTTATAAGGTTGATAGAAAAGTACCTATGGATGTTGTCAATTCTTAGAGGCATCCCTAATCAGTTGGCACTCCAAGAAGCAAAACTCTGTCGCCCTATCCACAGCTGAAGCCGAATACATAGTTGTGGAGCCTGTTGCGCACAAATTCTATGGATAGCTCAACAACTTCGTGATCTTGGCATTGATTTGAAAAGTATTCTGATAAAATGTGATAATACTAGTGCTATTTCGATTAATAAAAATCATGTGCAGCATTCAAGGACAAAGCATATCGATGTAAGGCATCACTTTATATGTGATCATATTGAGAAAGGTGATGTTTTGATTTCTTTTATATTAACTGACTTGCAGCTTGCAAATATCTTTACTAAGCCTCTACCTGAAGATCAATTCAATTTTATTAGATTAGAGCTTGGTATGTTGAATAAGGAAGCATTAACGTTAGGGGAGTAAATCGTTTTATTTTCTCCTTTGTATGCAACCCACTTTTCAATTTCAAGGACCTTGAAAATTAAATACAAGGGCCTTGAAATGGAATTCAAGGGCAAAATTGAATATCACGGATCTATTTAGGGGTTAATATATTTTAGATATTTTAATCCCTAAATTACTTTATAGAAGGATTTTTAAAATGATTTCAAAAGCCTTTATTTTTAGATTCAAAGAATTTTGAAAAGTGATTACAAAATTTATGGAAAGAATTTTAATCAAAATTGATTCTCCCAAAATTTTGATTCTCCCAAGATCCTAGTGAACCGATGATGAAGTGACTTCTTCCCTTAAATACCACATTTCTCCTTTATTTATCTCTTCCGCTTCAACTTCTCTTTGCAAACCCTCTACTTTACTCTTTCGTTTTCAAACACTTTTCAACTTCTTTCAAAAACTATCCATGGCTTCCAAGAGATCTTCAGTAGATGAAGCATCATCCTCTGCTCCCAAACGATAGAGGATTGTTCACCTCTCATCAGATTCTGAGTCCAGCTCCGATTCCTCATTTCCCATGGACGATGTGGACATCTGCACTAAAACAGGTCTTCCATCGCACTAGTTCAGGAGCCAAACTGCCGTTAGAAAATGGCTTGCCGGATTCAAGGAAAGAGAATTGTGCATATGCGAGTTAGTCGACCGGGAACTCTTTGTTTCACTTGCCCTTCCTGGTCTCACCATACTTCAAGCCAGTTCAATCTGGCTGATTCTCAATCCGAGGGAGATAGCATACCCAAGGTTAACAAGGTTGTTCTTTGTCAATCTAACAGCACGAAGGGAACGAGGAGAACTAGTTCTGTAATCAGTGGTTAAAGGTAAGAAAATCGTTCTATCCTCTGCAGTAATTACTCAGATGGCTAAAGAAAATCGTTCAATCTAGGGCTTCCTACCTTCAACTCTTTTGACCCGACTCCTTCTAGAACTGTTAAAATTGCTAAAGAGCAATTTCTTCTGCCAAACTCTGCCACAGCTAACTATTACATGTTTGACTCTTGAGGCTAGAATAGTGTATGCTATTCAGATGAGATGTGTGGTGCCTAGGATTAACATTCAGGATGTGCTTACAAACTAGTTATTTGCATTTTTGTATCATGTGCTGCACGGGCTGGATGTTGACCTTCCTGGAATCATTTGAATCATATACTTCACTCAATCAACTCCCCAAGTGATACCCCTCTTCCCTATGCGAACTTGCTTCCTAAAATTTTCGGTATTTTTCTGTTGATTATACTGATGATGAACAAGTTTATATTGCTAGAGAATTAGATGAAGAAATCTTTGACTGTGTGGGCATTAAAAGAACACGAACAGGTGAGTAGGTTTTAAAAGATCAACCCCCTTGGAATTTTACCATTGTATAAAGACTGGAAGCTGTGGAAAGAGGTTTGGATTCTATGAGATATGATTCACTGAACCTCAGATCTGAGATCACTGATCGGTTGGATGAGACACAAGATCTACTTGGGATCCTAAATCAGAAGATCAATCAGATGTTCCATGTCAATGCTCTATCTCTCACAACTGCCAATAGCATTAAACCACTAACAGAGGAGGATGGTCAAGCTACCACTCAGAATGCTGAACAGGTCATGAATCAATGTTACGAGATTGTCAAGGATCGTCCTATCTATCAACCTTCTTTTGAGGATCCGGACATTCTGCAAATCGAGGAGTTTGGAGTCGTGAAGAAATACAAAGATGCCACGGACCAAAGACGAACAGACCTGTCCCTAAAGAACCATGACATCAAAAATGCTACAGACCGTTGAAGACAAAAGTGCATGAAGGAATACTACGGAAAAGGGCATCTGAATCCAAAGTGGTACCACGAATGAAGACCCTCAGCCTGACCATGGATTTCAAGTCCCTTCATATTGATTTCAAAGCCCCTTGGTTTTGATATCAAGGCCTTGATATATGTTTTGAAAGACTTCGTTTTTACAGTGGTTTTTGGAAATACTTTTATGGTTTGTAATTGCTTTAAAACTCCCGTACTTTAACTGTTTTTCTCCCTTGTTGAAAGACAAAGGGGGAGACATTGATGATCCGAAATTTCGATATTTCTGCCCGAAATTTCGATATTTCTGCATTCTACATTTAAATTTGTTTTGATATTCATATATGCATCGCTTACTCTACAATGTAGGTGCGATATTTGTGTTGTCTTCCATCAAGGGGGAGATTGAAAACTCCACCTTGAGTATATGTTTGAATATGTGATGATGGAAGACTTATCACAAATAACGCTGTTTTTATACTAACAAAATATCGATTGTATTTCTAGTTGCTTGGTTTATTTGGTGTTTGTCTAAATATGTGCAGACCTTGGAAAGCATTTCAAGGGACAAACGGAGGCCTTGAAACCAGATACAAGAGACAAGCGCAGATCTAAGTTTGAAGAAGTTCAACACGGTGGCCTTGAAAGCCATTTCAAGGGATCAAGTGCCAAAGCCTTGAAACAAGTTTCAAAGGACAGAAAGGTTGTAAGGAATTCAAATCTCTATCAACCAAATCAACCAAGAATCCATAGAAGATCTTTCAGGAAGATTTGGCTGATAAGATACGCTCAACAAGAAGATCTCGACCTAAAGGATTTGGTTCAAAGGGTCTCGCAAAGATCCTCAACAAAAAGCGCAAGATTTATTCTCAACAGATTCGAAGATCTTCAACCAACAAATCTCAACAAAATCTGAAGATCTCGATGTCCAAGAGACAAAAATCTTCATAACATGAGAAGATTACGGAGAAGAAGAATCAATGTGTTTTAAGGAGATGAAGAAGATAAAGAAGATCTACAATGACTATCTTATCTCAACATACACCGTTTCTATGGAGAAGAAGAAACTCAACAGGGGTCATCTTCCCAACGGCTAAAAGATTTCTCCATCGAAGACTATAAATGAATGTTCGCTCAAAAGGTGTGTGCGTCAAAGTCTTAAATTTATATCTAGAACTCAAAAGCAAAGCGAACCCGCAGTGTACGGATCAGCTGTAGAAAGGTAAGAATTCCAGAGTCGAACTCAGGGATTTGGTGAGAATAATTCCGATTTCAATTATCTAGCGAAAGTATAAAAACTTTTGTGATTTGATAAAGAGAGAAATGATTCCAAGGATTCAAGTATCCGATTTAGGCTTTCGATTCAAGACACTTCTATAGGTATAGGACAGAATTTATATTGCCAAGATTAAATGTTCAAAGGTAGGATTCGTACGATGAAGTTCCGAAACCTATATGACTAATCTATAAGTTCTCTCTATAAGGGTTGTTGAGGCTGCAATATAGAAAGATCTAGAGACAAGAATTATGTTCAAACTAACTATCTAAAACTCCAGGATATGACTCTCCAAAGTAAAGATTAGAAAGCACACTTAAAATCTTAATAAAGGGTGTTGAATCTCTTTATTACCCAAATCTTGCGATCTTAATCTATTAAATGTAGAAACAGGTTTGAAGTGCCTTCATACATTCAATTAGAGGGTAGAAAGGTTAATCAAGATTGGGATTTAGACAAGGATTAGTTTTGATTAAAGATTAGTTCAATTAAAGTTCGTCAGAAGAATAAATCGCCCTGTTCATAAGAAAATCGGCCGATTTTCCTCAAGAACAGTCCGATTTTCCTGTTTGTCGCAAAACTAAAATCTAAACTCTCAGGGTCCTAATGTTTGAATGAGTTCAGTCTATCATCATCTAAGCCTTAATCATCAACTATCCTCCCCAGAATCACAAGGTTTTTAGCCAACCATTTTCAAAATCGAATCAAATTAATTATTGAGAAAGATATCGCAAAGAAACCAAATCTTGAATGAAAAAATCAATAACTTTCAAATCTGTAAACAATTGTCAAATCTGCTCAATGTATCTCTCAAACAACTCAATTTCGTGTTCACAAACCACAAACAAAGCAATGGATAAAGAAATCTCACAATCAAAGATAAAGAATAACTTTCCGGCAAAAGCTCTTCAATCTCTCTCCAAGAATCGTCGATTTCTCCAAAACGTGTAAAGATTTCCCGCTGCGGCCTCCTCGTCTTCGTTCCTAGGGTTCTCCTCTATACTTTCTTGCAGATGGGCCGTTTGGCAAAACTCTCCTCTAGCCCAAAATAATTGGGCTTTGTGTCGTCTTTCCATTTGGCCGAATCGTGAAGAAAATCAACCCAGTCGATTTAGGTGCAAAACCGTTCGATTTCAAGGTATGAAAATCGTCCGATTTATATATATATTGGCACGATTTTCTTCAACAGAAAGTGCTCTTCCTTTGGTTCGTCTTCTATGCTTCTCCTTTGCAATTCCTTAGCTCTTTGTGATCCTTCTAAGACTCCTTTAGCTTCCTTAACATCCTTAGATGCTTCTTGCTCTATTTTTGCTTCCAATTCCGCTCCATTTACCTACAATTCATCAAAATCTCGTGTAGACCTCTATTTTCGACAATTGATTGAATAGAACATAAAAAGCATACAAAATCTCTCTAAATGCAAGGTAAACTGAGACAATCTTCTACAATATGCATGAATATGATGGTACATAATTCATGTCATCAAAATACCCCATACTTGCCCCTTGCTTGTCCCCAAGCAAGACTCAAATTTAGAATATAAGATGTCATGGATTATGTATGTATGAAAACTCAAAAACTTTTCTTTTGGTAGTGCTTCTTCTTATTGGATCACCCTCAAAGTGATGTTTCAAGACATAAAAAGGCAAAGCATATATCAATGATGACTATAAGATGAACAAACTCCCTTTTCTTCCTTGAAAGCATAAATAAAGAACATGATAAAGGTGTAGAGGTAATCAAAGTCAAACAAATCTAAGCCATTAAGTCTTAAACACATGCATAAAAGTCTCAAGGTCTTCTAATCAAAGGAAAGGTTCAAGAAACGTATTAAGGGAAGGAGTTCTTTTTGGCAATTGTGGTGCTAATCCGGGCATATCCCGTTAGGACTTGTCGTTCAATCGGACTTTGGCAAGACACAAACACCCGGCTATGTGAATGGTGCCGAGTTACTCATCCTCATGTTCAACGTCCCCAAACTCATGAATTTCTACACTTTCTTTTTAATACTTTTTCCTTGGCCCTCCCACATCAAACATGCCTTTTTTCAATCACCTATCCTAATTCCCGGATGGTAAAAGGAGGGTTACATATTTCATTGAGGAGCTAGCATGATCAAGATATGAGAAAAGAAAAGAAGTGAATTGCCTTAGTCATCCTTAAATGATGTAAAAGAACTTGCAATACAGCTTCGACTATTATTTCATTCTCTTATCAAAACAACTAAATCATATAACTTATTCATGTGTTCAAGTAACAAAAGCAAATTCATTCATGCTATAATCAAAATCTCAACACAACTAAGCATCTTTTTGCCTATCCATATACACAATTCTCATCATAGAGGTCATTTCCATATAAGAAGCACTAAATTTTTTTTGAAAATTCATAGGATTTGAAAAAGATCATGCAAATGCAAGTGTCATAATGGAAAGTAAGTAGTGCAAGAGTTATTACAAGCCAGATTTGTCAAGAGTAGTGGAAAGTACATAAAGTGCTAAAGTGAAACATAAGGTATTGTAAGTTCCCCACCCCATACTTGACATCCACATTGTCCCCAATGTGAAAATCAAGCATAGAAAGGAGAAAAATACTTACAATGTAAAAGAAGTGGAAGCTCAATCCTCTGTCGGTGGTGGAGGTGGTGGATAGGGATACATCGGTGCGCTAGGATCGTAGAAGTGGCCGAACTGGTGGTAGTACATGTCTCTCATCTGGCCATCATAGGATGAATGCCTAGCGTCCGTCTCCTCCCTATAATTCCTAAACTGGGTGTTCAGGGTCTCGTAGTCGGTGCAGAGGGTACGGTAGTCGGTGCTGAGGCTCTGGAAACTAGTGACTAGCTCCCTGAAGTGGCGTGGAGCTCGGCGTCCTCGTCTAGGGCCTGGAGCATGTGCATAAGAATGTCGAGGTGGCTGTATGTCATCCTCCGTCTCCTCATCCTGCCTACTAGTCCTGCTCGGTCCTGCACCATGAGTATCAGTGTCCATGGCATCCGTAGCATGTCCGCTATGAGTATCACTCTCAAACTCGAGCATGGTCTCCTGTCCTCCATCCTCATCCTCCTCCTCTGAGTCACCTGCATCATCATCATAATAAGTAGGAGGAAAGAACTCCTCAAGCATCGACTCAAAGGTCTCCTTCCAGTTCCTCTTGTTCCGAATGGTGTATTCGGATTTCCATATGATCTCGGATGGCTTCTTCTTCGGATCCCTGTGCCATGGCATCGGCACATGAAGAGTTCCTCTCCCTCGAGGAATCAAGACCTGTCGAACCACCAACCTCTGTGAGCCTAAAGGAAGAGCACTCTCAGCTAGAGTGCATCCGGAGAAGTCCAATCCCATGGTCTTAGCCACATGAGTGACAAGACCTCCTGCACAAATGTCGCCCTTAGCTTTGTTGGCTATCTTTCCTAGATAGTCAGCAAGCATGGTGGCGATGTCGGGAATGGTGGTGGATGTCATGCAGTAGAGAATGAAGAGCTCATCAGCCTTGAGCTTCTGTGGAGTCTCTGTCCGGGCAAATAAAATCTCGCTAAGTATCCTATGCACTACCTTAAAGGAAAGGTTGTACATACTTGTCTCCTTGGAGTTTCCGGGTCTCCACTTATCCCCTCCGTACTCACCTACGAAAATAGCCTCCCAAAAATCACTAGCACTGAGACCTCTAGCAAATGTGCCTGCATCTGAATAAGAGAAACCGAACAAGTCGCCAAAAGTGTCAATGGACATAGTGTGGTCTTGGCTCATGAGGCGGAAAGTGACCATCCTTTCCCTAGGGTCGTGCTCAAACGTGCTAAGGAATTCTAGGGTGATCTCTCTATAAGCATCCTCCCTAATCGTTGCAAACTGTCTCAACCCAGCTCTGTCTAGCATCATATCAACATCCTCTCGAACATACAACGAATCTAAGTCATCAAGCACTATGTAGCGAGGAGGGGTGAATGGGCGATCTACAATGCGTTCATAGCGTTTCTTGTGCTTGGATAGGGGAGGGGGAAGCTTAGGGATGTTGGTAGGTGGTGGTGGAGGTGGGGCAGGGGCTTTGGAAGAAGATCCCTTCTTCTTCCCCGTGTTTCTAGTTATCCTCTTTACAAGATCCATTCTAAGTCCTAAAAATCGACCTGTTCTTCACAAAAATTGGCCGATTTATCTGGGCTGGGTCGATTTTTATCTCGATTTCAATGATTCTCACAATTCTGTAAAGTTCTGTTCAATCTATCACCACACACAGTTCCCTACAATGATTTCTAAGCAGATTCCTCTATCAATTCCAACAAACAAACACTTCCTAAGCAAACTTCAATTTCGAATGAGAAACTTAGGTTTTGGAAAGAAAAACCTGAATTCCTTATGGAGGAGTCGATTGCCGTGCGTGCTGTTGTTAGGTCCTTGTTCCTTGTTGAAAATGCTTCAGTTTGGAGCCAAGAATCACTCAAAATGGTTAAGGAATGAGGATTGTAGGGTGTGGCGATTTTTCGGCTTTCTTGAGAGAGGGAAGTCGAGAATTGGGGGTTTTGGAATGAAGAAGATCGAGTGTAATGTCCTTATATAGGGTCGATAATTTCTGAAGAAAATCGGTCGATTTATCTGGTCGATTTATTTGTCGGGTCGATTTTTGTTTCTGTCGAAAAAAATCGGCCGATTTATTTTGACAGGTCGATCTCCTGGTTGATTTTTGTTTCTGTTGAAAAAAATCGACTTGCTCTGTTACTGAATCGGACGATTTACTTATGGTAACTCGATTTCCTTCCTTGTTTTTCTTGAACCTCGAAGATATAACTCATTTATGCTCCATTCTCCATGAATCTCTCACATTTGAACCTAATTTCCTGCGATTAATGACACGACAAACCAAGAGTGCATCGAAGAACAAATAAAAAAAACGAAAAACGAAAAAAAAAACAAAGCAATTAATCTACTCTAACTAAGTGATAGAAAGAAGGGAAAACTATACTATCATGGGTTGCCTCCCAAGAAGCGCTTTATTTATTTTCTTTAGCTGGACGGTGTATAATGTTGTGTTCAATGGAGGAGGATAGGAGCTATCTCCTCGACCGGAGCTTCCGGTGTGTATTTCTTCAACCGTTGGCCATTAACCTTAAAACTTCCGCTTTGTTCACCCCATACTTCAACTGCACCATGGGGGAAAACTCGTTTAATTACATAAGGTCCTGTCCAACGGGATTTGAGCTTACCTGGAAATAGACGCAGCCTTGAGTTGAATAGGAGGACTTGGTCTCCCTCCTTCAAGTCTTTTGGAATGATGTGCTTATCATGCCAGCGCTTTGTCCGTTCCTTGTAAATCCTTGCGTTCTCGTACGCATTTAGTCGGATCTCATCCAGCTCATTGATGTCTAAGAGCCGCTTCTCTCCGGCTTCTTTCATATCGAAGTTGAGCCACTTGATAGCCCAATAAGCTTTGTGCTCTAGCTCTACAGGAAGATGACATGATTTACCATAAACAAGATTATAGGGAGTCGTACCTATTGGTGTCTTGAAGGCTGTCCTGTATGCCCATAGTGCATCGTCAAGCTTCATTGACCAATCTTTCCTTGTTTTAGAGACGGTTTTCTCTAAAATCCCTTTAATCTCTCTATTGGATATCTCGAGTTGTCCGCTGGTTTGCGGGTGGTAAGGTGTAGCTATCTTATGGGTCACCCCATACTTAGCCAATAGAGTCTCAAATTGACGGGCCGTTGATGACATGAATTATGTATCATCATATTCATGCATATTGCAGCACATTATCTCTATTTACCTTGCATTTAGAGGGATTTTGTATACCTTTTATGTTCTATTCAATCAATTGTCGGAAATAGAGGTCTACACGAGATTTTGATGAATTGCAGGTAAATAGAGCTGAATTGGAAGCAAAAATGGAGCAAGAAGCATCTAAGGATGTTAAGGAAGCTAAAGGAGTCTTAGGAGGATCACAAAGGGCTAAGGAATTGCAAAGGAGAAGCATAGAAGACGAACAAAAGGAAGAGCACTTTCTGTTGAAGAAAATCGTGCTAATGCATATAAATATCGGACGATTTTTATACCTAAAAATCGAACGGTTTTTCACTAAAATCGACTGGGTCGATTTTCTTCACGATTCGGCCAAATGAAAAGACGACATAAAGCCCAATTAATTTGGGCTAGATGAGAGTTTTGCCAAACGGCCCATCTGCAAGAAACTATAGAAGAGAACCCTACGAACAAAGACGGGGAGGTCGCACCAGATAATCTTTACACGTTTTGAAGAAATCAACGATTCTTGGAGAGGGATTGAAGAGCTTTTGCCGGAAAGTCATTCTTGATCTTCGATTGTGAGATTTCTTTGTTCCATTGTCTTGTTTGTGGTTTATGAACACGAATTTAAGTTGTTGAGAGATATATTGAACAGATTTGACGATTGTTTTACGGATTTAAGAGTTATAGAATTTTTCATTCAAAGATTTGCTTTCTTGCGATATCTTCTTCAATAATTAATTTGATTCGATTTTGAAAATGGTTGGCGAAAAACCTTGTGATTCTGGGGAGAATAGTTGATGATTAAGGCTTAGATGATGATAGACTGAACTCATTCAAACATTAGGACCCTGAGAATTTAGATCTTAGTTTTGCGACAACAGGAAAATCGGGCTGTTCTTGAGGAAAATCGGCCGATTTTTCTTATGAACAGGGCGATTTATTCCTCTGACGAACTTTAATTGAATTAATCTTTAATCAAAACTAATCCTTGCCTAAATCCTATTCTTGATTAATCTTTTTACCATCTAATTGAATGTTCGAATGCAATTCAAACCTGTTTCTACATTCAATGGATTAAAATTGCAAGATTTGGGTAATAAAGAGACTCAACATCCTTTATTAAGATTTTAAGTGTGCTTTCTATTCATACTTTGGAGAGTCATATCCTGGAGTTTTAGATAGTTAGTTTGAACATAATTCTTGTCTTTAGATCTTTCTATATTGCAGCCTCAACAACCCTTATAGAGAGAATCTATAGATTAGTTATATAGGTTTCGGAACTTCATCGTACGAATCCTACCTTTGAACATTTAATCTTGGCAATATAAATTCTGTCCTATACCCGTAGAAGTGTCTTGAATCGAAAGCCTAAATCGGATACTTGAATCCTTGGAATCATTTCTCTCTTTATTACATCACAAAAGCTTTTATACTTTCGCTAGATAATTGAAATTGGAATCTTTCTCACCAAATCCCTGAGTTCGACTCTGAAATTCTTACCTTTCTACAGCTGATCCGTACACTGCGGGTTCGCTTTGCTTTTGAGTTCTAGATATAAATATTAAGACTTTGACGCACACCCTTTTGAGCGAACAAGTTTTTGGCGCCGTTGCCGGGGATTTGGTCTAGATCAAATCCGGTTTTCGGTTGTCTAGCTTGAGAGCTCTTGCTCTTGTGATTTGATTTGTCTACTTGAGTGATCTTCGCAGGTTCTTTAGGTATATGCGAAGGACTAGATCCACTAAAGATCTAATTCCTTTCGATCCCGAATTAGAAAGAACTTTGAGGAGAAAGTTGAAGGAGAAGAAAATGGCTGAACACGATGAGAGAAACTACAAGGCTGAACTGAATGAAGCTCAACGCCAACTCCAGTTGAGTGAGAAGGCTCGAAAGGAAGCTGAAATAAGTCATCAATTTCAAATTGATGAACTAAGAGCTATGATTTTGGACATGAAGTTGGAGTCGAACGCCTCCAAGAAAAAGAAGAAAGTCAAGACACCAACTAAGTCCATTCGAGATGACTCGTCCGATGATGACGAGATTGATCCGGATATGCCGGAACTTGAAGAGATTGATCCATCACATCGTCCTAACCGAAACACTCCAACACCTAAGGTCGTCCCTCGCATTACGACTAGGAATGTTAGAGCTGCCAATAACGAAGATAGACCCCAAACTTTGGGGCAACGGATGGATCCTATTCAGCAACCGCGCCGTCTAGGTGTGGATTTTGGAGCTGAAGACATCCAGGAGTTTAGCTTCTCACCACAAGTCATTACTATGGTTCGCCAAAGTCAATATGGCGGAGCAAGTACTGAATCTCCACATCAACACTTGCAGAATTTTGAGATTCTCATGGAGACTATGAAGCCGAAGAAGGCTACTACAAGCAACTACAAGATCAAGCCGTTCTTCTTCTCTTTGAAGGACAAGGCTCTAGCTTGGTACCAAACACTTCCGGCTGCGAAGTTGGAAGTTGGAAGATATAGGAGAAGTCAAGATGAGTATGGAGTCATCCGAACTCATCAAGACTATGACAGAGAATATGCCACCCAAGCTCCGCGATCCAGGATCATTTTGCATACCCATCACCTTGGGAGAAGCTACCTATGATGCTCTTTGTGACCTTGGAGCAAGTGTGAGTATCATACCTCTAGCTCTATGCAAGACAGTTGGTCTAGGAGAGCCTAGACCGGTGAAGATCACACTCTACATGGCTGATCGTTCCACCACTAAGCCGGTGGGAATATTAGAAGACATTCCAGTAAAGCTAGGTAAGTTTTACATACCTATAGATTTTGTCGTTCTTGACATACCTGCAGATTACCCGGTTCCCATCATCCTTGGGAGACCATTCCTCGCCACATCTGGATGCATGGTAGATTGCAAGAACGGCCAGCTATCCTTCCACATCGGTGAAGAAAAGATAGAGTTCACACTATCTTCCTTAATCAAGGAACCAGCCTTGAAAGATGACGTTTTTGAAATTGTTGAGGAAGAAGAGTCTAGAGAGATAGTAAGTTCGATCTTGATGAAAGACCCTCTTCAAAAGGTTCTTAGCATGAGCATCATGGAGGAAGGGGTGGAACATGACTACAATGAGAATGTGAAAGCATTAAATGCTATGGAGGACGAGCTAGAAGCAAAAATTGAAGAACTAGAATGGACTCCGGAAACTGTGAAGAAAATCGACCTGTCAGAAATAAATCGACCGATTTCTGACGATCCAGCACGATTTTTTTCGACAGAAACTAAAATCGACCTACCAGAAAAAAATCGTCCGATTTCTGACGATCCAGCACGATTTTTTTCGACAAAAACTAAAATCGATCTGACGACGATAAATCGCCCGATTCACAAAGAGGTAGCACGATTTTTTCCAACAGAAAGAAAAATCGTGCAGAAGATCGACCGATTTATTACAGGGGGGGTCGATTCACTGAGTAATTCTATGGATTCTCCGGACTTCACCGCAGCCGCTTCCGAATCTAATGATGAAGTACCCACAC
Source organism: Fagopyrum homotropicum (assembly GCA_033239125.1). NCBI lineage: Eukaryota > Viridiplantae > Streptophyta > Magnoliopsida > Caryophyllales > Polygonaceae > Fagopyrum > Fagopyrum homotropicum. The sequence goes on along the minus strand of BSWB01000005.1, from coordinate 89,609,334 downwards.
CTATAGAGGCATCTCCCACAACATCCGAAAGCCACGATTCATCACCAACCAAGGTACCTCCATCATTAGAATTGAAGCAACTTCCCGCACATTTAAGGTACGCATTTCTTGGCATTAATTCCACATACCCAGTTATAGTCAATGCAAATTTGAATGATGACGAATTAGAGAAACTCATGCATGTTCTGAAGCAACATAGGAGAGCACTAGGTTACACCATTGATGATTTAGTAGGAATAAAGCCTTCTCTATGTATGCACAAAATATTAATGGAAGAGGATTATAAACCTTCACGCCAACCTCAAAGACGGTTAAACCCGGCAATGAAGGAGGTCGTGAAGAAAGAAATCCTTAAGCTACTTGATGCAGGTATCATCTTCCCGATTTCTGATAGCAAATGGGTGAGTCCGGTACAAGTAGTACCCAAGAAAGGAGGCATTACCGTTGTTGCCAACAAGAACAACGAACTCATCCCTACACGGACAGTTACAGGGTGGCGAATGTGCATCGACTACCGCAAACTGAACGTGGCCACAAGGAAGGACCACTTCCCCCTTCCTTTCATCGATCAAATGTTGGAAAGGTTAGCCCAACATGCCTACTTTTGTTATTTAGATGGATATAGCGGTTTCTTTCAGATACCAATTCATCCGGATGATCAAGAGAAGACAACCTTCACGTGCCCATGGGGTACGTTCGCCTATAGAAGAATGCCATTCGGTTTATGCAACGCTCCAGCCACTTTCCAAAGGTGTATGATGGCAATCTTCTCCGAATATGTAGAGAATATCATGGAAGTCTTCATGGACGACTTTTCGGTATATGGTTCTTCCTTTGATAACTGTCTCTATAACCTTTCACTAGTTCTTAAGAGATGTGAGGACACTAACTTAGTCTTAAACTGGGAAAAGTGTCATTTCATGGTCACCGAAGGAATTGTGTTAGGTCATTTAGTGTCACAAAGGGGAATAGAGGTGGATCGATCAAAGATAGAAACCATTGAGAAGTTACCTCCCCCTTCATCGGTAAAAGGAATTAGAAGCTTCCTAGGACATGCAGGCTTCTATAGGAGATTCATAAAGGATTTTTCTAAGATTTCAAAACCTTTGACTAATCTTTTGATGAAAGATGCAACTTTCGAATTTTCGAAAGATTGTTTAGATGCTTTTTGCAGGATCAAAGAAGCTTTGATTTCAGCACCAATCATTCAACCACCCGATTGGACTCTTCCTTTCGAGGTCATGTGCGACGCAAGCGATGTCGCTATAGGAGCCGTTCTTGGACAGAAGAAAGATGGTCGCACTCATGCCATCTACTACGCTAGCAAAACGCTAGATGAGGCTCAATACAACTACGCAACTACGGAAAAGGAACTTTTAGCCGTAGTATATGCATTTGAGAAATTTCGTTCCTATCTTGTAGGTGCGAAAGTGATAGTCTATACGGACCACTCCGCAATCCGATACTTATTCACGAAGAAGGATGCGAAGCCAAGGCTTCTACGATGGATCTTACTCTTACAAGAGTTTGATTTAGAGATCCGTGATAAGAAAGGATCGGAGAACTCCGTCGCCGATCACCTTAGTCGTCTTCCGCAACTCACCGGCGAGTCGGATGAGCTTCCGATAGACGACTCCTTCCCTGACGAGCAACTGCACGAGATTGAAGAGTGTCTTCAACACATATCACAAGGTAATGATCCATGGTTTGCTGACATTGTAAATTACCTTGTTTGTCAGGAGATCCCACCCGGACTTTCATATGCTCAAAAGAAGAAGTTCTTGAGAGACGTCCGGCATTTTTATTGGAACGAACCTCTTCTATTCAAAAGAGGTCCAGATGGCATCTACAGGAGATGTGTTCCCGAAGATGAGATAAATAGTGTCATCCGACACTGCCATTCTCTACCATGTGGCGGACATGCTAGTTCCCACAAGACTTGTGCTAAGGTACTTCGCTCCGGCTTTTATTGGCCTACACTTTTCAAAGATGTGCAAAAGTTTGTTGTTTCTTGTGATGCTTGTCAAAGGACAGGTAATATATCCAGGAGGAATGAGATGCCTCTCAACAACATACAAGAAGTAGAGATCTTTGATGTATGGGGCATCGACTTTATGGGACCTTTCCCATCTTCATGCGGCAACCAGTATATACTTCTTGCCGTAGATTATGTCTCAAGATGGGTGGAGGCAATCGCTTCCCCTACTAATGATGCAATGGTAGTGGTGAAGTTCCTCAACAAAACGATCTTCCCAAGGTTCGGAACTCCCCGAACCATCATTAGTGACGGAGGAACGCATTTCACAGCCCGTCGATTCGAGACTCTATTAGCTAAGTATGGGGTGACCCATAAAATAGCTACACCTTACCATCCGCAAACCAGCGGACAAGTCGAGATATCAAATAGAGAGATTAAAGGGATTTTAGAGAAGACCGTCTCTAAAACGAGGAAAGATTGGTCAATGAAGCTTGACGATGCACTATGGGCATACAGGACAGCTTTCAAGACACCAATAGGTACGACTCCTTATAATCTCGTTTATGGTAAATCATGTCATCTTCCTGTAGAGCTAGAGCATAAGGCTTATTGGGCTATCAAGTGGCTCAACTTTGACATGAAAGAAGCTGTAGAGAAGCGGCTCTTCGACATCAATGAGCTAGATGAGCTCCGACTGAATGCGTATGAGAACGCAAAGATTTACAAGGAACGGACAAAGCGCTGGCATGACAAACACATCATCCCAAAAGACTTGAAGGAGGGAGACCAAGTCCTCCTATTCAACTCAAGGCTGCATCTATTTCCAGGTAAGCTCAAATCCCGTTGGACAGGACCTTTTGTGATTAAGAGAATTTTCCCCCATGGTGCAGTTGAAGTATGGGGTGAACAAAGCGGAAGTTTTAAGGTTAATGGCCAACGGTTGAAGAAATACACACCGGAAGCTCCGGTCGAGGAGATAGCTCCTATCCTCCTCCGATGAACACAACATCATACACCGTCCAGCTAAAGACGATAAATAAAGCGCTTCTTGGGAGGCAACCCAATGATAGTATAGTTTTCCCTTCTTTCCCTCACTTAGTTAGAGTAGATTAATTGCTTTGTTTCTTCGTTTTTCGTTTTTATATGTTCCTCGATGCACTCTTGGTTTGTCGTGTCATTAATCGCAGGAAACTAGGTTCAAATGTGAGAGATTCACGGAGAATGGAGCACAATTAAGTTATATCTTCGAGATTCAAGAAAAACAAGGAAGAAAATCGACCTACCATAAGAAGATCGTCCGATTCAGTAACAGAGCAAGTCGATTTTTCACAACAGAAACAAAAATCGACCTGGAGATCGACCTGCCAAAATAAATCGTCCGATTTTTTCAGTCAGAGAGAAAAATCGCCCCGACAAAAAAAATCGACCCGAAAAATCGGCCGATTTTCTTCAGAAATTGTCGACCCTATATAAGGACTTCACACTCGATCTTCTTCATTCACCCACCTTCAACTCGCGATTCCTCTCTTTCAAGAACGCCGAAAAATCGCCACATCCTCAAATCATCATTCCTTAACCATTTCAAGAGATTCTTGGCTCCAAACTGAAGCATTTTCAACAAGGAACACGGATCTAACAACAACACGCACGGCAATCGACTGCTCCATAAGGAATTCAGGTTTTTCTTTCCAAAACCTAAGTTTTCTCACTTGAAATCGAAGTTGCCTAGGAAGTGCTTTGTTGTTGGAATTGATAGAGGATATTGCTTAGGATTCATTGTGGAGAACTGTGTGTGGTGATAGATTGAACAGAACTTTACAGAATTGTGAGAATCGTTGAAATCGAGATAAAAATCGACCCAGCCCAGAAAAATCGGCCGATTTTTGTGAAGAACAGGTCGATTTTTAGGACTTAGAATGGATCTTGTCAAGAGGATAACTAGAAACACGGGGAAGAAGAAGGGATCTTCTTCCAAAGCCCCTGCCCCACCTCCACCACCACCAACCAACATCCCTAAACTTCCCCCTCCCCTAGCTAAGCATAAGAAACGCTATGCACGCATTATAGATCGCCCATTCACCCCTCCTCGCTACATAGTACTTGATGACTTAGATTCGTTATATGTTCGAGAGGATGTTGATATGATGCTTGATAGAGCAGGGTTGAGACAGTTTGCTACGATCAGGGAAGATGCTTATAGGGAGATCACCCTAGAATTTCTTAGCACGTTTGAGCACGATCCTAGGGAAAGGATGATCACTTTCCGACTCATGAGCCAAGACCACACTTTGTCTATTGATGCTTTTGGCGACTTGTTTGGTTTTTCCTATTCCGATGCAGGCACATTTGCTAGAGGCCTCAATGCTAGTGATTTTTGGGAGGCTATTTCCGTAGGAGAGTACGGAGGGGATAAGTGGAGACCCGGAAACTCCAAGGAGACAAGCATGTACAACCTTTCCTTCAAGGTAGTGCATAGGATACTCAGTGAGAGTTTGTTTGCCCGGACTGAGACTCCGCAGAAGCTCAAGGCTGATGAGCTTTTCATCCTCTACTGCATGACATCCACCACCACTCCCGACATCTCCACCATGCTTGCTGACTATCTAGGAAAGATAGCCAACAAAGCCAAGGGTGACATATGTGCAGGAGGCTTGGTCACTCATGTGGCTAGGACTCTAGGTTATGACTTCTCGGGATACACTCTAGCTGAGAGTGCTCTTCCTTTAGGCTCACAGAGGTTGGTGGTTCGACAGGTCTTGATTCCTCGAGGGAGAGGAACTCTTCATGTGCCGATGCCATGGCACAGGGATCCGAAGAAGAAACCATCCGAGATCATATGGAAATCCGAATACACCATTCGGAATAAGAGGAACTGGAAGGAGACCTTTGAGGCGATGCTTGAGGAGTTCTCACCTCCTACTTACTATGATGATGATGCAGGTGACTCAGAGGAGGAGGAGGATGGAGGACAGGACACCATGCTCGAGTTTGAGAGCGATACCCATAGCGGGCATGCTACGGACGCCATGGACACTGACACTCATGGAGCAGGACCGAGCAGGACTAGTAGGCAGGATGAAGAGACGGAGGATGACATGCAGCCACCTCGACACTCTTATGCACATGCTCCAGGCCCGAGACGAGGACGCCGAGCTCCACGCCACTTTAGGGAGCTAGTCACTAGCTTCCAGAGCCTCAGCACCGACTACCGTGTCCTCCGCACCGATTATGACACCCTGAACACACAGTTCAGGAACTACAGGGAGGAGACGGACGCTAGGCATTCATCCTATGATGGCCAGATGAGGGATATGTACTACCACCAGTTCGGCCACTTCTACGATCCCTCCGCACCGATGTATCCATATCCACCACCTCCACCACCGACAGAGGATTGAGCTTCCGCTTCTTTTACATTGTAAGTATTTTTCTCCTTCTTATGCTTGATTTTCACATTGGGGACAATGTGGATGTCAAGTATGGGGTGGGGGTACTTACAATACTCTATGTTTCACTTTAGCACTTTATGTACTTTCCACTACTCTTGACAACTTGGCTTGTAATAACTCTTGCAATACTTGCTTTCTATTATGACATTTGCATTTGCATGATCTTTTTCAAAACCTATGAATTTTCAAAAAAAAAAAAAAAAAAAAAAATTTAAGTGCTTCTTATATGGAAATGACCTCTATGATGAGAATTGTGTATATGGATAGGTGAAAAAGATGCTTAGTTATGTTGAAATGTTGATTATAGCATGAATGAAATTGCTTTTGTTACTTGAATACATGAATAAGTTATATGATTTAGTTGTTTTGATGAGAAAATGAAATAATAGTCGAAGCTATATCACAAGTTCTTTTACATCATTTAAGGATGACTAAGGCAATTCACTTCTTTTCTTTTCTCATATCTTGATCATGCTAGCTCCTCAATGAAATATGTAACCCTCCTTTTACCATCCGGGAATTAGGATAAGTGATTGAAAAAGGCATGCTTGATGTGGGAGGGCCAAAGAAAATGTATTGAAAATTGAAAAATTTCATAAGTTTTGGGGACGTTGAACATGAGGATGAGTAACTCGGCACCATTCACATAGCCGGGTGTTTGTGTCTTGCCAAAGTCCGATTGAACGACAAGTCCTAACGGGATATGGTATGTGCATCAAGGGTTTGAGGCATCTCGAAATTGAGAAACGCCAATCTCCTAGGCTTCGGTTTTTATGCACCGCTGTCCATACTCTCAAAAAGTAAAGTATAATGAAAGCAAAGCTTTCTACATGCAAAGCATGTGCGGTGAAGAAAATTCTTGAATGTGTTATGTGTTCCTCTTTCCCGGATTAGCACCACAATAACCAAAAAGAACTCCTTCCCTTAATACGTTTCTTGAACCCTTTCTTTGATTAGAAGACCTTGAGACTTTTATGCATGTGTTCAAGACTTAATAGCTTAGATTTGTTTGAATTTGATTGCCTCTACACCTTTATCATGTTCTTTATTTATGCCTTCAAGAAAGAAAAGGGAGTTTGTTCATCTTATGGTCATCATTGATACATGCTTTGCCTCTTTTATGCCTTGAAATATCACTTTGAGAGCGATCCAATGAAAAGAAGCACTACCAAAAGAAAAGTTTTTGAATTTCATACATGCATAATCCATGACATCTTATATTCTAAATTTGAGTCTTGCTTAGGGACAAGCAAGAGGCAAGTATGGGGTATTTTGATGACATGAATTATGTATCATCATATTCATGCATATTGCAGCACATTATCTCTATTTACCTTGCATTTAGAGGGATTTTGTATACCTTTTATGTTCTATTCAATCAATTGTCGGAAATAGAGGTCTACACGAGATTTTGATGAATTGCAGGTAAATAGAGCTGAATTGGAAGCAAAAATGGAGCAAGAAGCATCTAAGGATGTTAAGGAAGCTAAAGGAGTCTTAGGAGGATCACAAAGGGCTAAGGAATTGCAAAGGAGAAGCATAGAAGACGAACAAAAGGAAGAGCACTTTCTGTTGAAGAAAATCGTGCTAATGCATATAAATATCGGACGATTTTTATACCTAAAAATCGAACGGTTTTTCACTAAAATCGACTGGGTCGATTTTCTTCACGATTCGGCCAAATGAAAAGACGACATAAAGCCCAATTAATTTGGGCTAGATGAGAGTTTTGTCAAACGGCCCATCTGCAAGAAACTATAGAAGAGAACCCTACGAACAAAGACGGGGAGGTCGCACCAGATAATCTTTACACGTTTTGAAGAAATCAACGATTCTTGGAGAGGGATTGAAGAGCTTTTGCCGGAAAGTCATTCTTGATCTTCGATTGTGAGATTTCTTTGTTCCATTGTCTTGTTTGTGGTTTATGAACACGAATTTAAGTTGTTGAGAGATATATTGAACAGATTTGACGATTGTTTTACGGATTTAAGAGTTATAGAATTTTTCATTCAAAGATTTGCTTTCTTGCGATATCTTCTTCAATAATTAATTTGATTCGATTTTGAAAATGGTTGGCGAAAAACCTTGTGATTCTGGGGAGAATAGTTGATGATTAAGGCTTAGATGATGATAGACTGAACTCATTCAAACATTAGGACCCTGAGAATTTAGATCTTAGTTTTGCGACAACAGGAAAATCGGGTTGTTCTTGAGGAAAATCGGCCGATTTTTCTTATGAACAGGGCGATTTATTCCTCTGACGAACTTTAATTGAATTAATCTTTAATCAAAACTAATCCTTGCCTAAATCCTATTCTTGATTAATCTTTTTACCATCTAATTGAATGTTCGAATGCAATTCAAACCTGTTTCTACATTCAATGGATTAAAATTGCAAGATTTGGGTAATAAAGAGACTCAACATCCTTTATTAAGATTTTAAGTGTGCTTTCTATTCATACTTTGGAGAGTCATATCCTGGAGTTTTAGATAGTTAGTTTGAACATAATTCTTGTCTTTAGATCTTTCTATATTGCAGCCTCAACAACCCTTATAGAGAGAATCTATAGATTAGTTATATAGGTTTCGGAACTTCATCGTACGAATCCTACCTTTGAACATTTAATCTTGGCAATATAAATTCTGTCCTATACCCGTAGAAGTGTCTTGAATCGAAAGCCTAAATCGGATACTTGAATCCTTGGAATCATTTCTCTCTTTATTACATCACAAAAGCTTTTATACTTTCGCTAGATAATTGAAATTGGAATCTTTCTCACCAAATCCCTGAGTTCGACTCTGAAATTCTTACCTTTCTACAGCTGATCCGTACACTGCGGGTTCGCTTTGCTTTTGAGTTCTAGATATAAATATTAAGACTTTGACGCACAACCTTTTGAGCGAACAAGTTTTTGGCGCCGTTGCCGGGGATTTGGTCTAGATCAAATCCGGTTTTCGGTTGTCTAGCTTGAGAGCTCTTGCTCTTGTGATTTGATTTGTCTACTTGAGTGATCTTCGCAGGTTCTTTAGGTATATGCGAAGGACTAGATCCACTAAAGATCTAATTCCTTTCGATCCCGAATTAGAAAGAACTTTGAGGAGAAAGTTGAAGGAGAAGAAAATGGCTGAACACGATGAGAGAAACTACAAGGCTGAACTGAATGAAGCTCAACGCCAACTCCAGTTGAGTGAGAAGGCTCGAAAGGAAGCTGAAATAAGTCATCAATTTCAAATTGATGAACTAAGAGCTATGATTTTGGACATGAAGTTGGAGTCGAACGCCTCCAAGAAAAAGAAGAAAGTCAAGACACCAACTAAGTCCATTCGAGATGACTCGTCCGATGATGACGAGATTGATCCGGATATGCCGGAACTTGAAGAGATTGATCCATCACATCGTCCTAACCGAAACACTCCAACACCTAAGGTCGTCCCTCGCATTACGACTAGGAATGTTAGAGCTGCCAATAACGAAGATAGACCCCAAACTTTGGGGCAACGGATGGATCCTATTCAGCAACCGCGCCGTCTAGGTGTGGATTTTGGAGCTGAAGACATCCAGGAGTTTAGCTTCTCACCACAAGTCATTACTATGGTTCGCCAAAGTCAATATGGCGGAGCAAGTACTGAATCTCCACATCAACACTTGCAGAATTTTGAGATTCTCATGGAGACTATGAAGCCGAAGAAGGCTACTACAAGCAACTACAAGATCAAGCCGTTCTTCTTCTCTTTGAAGGACAAGGCTCTAGCTTGGTACCAAACACTTCCGGCTGCGAAGTTGGAAGTTGGAAGATATAGGAGAAGTCAAGATGAGTATGGAGTCATCCGAACTCATCAAGACTATGACAGAGAATATGCCACCCAAGCTCCGCGATCCAGGATCATTTTGCATACCCATCACCTTGGGAGAAGCTACCTATGATGCTCTTTGTGACCTTGGAGCAAGTGTGAGTATCATACCTCTAGCTCTATGCAAGACAGTTGGTCTAGGAGAGCCTAGACCGGTGAAGATCACACTCTACATGGCTGATCGTTCCACCACTAAGCCGGTGGGAATATTAGAAGACATTCCAGTAAAGCTAGGTAAGTTTTACATACCTATAGATTTTGTCGTTCTTGACATACCTGCAGATTACCCGGTTCCCATCATCCTTGGGAGACCATTCCTCGCCACATCTGGATGCATGGTAGATTGCAAGAACGGCCAGCTATCCTTCCACATCGGTGAAGAAAAGATAGAGTTCACACTATCTTCCTTAATCAAGGAACCAGCCTTGAAAGATGACGTTTTTGAAATTGTTGAGGAAGAAGAGTCTAGAGAGATAGTAAGTTCGATCTTGATGAAAGACCCTCTTCAAAAGGTTCTTAGCATGAGCATCATGGAGGAAGGGGTGGAACATGACTACAATGAGAATGTGAAAGCATTAAATGCTATGGAGGACGAGCTAGAAGCAAAAATTGAAGAACTAGAATGGACTCCGGAAACTGTGAAGAAAATCGACCTGTCAGAAATAAATCGACCGATTTTTGACGATCCAGCACGATTTTTTTCGACAGAAACTAAAATCGACCTACCAGAAAAAAATCGTCCGATTTCTGACGATCCAGCACGATTTTTTTCGACAAAAACTAAAATCGATCTGACGACGATAAATCGCCCGATTCACAAAGAGGTAGCACGATTTTTTCCAACAGAAAGAAAAATCGTGCAGAAGATCGACCGATTTATTACAGGGGGGGTCGATTCACTGAGTAATTCTATGGATTCTCCGGACTTCACCGCAGCCGCTTCCGAATCTAATGATGAAGTACCCACACCTATAGAGGCATCTCCCACAACATCCGAAAGCCACGATTCATCACCAACCAAGGTACCTCCATCATTAGAATTGAAGCAACTTCCCGCACATTTAAGGTACGCATTTCTTGGCATTAATTCCACATACCCAGTTATAGTCAATGCAAATTTGAATGATGACGAATTAGAGAAACTCATGCATGTTCTGAAGCAACATAGGAGAGCACTAGGTTACACCATTGATGATTTAGTAGGAATAAAGCCTTCTCTATGTATGCACAAAATATTAATGGAAGAGGATTATAAACCTTCACGCCAACCTCAAAGACGGTTAAACCCGGCAATGAAGGAGGTCGTGAAGAAAGAAATCCTTAAGCTACTTGATGCAGGTATCATCTTCCCGATTTCTGATAGCAAATGGGTGAGTCCGGTACAAGTAGTACCCAAGAAAGGAGGCATTACCGTTGTTGCCAACAAGAACAACGAACTCATCCCTACACGGACAGTTACAGGGTGGCGAATGTGCATCGACTACCGCAAACTGAACGTGGCCACAAGGAAGGACCACTTCCCCCTTCCTTTCATCGATCAAATGTTGGAAAGGTTAGCCCAACATGCCTACTTTTGTTATTTAGATGGATATAGCGGTTTCTTTCAGATACCAATTCATCCGGATGATCAAGAGAAGACAACCTTCACGTGCCCATGGGGTACGTTCGCCTATAGAAGAATGCCATTCGGTTTATGCAACGCTCCAGCCACTTTCCAAAGGTGTATGATGGCAATCTTCTCCGAATATGTAGAGAATATCATGGAAGTCTTCATGGACGACTTTTCGGTATATGGTTCTTCCTTTGATAACTGTCTCTATAACCTTTCACTAGTTCTTAAGAGATGTGAGGACACTAACTTAGTCTTAAACTGGGAAAAGTGTCATTTCATGGTCACCGAAGGAATTGTGTTAGGTCATTTAGTGTCACAAAGGGGAATAGAGGTGGATCGATCAAAGATAGAAACCATTGAGAAGTTACCTCCCCCTTCATCGGTAAAAGGAATTAGAAGCTTCCTAGGACATGCAGGCTTCTATAGGAGATTCATAAAGGATTTTTCTAAGATTTCAAAACCTTTGACTAATCTTTTGATGAAAGATGCAACTTTCGAATTTTCGAAAGATTGTTTAGATGCTTTTTGCAGGATCAAAGAAGCTTTGATTTCAGCACCAATCATTCAACCACCCGATTGGACTCTTCCTTTCGAGGTCATGTGCGACGCAAGCGATGTCGCTATAGGAGCCGTTCTTGGACAGAAGAAAGATGGTCGCACTCATGCCATCTACTACGCTAGCAAAACGCTAGATGAGGCTCAATACAACTACGCAACTACGGAAAAGGAACTTTTAGCCGTAGTATATGCATTTGAGAAATTTCGTTCCTATCTTGTAGGTGCGAAAGTGATAGTCTATACGGACCACTCCGCAATCCGATACTTATTCACGAAGAAGGATGCGAAGCCAAGGCTTCTACGATGGATCTTACTCTTACAAGAGTTTGATTTAGAGATCCGTGATAAGAAAGGATCGGAGAACTCCGTCGCCGATCACCTTAGTCGTCTTCCGCAACTCACCGGCGAGTCGGATGAGCTTCCGATAGACGACTCCTTCCCTGACGAGCAACTGCACGAGATTGAAGAGTGTCTTCAACACATATCACAAGGTAATGATCCATGGTTTGCTGACATTGTAAATTACCTTGTTTGTCAGGAGATCCCACCCGGACTTTCATATGCTCAAAAGAAGAAGTTCTTGAGAGACGTCCGGCATTTTTATTGGAACGAACCTCTTCTATTCAAAAGAGGTCCAGATGGCATCTACAGGAGATGTGTTCCCGAAGATGAGATAAATAGTGTCATCCGACACTGCCATTCTCTACCATGTGGCGGACATGCTAGTTCCCACAAGACTTGTGCTAAGGTACTTCGCTCCGGCTTTTATTGGCCTACACTTTTCAAAGATGTGCAAAAGTTTGTTGTTTCTTGTGATGCTTGTCAAAGGACAGGTAATATATCCAGGAGGAATGAGATGCCTCTCAACAACATACAAGAAGTAGAGATCTTTGATGTATGGGGCATCGACTTTATGGGACCTTTCCCATCTTCATGCGGCAACCAGTATATACTTCTTGCCGTAGATTATGTCTCAAGATGGGTGGAGGCAATCGCTTCCCCTACTAATGATGCAATGGTAGTGGTGAAGTTCCTCAACAAAACGATCTTCCCAAGGTTCGGAACTCCCCGAACCATCATTAGTGACGGAGGAACGCATTTCACAGCCCGTCGATTCGAGACTCTATTAGCTAAGTATGGGGTGACCCATAAAATAGCTACACCTTACCATCCGCAAACCAGCGGACAAGTCGAGATATCAAATAGAGAGATTAAAGGGATTTTAGAGAAGACCGTCTCTAAAACGAGGAAAGATTGGTCAATGAAGCTTGACGATGCACTATGGGCATACAGGACAGCTTTCAAGACACCAATAGGTACGACTCCTTATAATCTCGTTTATGGTAAATCATGTCATCTTCCTGTAGAGCTAGAGCATAAGGCTTATTGGGCTATCAAGTGGCTCAACTTTGACATGAAAGAAGCTGTAGAGAAGCGGCTCTTCGACATCAATGAGCTAGATGAGCTCCGACTGAATGCGTATGAGAACGCAAAGATTTACAAGGAACGGACAAAGCGCTGGCATGACAAACACATCATCCCAAAAGACTTGAAGGAGGGAGACCAAGTCCTCCTATTCAACTCAAGGCTGCATCTATTTCCAGGTAAGCTCAAATCCCGTTGGACAGGACCTTTTGTGATTAAGAGAATTTTCCCCCATGGTGCAGTTGAAGTATGGGGTGAACAAAGCGGAAGTTTTAAGGTTAATGGCCAACGGTTGAAGAAATACACACCGGAAGCTCCGGTCGAGGAGATAGCTCCTATCCTCCTCCGATGAACACAACATCATACACCGTCCAGCTAAAGACGATAAATAAAGCGCTTCTTGGGAGGCAACCCAATGATAGTATAGTTTTCCCTTCTTTCCCTCACTTAGTTAGAGTAGATTAATTGCTTTGTTTCTTCGTTTTTCGTTTTTATATGTTCCTCGATGCACTCTTGGTTTGTCGTGTCATTAATCGCAGGAAACTAGGTTCAAATGTGAGAGATTCACGGAGAATGGAGCACAATTAAGTTATATCTTCGAGATTCAAGAAAAACAAGGAAGAAAATCGACCTACCATAAGAAGATCGTCCGATTCAGTAACAGAGCAAGTCGATTTTTCACAACAGAAACAAAAATCGACCTGGAGATCGACCTGCCAAAATAAATCGTCCGATTTTTTCAGTCAGAGAGAAAAATCGCCCCGACAAAAAAAATCGACCCGAAAAATCGGCCGATTTTCTTCAGAAATTGTCGACCCTATATAAGGACTTCACACTCGATCTTCTTCATTCACCCACCTTCAACTCGCGATTCCTCTCTTTCAAGAACGCCGAAAAATCGCCACATCCTCAAATCATCATTCCTTAACCATTTCAAGAGATTCTTGGCTCCAAACTGAAGCATTTTCAACAAGGAACACGGATCTAACAACAACACGCACGGCAATCGACTGCTCCATAAGGAATTCAGGTTTTTCTTTCCAAAACCTAAGTTTTCTCACTTGAAATCGAAGTTGCCTAGGAAGTGCTTTGTTGTTGGAATTGATAGAGGATATTGCTTAGGATTCATTGTGGAGAACTGTGTGTGGTGATAGATTGAACAGAACTTTACAGAATTGTGAGAATCGTTGAAATCGAGATAAAAATCGACCCAGCCCAGAAAAATCGGCCGATTTTTGTGAAGAACAGGTCGATTTTTAGGACTTAGAATGGATCTTGTCAAGAGGATAACTAGAAACACGGGGAAGAAGAAGGGATCTTCTTCCAAAGCCCCTGCCCCACCTCCACCACCACCAACCAACATCCCTAAACTTCCCCCTCCCCTAGCTAAGCATAAGAAACGCTATGCACGCATTATAGATCGCCCATTCACCCCTCCTCGCTACATAGTACTTGATGACTTAGATTCGTTATATGTTCGAGAGGATGTTGATATGATGCTTGATAGAGCAGGGTTGAGACAGTTTGCTACGATCAGGGAAGATGCTTATAGGGAGATCACCCTAGAATTTCTTAGCACGTTTGAGCACGATCCTAGGGAAAGGATGATCACTTTCCGACTCATGAGCCAAGACCACACTTTGTCTATTGATGCTTTTGGCGACTTGTTTGGTTTTTCCTATTCCGATGCAGGCACATTTGCTAGAGGCCTCAATGCTAGTGATTTTTGGGAGGCTATTTCCGTAGGAGAGTACGGAGGGGATAAGTGGAGACCCGGAAACTCCAAGGAGACAAGCATGTACAACCTTTCCTTCAAGGTAGTGCATAGGATACTCAGTGAGAGTTTGTTTGCCCGGACTGAGACTCCGCAGAAGCTCAAGGCTGATGAGCTTTTCATCCTCTACTGCATGACATCCACCACCACTCCCGACATCTCCACCATGCTTGCTGACTATCTAGGAAAGATAGCCAACAAAGCCAAGGGTGACATATGTGCAGGAGGCTTGGTCACTCATGTGGCTAGGACTCTAGGTTATGACTTCTCGGGATACACTCTAGCTGAGAGTGCTCTTCCTTTAGGCTCACAGAGGTTGGTGGTTCGACAGGTCTTGATTCCTCGAGGGAGAGGAACTCTTCATGTGCCGATGCCATGGCACAGGGATCCGAAGAAGAAACCATCCGAGATCATATGGAAATCCGAATACACCATTCGGAATAAGAGGAACTGGAAGGAGACCTTTGAGGCGATGCTTGAGGAGTTCTCACCTCCTACTTACTATGATGATGATGCAGGTGACTCAGAGAAGGAGGAGGATGGAGGACAGGACACCATGCTCGAGTTTGAGAGCGATACCCATAGCGGGCATGCTACGGACGCCATGGACACTGACACTCATGGAGCAGGACCGAGCAGGACTAGTAGGCAGGATGAAGAGACGGAGGATGACATGCAGCCACCTCGACACTCTTATGCACATGCTCCAGGCCCGAGACGAGGACGCCGAGCTCCACGCCACTTTAGGGAGCTAGTCACTAGCTTCCAGAGCCTCAGCACCGACTACCGTGTCCTCCGCACCGATTATGACACCCTGAACACACAGTTCAGGAACTACAAGGAGGAGACGGACGCTAGGCATTCATCCTATGATGGCCAGATGAGGGATATGTACTACCACCAGTTCGGCCACTTCTACGATCCCTCCGCACCGATGTATCCATATCCACCACCTCCACCACCGACAGAGGATTGAGCTTCCGCTTCTTTTACATTGTAAGTATTTTTCTCCTTCTTATGCTTGATTTTCACATTGGGGACAATGTGGATGTCAAGTATGGGGTGGGGGTACTTACAATACTCTATGTTTCACTTTAGCACTTTATGTACTTTCCACTACTCTTGACAACTTGGCTTGTAATAACTCTTGCAATACTTGCTTTCTATTATGACATTTGCATTTGCATGATCTTTTTCAAAACCTATGAATTTTCAAAAAAAAAAAAAAAAAAAAAAATTTAAGTGCTTCTTATATGGAAATGACCTCTATGATGAGAATTGTGTATATGGATAGGTGAAAAAGATGCTTAGTTATGTTGAAATGTTGATTATAGCATGAATGAAATTGCTTTTGTTACTTGAATACATGAATAAGTTATATGATTTAGTTGTTTTGATGAGAAAATGAAATAATAGTCGAAGCTATATCACAAGTTCTTTTACATCATTTAAGGATGACTAAGGCAATTCACTTCTTTTCTTTTCTCATATCTTGATCATGCTAGCTCCTCAATGAAATATGTAACCCTCCTTTTACCATCCGGGAATTAGGATAAGTGATTGAAAAAGGCATGCTTGATGTGGGAGGGCCAAAGAAAATGTATTGAAAATTGAAAAATTTCATAAGTTTTGGGGACGTTGAACATGAGGATGAGTAACTCGGCACCATTCACATAGCCGGGTGTTTGTGTCTTGCCAAAGTCCGATTGAACGACAAGTCCTAACGGGATATGGTATGTGCATCAAGGGTTTGAGGCATCTCGAAATTGAGAAACGCCAATCTCCTAGGCTTCGGTTTTTATGCACCGCTGTCCATACTCTCAAAAAGTAAAGTATAATGAAAGCAAAGCTTTCTACATGCAAAGCATGTGCGGTGAAGAAAATTCTTGAATGTGTTATGTGTTCCTCTTTCCCGGATTAGCACCACAATAACCAAAAAGAACTCCTTCCCTTAATACGTTTCTTGAACCCTTTCTTTGATTAGAAGACCTTGAGACTTTTATGCATGTGTTCAAGACTTAATAGCTTAGATTTGTTTGAATTTGATTGCCTCTACACCTTTATCATGTTCTTTATTTATGCCTTCAAGAAAGAAAAGGGAGTTTGTTCATCTTATGGTCATCATTGATACATGCTTTGCCTCTTTTATGCCTTGAAATATCACTTTGAGAGCGATCCAATGAAAAGAAGCACTACCAAAAGAAAAGTTTTTGAATTTCATACATGCATAATCCATGACATCTTATATTCTAAATTTGAGTCTTGCTTAGGGACAAGCAAGAGGCAAGTATGGGGTATTTTGATGACATGAATTATGTATCATCATATTCATGCATATTGCAGCACATTATCTCTATTTACCTTGCATTTAGAGGGATTTTGTATACCTTTTATGTTCTATTCAATCAATTGTCGGAAATAGAGGTCTACACGAGATTTTGATGAATTGCAGGTAAATAGAGCTGAATTGGAAGCAAAAATGGAGCAAGAAGCATCTAAGGATGTTAAGGAAGCTAAAGGAGTCTTAGGAGGATCACAAAGGGCTAAGGAATTGCAAAGGAGAAGCATAGAAGACGAACAAAAGGAAGAGCACTTTCTGTTGAAGAAAATCGTGCTAATGCATATAAATATCGGACGATTTTTATACCTAAAAATCGAACGGTTTTTCACTAAAATCGACTGGGTCGATTTTCTTCACGATTCGGCCAAATGAAAAGACGACATAAAGCCCAATTAATTTGGGCTAGATGAGAGTTTTGCCAAACGGCCCATCTGCAAGAAACTATAGAGGAGAACCCTACGAACAAAGACGGGGAGGTCGCACCAGATAATCTTTACACGTTTTGAAGAAATCAACGATTCTTGGAGAGGGATTGAAGAGCTTTTGCCGGAAAGTCATTCTTGATCTTCGATTGTGAGATTTCTTTGTTCCATTGTCTTGTTTGTGGTTTATGAACACGAATTTAAGTTGTTGAGAGATATATTGAACAGATTTGACGATTGTTTTACGGATTTAAGAGTTATAGAATTTTTCATTCAAAGATTTGCTTTCTTGCGATATCTTCTTCAATAATTAATTTGATTCGATTTTGAAAATGGTTGGCTAAAAACCTTGTGATTCTGGGGAGAATAGTTGATGATTAAGGCTTAGATGATGATAGACTGAACTCATTCAAACATTAGGACCCTGAGAATTTAGATCTTAGTTTTGCGACAACAGGAAAATCGGGCTGTTCTTGAGGAAAATCGGCCGATTTTTCTTATGAACAGGGCGATTTATTCCTCTGACGAACTTTAATTGAATTAATCTTTAATCAAAACTAATCCTTGCCTAAATCCTATTCTTGATTAATCTTTTTACCATCTAATTGAATGTTCGAATGCAATTCAAACCTGTTTCTACATTCAATGGATTAAAATTGCAAGATTTGGGTAATAAAGAGACTCAACATCCTTTATTAAGATTTTAAGTGTGCTTTCTATTCATACTTTGGAGAGTCATATCCTGGAGTTTTAGATAGTTAGTTTGAACATAATTCTTGTCTTTAGATCTTTCTATATTGCAGCCTCAACAACCCTTATAGAGAGAATCTATAGATTAGTTATATAGGTTTCGGAACTTCATCGTACGAATCCTACCTTTGAACATTTAATCTTGGCAATATAAATTCTGTCCTATACCCGTAGAAGTGTCTTGAATCGAAAGCCTAAATCGGATACTTGAATCCTTGGAATCATTTCTCTCTTTATTACATCACAAAAGCTTTTATACTTTCGCTAGATAATTAAAATTGGAATCTTTCTCACCAAATCCCTGAGTTCGACTCTGGAATTCTTACCTTTCTACAGCTGATCCGTACACTGCGGGTTCGCTTTGCTTTTGAGTTCTAGATATAAATATTAAGACTTTGACGCACACCCTTTTGAGCGAACAGCCGTGAAGTGCGTTCCTCCATCACTAATGATGGTTCGGGGAGTTCCGAACCTTGGGAAGATCGTTTTATTGAGGAACTTCACCACTACCATTGCATCATTAGTAGGAGAAGCGATTGCCTCTACCCATCTTGAGACGTAATCTACGGCAAGAAGTATATATTGGTTACCGCATGAAGATGGAAAAGGTCCCATAAAGTCGATGCCCCATACGTCAAAGATCTCTACTTCTTGTATATTGTTGAGAGGCATCTGATTCCTCCTGGATATATTACCTGTCCTTTGACAAGCATCACAAGAAACAACAAACTTTTGCACATCTTTGAAAAGCGTAGGCCAATAGAAGCCGGAACGAAGTACCTTAGCACAAGTCTTGTGGGAACTTGCATGTCCGCCACATGGTAAAGAATGGCAATGGCGGATGACACTATCCACCTCATCTTCGGGAATACATCTCCTGTAAATGCCATCTAGACCTCTTTTGAATAGAAGAGGTTCGTTCCAATAGAATTGCCGGACGTCTCTAAAGAACTTCTTCTTTTGAGCATATGAAAGTCCGGGTGGAATCTCCTGACAAACAAGGTAATTTACAATGTCAGCAAACCATGGATCATTACCTTGTGATATGTGTTGAAGACACTCTTCAATCTCGTGCAGCTGCTCGTCAGGGAAGGAATCGTCTATCGGAAGTTCATCCGACTCGCCGGTGAGTTGCGGAAGACGACTAAGGTGATCGGCAACGGAGTTCTCCGATCCTTTCTTATCACGGATCTCTAAATCGAACTCTTGCAAGAGTAAGATCCATCTTAGAAGCCTTGGCTTCGCATCCTTCTTCGTGAATAAGTATCGAATTGCAGAATGGTCCGTGTAGACTATCACCTTCGCACCTACAAGGTAGGAACGAAATTTCTCAAAAGCGTATACTACGGCTAAAAGTTCCTTTTCCGTAGTTGCATAATTGTATTGAGCCTCATCTAGCGTTTTGCTAGCGTAGTAGATGGCATGAGTGCGAACATCTTTCTTCTGTCCAAGAACGGCTCCTATAGCGACGTCGCTTGCGTCGCACATGACCTCGAAAGGAAGAGTCCAATCGGGTGGTTGAATGATTGGTGCCGAAATCAAAGCTTCTTTGATCGTGCAAAAAGCATCTAAGCAATCTTTCGAGAATTCGAAAGTCGCATCTTTCATCAAAAGATTAGTCAAAGGTTTTGAAATCTTAGAAAAATCGTTTATGAATCTCCTATAGAAGCCCGCATGTCCTAAGAAACTTCTAATTCCTTTTACTGATGAAGGGGGAGGTAACTTCTCAATGGTTTCTATTTTTGCTCTATCAACCTCTATTCCCCTTTGTGATACTAGATGACCTAACACAATTCCTTCGGTTACCATGAAATGACACTTTTTCCAGTTTAAGACTAAGTTAGTGTCCTCACATCTCTTAAGAACTAGTGAAAGGTTATAGAGACAATTATCAAAGGAAGAACCATATACCGAAAAGTCGTCCATGAAGACTTCCATGATATTCTCTACATATTCGGAGAAGATTGCCATCATACACCTTTGGAAGGTGGCTGGAGCGTTGCATAAGCCGAATGGCATTCTTCTGTAAGCGAACGTACCCCATGGGCACGTAAAAGTTGTCTTCTCTTGGTCGTCCGGATGAATTGGAATCTAAAAGAAACCGCTATATCCATCTAGATAACAGAAGTAAGAATGTTGGGCTAACCTTTCCAACATTTGATCGATAAAAGGAAGGGGAAAGTGATCCTTCCTTGTGGCCACGTTCAGTTTGCGGTAGTCAATGCACATTCGCCATCCTGTAATTGTCCGTGTAGGGATGAGTTCGTTGTTCTTGTTGGCAACAACGGTAATGCCTCCCTTTTTGGGTACTACTTGTACTAGACTCACCCATTTGCTATCAGAAATAGGGAAGATGATACCTGCATCAAGTAGCTTAAGGATTTCTTTCTTCATGACCTCTTTCATTGCCGGGTTTAACCGTCTTTGAGGTTGGCGTGAAGGTTTGTAATCCTCTTCCATTAAAATTTTGTGCATACATAGAGAGGGCTTTATTCCTACTAAATCATCAATGGTGTAACCTAATGCTCTCCTATGTTGCTTCAAAACATGCATAAGTTTCTCTAATTCAGTTTCATTCAAATTTGCATTGACAATGACCGGGTATGTGGAATTAGTGCCAAGAAATGCATACCTTAAATGTGCGGGAAGTGGCTTCAATTCTAATGATGGAGGTACCTTGATTGATGATGAATCTTGGCCTTCGATTGTTGTAGGAGAGGCCTCTAGAGGTGGGGGCATTTCATCATTAGATTCGGAAGCGGCTGCGGTGAAGTTTGGAGAATCCAGAGAATTACCCATTGAATCGACCTCCCCTGTAATAAATCGGTCGATCTGCTGTACGATTTTTCTTTCTGTCGGAAAAAATCGGGTTGCCTCTTCATAAATCGGACGATTTAATGTTGTCAGGTCGATTTTTGTTTCTGTCGAGAAAAATCGGATTGCATCTTCATAAATCGGACGATTTATTTCTGGCAGGTCAATTTTCTTCACAGTTTCCGGAGTCAATTCTAATTCTTCAATCTTTACTCCTAGTTCTTCTTCCACATCATTTAATGCTCTCACATCCTCATTGCAATCATGCTCTACTCCTTCTTCCATGATGCTCATACTAAGAACCTTTTGGAGAGGGTCTTTCATCAAGATTGAACTTACTACCTCTCTAGACTCTTCTTCATCCAAAATATCAAAAACATCGTCTCTCAAGGCTGGCTCCTTGATTAAGGAAGAGAGAATGAATTCTACCTTTTCTTCACCTATATGGAAAGACATCTGGCCATTCTTGCAATCGACCATGCATCCGGATGTAGCAAGGAATGGTCTCCCAAGAATGATGGGAACCGGATAGTCTGCAGGGATGTCAAGAACGACAAAGTCTATAGGAATGTAAAACTTACCGAGCTTTACTGGAATGTCTTCTAGTATCCCCACCGGTTTGGTGGTGGAACGATCAGCCATGTAGAGTGTGATCTTCACCGGTCTAGGCTCTCCTAGACCAACTGCCTTGCATAGAGAGAGATGTATGATACTCACACTTGCTCCAAGGTCACAAAGAGCATCATAGGTAGCTTCTCCCAAAGTGATGGGTATGCAAAAGGATCCTGGATCACGGAGCTTGGGTGGCATATTCTCCGTCATAGTCTTGATGAGTTCGGATGACTCCATACTCATCTTGACTTCTCCTATGTCTTCCAATTTCCTCTTATTAGAGATGATCTCCTTGAGGAATTTCCCGTAAGCCGGCATACCTAAAATTGCATCCATAAAAAGTATGTTAATATGTAGCTTACTCATAAGTTCAACAAACTTACCAAAATGTTTATCTAGGCGTGCACGCGCTCTAGATTGAGGAAAAGGTAGAGGTGGTTTGTAAGCGGGAGGAGGAACATAGACTTCTTCCTTCTCTTTTGCCTCTTCTTCTTTTGTGGCGGTATCAACTACTTTAGGTTGAGGATCGGTGGTCGTTTTGCCGCTCCTAGTGGTTATTGCCATAACCCTTCCCTTTGGGTTATCTTCTGTCTTTCCGGGAAGCTTCCCTTGATCTCTTGGAACTTCTCCGGCTTTGTTGAATACTTGGTTTTCTAAAGCTTTGTGAGCTTTGTCAACCGAAGTTATGTAACTCTCCAATCCTTGTAGCTTGCCTAGGATCGTTTCTAGCATGGGATCCGGTTTGCTTGATCCGCTTGATTGTCCCTGGCTTGTTGAAGGAGTAGAAGAAGATGGAGGTGTTAGAGCCTTTTCAGCATAAGAGTAAGGATTACCTGGACTTTGCTGATTTGACCTCCAATTGTTGTTATTTGAGTTCCTATTGTTGTTGTTATTCCAATTGGAGTTTCGGTTGTTATTGTTGTTGTTGCTCCAATTGAAATTCCGGTTATCATTCCTTTGATTGTTGTCCCGCCCCATGTAGTTGGCTTCTTGCTCCTTAGTCTTTTGAAGACTCGTTTTGAGCACTTCCCTCAATTCTTTGATGTCATCTTTGAGGGAGAATATTTGTGTTTGAGCCGCTTGATTCAACTTGGCTCCCGGATCGCCTTGATTCCGGCTATTTGATACCACCTTCCGGTGGGAATACTTCTCAATCACTTGGGCTTGCTTCTCAATGAAGTCCCAAGCATCATCCTCTCATATCCATGAATGTGCCACAAGAGAGAGATTGGAGGTTGAATTGTGTCTCCACATCCAACCCTTTGTAGTAGATCTCCAATAATTCCAGCTTGGAAATGCCATGGTGCGGGCAATCCAACAATAGATCTTGAAACCTTTCCCAAGATTGAAACAAGCTTTCATTAGGTTTCATAGAAAAAGCATTTATTTTACCTCTCAATTCCGCTGTTTTGGATGGCGGAAAGAACTTGGTGAGGAATTCCGAAGACAATTCCTCCCATGTAGCTAGCTTTGCAGCTGGAAGTGTTTGGTACCAAGTTAGAGCCTTGTCCTTCAAAGAAAAGAAGAACGGTTTGATCTTGTAGTTGCTTGTAGTAGCCTTCTTCGGCTTCATAGTCTCCATGAGAATCTCAAAATTCTGCAAGTGTTGATGTGGAGATTCAGTATTTGCTCCGCCATATTGACTTTGGCGAACCATGGTGATGACTTGTGGTGAGAAGCTAAATTCTTGGATGTCTTCAGCTCCGAAATCCACACCTAGACGGCGTGGTTGCTGAATTGGATCCATCCGTTGCCCCAAAGTTCGGGGTCTATCTTCGTTATTAACAGCTCTAACGTTCCTAGTTGGGATGCGAGGAACAACCCTTGGTGTTGGGGTGTTTCGAATAGGATGAAGTGATGGATCAATCTCTTCAAGTTCCGGCATGTCCGGTTCAATCTCTTCATCATCGGATGAGTCATTTCGAATGGATTTAGTTGGTGTCTTGACTTTCTTCTTCTTCTTGGATTCGTTCAACTCCAACTTCATGTCCAACATCATAGCT
Source organism: Fagopyrum homotropicum (assembly GCA_033239125.1). NCBI lineage: Eukaryota > Viridiplantae > Streptophyta > Magnoliopsida > Caryophyllales > Polygonaceae > Fagopyrum > Fagopyrum homotropicum. The sequence continues at coordinate 89,585,744 of BSWB01000005.1, read as the reverse complement.
CTTAGTTCATCAATCTGAAATTGATGACTTATTTCAGCTTCTTTTCGTGCTTTCTCACTCAACTGGAGTTGGCGTTGAGCTTCGTTCAGTTCAGCCTTGTAGTTTCTCTCATCGTTTTCAGCCATTTTCTTCTCCTTCAACTTTCTCCTCAAAGTTCTTTCTAATTCGGGATCGAAAGGAATTAGATCTTTAGTGGATCTAGTCTTTCGCATATACCTAAAGAACCTGCAAAGATCACTCAAGTAGACAATCAAATCACAAGAGCAAGAGCTCTCAAGCTAGACAACCGAAAACCGGATTTGATCTAGACCAAATCCCCGGCAACGGCGCCAAAAACTTGTTCGCTCAAAAGGTGTGTGCGTCAAAGTCTTAAATTTATATCTAGAACTCAAAAGCAAAGCGAACCCGCAGTGTACGGATCAGCTGTAGAAAGGTAAGAATTCCAGAGTCGAACTCAGGGATTTGGTGAGAATAATTCCGATTTCAATTATCTAGCGAAAGTATAAAAACTTTTGTGATTTGATAAAGAGAGAAATGATTCCAAGGATTCAAGTATCCGATTTAGGCTTTCGATTCAAGACACTTCTATAGGTATAGGACAGAATTTATATTGCCAAGATTAAATGTTCAAAGGTAGGATTCGTACGATGAAGTTCCGAAACCTATATGACTAATCTATAAGTTCTCTCTATAAGGGTTGTTGAGGCTGCAATATAGAAAGATCTAGAGACAAGAATTATGTTCAAACTAACTATCTAAAACTCCAAGATATGACTCTCCAAAGTAAAGATTAGAAAGCACACTTAAAATCTTAATAAAGGGTGTTGAATCTCTTTATTACCCAAATCTTGCGATCTTAATCTATTAAATGTAGAAACAGGTTTGAAGTGCCTTCATACATTCAATTAGAGGGTAGAAAGGTTAATCAAGATTGAGATTTAGACAAGGATTAGTTTTGATTAAAGATTAGTTCAATTAAAGTTCGTCAGAAGAATAAATCGCCTTGTTCATAAGAAAATCGGCCGATTTTCCTCAAGAACAGTCCGATTTTCCTGTTTGTCGCAAAACTAAAATCTAAACTCTCAGGGTCCTAATGTTTGAATGAGTTCAGTCTATCATCATCTAAGCCTTAATCATCAACTATCCTCCCCAGAATCACAAGGTTTTTAGCCAACCATTTTCAAAATCGAATCAAATTAATTATTGAGAAAGATATCGCAAAGAAACCAAATCTTGAATGAAAAAATCAATAACTTTCAAATCTGTAAACAATTGTCAAATCTGCTCAATGTATCTCTCAAACAACTCAATTTCGTGTTCACAAACCACAAACAATGCAATGGATAAAGAAATCTCACAATCAAAGATCAAGAATAACTTTCCGGCAAAAGCTCTTCAATCTCTCTCCAAGAATCGTCGATTTCTCCAAAACGTGTAAAGATTTCCCGCTGCGGCCTCCTCGTCTTCGTTCCTAGGGTTCTCCTCTATACTTTCTTGCAGATGGGCCGTTTGGCAAAACTCTCCTCTAGCCCAAAATAATTGGGCTTTGTGTCGTCTTTCCATTTGGCCGAATCGTGAAGAAAATCGACCCAGTCGATTTAGGTGCAAAACCGTTCGATTTCAAGGTATGAAAATCGTCCGATTTATATATATATTGGCACGATTTTCTTCAACAGAAAGTGCTCTTCCTTTGGTTCGTCTTCTATGCTTCTCCTTTGCAATTCCTTAGCTCTTTGTGATCCTTCTAAGACTCCTTTAGCTTCCTTAACATCCTTAGATGCTTCTTGCTCTATTTTTGCTTCCAATTCCGCTCCATTTACCTACAATTCATCAAAATCTCGTGTAGACCTCTATTTTCGACAATTGATTGAATAGAACATAAAAAGCATACAAAATCTCTCTAAATGCAAGGTAAACTTAGACTATCTTCTACAATATGCATGAATATGATGGTACATAATTCATGTCATCAATGAAGATGTCGATTGAAGAAGAAAAGACGCAAACTTACACGGAAATATCCAAAGTTTTCAAGCGATCCAAAGTATCTTCATTCGTTCATAGAAGTTTTTCTTTCTCTCTTTCTACAAAAGCTTTATCCCCTAGAGAGAGATAAAACTCGAGAGCTCCATTGGCATATCTAAAGAGTGTTATACTAGAGCGTGTGTTACTCTACGAAAATATCCAACTCTTAACCTTGCTATAATAGCCTAGTTACTTCGTAGAGTTTGGATATTTCCGTGTAAGTTTGTGTCTTTTCGTTTACGCTCCAAAATTTTTTAGTCTAGTTACGCCGTCCATTGGCATATCTAATGGACGGCGGGTAGATATCTTCAACTCGAGAACTCCAAAATTCATCTTTTTGTTGCTCGCTGTGGGAGCGTTAACGAAAGTAATAGAGATGGTAAAATTAGTCGATGCATTGATATGTTTAATTGTCAATTTTTTTTAGTTGCAACTTCAACCTTTTTGTTTACTAGTTGGTTAACTTTCCATAAAAGACATAATCTCCCATATAGATCATATGTCGGGATGAAGCAGATCATATCAAAACCTGCTCTTTTCCAGCATGCTTCTTCTAGTTCAACAATTGTTTTTAGTTCATCAAGCATGATCATTTGCATATGGTTGTTTTACAAGTGATACGAAGGTCCGTCTAAAAAATTTTCTTCCTTTTACTTTGACAATACAAAAATAGAACAAATTATAAATTTAGGGTGAAAAGGCTATGGGATCTTTCCAAAACTACTGGCTAAATGGCCTAATTTTTTTTCTTTTCCATTTGATTTTTATTCTATCTAGTTGCAATGTGCTTTTTATTGTATGTTGTGTGACATCTCTTATTATTTGTATCAGTTTTAGGCTTAACCAAAAAGAATATGTTACTTTGTTCATATAATTTATAATTCATCCTACATTCTTATAATCATGTTAGTTTAACTATCACAATTCCTTGTATCTAAGTGGATCTAGTTTCTTGGATCTACATCTTCTTCTTAGTTATGGATGATCTCCAATCTTTATTTACACTCACGTTCCTGTAACATATATTCTTTGACATACCACATTGTTTTATTACCGAAATTAAATTTTTAGATGCCGAGAGTTTAAGATTCGCCATGTTCTCGTAATTTCTGTAATTTCGTTATACAGAGAAAGCTAGAGGCTAACCTAAATTAATTATTTCCATATACTTTTTCTTCTCCTCAACTACATTCTCATTTTTCATCTTTATTTAATCCCAAACAATTTCCCAAACTAAAGATCTATACATATAGTTGAAGATATCTACCCGTCGTCCATTAACAGGCCCATGTTGAGGCCCAGCCTAAATATATCCCCACACAGGCCCTGACCACTTCTGTTCAGTGATCATCATCTTATATTCCTTACACATTTACACCACCAGCTGTGATCGAACTCCCAAGTTAAATCTCTCTCTCCCCATTTCTTGATCCCTAAGAAAAATTCGATGATTTTAAAATAAATAATTCTCTACGACTTTCCGATGAACTCTTCAAACTTTATGGATAAGCAGATTATGGACTTGTCCAGATCCAAGACCAGCAATTCCAACGATGATTTCATCGATCTCATGAACCCTATCCCAGCCAACGACGACGATAACAACGAGGACAACACTGCTCAATCAGCCGACGCTGCCAACAAGGAAGATATCCTCCCTAACTACGATTTCCAGCCTATTCGTCCCGTCGGACTTCCTACTCGATCCTCTGATTCTCTCCCAATGGGAGGTGGTACTGGCGGTTCTGCTTCCCTCAAGCCTTGGAACTCTGCCGATTCCAAGTCTAATTCTTCTCCTACTAGAGTAATTTGCTAATTCATTTCACTTTCGATCTCGCTTCATTTTCTGTTTGGTTGTCGTTTTGGTATTTAGTATTTGGGAGTTATGTTTTAAGCGATAATCGTTGGTTGATTGTCTGTTAATGTGCTCCCCGTCCCCTCCGTGATTAGGGTTTTTCTATATTAGCTAGTTTCAAGTGTTTGTTTGCAGTTTTTGTGAGCTTCGTGAGGGTACTTGATCGTGATTAGCAACAGAAAGGCCTATCAGATTTGATTTAGGGGTAGGGTTACTATTTTGCTGCAATTGAATTTGTAGAAAAATTGTGATTCTGCTGAGAACATTTGTTTTGAGGAATTAATGAATGTTTGCATGGTTGCATCTTCTGTTAATTCTTGCATAATGACAGGGCTGTTCTCGATCAAAGTAATTGATCATCTATTTGTTTGTTGGCATAACTCACAAAGATCTTCATCTTATATTTTTATTAGATAACGACTTTACTTTTCCTAAGACGTCAGGGATGGAGCTTATGATTTTCATCCTCCCTCAGTAGTGCTAATAGAAAAAATAGGTTCTTCATTCGATAAGAATTAGATCGAAGTATCTATTTTTGGTTGCGCAAAAACTGAGATTGGGACCAAACTACCTCTAAGGCTTACCATTTGTGTATTTATGCGTGAAATGGATACGGTCTTCCCACATCTAGCTCTATGAAAATTTTTCTGTATTTAATCTAAGCACCTTCTGTTCCGTATCATTTCATTTTTAACTTGATAGCTCTTGTTGAGGTACAGTGGTATCGTTCATGTATGTTGTAGTGGACAGCGCTAATCATTTGTGCGATTAAATTATGAATCATAGTAATTTCATAAAAGCAAGTGGTGAGATCATTGTCATTGTGATTTAGGAAAATCCTTCGTGATAAATATGAGTTAAAGCAGGGCTTGTTGTGAAATTGAGGTGTTATGTGCTACCTGTTATCTTATCCTATCTTTATGTGCGTCATGGAGTTTGTTATAATGAGCTTCATAAGGGCTCATGTGGTTGTGTCAGGATCATATAATATCTTCTTTTCTGTGATATTGCTAGTCGAGGGCTTGTTTGGCATGTCATTTATGAAGTCCTTTCACTTTTATACAACCATTATGTGTTTCATTGACATGTGGTACAGGATTTTATAGAGGATTTTTCTTCTATATCCGTTCTCTATTTCATAAACCAAACCCTTTACTTCCCCACCGATTCTCTGATGATAGAAATCGACTACAGCCCAGCCTCCTTTCTCTTCCCATCTTCTCACCGCTGCCGGACCATGAGATCTGCCACCTACCTCACCACTACGATCACTACCACCCTCCAGACCAACACCTCCCCAATCTTTTTGGGGTAAATGCATATGTAATTTCCCTTATTCCTAGTATTGGCAAATCCTCAATATAGATAGGGCGTCTTAGGGTTGTTATATGAGACGAGCTACTTGGGTTTGGCTCGTAAAAAGCTCGGTTCAAGCTCGTTTACTTTCTAAACGAGCCGCATATGAACACATTTTAAAGCTTGGATAAAATTTTGGCTTGGCTTGGTCGGTTAAAATAACACCATAGGAGTGTTGTATTAGGCGAGCTACTCGGGCTCGGATCGGATTAAGCTCCACTCGATCTCATTCACTTTGTAAACAAGCCGAATAAGAAAAAATTTTACAACTCTATAAAAATTTAGGTCTCCTCGTATATAAACGAGCTGAGTTTGAGCATGTTAATGATCGGCTCGTATAACATCCCTACCCGGCCTTACTTGATAGTTACACTTGTTTACGATTGTGAATGCAACTCCAGGAACACACAAATCTGCAGAACGATAATAGTTGAGATTGGTTTGGATGAGAATTTATTGATGTATATATTGTTCTTTGTATATACATATCATTCAGAAAATATTTGTAGATAGAAATTTAATGATGATTTTCTTCTAGCAAATCTTGATGCAATTGTATATTATGAACTATTTAATAAAGTTTAGAGATGAATATTTGATACAATTGTATACTATAAGCTATCTAATCACTTAAGTATCTCATTTCCTTCTATTTTTTGCAATATGATTAAATTTGACATTTGAGAATGGTATAAGAAGGCTTGCATTGAACCTGAGAAGTATGGTGACGGGGAGTAGAAGAGTGAAGTTTGACTGGAAATAGAGGAGACCCATTTGTAAAAGAATGAATTCAATAAATAGAGAAGCTTGCAAGTGTTGTAGCATTTTACTGATATTTTGAAAAAACAATGGTTGGTATGGTATGGGTAAGCTATAAAATGAGAGGTATGATGAAATTAATAAGGTGTGAATTGTGGTGTGTCAAGGGGGATAATGAAGTCAGTGAAACAGAGAAACTATAGAGTATTAGTAGATGACAAACCTCATTTAGGGGTATATTTATTTGGGAAATAATTAACCCAATGCCCCCTGCGTGTTTTATGAAGATAAATGTACTTGTAAAGGTGTTGCCAAACACCACGTATGTAGTACATCTTGTGTTTGCTTTTACAGTTCAATGATCCTTGAGAGAATGTTTCATCTTCTATGATTATCGACTGCTCTCCTCTGAAGTTGTAACTTTTACTTGCAGAGCTATGGTTATCTGGGTTCTGTTGAGCCTGACAAGGCTGTTTTGGAGAAAGCTCATAATGTCAGTGATGTTTCAATAGTTTCTGAAATTGATCGGACAATGAAGAGATATGCCGATAATATAATGCACGCAATAGATGGCCTCAGTGCCCGTCTGTCCCAGCTGGAGAGCAGAACCCGTCAAGTTGAGCATTCCGTGGATGATTTAAAGGTGTCCATTGGAAATAATAATGGAAGCTCAGATGGAAAAATGAGACAGTTAGAAAACATTCTCCGGGAGGTAAATTTACCACTTTCAAATCTCGTACCTTCATGTTAAAAAAAATGCCTTAATACTATATCCTAGGTCTTGACTGGACAATCTATTACTTTGTAAACATCAATCCAACTCCCAAGTTTGTCAGGACTTGTGAAAAACTATGCTTTTGATTGCATTAATGAATGCCAAGTACGAGCATACGGTAGTTAATCATTGTTCGTTTCCGATTATTGGACATGAACTAATCTAATTTCTCTACTTGTTGTATCATTTTGCACAAAGAGGAGTGTGATCTTGATCCTATTTCTTGTCAACAGTTACAGTCATGTGTGGTAGATCTGAAGGACAAACAAGATGTAATGAATGCACGAATTCAACTGGAAAAACTACAGATATCTGAGGTTCATCAAACGCCAGAAACTCATAATAGAGCCCACATCAGCCCTCCGCAACAGTCAATGCCTGCTCCCCAACAATCCAACCAACAGTTTCCTGTTGCTTCTCTTCAGTCACTTCCCGGTGTATCTCCTAATGCTCCTCCTCCTCCTCCCCAACAAAGCATTAACCCTCCAATGCTGCTGCCCAATCAATATCATCCTCCAACACCCGTGCCAGCTGCCCCCCAGGGTGACACATACTTTCCGCCACCTGGCCAGACACAAGAAGCACCAATTCAGCAGTACCTGGCTCCTGCATCTCAGCCCCAGTCTCTTCCAGCTCCACAATTTGGCCAAGAACCACCAAGTCAGCAGTATCCGGCTCCACCAGCTCAGCCACAACAGTCACAGTCTCTCCCACCTCCACAACATCAGCAGTATCAACCAACCCCGCCCACTCCATACCCCCATGGGCCCCAGCTGCCTCATCAGCAATTCCCTCCACATCCGGTTGCTGCCCTTAATCCCCCACCACCCCAACTCCAACAACCTCCGATGGCCCAACATTCAGAAGAGGTCCATATCCCGGCTCAGACGTACCCAGCAGGTCTCCGTCAGCCTCCACCTCAGCAATTATACGGTTCTGCCCCTCCTTCCCACATGTATGATTCACCAACTGGAAGATCTGGATCCGGGTTCTCTTCTTCTGTCTACAATCCACCAACTGGTCCTAATGAGCCTTCTTACCCTTATAGTGGTTCATCCTCACATTATGGTAACAATCCAGGAACGAAACTTCCATCTCATTCTTCGGGAGGCAACTACCCTCAGATTCCAACTGCAAGAGTCCTTCCACAGGCGATTCCTACTGCTACTTCTGTCGGCGGTGGAGGTAGTTCAGGTGGAAGCAGTGGGAACAGGGTTCCTGTTGATGATGTGATCGACAAAGTTACCAATATGGGGTTTTCAAGAGAACAGGTGAGGGCAACTGTTCGTAAGCTGACGGAAAATGGGCAACCGGTTGACTTGAACGTGGTTTTGGACAAGCTGATGAATGATAGTGATGTGCAGCCTCCGAGGGGTTGGTTTGGACGCTGAAAGAGAGAATGGTGAGTTGTACAGAGTGGATTGTTGGATGAACAAAAGTCGCCCATTGAAGCTGAGTGTTGTGTTGGTCTCGCCGTTGTGGTTGCACTTATCAAGTTACATATTATCATCTGTTATGGCGGTGTTTTGGGTTTGGTTTTTTTATGTGACTTTGGTGACTTGGTTTTGTTTGGGTGAAAAAAGAATAATTAGTTACCGTCACTTGCTTTAGAAGTGCTACTCTGTTGGTCTTAATTTTTTGTAGTGAACCGGGATTGGTTGCTTTTGCTATGCTGCTATTTTATCTATATTATGGCTTTGTATGGAAATGACAAGCATTCGGATCCGTAAATGGGTAATACAAATTGATTAATTAGAATGAAGAAATTCCGTTTTGAGGTTATACTGGCGTGCTATCCGGTTGAAAAGTAGGAGCAGTCGCTGTGGGTGGGTGGTTGAAGCAGTTTTGTGATGGATTATCAAGTCAATATAGGAGTGTAAAAGCATTTACGGGAATTCCCCGGGTGGCCCATCTTCTGTAACGTCCACTTTGGTTTTGGTGTGACAGTCCAAGTCAAGTCTTGCAAATGGTGAAAACTAATATCACTTCCCACAGAAAAGTCCCCAACTCGACCACCTAATATAAAATCCAACTTTATACTAGCTAGATGCATTGAAAATAAGTTCCTTCCCCTCCCCTTCCCGGCCACCATAGCCACATATCTTCAATGGATACTCATCAAGTAGCAGCTGACATTGAAAATCAATTGCCACACTCTCCTCATCGATCACCACCCACAATTACCCATGAAAAGGACGATTGTATGGACAACACCACAGACCATGTCGTTGCCACCTCCGACTCCAAGGTAGAAGACTTGTTCTCCACGTTTGGTGCTTCGGTCGGGTGCATCTTCTCCATAATCCTTCACTTTATAGCAGTATTTCCCATCATATTGGTCTACATGATCAGCTCCTTATGCTTTACGGGGTCGATCAAATCACCACCGAATCACAGGAGCAAGGGCATCTATGGTAAAATGCAACATTTCGAGACCACCAAGGATAAAATCCAACGCTTGAACCTTGTTACTACTACGCGAATTGGTTGCCTTGCTTTGTTGTGGCTAGCGTTCAATCTTGGTCTGCCAAGTCTAAAAAATGTATCACTCTTTGGCGCTCGTCTTTGGAAATGGTCTTTGTTGTGCCTCGTAATCTTGCTTGGCTACCCTTGTGCCGCATTGACAACTATAATTGGCACAACGGTGCTCATAGGTGTCTATAAAAAGCGACCCAAGTTTGAGTATTTCTTGAAAGGCTTGGAGAACAACATCACATCTCTCTTACATTTCGCTTCGATTCTTCTTACTTGGTTCTTCTATTTCCACACCAACAATGGTCTAAATCCAACCGCAAAGTTGAATAAGTTAGGCACATGGGGTTTTGTGATGCTACTAGTCGCGGCATTTCTGTTGCTTCTTAAGAGCGCCGCAATGTTGGAGTGGAAGGCCAAGGTCGTTTACAAAAGATTCAAGGGGAGGATTCTAACCGCGGGATTTCAACTCTACTTTCTTCAAATCATCACTAATCAATCCTCTCTCCCTGGGTTGCTACCTTGGAGGGCTCATTTGGAGCCGCTCAAAACGGCTACCTATGGAGCGGATAACAAAAGGCATCGCATTCGGAACTCCGACTTATCCCAAAGAGTAACCACGGAGCAACTGGTTTACGTTGTCGGAATGATCACATGTCTTGCACAACTCATTCAAAGGGAAGATGATGCTATTCCTGAGATAGTAGCACATTATGAGGACAAAATTTCAAACATCTTTGGGTACGTAACTCAACTCAATTTCCTTATAATTTACATACAATTTTATTTAAACAAGATTACTATTTTATCAACTAAGTTCAAGTTGGGCCAGGTCAATATATATTACTTTTCCAGTTAAAATTCAAGCCCATTTACCATGTTGAGCCAAGTTTAGGGATATTTATTCCCGGATAGTTGGGAAAAAATATGGTATCATTTCGGATAGTCGGGAAAAAATATGGTATCCGGATTCAATCCGGAAATTGACTGATATCTAATTCGGATATCCGAGTGATGCGGATACAAAGAGAGAGAAGCAACAACAACTATTACAACTGAAGTAATATATCCGAGTGATGCGGATACAAAGAGAGAAAAGTGACAGTGATATAAAATTAACAGGTGTGAGTTAAGGTTTCTTTTATTAGTATAAAGAGGAGTAAAAAAAATGAGGTTATGGGGTTCGAACTGAAAACCTTGTTTGCATCCTCTTCCACCAACTCAGCTATCACAACTGAACTAATATAATCGCGTCAATATTTTCTATATACTCCCGGATAACGGATATTCGGGTAAGAAAAAAACTAGATTCGTATCCGATCCGTATATCCGAATTTTTGACGGATCGGAGCGGATACGGATAGATATCCGCCGGATCGAGTAAACGTCAGATTTCCTCGAATCGGATCGTTGGATTATTGACGGTGAATTTTTTTGAAACACACCTAGAGCAAAGCCTAGTACCCGCCTACCCGGACATGCTTTTTTTTTAAATCATTAATTATTATATTTAATATATAATTATTTAAAAATTATCATAGTATAAATATATTGTGTAATATGTATACTCAATGTACCGATAATTTTGTTAAATATTTTGTGATACATATATATATTACATATATTAATTCGGGCCGGACTTTTTTTGACCAGGTAGACTTATCTCCTTGCATGAACCCATTTTTACGAACAACCTGATCTGAGAGGATCATGTCTACATGTGGACAAGGTTTGTCGAATACTTGCTCTCACCTAGGCAATGACATACCCTAAAGAGGAAATGATCAACGCTGATATACTTGAGGCTTATATGAGCAATAGAGAACCAACGAAACAAGTCACAAAAGCCTCTAATGTCGTCCATAACCAAGCCAATATAGACAAGTACAAAATATTACCTTAATGAAAGAAATTGACTACCGCATGGGAATCTACTTCTATGATAGTGCAAGAAATGACCTTATTCAGCGCATCCTCGAGATCCATGATAATGTCATCAACTCTTACCTACTAATAAGCCTTAAGAGTACACTAACCGCAAGTATATCCTATTGCATGTGTTGATCTTTACACTAGCCACCAAAGCTTGTACATCTTTTCTAGTCTACTCCAAGAAAAAAGTGTGGTCAACAACCCCTTTCTAACACCAATTTAGTCATCTCGTTATTCATAACCCACCTCCCAAATCCCTACAAAGCACAAGTGATAGGCTAAAACATAAACGCAAGTATAACGAGATCAATCATAGTAATCGAGTGTCGAATTCATGGGGACTACGTCTGATTTGATGTAACAATGGACAGTCACGCCAAGCCAAAAGGGAAAGAAAGATAAGAAGGGAAGAAATATTGGGTTTTCAATTTATTTTGCAAAGAAGCAAAGTAACACATCCTGAAGACGTGTCCATGTAGGTAACTAACAAAACTTTGACTACATCTTTGTGTATAAAGATCGTGTCCAACCCATCCTGAAGACGCTCACGTAGGTGCAACATGCGTAAGTCAAACTCATTAGGTATACAAAAAATAGGTAGATGACCAAAACAAGCCACACCCTCACAAAAAAGTCAAAAAGGTATAAAATCGGTAAATCTATGTCAGTCAGGAACCCTTGAGATAAGGTTGTCATCACAGTCCATATCGAGTTCAATCCTAGAAGGTCCAATAAAATCAGCATGCTCTTGCAAAAAACTAATATCTATTTTTATTCCCAAAGCAAACACCACTTCTCAATGTATGAAAATAAAGGGATCAATCTTCCTATGGCTAGGAAAGGATCGGATAAAGTCACTAAGATGAAACATAGCCAACCGATGTTCAGTTCAGTCAATTCACATATATAATCACAAATTAATTCATTATTGGGTTTAATCAACCCATTGATATAGAAAATTAGCCAAACATCATGAAAAAAACAATATCAATTATTTCATGAAAGATATAAAGCATAAAAATTAAATCCAATAAAAAATAGAAACTTTCATAAAACTATCAAATTGTACCTCAAAGAGTCTCATAATGCATGTTCCTCCACTTATGACAAAATGACCTTCTATCCTCTTTTAGATATTCCTAGCCTTATAGGAGAGGTGAAAAACGTACGTATCATAGGCTACCTCAAAAGACTCTCACAATGCATGTTCAGCCCAAACAAAGTCATGTTCCTAAAAGTCTAGGCAATCATGAACTCACCAAAAACCTACACACCATAGATTTAGCATGGTGCATCCAAACTTCGCAAGCAAGTCACCCATCAGTAAGTGACTTGAAGAACCAGTAGGTGAAATAAAAGGTTAAAAGATACTCTAGCTAGAAGGGAGGGGGGGGGGTTTGAATAGAGTATGAGAACTTTTAGCAAAATCAATCTCGAGGCCTTGAAATCAATTTCAAGGGCCATGATGTCGATCTCAGTTCGTTGTGAAACTTTGATTCCAAGGGCTTTTAAACAACTTTCAAGGGCCTTGACTTTGAACTCCTGCAAAACAAAGTTAGTCACAATAAACAAGATATGGTGCGGAATGTAAAAGATCGACACAAGGATATGTTTACGAAGTTCGGCTCTAAATAACCTACTCTTCGTCCCAAGGTATAGCCTTAGGATCTAACTATCTATTATCAGCTTCAAAGAGTCCTAGATACAAACTAGAAGAAATCCCCTTTTTCATCTCACTGTAGTCAATGCTACGATCTAGCTCCAACTCTCCACTTTGCTATAATGGCCTAGTTACTTCGTAGAGTAACACACTCGAGTATAACACTCTTTAGATATGCCAATAGAGCTCTCGAGTTTTATCTCTCTCTAGGGGATAAAGTTTTTTAGAAGGAGAGAAAGAAAAACTATGTTTCAAAATGAAGATAACTTTGGATCGCTTGAAGACTATAGATATTTCTGTGCAGGCTTGTTATCTGTTCTTCAAATGTCATCTTCATTTATAATCTTCTATGGAGAGGTCTTCTGGCCGTTGAAGATATGACCGTTCGAAGATAATCCTTCTTCTCCATGAAGATCGCTTCTTGGTTAAGATGAGATAGACGTTGTAGATCTTCATCTTCTGAGCACACGTTGATCTCTCGGCTCCTTAATCTTCTCGTTAATTGTTGTGACAATCTTCAAATCCAGATGAGAGAATCTTCGTGCTTTTCGGTTAAGGATCATCTTTGTTGGTCGGTTGAGATCTTCACCTGATCATATCTTCTCAAATCTTCATATCTTCTCAAATCTTCTTGTTTGAGCAAATCTCTCGTGAAAGGACTTCTTTGTGATTTGAAATCTTTTCATTGTGCAGCCTTATCTTCCTTGTTTCTTTGGAATCTACTTCAAGGCTTTTGAGATCTTTTCGTTGTGCATCCTTGTCTTCTTTGTGCCCTTGAAATCCATTTCAGGGCCTTTGAATTCTTTTACAAAATCTGCACTAAATTCAAACCAACCAAGCATCTAGAAATATAATAATTCATTGGTTAGTGTATCAAACTACTTCATTTGTGTTTAAGTCTTCCATCAGTAGCACCTGTAAAACCTTTATAATCAAGGTGGAGTTTTCAATCTCCCCCTTGATGGAAGACAACACAAATGTTTTTCATGCCTGCATTTTGTTAGCTTAGCAATGCATATATATGAATATCAAAACCTAAAATGCAGAATGCAGAATATCAAATGTCGGATCACATTCATTTCTCCTCCTTTGTCTTTCACCACGGGAGAAAAATAGTTAAAGAACAAGAGTTTTTAAAACGATTACAGACCCAAGAGTATTTCCACAAAAACCATAAAAAGTGTTTCTCAAACAGCAAGCTCATTTTTCCTCATAGAACTTCCTTTTTCCTTTAGATGAAGACTTCTTATAGCTCCAATCATCCATTTCAGTTGCTAAACGTCGTTTCTTTTCTTCAGCTCTTCGTTGCTTAACTACTTCATACTCAACTGATGGCAGATAAATTGGTTCAACATGAGTTGGATACAGAATTGATTTATTCTGTACACACCTTTTGTAATTCATCAGCACATTCTCAACTTTCTCTTGAGTATGTTGAGCTACATCTTCAGGCATGGAAAAATACTTCCCATAGTAGTCAGTGTAAGAGCATTCATCAAATACATTTCATTGACTTTAGCATTTATGGTAGATAGCAGCTCAAAATTTGCATCCATTCGTCTCTTAGTATCAAATTGAAAGTTAGACAATTCACGATTCAGACATACCATTTCTCTTTCACAACCTTATAACCTGATTTCTGGAGTAGGAGAAGTTTGAGCCTCTTTAGTTGGAATTTAAATAGTTCCTTTTCTTTTTAAAGTCCATGTGCCTGCAAGAGTCTTCTCAATCCCCAATCTTTCTAAGCAGTTCTCATCAATTTTACCAGAAATTGACTGTCGATCTTCAGAGGATGTATCAATTTAAAAATAGTCAAAGATCTTAGGCATCAAGTTTCCGTAAGGAAGAGGAATGGGTCGCTTAGAATTGACAGAATGTATCATATGGTTGAGAATAAGATTAAGTACATCTATGTCTAGATCAGACATAATCAGATGAATTAATTCCAGAGATTGATCATTCAGCAGTTCTCTTGAGTTTGCACAAGGAACAATACATCGAACCAGTATAGTAAACACTATTTTAGCCTCTAAGGTTAGAGAGGTATGAGTAAGTTGACGTGAGGTTGAATTCGAAACCAGAAATTTCTCCTTAGTAATACGAACACTCTCTGATCTTGAAGGATGATTAAACATAATATCTGAGTACCTTTCACTGAAGATTCAAGAGTGATACATCCTTTGTCCATTTTGTGATGAGATTAACATAAAACATCTTTGTGAGTCATGAAAAGGAAAAATCTCCAGGGTTTAGGAATTTCTAGATAATTGAACTCTTGAGCTTGTTTATGCACAAAATCTTAAGAGTATTAAGAAAATCAATGTCCACCCGATCACACATACAAAGCGTTCGATTGTGAAAACCATCAAGCCAAGATCCTGAAGCTTGAAAATTGATGAATCATGATGTGGAAAGACCAGTCGTTTGAGAGATGTCCAAATCCTCAGAAAGTATTTCTTCCTTTGCAATTGAGGGGCTCTGAACGGCTTTCTTTTTAGGAGCTTGAGGGGTGGATTTCTTGCTTCTAGGTGCCATGAGTGAAGTTTGAGAGAAAAAGCAAGAGATTTTTGAATAGGGTTTCTGTGAAAGAATGAAAAAGATAGGAAAAATAGGTCCTTTTTAAAAGTGAGATAACAAGATTTTGAGAAAATCAAGCCTTTCAAAGACCAATTTGAAAATCAATAAAAATTCAACAAATCTTTTTCAATTTTCAAACAAAAGAATCCATAAAAACAATTTAAGAATTAAAATATCTAAAACATATTAATTCTTAAGAAGATCCGTAATATTAATATACCCTTTGAAACGTGTTCAAGGCCCTTGAATTGCATTTCGAGGCCCTTGAAAACATTAATTGGGCTGCATACGTAGGAACAAATAAACTCTTTTACTCCCCTACGTTAATGCTTCTTTGTTCAACATACCAAGTTCTAATCTAATGAAATTAAATTGTTCCTCAGGAAGAGGCTTGGTAAAGATATCTGCAAGCTACAAGTTAGTAGATATAAAAGAAATCAAAACATCACCTTTCTCAACATGATCATGTATGAACTGATGCCTTACATCAATATGCTTAGTCCTTGAATACTGCACAGGATTTTTGGTTATCGAAATAGCACTAGTATCACATTTTATGGGAATACCTTTTAAATCAAAGCCAAGATCACGAAGTTGTTGAGCAATCCATAGAATTAGTGCACAACAGGCTCCCGCAGCTATATATTTAGCTTCGGCTGTGGATACGGCTATATAATTTTGCTTCTTGGAGTGTCAACTGATTAGGATGACCCTAAGAATTGGAAACATCCAGAAGTGCTTTTTCTATCGACCTTATAACCTGCAAAGTCTGCATCTGAATAGCCAACAAGGTAAAACGAGTTTTGATGTGGATACCATAACCCTAGATCCTTAGTGCCATTGAGATACCGAAAGATTCTTTTCACAGCTATCAAGTGTGACTCTTTAGGATCAGCTTGAAATCTTGGACACATGCACACGCTAAACATAATGTCAGGACGACTAGCAGTTAGATACAACAATGAACCTATCATACATCGATACTCCTTTTGTACTACACTTTTGCCATCCTTGTCATGGTCAAGCGAAAGTGTTGAACTCATAGGAGTCTTTGCAATCTTAGATTGATCCATTTTGTACTTAATAAGCAAGTTTTTAGTATACTTGCTTTGATTGAGAAAAATTCCTTTCTTTGCTTGTGAAACTTGAAGTCCAAGAAATAAATTAAGCTCTCCCATTAGGCTCATTTCAAATTCCTTGCACATAATATTTGAAAATTCTTTGCAAAAAGAATCATTAGTGGCACCGAATAATATATCATCAACGTAGATTTGTACTACTAGAATGTCGTTGCCTCTGGTTTTGATAAATAATGTTTTATCAATCAAACCTCTTTTGAATTTGTTTTCAAAAAGATATTTAGACAATCTATCATACCAAGATCTAGGAGCTTGTTTAAGACCATAAAGAGCTTTGTCTAATTTAAAAACGTGATTCGGAAATTCATCATTTTCAAAACCAGGAGGTTGAGCAACATAGACTTCTTCTTCTAAGAAGCCATTTATAAAAACACATTTTACATCCATTTGAAAATGTTTTATGTTCATAAAAGATGCAAATGCAAGTAGCATACGTATGGCTTCTAACTTGGAAACTGGAGCAAAAGTCTCCTCATAATCAATACCTTCTTGGTTATAGCCTTGTGCTACAAGTCGTGCTTTATTTCGTATGACTTTGCCACTTTCATCCAACTTATTTCGAAAAACCCATTTTGTGCCAATGACGGATTGGTGTTTTGGCCTTGAAGTAACAGTCCAGACCTTATTTCTCTCAAATTTGTTTAGTTCATTTTGCATGGCAATGATCCAATCAGGTTCTTGAATAGCTTGAACATAGTTCTTCGGCTCGACAAGAGACACAAAGGCGGAGAAAGCACATAGATTGTTCACTTTAGATAAAGTTTGAACTCCAACATTTGGATCTGAGATCACATTCTCTTGTGGATGATATGAAGAGTGTTAAACTTTTCTTCGTTTGACAGATGGAACAGATCCAAAAGGTTGAGCCTCATATGTTTGACTAGATTCAGGTACCGTTGATATATTTCCCTTGGATCCAATCTCAAGGCCTTGAAGTTGAGTTTCAAGCCCTTGAAACGGATTTTTGTCATCACAGTTTTCTATTTCAAGGTCTTGAAGATGTGTTTCAAGGTCTTGAGGGTTTTTTTCGATATCTTGAATCTTTTCCTGCATATTCTTTTCTTGATCTTTAGGATCTTCCTCTTCAATCGAATTATGATCTTCTCGTTTATTCAGATTTAGATCTGCAAAACCCTCACTCAAAGTACCATCATTGCTTTCATCAAAAATAATATGAATGCTTTCCTCAACAGATTTGGTACGTTTGTTATAGACACAATAAGCTTTGCTACTTGAAGCTTATCCAATGAATATAGCTTCATCACTACGTGCATCAAATTTCCCAAGGTTATCTTTGTCATTGCTATGAACAAAACAAGTGCATCCAAAGGGTTTGAAATATGAAATATTTGGTTTCCTTCCTTTAAATAGTTCATAAGAAGTCTTTTTTAAGATAGGGCGAATTAAACATCTATTCAAAATATAATTTGCAGTCTTGACTACTTCAGCCCAAAAACTTTTTGGCAAATTGTTTTCTAAAAGCATCGTCCTAAACATATCCTCAAGAGTGCGGTTCTTAAGTTCCACAACTCCATTTTGTTGAGGAGTTCTAGGAGCTGAAAAGTTATGTGAAATACCATATTTTACACAAAACAAATCAAACTTTAGTTGATCAAATTCTCTACCATGATCACTTCTTATAGAAACGATTGGTAGATTTTTCAAAATTTGTAACTCCTTACATAATTTTAAAAATTCAAATATTGCTTCAGATTTTTTTCGTAAAAAAGAAATCCATGTGAAACGAGAGAAATCATCCACAATAATAAGGATGTACTCCTTGCCTTTGGGAGATTTGACACGCATAGGTCCACAAAGATCCATATGTAAAAGTTAGATGGGTCGAGAAGAACTTACAACTTTCTTAGGTTTGAATGAACCTCTTGTTTGTTTACCTTGTGTACAAGCCTTACATAGTTCATCTACCTTGAAATGGCAAACCACGTACCAAATCCTTTGTAAGTAGCTTCTGCATTGTGTGCATGCTTACGTGACCAAGTCTTCTATGTCAAAGCCTTGGATCATGAGTCAAGGCCTTTAGACATTTTAGCTTAGTTCCTAAAACTTGGTTAGTACTCATGGAATAAACATTGTTACATCTAGGGGCAGTAAGCACAACTTCACCCGTCTTTTTAACCTGAACTTCACATTTTTCTGAATCAAACAAAACTTTGTTGCATTTATCACATATTTGAGAAATACTAAGCAGATTACACTTCAAACCATCAACCAAATAAACATCATCAATAAATTTAGATGAATTATAACATATTTTACCAATGCCAATAATGTCACACTTTCCTTTATCACCAAGCGTAATGGTTCCGGATGATTGCTTCTTTAAATCTGAGAATAAAGAGATTTTTCCACTCATGTGTCTTGAGCAACCACTATCTAATATCCATTTATGCTCCTTTATCTTGGTGATATCCTGCAAAACAACAAACATCAACCTTTCCAGGTCGACCAAATGGCATATTTTGGTCCATATTCAGGTTCGATCATGTTTTGTGGTCTAGTACCTTTAGGAATCAAGATTTGTTTGACCTGTTTCCTTAAACATAAATGATAGGTGTTTCTAATAATATAAGGATCATTTTTTCTATAAGGACATGTAGATTTAACATGATCCTTTTTACAACAGTAAAAGCAAGTAGGCATAGGAATACTTCATTTGGCTTTGACAAAAGTGGTGGTATGTTTTCTAGGAAAGCTCCTATGATAACCTATACCATTTTTGTTAAGGGAGGACTTTTGTTCACCTATCATTCTCTCAAGATTAGCTTTTGAACGAGTAAACTTAACAAGTACAGCCTTCTGGTCTTGACACATCAAAGTTAGATCAACTTTCTCTTTCTTTAGATCGATATAGTTTCGATGAAGAGATGAGAGGTTGTCCTTGAGAATCATGTTTTTTGATTCCAAGGCCTTGATATTGTCATCAAGGTCTACTTTTTCCGTGTTAAGATTTTCAATCTCCAAGGACATCTCACTTAGTTGGTTTTCTTGTTCAAGCAGCTTTTCTTTTAAAGAATTTATCCTTATTCTATGTTCCTTGTTACATATGATAATATCTTTAAGGAATTGTTTAAGGTCAAATTCAGGTTGAGACATAATTGTACTTACCATATTGTCAACATATAAATTTGAATCTTCTTCATGATCAGCCATGAAACACAAGTTTTCTTGTTCTTTTTTGTCTTCTGATTCATTTGATGGTTCTAAATCACTCCATGAAGCTACCATAGCTTTCTTCTTTCGATCATGTTTCTTGAAGTTAGTCATCTTATTTTATTCACAATCCTTCACAAGATGATCTATTTCACCACATTCAAAACAAGTCAGTACTCTAGTTTTCTTGTTAGAGTTAGAAAAATTACTTCGGGGTTTTGATGTTCGTGGATATTCTCTATTGTTAGCAGATTGTTTCTTTAACTTGAGAATTCTTGTGAGATCCTTAGAGATCATGGCAATTGCATCTTCTTACTCATGATCACTATCTTCCTCGTCTGATGATAATTCATCCTTTCTTGATTTTAATGCCAAATTCTTGGAGTTGGATGGGAGCTCTCTATCTTCAGCAAGAACCATTTCATGTGTGATGAGTTTTCCAAGGAGGTCATCAAGAGGAAGGGTTGAGAGATTCTGAGCTTCTTCGATAGCAGTCATCTTTGGTCCTCACTTAGCTTTAGGTAAGCTCCTTAGAACCTTCCTAACTTTCTCTTCATTTGTGAAGATCTTTTCTAGTGAGTCCAAGTTGTTCACAATCTCAATGAATCTTGTGAACATTTCCTTAACTTTTTCATTTGGATTCATCTTGAATAGCTCATATTGTCTAAGGAAGATTCTAATCTTTGTTTCCTTGACTTGACTTGTTCCTTTATTAAGTGACAACAAGCTTGTCCTATATTTCTTTTGCACTCTTGCATGATGAGATGCAGTTGAATTCATTTGCATCTAATCCGCAGTATAGTAGGTTCATTACTTTGTAGTTCTTTGACACACTGTCCAGGTCAGCTTGTGTGAAGTCAGCTTCCTTCTTTGGCACTTGGGCACCTTCAACAGTTGTAGTAGGGACTTTGGGTCCATTTTGAACAATGCTCCATAGTTCCATGCTCTGATCAATAATGAACATACGCATGAGTGCTCTCCAATGAGCAAAGTTGTTGTCACAGAAGAGTGGTGGTCGATATGAGGATCTCCTTGAGCAAATCCAAACCATCACCAACAGGATTCATGATTAGTCTCACTGATGGTTAAATCAATATACGTGAGTCTAGCTATGATACCAATTGAAGAACCGGTAGGTGAAATAAAAGGTTAAAAGATACTCTAGAAGGAGAAGGGGGGGGGGTTGAATAGAGTATGGAAACTTTTCGCCAAACCAATCTCAAGGCCTTAAAATCAATTTCAAGGGCCTTGATGTCGATCTCAGTTAGTTGTGAAACTTTGATTCCAAGGGCCTTGACTTTGAACTCCTGCAAAACAAAGTTAGTCACAATAAACAAGATATGGTGCGGAATGTAAAAGATCGACATAAGGATATGCTTACGAAGTTCGGCTCTAAATAGCATACTCTCCATCTCATGGTATAGACTTAGGATCTAACTATCTATTATCAGCTTCAAAGAGTCCTAGATACAAACTAGAAGAAATCTCCTTCTTCTCTCACTGTAGCCAATGCTACGATCTAGCTTCAACTCTCCACTTTGCTATAATAGCCTAGTTACTTCGTAGAGTAACACACACTCGAGTATAATACTCTTTAGATATGCCAATAGAGCTCTCGAGTTTTATCTCTCTCTAGGGGATAAAGCTTTTTAGAAGGAGAGAAAGAAAAACTATGTTTTGAAATGAAGATAACTTTGGATCGCTTGAAGACTATAAATATTTCTATGCAGGCTTGTTATCTGTTCTTCAAATGTCATCTTCATTTATAATCTTCTATGGAGAGGTCTTCTAGCCGTTGAAGATATGACCGTTCGAAGATAATCCTTCTTCTCCATGAAGATCGCTTCTTGGTTAAGATGAGATAGACGTTGTAGATCTTCATCTCCTGAGTACACGTTGATCTCTCGCCTGCTTAATCTTCTCGTTAATTGTTGTAACAATCTTCAAATCCAGATGAGAGAATCTTCGTGCTTTTCGGTTAAGGATCATCTTTGTTGGTCGGTTGAGATCTTCACCTGATCATATCTTCTCAAATCTTCATATCTTCTCAAATCTTCTTGTTTTAGCAAATCTCTCGTGAAAGATCTTCTTTGTGATTTGAAATCTTTTCGTTGTGCAGCCTTATCTTCCTTGTTTCTTTGGAATCTACTTCAAGAATTTTGAGATCTTTTCGTTGTGCATCCTTGTCTTCTTTGTGCCCTTGAAATCCATTTCAAGGCCTTTGAATTCTTTGATAAAACCTGCACTAAATCCAAACCAACCAAGCATCTAGAAATATAATAATTCATTGGTTAGTGTATCAAACTACTTCATTTGTGTTTAAGTCTTCCATCAGCAGCACTTGTAAAACCTTTATAATCAAGGTGGAGTTTTCATGACTCATTGGGGAGAATGAAATTGAACCACCAACAACATGGTAAGGCGAATATAGCACCCCAAGTTCACTGGATCTTACAACAAGGCACAAATAGATTAAAACCAAATACATCAAACTGTATAAATATATACAATAAAAAAGGTTACAAAACACAGCCGAGTACAAAACGGCAATACATAATCATACATGTACAAAACATCCCAAAACCCTCGCACAACCTAGTGTACGGAAGCCCTCGGCTGATCACTCATTTGGCTCACTTTGTAGTCTTCCTATCCTACAGAATATCTACAACACGGTATAAAACCGTTAGCTAATAGATCATGAATAAGAATGAAAGTAATAGCACAAACAAACACCACATCACATCACAATGTGCAATGCACACATCAAACTTGTTTATTATCTTCAATTACGTTATACCATTACTAATTCAACTTCTTTTGTGGCACGAGGAACCTTAGAACCCCGCCTCTGTCCCCTTTCACACAGGTTTTGCATGGAGATCTACCTCCCCTCTGGAGTACCGGTTTCATAGCACCTTCTCCACTCTCGGCGAGCTTTGACAGGTCGTCACGACCCGTTATAATACACTTGAGCCTTTTAAATATACATATGTGGTCATCTTAGTCCGGTTTAAGTTATAAATGCAACATTCATATGCACATGCACCACTATCACAAACACTAAAATCCACAACTACTCGCTAAGTAAGTCCAATGGACTTACCTGATACAAGTGTAAACATGTCCACGTCATAGTTTCCCCTTGAGGAAACGATCAGCGCCTACATCAACAAGACACACACAATATCAAACACCGCTAAGGTTAGGAGACTCATCTCTTACGCCCCATAACCATAACCACATTGTATCTCGTATCTAAACCTCAATATCTCAACATAACTCACAAATGCCTAAGGCATATCCTCAACACATACATCATCAAGCTCATCACACGCCTCACTAGCCTAGCCTCACTCTCAAGCTAAGCCAAAAGGAATGGAAAGAAACATACCACACTTGGTATGTCCTGGACAAACGCACCTGCGGAAGCAAGAAGGCGCAAGAGTAGCGACACACCGCAGGGGCGGTGACACTCAGCCGTAGGGGCGGCGACACTGGCTCAGCCGCAGGGGCGACGTTGTCTGGGCGCAGGGGCGGCTAACATAGCAGAGGGTGATTCTCTACTTCTCTTTGCTCCACTTGCTCGATCTCTTCACTTCCCCATCATTCAATAGCAATTAACATAACATATACACACATATGAGCATTACTTGTCCAGGAAACATCACACACAAGCATAGTTTGTGGGATTCCTAAGCTAAGAAGAGGAAAAGAAAGAATGAAGAAGGAAAGGAGAAGAAAGATGGAAAGCTCACCACTACAGATTTGTAACGGAACCCTCACAACCTCAATCAACAACACAACACAACAACGAAACATCATCATCTCGTCTCAGTCCAAAACAATCACACACAAAGCTCCAAAGCTTTCACTTGTAAGATCTCCAAAGAAAACTCAAAAGCAGAAGGAAGGAGAAGAAGAACGTAGGAAAAAGAAAGGTCTGAAGAAGAAATAGGAAAATCCTCATAAGGAAGCAAGGGAAGACTTATAAAGGAAGTCAAGGAAAAAAGCACGGGTCAAACGAGTCAACAAAAGCAGCTGCAACCGCCTCAATCGTAGGAGCGGGTCCTCAGTGTCGCTAGGGCGGTGCACCGCACCTGCGGCCATGCAAAACCGTAGGGGCGGGATCCCTATGAAGACTAAGGGTATTACATCGAAATTTGTCATATTCCTTAATGTCTAGGGAAAGTTTTGTGGACAATCAAATTTTGGATGGTCTTTGCGTAGACTTTTCGGTATGGCGAGGAGATGCACCCTTTATCCTATTTGAGAAACTCCCCTTGATCTTAAAATTCCTTATTTATAAGTTTTTTCGAAGACTTGAATATGCTAATATAAAAGATAATGCTTCCAAACCTTGTAGGAGAAGGGGCTTAAAGAAAAAAGATGTGGAGGAATTTTTCGGACTAAGTGAGGATGAAGTATACTTCTTGTTAGAAGAGCTGAGGACAGAGCAATTTTCCCATGAAATTACTTGCGATGCATTTCAGAAATGGTTGGTAAGTATTCAATGGTAATCATTTTCTTTTAATTTCATCGTCTCATTTTCGAAATAATATTATTGAATTGTGTCCCACATCGACTATACATAAGGTATGTAGGACTGTTCATAGGTCCAAACCTGGACCGGAACAATGCAGACCGAAAATGGACTGAATTATTCGGTCTAGGTCCGGTCCCAACCGGTCCAAGACCAGAGGACCGAATGACTTGTGTGATATTTACAATACTAAAATCTAATAAGGTAGTACATATACCAAACATTCAGAATACTTATACCTATACCAAAATAAGGTATGGACCGAACTAGACCGAACTATTTGGACCGAAGACCGGACCTGTTGGTTTTGGTCCGGTTCGGTCTAAAAATCGAACCGTACCAGACAATACTCACTCCTAAAGGTATGTGAGTCCAACATACAAGTCCTGGAGAACCGAAAACTCAAAAATCATCGGTTTTGGTTTCAGTTTTGAATCAATTCTCCATTTCAAGTACACACAAAAAAGAAAGGTTGATATTTTGGGTCTGAAGTTAATAATATATAAGTTAATTAAAATTATAAGGTTCTTTAACTTCACATGATCAAAAATCATAGATGTGGATGGTTATACGTCATTAAATTAAGTTAATCAACATTTCAAATTACTCTTTAACACCTTACACAAAAGCACTTTTTTTTTCTTTTTTTTTTGTTGAAACCTTACACAAAAGCACTTTTTACCTGAATCATTCCCTTAACTTCACACGATTAAAATTACACTCATAGTCATCTTGGAATTATGGAATAAAATTGTAATAATCTTGAGTAATTGATGCAAACCTTCAAGGTAAATTAGATGAAAAAACAAGCAACAAGAAAAACATTAGGATTAGTAATTTATTTTGTATTTAGAAAATGTATTATGGATTTTAACAATTTGTATCTTTTATATAAAGCCAAAAAACATGAAATAACTTCGAAATTCATTTATAAAAATGACAAAGTAATTTATAAGTATAATTCCAACAAATACCAAAAATGGTTTTGGATGCATCTTGTTTATTTCCAAACTATAACCACCGTCTTAATACCGAAGGGAAAAACCAAATATATTTACAATTTACAAACATCTTTAATTGGTTTGATTAAATTAACTATAACAAATTAACTATCTTAAATACATTGATTTAAAGCATGACAAACACGTCTTGCATTTGTATCATTTAGATATTTTGTGTTTCATAGTTGCTAACAAATTTTTTGTTAAGAATTTCTGTTTTATTGGTTGAAGTCATTAAATTTTAGTTAGGGTTGAATTTAATATATTAGATAATGTTATCAAATTATCAAAGAAAATCTTGTTAATGACTATGCAGAAGGGTAAATGTGAGTTTTAGACTTAATTTTGGTATATGTTGTTGGAGAATTCAATAGATATAAGGGTGAATTTGATATGTAACATAAACTCATAATATATAGTTAGTGGATATTTTTAATGATACAAAAAACAATGGCATCTTTATTGATGAATGGACTAACTTGTTCTCATTTAATATATTAAATTTTCTTAATATGTTATAAGATTTTGTATTTAATTCTTGTATATATATTTCAGGTACAAGAAATATTTAAATCATTTGTGTACATGAAAGATAATCTAATAATATTTTTGATATTTTTTAGTTACAATAATCGTATACAAGAAAATTAAATACAATAATTTTTGTACAAAAAATTTAGGGTACAAGAGAAAATTTCAACTATCATAATTACCTTATGTATAGAATTTTCAAAAGAAGAATAAATCATATGATCCATCCTCTCTGGTTGACATTAGGTGAGATGGAGGGACTACAACCATAAATTAATTCTCCATAACTACATTCGTTTATTATTTTTTTAATATTTTTTTATGTGTTATAAAATTACAATAAAATACAAAAATACGTCCCAATTACAAGAATAAGTTACAATAAATACGTCCCATTTACAAGAATAAGTTTCAAGATATATTAGTGAAGTAAAGTTACAAGAGAAATGTCTCAATCAGGATAAATCACACATAAAAAATATTAGTCTCTCCTTAGTTGTGGGCCAAATTTAATGAACTAAAGCCCAAATTAACTTGGGCTGCATATTGCTAAAAGTTGGAGCACAAGGGAGTAGAAATTTCTAGAGAAAATTAGATTTGAGAAGTAATATTAAGATTTTTCTTAACCTAGAATTATCCTACATAATATTTACTTAGAGAAAAGAGAATGCCGGTTATAAGAGGCTTGTGTCCACCGACCTGCACATGTATATATACACATTTTTACTTCCATATTTCATCAATTGAAAGACCACTAATTCACATTCAAAATTAAGAATGTTATTGTGAGTGCTCATAGAATTCTATTTGTATAAATACGAGTGAGTTTCCTCGGTTAAGTATTTGGTTTAACTACTTATGCATTCCCATCCTACCAACACGAAAGTGAGATTATTCCCAATAACTAGTATCATAGCAAGGTTAGTCCGTTCATTTTTCTTTAGCTCGTGTTGTCAAGATGGAGGCTACCGTCATTCATGATGGCGAGATTCAAACCAATAGCGGATAATTATTCTTATTGGAAGTCAATGATGGAGGACTGCCTTTACTGTAAGGATTTTACGAGCCCGTCACCAACAAGGATAAACCCGAATGGAAGAGCGAGAAGAAATGGGAGCTTCTAAACCGGAAAGCATTCGCCATGATCCGTAAGTACAACGACAAATCTCTAATTGAACACGTCTTTACATATACAAATGCTTTTGAATTATGGACAAAGATTAAGTCCATGATTCAAAAGAAAATGCCTCGTAACCAAGATATTCTAGTTAAACAGTTGGTGACGATGGAGTACAAGGATGATCAAAACATGATCGAACACTTGAATAATTTCAAGGGACTTGTAAATCAGCTAAATAAAGATGGGATGAAACTCGAAGATGAGTTGCAAGCCCTTTTACTCCTTAGTTTCCTTCTAGAGAGTTGGGACACTCTCACAGTTACTTTGAGTAACTAGAACCTGTAAGGGAAGCTCACGATGGACACTATTAGTTACAACCTCCTTGTGAAGAAGTTAGAAGGAGGGAATGAGGCACATTATTAACAACCGGGGTAGAAACGATACGCGTGGGCGCAATATGAACCAAAGACGAAACCAAACTCGAGCTCGGTCTAAGTCACACTTTAGGCCAACTTGTTATTATTGTGAAAAAGTAGTCAACAAGTAATTAGAATGTCAATTTCTTAAGAAAGCTCAAAAGGCCGGCAACGTCAAACCATACCAAATTAACCCAACAATGAGGCGAGAGGAAGAAAATGGTACGACCGCCATGGCAGATGAAGGCGATGATCTATATCTCTTTGGAGAAGACAACTTCCTGAATATCGCCTTTGACAATAACTCCTGGATTGTATATTCTGAAGCATCATTCGACGTCAATCCTCATAAGAGTGTCTTCCCAATCTACCAAAGTGGTGACTTTGGTAATGTCCAGATGGAGAATCAAAATAGGAGCAAGATCGTTGGTATAGGAGATATCATCCTGGTATCAAAAACGAGATGCAAGATTACCATTAAAAATGTAAGGCATGCCCTTGATATGGGCCTCAACCTCATATCAATTGGAAATCTTGATGATCTTGGTCTCGTAAATCACTTTGGCGGTGGCAAATGGAAGCTCGTCCAAGAAAGCATGAAAATGGCTCGAGGAAAGAAGGAAGGATCATTGTACGTCACACAAGCCAAGCTCTGCAAATGATAAGTCAATGTCGCATGAGCATACATGGAATTATGGGACCGAAGGCTCGGGTCCAAGAGTGAGAAGGGTCTTCACATACTAGTGTGAATACATCTCCTTCCGAAGGTGCAAGGTAACTCTCTTGCCCTTGATCCGATTGTTTAGTTGGTAAACAACATAGAGTTGCCTTCCAAACGCCTTCTCAACCTAGAAGAATAATGAATATTCTAGATCGTGTGCACACCGACGTTTGCTCCATGTCCGAGAAATCCCTTGGTGGTGCATCAAATTTATTCACCTTCATAGACGACTACTCAAAGGAAGGTATGTGTGCACCTCCTAAAGACCGAAGACCAAGTTCTTGATGCATTCAAGGAGTTTGTTGCTCGGGCAGAATGAGAGACTGGACAAAACCTCAAGAGTGTCCGATTTGACAATGGAGGAGAATATTGAGGTCCATTTGAGGAATATTGCAAATCTCATGGAATCAGGATGGAGAAGACACCACCTAAGACACCACAACCGAATGGGCTTGTAGAGAGAATGAACTGAACAATTGTAGAAAGAGTTCGGTGTATGTTATCGCACGTTCCAAGTTGTTCTGGGGAGAAGCTATGAAGAGCGTCACCAACATTGTCAACCTTACACCGTCCGTTCCCTTGGATGGAGACACCCCAGAGGAAGTTTGGTCAGGAAAGAAGGTTTCTTATGACCATCTAAAGGTGTTCAGGTGTAGGACATTCATTCACATACCCAGGGACGAACATGTCAAGCTTGATGCCAAGACCAAAGAATGTATCTATCTTAGCTCACCCAAAGATGAACTCGGATATCGTCTATGAGATCCAATCAACAAGAAGATCGTTAGAAGCCAAGATGTGGTATTCTTTGAAGATCAAACAAATGAAGATATTCAATGGTCAAAGAAATCAAGGACAAGAGTAGAAAAGAACACAATAGACCCTCCCCATTCTCATATACGAGAAAACAATTCAAAAGAGGTCACATCAAGAAGTGACAATAATGAAGAGAGTGATCCTATGAAGAAACCCGTCAAGGGCCATAAGCACAATCGAGCACTCCACTAGATTCTTAATTGAGAAGGTCGTCCAGAGATGGAAAAACATCCACACGATACACTTCGGAAGAATATGTGACCCTCACAGATGAGGGGGTACCTCAAAGCTATAGTGAGGATATGACTGATACCCACAAGAGTGGGTAGGTAAGAGTCATGCAAGATGAAATGGAATCCTTGCATGCAAGCCACACATATGAGGTGGTGGAGCTACCAATAGGGAGACGAACTTTATAGAATAGATGGGTATACCGAATAAAATCGGAGGATGAAAACTCAAAGCCTCGGTACAAGCTCGATTGGTCATAAAAGGATTCCAACAAAAGGAATGTGTCGGCTTTGAATAAATATTTTCTCCGGTAGTGAAGATGTCATCAATCCGAGTTGTTCTTGGTATAACAACTTCTGTAGACTTGGAGATTGAACAACTCGATGTCAAGACCGCCTTTCTCCAAGGAGATCTTGAAGAGGAGATATACATGAAGAAGCCCGAAGGATTCAAAGTACCGGGCAAAGAGAATCTAGTATGCCGGCTAACAAAGAGTCTTTATGGGCTAAAACAGGCACCAAGGCAGTGGTACAATAAGTTGACTCTTTCATGGCCAATCATGACTGGAAGAAGAATCTATATGATCCATTTTCTTCATGAAGAGGTACACTAATGACGAATTTCTTATACTCTTACTTTATGCTGATGACATGTTAATAATAGGTCATGATAATAACAAGATAGATGCTCTAAACAAGTATTTGAGTAAGATGTTTGCCGTAAAAGATTTAGGACCGGTAAAGAAAATTCTTGGGATGAATATCACTCATGATCGATCAAAGAAGATGTTGTGGCTATCCAAAGAAAGATGCATCGAAAAGGTGTTTAGAGATATTCAACTTGCACCAAGCTAATCCGGTAAGAACACCACTTTTTTGGCACATTATAACATAAGTTCAAAACAATGCCCAACTAGTGAACAAGAGAAGTGGGACATAGAGAAGATCCCCTATGTGTCTGCAGTAGGCAACCTTATGTATGCCATGGTATGCACTAGGCCCAATTGCCTACGCAGTTGGTGTAAGGAGTCGTTTCCTAGCAAATCCGGGAAAGGAACATTGGGTTGTAGTGAAATAGATCCTCCAATATCTACGAGACACTACTAATAGGTGTTTATGCTTCTGAAATGAGAATCCTATACTACAAGGATACACGATTTCTGATTATTCCGGTGATAATGATTCCAAGAAATCAACGTCAGGATATGTGATTACATTCAAACAGAGGATGTTTTCTGGAAATCAAAATTACAAAAGAGTGTTGCCTTGTCCACCACTGAAGCAAAATATATTACAACTACTAAGGTCTTCAAGGAGATGTTATGATGCGGGGTTGATGCCGTAATTTCCCGATCTAGATTGAAGTCCACGAAAACGACAACAAAAGCAAATCTATGTCAATATCTCAAGCGATATGTTCATTGGTAGGGCCGAGATTTGTGGAACTCAAACACAAAGAACGTGAGTTGATGGAATGACAACGATAGAATAAGAAGATGAATAATGGAATGAAATAATGGAAATATAGGAAGATACGAACCAATGTGTTCTTGGAAAGAACCTTGATCAATTGGATCAAAACCCCTTAACAAAGAGCTTACCTTAACCCTCTCTTCTTCAAACTTACACAAGCCTTCTAAATAGGAGAAGCACAAGGAGGGACTAGTTTGACTAGTAGCACCAATCTTCAATAAGAATAACACACACAAGAACAACCTAACAAGGATTCACAACGATTCACTCAAAGGCTCTCTTTTTGATTGAATAGGAACGAATAAAATGCACACTTAGTAAATGAAGCAACAAGTATCTCACAATGTATGTGGAAAATATCAAATCAAATCTATCTACTGAGTCTCGTCCTCCTATGGTTAGTTATAGGCGAGATTCCTTTAAAGATAAAGTAAAAGCTAGTCCTAAAAGATATGATCAAACAAAGCATACCTTTAGAATGTTTAGAGCTTTAAAGGTATTAAAATAAATTAAGTAACAACTAATAAGATCTTGACTGGATATTGCTGGATCTCGACAGAAACAAATCTCGATTGGGATCTAGGGCGAGATTTTGTTCTTAGGGTCAAGATTTTGACTAGCTTGCTCAAATCTCAATTTAGCCACATTTTGTATCTCCTGGATCATCTTAATCTTGTAGGGCCCTTCCAAAATAGACACCAATGTCACTAAAAAGGACTTAGACACAAGTAGAGCCTCTTTAGATGTTCATGTTGCCAATAAGCTAGCAACCTCTTATTGGATGGACCTTGCTCTTGATCTAGTGATAGATCCTTATATGTCGTGTCTTGAAGATGATATAACCTCCTTCTCCGTCAATGCCTTTGCTCTAGATCTAGTGAATGGTCATTGTATATTTGGTGTTGGGGATGATCCCTCATCATACTCTCCTTCTTGAAAAGGATTCGTCCTCGAATCACCATGCTCATCACTAGACACAAAAGGACTCAAATCTCCTACATTGAAGGTAGGGCTTACGTCATACTTCTTCGGAAGATCCAAAACATAAGCATTGTTGTGAACCTTACGTTTTACTCGGAATGATCCATCTCCTCGTGAGAAAACTTAGACTTCCTCTTCTCCGGAAATCTCTCTTTGCTTAGATGCAACCAAACTAGATCTCCGGTCTTGAATAACATTTCCTTGCGATTCCTATTTGCTTTGGTTGCCACGGCCTTGTCATTCTCCTCTAGCCATATGTGTGTCTTTTCATGCAAATCTTTGATGAATTCTACTTCTTTTCCTATATTAAAATCTACTCGCTCCTCTTCTTGCATAAGGACTCCTCCAATGCCAGTTCTGAAAGCGTCACACTCAACCTCAAATGGTTTAGTGAAATTCGAAAGTGCTAGAAGAGGTGCGTGTGATTGTTGTCACTTCAACTCCTTAAAAGCTTTGTATTGAACTTCTCCTCACTCGAATGGTACTTTCTTCTTCGTTAAAGATGTGAGAAGGGCGGTTATGGTGCTGAAATCTCGCACGAAGCGACGGTAAAACGTAGCTAAACCGTGAATGCTTCGTACATGTCCTAGATTTGTAGGTGTTGGCCACGCTTGGATTGCTTTGATCTTCTCTTCATCTACTTCAAGACCTCTAGTACTCACTACAAAAACAAGGAAAATAACTTAATTATTATTAAACTCACATTTCTTAATATTACCATATAAATATTCATTTCCAAGAGTTCCAAGTACTTTCCTTTAAGTGCTCTTCATGCTCCTCAAGTGTTTTGTTGTGAATGAGAATGTCATCAAAGTATACCACCACAAAGTTGTCTATGTAGTGACGTAGCACATGATTCATC
The DNA here is from genome assembly GCA_033239125.1 of Fagopyrum homotropicum. Taxonomy (NCBI): domain Eukaryota; kingdom Viridiplantae; phylum Streptophyta; class Magnoliopsida; order Caryophyllales; family Polygonaceae; genus Fagopyrum; species Fagopyrum homotropicum. The sequence goes on along the minus strand of BSWB01000005.1, from coordinate 89,553,329 downwards.
AATATCATAAATGTGCTAGGAGCATTATCAAAACAAAAGGCATAACAAAGCACTCATACAAGCCAAATTTCATATTAAAGGCGTCTTCCACTCATCTCCTTCCTACATCCTGATTTGATGATATCCACTCTTAAGATCAATCTTCGAAAAAAAGGTGGATTCACTAAGCTCATCTAGCATATCGTCTAAACGGGGAATGAGATGACGATATTTGAAGGTAATGTTATTGATTGATCTATAATCAACACACATTCTCCAATTATTATCCTTCTTATGTACTAGAAGGAAGGGTATTGCACACAGACTCAAGCTCTCTCTTGCATAGTCTTTATTCAAAAGCCCTTGAACTTGATCTTGAATCTCTTGACTTTCCTGAGGACTCATCCTATAAGCGGTTCGATTAGGAATTATAGCTCCTGGAATCAAGTCAATTTGATGCTCAATGCCTCGAAAAGGTGGAAGTTCTTTAAGAATCTCATCCGGAAAAAACATTACAAAACTCATCTAAAATGGTTAGAATGGTTTTGGGTAAGTTAGCCTTGACTTCATCACTCAAAGTCACAAGGCTTTTACATAGGTTCATAAGAACAAAATCCAGAGGAATAAAATCATCAATGTAGTCTTGCTTGGATGCTAGAAGAGTTCTTGACTGAGGCAAGATTTCTACACTAGGGCGAGGTTCTGATAATCTCGGGTGAGATTCTGCTTCTGTAGGAAGAGATTCTGCTTCTCTAGGGAGAGATTCTCTAGGGCGAGACTCTGCTTATATGGGGCGAGATTCTCTAGGGCGAGATTCTACTTCTCTGGGGCGAGATTCGTCACTGGAATGAGAAAAGTCGTCACTGGGGTGAGATTCTGATAATCTCGGGCGAGATTTTGCTTCTTTGGGCCGAAGTTCTTCATTAGAGTGCTTTTCTCGTTCTTTTCCTTTTCCAAAGCTTTACTCCTTGCTTTTGTTCTTCTTCTTCTCATATATCTCAACAATCTATAAGGGCGTCATATGTTTGAAAGTTAATATTTGATCCTTAAACTCAAATGAATGTCTACTAGTAAACCATCATGCTTGACTCTTGTATCAAATTGTCAGACTCCCTTATAGAATATGGCATGCTTGCATTGGCACATGTAACATCACACACAATGATATTCTCATATTTACCCAATGTGATGGTAACTCTAGCATGCTTATTCACCTTTAATTCACAACAATCATTCATCTAGTGCAACTTATATGGTCTAGGGTGATAAAATGTAGTAATTTGCAATTTATCAATCAAGTCAACACGAGCAATATTGCAACCACTACTACCATCAATAATCATATTACACGTCTTCCCTTTAACAATAAATCTAGTATGAAAAGGTTCTCTCTTTGATTATCATCACATGGAGCTATCTTAGCATGCAATGTTCTCCTAGAAATCAATGATTCCCCATGCTCAAATTCGATACCATCCTCATTATCACTATCATGGTCATAAATGCATTAAGGTGGGTATGATCAATATCATGCTCTTCTTCACTTTCCTATTGTCCTTGTTGATTTATAATAAAATAATTTTATTAGGACAATCTCTCATATAATGACATCGACCTTGACATTTAAAGCATATAATTTCTCTAGAACGTAAATTAGAGTTAGAATTGCTCCCTTTAGGATCACTTGAAGGCTCATTAAAGGATCAAGTTTGTGGCTGTTGGGGCAAGATTTTCGAGACTGTTTTCATCTCTTCCTCATTGTTATCTCGGTCTCGATCTCAATCTCGGTCTCGGGCCTAATTTGGTCGAGAATTCTACTACTTCCATGAACTTGTAGATCCAAAGATTTCACTTGTTGCTTGGCTCATTCCTTGGTCTTCTCCACTTTGATAGCCAAGTGCAACAAATCTATCATAGTAGCATATGGATACAAGTCATATTTTCATTTGATAGAGAGGGATGCAAAATACGTAAATAACGATCCATTGTTGTCTCCCCATCCTCTATAACATTGGCTTTAACCATAGTCATTTGTATGGAAACCTCCTCCGCACTCATAGATCCTTGCTTTAGGTTCTCCAATCATTTCCTTAACTCTCTAGTATGATTTTGAGACACGAATCTAGCTCTCATCAAAGCCTTCATTTGCTCCCAAGTGTTGATGTCCGGATATAGCGCTCTTCTCCTTCTTTGACAAGATGATCCCACCACACTAAGGCATATCCTTGAAATTCCAATGCACGAAGTTGGATCTTCCTTTGCTCACTAATACTATGACAAGACCAAATTTGTTCAATATTGGTCTCCCACTCCGTACAAGCGTCCAGATCACATTTTCCTCCAAAGCTTGGAATTTTGACCTTCACTTTCGAATTCTGTCATGCTCTTGGTGAGGCCTATATGGTTCCAAGTCTCGACCTCTCCTAGGATGATAGTTATGTCTAGGATAGTTTCTCCACATGCCCTCGTCATCCTCCTCAAATTCCTGAAAAATCATAAACAAATTCCGGAACCTTAGGTGCATTATAAAGAGGATTTGAATGTCTCATACCTGGCCCTTGAGAGGGTCTTGGAGGTATTTTTGAGGTTGGAAACTGAGTTGGATTACGCAGACTTTTGCCAACGTCAAATACAAATCTCGGCTGCAATCTCGACTAGATAAGGGCGAGATTTTGGGGTAGAGATTCTTCTTTGGATGACTTTCCAGCTTTTCCATCCGTTCATCCAATGAGGAAAATGCATCAATGAGTTATTTTAGGCTTTTTAGCATGTCTATGGCCTCCAGACCCAAGGAATCACTTTTATGTGACCCTCAAAGGCTATTTTGCTTAGACATCTACACAAACACGCAAAGTAACAACAAACTTGTGAAGTTAGTGAAAACGAAGATAACTCACTTGTTTTCTCTCACACTTAGGGCCCGTTGGGTTCCAACTCCGCAAACGGAAACGAAATGGAAATGAATTTAGTCCATTTGTATATTCTTATTCATGAAATTTTATGGAATCATTCCTTGTGTTTTCATGCAAAATGCACTTGCCTCCCCATATTTTGTTTCCATATAGGGTGTCAAAAGTAATCAAATTCAACTCCAATTACTTCAAATCACAAGGAATGATTCCAAAAACTTTCATGAACAAGGGTATACATATGGACTAGATTTGTTTCCATTCCGTTTCCGATTCCGGAGTCAAAACCAAACGGCCCCTTAGACTTTGTTGTGATATCTCAAGCTAATGTGATGTATTTGTCTTGGATGGATTAATGCTTCTTTACAAAACGGTTACTAGCTTCAACTAGAAACTCCTTGGATGACTTAAATAGTTGACTTGGCTTGGAAGAAGGTTCTTGTGTTGAAAGATTGTCAAGGTAAACCTGTTGGAGTTCTCTTCACACAATTGACACAAGGTAAAAAGAATATTGCAAGTAGACACAACTAGTATGATATAAAATATAGATACTAATTGACATAGCCAAACAAATAATCTCAATGTGTTTAGAGTAGAAAAGAGGCAAGAAATAGCATACATGAGATTAAGAAGAGAGTTTTGCTTCCCTTTAACTTGTGCAATTAGAGAGAGAGATATCTAGGTAGGTTTAGTCTCGATAGTATGTAATCTCGGTCACAATATCGGCCAAGATTTCTCAATGGGGTCGAGATAGCTCAAAAGTGATGTGTTTTGGCTATGAACTGGATCAAGGATGGTATGAAACTTCTTCTCTGGATGTCCTCTTGAACTTGACACACTTGAATTTCTCAACTTTTTCCTCAAAATATTTTCAATAAAATCGCAACAGTAGAAAATCTCGACCAAGATCTCGGGTGAGATTTTGGACAGGGGGTCGAGATTTTTCGATGGTCAAGTGTTGAAAACAATCATTGAATATAATGTGGGATATACTCCTTCCTTCTTTCCTTGATGATCCATTCTCAATTGATTCGCAAAAACCCTTGTGTGAAGGCTTTCCCGCTACGATCTCGGGAGAGATCTCTCCGGAACTCAGGCGAGATTTTAGTTTAGGGTTTGGTTGGCTTGTGTTTGGGCTATGGTGTCTCTCCCTTCTCCAATAGACACAAGACAACGCAACAAAGAAAAGATTCGATTTTTATATGAATCAAAGAGAATCAAATAAAAATACCCAGATCATTGTGTATGGTTGAGTTGAACTTCAATCGCTTAGCTCTGATACCACTTTCATGCGGGGTTGATGCCGCAGTTGCCCGATCTAGATTGAATTCCACAAAAACGACAACAGAAGCATATCTCGGTCAGTATCTTGGGCGAGATATTTATTGGTAGGGTTGAGATTTGTTCAACTCGAACACAAAGAACGTGAGTTGATGGACTGATAACGATAGAATAAGAAGATGAATAAAGAAAAAAATAATAGAAATATTGGAAGATACAAACCAAAGTATTCTTGCAAAGAACTTTAACCAATTGGATCAAAACTCCTTAACAAAGATCATACCTTAACCCTCCCTTCTTCAACCTTACACAAGCCGTATAAATAAGACAAGCTCAAGGAGCGGCTAGTTTGACTAGTAGCACCAATCTTCAATAATATTAAAACACACAAAAACAACCTAACAAGGACTCACAACGATTCAATCAAAGACTCTCTTTTTGATTGAATAGGAATAAATAAAATGCAGCCTTCGTAAATGAAGCAACACGTATCTCACAATGTATGTGGAAAATATCAAATCAAATCTATCTAGTGAGTCTTGACCTCCTATGGTTAATTATAGGTGAGATTTCCCTAAAAGATAAAATAAAAGCTAATCCTAAAAGATAAGATCAATACCAAAAGATACCTTTAGAATGTTTAGATCTTTAAACGTATTAAAATAAAATAAGTAACAACTAATAAGATATTGACCGGATCTTCCTAGATCTCGACCAAAACAAATCTCGACTGGAGTCTCGGGCGAGATTTCGTTCTCAGGGTCGAGATTTCGACTAGCTTGCTCAAATCTCGATTTAGCCAGATTTTTAATCTCTTGGATCATCTTCACTCTTGTAGGGTCCTTCGTTTATAGACACCAATGTCAATAAACAAGACTTAGACACAAGTAGAGCCTCTTTAGATGTACATGTTTCCAATAAGCTAACAACCTCTTCTTGGATGGACCTTGCTCTTGATCTAGTGATAGATCCTTCTATGTCATTTCTTGAAGATGATATAGCTTCCTTCTCCTTCAATGCCTTTTCTCTAGCTCTAGTGATTGACCTTGTAGTGTTGGTGTTGAGGATGGTCCCTCATCATGTTATGGATGAAGAACTTCTTGATGGAGATGGGAGTAGAGCAAGATCATAATATTTTGCAATGGGAGTAGGGAAATATCATAATATCTTGCAATGTTATGGATGAAGAACTTCTTGTTGTTAGGGAGTTGGTATCAAGACACTTAATTAAGTCGAGAGGATGAGAATTGTTAGTCTCACCTTTATTTTGGGTCAAATTTAATGACCCAAAGGGTTGCAGATTGCTAAAAATTGAAGCACAATAGGGTAGAAATTTTAGAGAAAATTAGATTAATGAAGAAATATTAAAAAAAAATTTCTTAATCTAGAATTATCTTACATAATATCTACGTAGAGAAAAGAGCATGTCGGTTGTAAGAGGCTTATGTCCACCAACCTTCACATGTATATATACACATTTGTACTCCCAACCACTAATCCACATTCAAAATTAAGAGTGTTAGTGTGAGTGCTCACAAAATTCTATTTGTATAATTCCATCTCCACAAAATACGAATGATGCTCGGTTAAGTATTTGGCTTAACTAGTGTATTTTCATCCAACCAACGCGAAAGTGAGATTATTCCCAACAAGAAAAATGGTAGGAAGGTGAAAATGGAGAAATGAGATTTGCCCCGCTCTCATAATAGACAATTCTTCCTCATAAAACGATGAAGAAATTTATTTATAAAATGTTGTTCCAACTCTAATCTATATGATTTTATTGTTTAAAATAGGTGGAGGCGCACAAAAATTGTTTGTCGGTTGGATATACACTGATGGACGCTTTTGTGATGGTGAACATATTGAATAGAGTCCTTGTTGGGCTCCTACTTGTTATGCTCATATTCATGTGGCTTCTCATTACGGAGCTCGTAACGACCAACGTGCTCGTATTGATGGTCTCACCAATTCTTACACTTAGCTTTGTCTTTGGTGACACGTGCAAATCATTCTTCCAAGGGATCATTTTCTCATTTGTGACCCATCCGTATGACGTCGGCGATCGATGCATCATTGAGGCGATGGAGGTAAAGCTTCACTATATGTTCATCCAAGTGTTTTCGAATTTCAATCACCCTATAATAAATTTGAATTTCAGTTGGAGGTTAAAAGCATTGGTATATTGACAACAACATTCCTTAGCATCGGAAGCAAGGACAAAATGTTGTACCCGCATACAAGTTTAGCCACCAAACTGATAACCAACCTTGAAGGGGAACCAGATCCTAATGACATCATAGAGTTGATATTCGATGCTTCTACAACCAAGTCCAAGATATTAGGGTTCAAGGAAGATCTACAAAGGTATATCGTAATATACAGCATATTCCTACTTGCCTAAATCTAATCATTGTCTTGTTTTCCCCTTCTCCTTAGCTTCTTTGAGAGCACTGATCGGCACCGTTCCTATGAGAAGGCGGTCCATGTTAGAGTGAAAGAGATCAGAAGCAACATCAAGGTCAACATTGCTTTTAGGCATGTCATGAACGCTCAAGATGTGAGTCACTCACAATGCCTCCACAGAAAGAACAAGCAGCGATCTGAGCTTCTCATCGAGATTACGCTCATTTTGGAGAATCGGCAGATCAAGCTTGCAACGACCTAGAGATGGCCTGCTGCACAGCTTCTTTACTTCTAGTGTTATGGATTATGATCAAGTTGAGTGTAAGGGGATTAGTATGATGAGAGTAAGATTAGAAAACAAAAGGCGGCGTTATTCAGACAAAATTTGTAATCCAGCATTTGTATACTAGCCGCAACATAAATGATAGAGGGCAATTACAATAAAGAAGGGCTTATAAAAATGCTGGCGCTCCCCCCCCAACAAAGTCATATAAGCAACCATAAACTAGCAAGTAAAAGTATCTAAAAACGCAATCAACCTCTTCTTTAAGTTCATTAAGAGTCGTGGTTTACCTCTGTACATAATCTCATCCTCAACAAACATCATCTTGTGTTTCACCAGTAACTGAATCATCTTTCCCTCTCGCTTTTAAACTTTCATCCGACTCCTGGGAAGAACCGACTGCAGTTTTGTCAGCAGATTGAGCTTCACCCGATATTTGGCTTCCACCACAGCTATCCTGTGAAACATCACAACCTCCTGATTTCTCCACCGATAGAGCATCGGTTCCTGAACCGTCTTTAGCGGCAGATAATGAGCTCCCTCTTTCACCAGAGCTATCCTGAGGGTTAGTGTTTTCGGGCTTTTTCAGAGGCTCAAGTTCACTTCCTGAAGGAGACTTCTCCTTTTGGCTGCTACTAGGCTTGCTAGGGACCACCCACGTCAACTGTAAGTTATGTCCATTCCAGGATTTCCCATTTATAAACGCCCTCTCTGCTGCCTGACGTGTCTGAAAGCTTACCCGAGCTGAGAAGTCCTTGGCTGCCTCCGAACAATTGTCATCTTCTCCACCCTTTACTTCCGATTCCTCCAGCTCGATGCTAGATACAACGCCATACACAGCAAAATGTTCCCTTAAAGCATTCACCTGTTACACAAGATTGATCACAGTTAATCTTTGTTTAATCCAAGTCGAGGATCCTGAACAGTTTCACCCGATAGTCCAGAAAAGAAATCACCATTGTTTTATTAGCAATCTGTTGAATTGAGTGTAAGATCCATCTAGATAATGTCCTACTCTTGCTATTGAACGATAACTGAAATGTCTCCAGCTTCATTTTTTCATTTGATTCAGATATGTGGAAAGAGGATTCTTACATTGGCAAACTCTGTAGGCAAAGGAGCATTAATTCTGAATGACGTAGGCCGGTTGTCCAGCTTATAACGGTTTGCAGGAAAAGAACTTCCACCATAAGCAAGGGAGTGAGGTGCATGCTTCATGTTGGAGAATTCTAGGAATGGAGCAGAAATCTTTGTTTTGAAACTATGGGGAGATGCATTTTCTACTGGTAGAGATTTGTTCAGCGACCCTTCAGTAGGCAAATCAGAACCAGTTGTGTGCAGAGTCAATTGCTTCGGGGAGTCCTGTACCCCTTCTACTTTGAGCTTCTTAGCATCTTGTACCTCTGGTACTTCACCCTTTATTCCAGTTGCCTGGAAAAGATGAAGTTGCTAATATTAGGCGATAAAACTTTTATGCAATTGATCTCAAGTGTTCTTAATTTAAAAGGAAGCAAAGCTGCTGCCCAGGTGAATGCAGAAAAGAAAATGAGAGGGTGCCTTTCTCTATTTGTACGTAACAAAAATGTTTGTGAACACCATCAACAATAATGGTCACAAATGAATTCATCTTGGATTGGTTGATGTGGTTTGTTCTAACAGCCACATGGAAGTCACACCATACCTTCAGTCTTTATAACCTTCTAGCTAATTGAAACTAGAGAACAAACAAACTACCCTTTGTCTTTCACATGTATGGAGATGGTCAAATAGTTGTCAAGCAAATGCAGAGGATAACACATCAAATGATCTTACGTTATGCTCTGGTGTATCAACCTATCTATGTAAACAATCCCTTCATGTTCATTTCTGGACTTACTCTTCTATTATTTCAAACCCAACCAAGGACAATAAAGATATTGGTGTTCATTTCAATGGTAATAAAGAACTTTCATTCAGACAGAAGGTAAAGGTGCAAGGATACTCACAATTTCTTCATGAGACAGTGATTATGATTCAGCAATGATGCTGGCCTAGAGTCAATAAGATCGAGTACCACAAACTCCAAAAAAAATATTTCTTATGATATAGACTTGCATTTTCTTCATTTTTTCTTCTTTCTTTCGTTTCTTCTGCTCTCTCTCTCTCTTTTTCTCTCTCTCTCTCTCTTTTGTCTTTTTGCATTTCTTTCTTTCCTTCTTTTTTTCTTTTTTCTTTCCTTCTGTTTCTGGCTTTTTTTTCTTTTTTTTTTTTGCTTATCTTTCTTTTTATTCTTGTTCTTTCTTTTGGCACTCTTCTTTTCTCTCTGCCCTTCCTTCTCCCCCTCTGTTTCTTTTCTTTGAAGCTATATATAATTTAAAAAATAACAATTTTGCTCTAACATCAAGAAATATGAAAATACTCCTAAGCAGAAACAAGCAACGTCAATGTGACTCATACCAGAGGCAATAACTAACATACATTCAGAAGACACGATTACACTTACATGTTTCTGAAGTTTGTCCAATTGCAGACGAAACTCATTTCGCTTTCGCTCCAGCATTTCCTGTTTTTTTCGCAGCTCCTCTTTCAAAAGTTCCAAATTTTCTTTCTTTTGCGCCGGAGGCTCAGCCAGTACCTTTGGCCCATTTGTAGCTGGAGGTTTAGCATTATAAGGAACAATGGGCTTCAGAACACTGAGTTGAGTATTTTCGTTGCTTGTATTAACATTAGGGCCAAATGGAACTGAAGCCTCTGGCATACGATGGGGCATTCCGTGCATGGTGTTTCCACCAACCAAGTTCTCAGGAACATTATTATCACGGTTTGCCCAAAACAACCTGATAAAGCGATTGCCCATAACCGCATCAGGTGATGTCAAGGCTCTCTCAGCTTCTTCCCCTTTTGAGAACTGGACGAATGCTTGTTCACTATTTACTGGAATATGAATTTCAATAACCTCTCCAAATTTTTTAAAATGACGTAGAAGTGCTTCTTTCTTGTTGTCTTTCAAAGGAATGCCGTTAACAAATACAGTTCGTAATGCCTTCTGAGTAGGTTTCCTCATCAAACATCCAGCACCATTCTGTACCCTGGAAGATGAGTTCACAAGTTCCCCTGCATTGTTTCGCTTCCCGTAATGCGAAGCCCCTTGCCCCCTGGTGTAGATCTCCCCCTTTTCTTTTGTTCTACATTCAGGAAATACTGAAGAATTTACTCTAGAATCAACTCTCCCTCCTGATTCCAACCTATTCTTTGAAGAATTCATTCTTCCCCAGACAGATGAGCTCGTACTTTGAATACCAGTGGCTGCTCCACTGCTACTTAGCAGCTGATCAGAAGGATCAGCTTCCATAAAGGACTCAATTTCACCTGTGGTAGGTGTTTGCACAGCAAGAACTGCAGTTGATGTCTGAGGGCAGTCACTATTCCATAGAGGTTGATCAGGATCATAGACATCAGCTCCACTTCCATCTAGCATACTAGAGAGTCCACCACCCAAGGTATAGCTCCCATCATCCATCCCAGGCTTGTTAGCTCTGGTGGATAGACCCTTGTTGTTCATCAATGCACTAGAAGAAGCATTTATTTGGGGGCCAAGTCCACTTCCACCAGGATTTCCAAGTAAATTTCCATTTGGGAGTGAAGCAGGAAGGTTAAACTGCGATAAGCTCTGTAAATATGCAAGATGTAGACTAATTAATTTCATGCTCAAAAAAGAAAGAAACTAATAATAAAATGGATGTTTTCCTTGAACACAATAATTTTATAGACTGATACAAATCAAGACAAGCAACAATAAGCCAACATTTATTCTAGGGGATGCATCATGCATGGACCCTATATAAAACCATCAAAACTGAAGAAACACCAGTCAGGCAGTCAGCAGTAAGTAACAGATGGTATGATCATATTAGAGGACAGGGTTCAAATTTCATTGGGACCAAATACTAAGCTCTACAAGAACTGGAGAGTTTTTACTGACTTGCATTTGAAAAGGGCACTGTTGAAACTTGAAACTAATGTAATTGGAAATTTTTATCGTGCCTCGGCCAAGAACTTAGGCAACTGAACTATTAGATGAAGAGTGCATTGACTAGATTGCATTGACTAGAAGAAATTGATGGTCTTTCAAGAGAGTCAAAGAAGACTTTTCTAGTTCAACAACACTAAATCTCTAATGCAACTATGCAACTCCAGAAAATTTCGAGATGCTCCGGTCACAAGATTAGCTTGAGGAAGTAAGCCCCCTTTGTTGTTGTTCCCTATTTTAAACAATGTTTTTTCATTTAGTTTTGAGCACTTCTCCTTTGAATGACTAGATTTCTTGTAATAGGCACACCAACGGTCATCTTTGTTGTCTCCCTTCGTAAGTAAAGCATATCTTTCCATTAAAGGTTGCTCTAGCATGGATGAAAAGTCCTTGTAGCTTAGAATTTGAACTCTGATTTGGTCACATTCAAAGTTCAAACCAGGCAAAAACCAATAGCTCCTTTTGTTTCCGGATAAATTATTTAAGAAGGCTTGCATCTTCGGGAGCACTTCATTTTCAGTGCATTCGAGAGCCTTTCATTTTCGGTGCATCTTCGGGAACATTTCATTTTTAGTACCTCGTATTGATCCAGTTCTTGCCAGAAGATTCGTAGAAGATAAGCATCCTCATTCGCAGAGAGATTATCTTGTGAAGTTGCAATGGTTTTTACTTGAATCTCAAAAACCAAGGCTTCATCTTTGGCTTTGGAGTAAGAGCGTTTGGGGACGTCCCTGATTTCCTTGGAGAAACATAGAAACGTGCATATCATGCTGATATTGGGCTCCATGGAATCCTATGACCATTGAATCACCTTCATCCAGCTTTTGAAGGAGGGGTCATTCGTTCCTTGAGGAGTATCTACAGAAGATGGCCCACCTTCTCTTTACCCTTTGGGGTCACAACTTGAGACCAAACCAGATATCCTTTCTATTAGAGCAGAAAGAAGAATTGAGAGTCTCAAGTTCTTTTTTTGTGTAACAACAGAAGGACCAAATGTGATTTATGAGTTTAAAGACACAATGTCCAGCAATGAAGGCTAAAAACCAGAAAATAATTCTTTCGAAGAAGATTGCAAGTTTCCCGGCAAAGAAAGTGGAAAACAGAAAAGATCTCAACACTAAAGGTTCAGAGAAAATGGAATATGCAGAAACAAAGACGATTTAGAGAAGTTTCAGCAATGAATGCATGAAACCCTTAATGGACTCCCAAGCTGTGATACTATGAAAGGAGGAGGAGGTTGGAGAGTTCTAATAATTATACTTTGAGTGATGGAGTATCTAATCATATAGCCTATAGTACGAACTAAGACCTATAAGATATATTTAGAAGCATTAGTCAACTCAACGGAAACAATCTTTAGAATCAGAAATCAACTCCCTGCAATGTCATTATTCTCAACTGCATTAATCATTTCAGATAAGTCACATAAGCGAATAAACAATATTGAGGATTTTGGAAGTCAACAGCAAAAAAGTTTTTTTGGCACAAGCTGGACAGTCTTTTTAACCCACTGCAATATTTCATGTTGGAAAATAAGAGAAATTGTTAATCAGCTAAAGAAACCTTTTCCTCCGCATATACCATCGTCATATATAGATTGGTCTGTCGAAACTGTTGACTTAAAATGACTATTAAATATTATGTCATCATCCAGACACTTAAGAATGATATCTTCATTGGAGTTTATATGTCTTTTCCATGTACTGTATATGCTTTATAAAGCTTGTTATGACTCCAAAAGCAAAACAAAATGCTTAAAAAGAAGGGATAGCACATCTAGACATTGAACAATGTAGCATGTCATATTGAAGTAATAACCACCATTGTGAGAATTTTCTTTATAATTTTCAAAAAAATTTCCAATCTATCAAATGAGGAAGCATATTCACCAAACGGTAAAGCAGGACAAAATTTTGCTTGTGGTCCATGTATATGAAGATGCAAGATCAAGGTATTCTATGAGCATGAATAATATTTCAAGATAGATAGCTCACACACCTGTACATCTTCAACAACAATGCGATTAACTCCATGTTCCATTGGACACATATCTCCTCGCAAACAAAATCCACGCTCCTCAAAGTCCCTACAACGTTGGCGTGGAATACCCATATTTAAAGAAGGGTTCAAAGGGGGCCTGAATGTGCCTTGCAAACCAAGGGGGTGAATTGGATCTATGGGACCATTTGGAATCCCAGGAATTAGTCCAAAGCCACCAGCCCATGAAGAACTTTGTGAGTTCGATACATTATGCAATCCCCTCCCAGCAAAAACAGGAGGAAAAGGTCCCGCTGGAGCCATTTGGGCTGCAATATCGATCGCGGCAAACCTCGAATCACGTTGGTTCCAAGAACCAGAATTTCGAATTCTTCCTCTACCAATCCCAAAATCACCTGAAAATGCTTGATTTGATTTGAATCTTTGATTTGCATCTGAGGGAAACTGAAAAGACTTTCCCATGGAAGAATGCCGTTCAAATTTTGAGGGGAATTGCCTATCCAAATTATAACGAGACTGAGGATCACTTTGCTTAGAAAGAAGGCCATTTTCAAAAGGTTTGCCATGTTTTCTGTAGGACCTGCTCAAAAACGGCTCTTGCTGATCTCCCTCCAAAGACTGAGACCTCGTCTCTCGCCTACGGTGTTTATGATTGCGATCATCATCACTAAATTCTTGCTCTTCAGGATCACTTGCACAGTCAGACAGAGATACAGCTTCAGATTCAGATGGAATTTTTAGCTCCATGGAAACTTCGGCTGAATGAGAAAATATAGAACTTCTTTTGTTATATACAGAGTAGACTAGGAAGTTGCTTAAGTGAAGACAAATTGTCCAGCATTATAAGCAACACAGATGTACCTGTACACAAAGGTGCATATTAAGTTAGAAATCCAAATAGAGGAGTCAAAAATATGAGCATGATACAGCAATCAATGATTCAATGTCATGAAAAAATCCAAAGCAAATGGAAGTTGCAAAGTAAAAAGTGAAGTGCAAAAATCAAAACTTAGGGCAGAGACCAAGTATTTTACTGAACATCATAGCTTTTACCTGTATATACAAAACAACAAACAATCACATACATGTCATTACCTCCAAATCTCAATGTATCTAGAAAAAGGTTTCCCAAAATTAGACTTTCTATCTGCAGTACAGGGATGATACTCTCTCTTAATATGATGTGCACCATTGACCTCCAAATTGAAGTCCATAAATCTCCTTCATATATCAGTATACTTTTGTGTACACCAGGAACTTCTGATGTTAAAACTAATTTGTTGGTAAATGCATATCATGGTCCACTTACCAACCTTAATACCTGGAAGATTGTAACCATCATTATGCACACTTCCCACCTATATCAGATCTATCTCTAGCGAAGACCTATATCTCCAATTTTCTTTTATGATAAAAAGACATCCCAATCCAGCAAACAAGCTATTTAAAGGAACATCCGGATTATTATCCCGAACTACTTGTTTAATAGGATACTTGAACCTGTTCAGATAGGTTCCATATATGACTGTATGGGAAAAAGGCAACACTGTAGTGCTTTTTATCTAAAGCTTACTTTAATCAGATTAGATGACACCAACTCGAACATAAAAAAAAAAAAGAAGTAAAATTAAAGATTAAATACAAAATATAATGCAGGATAACCAACCGGGGGGGCTTTCAGCCAAAACAAGCTTACAAGCCGATTGAAAACCCTAACAAACACAGAGCGCATTGCCAGACACCCCATAAATATAGTTTATCACTGCTTCGTAAGAATTCCAAACATTGTGCCAAATCTATATCATATGCAGCTTCATTTCCCAGTGATTCATTAAATAGACACATAATAGTTTCCATATATGACTGGATGGGAAAAAGGCAACAAAATGATGTAGTGCTTTTAATCTAAAGCTTACTTTAATCAGATTAGATGACACCAACTCTGACATAAAAAAAAGTAAAATTAAAGATTAAATGCAAAATTATGCAGGATAACCAACCGGGGGCTTTCAGCCAAAACAAGCTTACAAGCCGATTGAAAACCCTAACAAGCACAGAGCGCATTGCCAGACACCCCATAAATATAGTTTATCAACTGCTTCGTAAGAATTCCAAACATTGTGCCAAATCTATATCGTATACAGCTTCATTTCCCAGCGATTCATTTATAGACACATACATAAACCAACTAACAATAATTCTATACATCATCAAACAAAACCCTTAAGCAATTGAGAATTTCATTATCATCAATCATTACAGAAGTAATCAATCAATATTATGAAGGAAACAAGCAAGTATAAGGAAAAAAAAAAAAAGAGTTTCTATAAGCTCAACCAGCAATGGTCGCGAAACCTAGATTTTCCAATCAACGGGGCAAAAAGGTAAAATCGAATTTAAAACGAAATCTTACAAAATACAGTCGCCGAAACACGGAAACGGTGGGATCCAGGCGTCAAACCACAGCTCCGGCGGAAGAATCCGGCGTCATCGCAGAGGGAGAAGAGAAAATAGAAAGATCGCAAACGGGGATTGAATTGAAGGAAGAGTGTTGAAGGTAATGAAAGACTGCAAACTCTATGTGGTGAAGAAGCTAGGAACAGCAGATGGAGGAATTTGGATGCTCTGATATGGAGATTTTTTGTGAGAGAATGGGAAAACAAGAGACGATGGGGGAGGGGAAGTAGATGGACAAAAAAGGGTGATCGTCTTTGGGAATTTATGGTGGTGTACCCACAAACTTACGACTATTTCCGAATTTACCCTAATTATACTTTTTTTTTGTTTTCTGCCCCGTAGAGGATGAAAAACATTGAGTAATGGGCCCGCTGGCCGAGACCAAAGTCATTAGCGGCCCAATCGATGGAAAGTAACTTACGAAATGACAAATCCAGTGTTTATTTATTTTATTTTTTTTTGGAAAATTTCGATAGGTACCCCTGTAGTATGGGATATTGCGAAATTTGCCTAACAGTTTTTTCAAGTTTGGATTTTGCCCTTCAGTTTTGAAAATTTTCGGATTTTGCCAACTGTAGTCAATTTTACTAATATTGGTTAAGGTTAAAAAAATAAGGGGAAAAAAAAACTCACGAGCCTTAGACCGCTAGAGATATACTTCCTCTATGCCTTGTAATGTGGTATGGCGAGAGATGTGATTCCTCTACGCCTATGTGTAGCGTTATGACCCTGTTTTCTGAAGTTGATGATTCCTCAATGTTTACGTTTGAGGTTATAGATTTGTATAGGTTATGACCTTCTAAGCGGAGATGTGATACCTCCGACAGAGAGAGAGACTTATACCTCGGCTTATGGGACTGAGAGGATTTGGGATTTTGCAAGTTTCGGGACGAAACTTGTTTTTAGGGGGGGTGAGATGTAAGAGCCTAGTTGTTGAGTTGTTGAGAGAGTGAGCTGAGGACCCAAATTCAGCCTGATCCGCCCCTGCGTGACCTTGGAGGCGCCCCAGCGGTTTGCCTGGGCCGTCTTTGCGGCTCACAGTGTCCGTCCCTGCGGTTCTGTGTGTTGCAGCCGCCTTCTTTGACCCTTTGACCCGTGCTTTACTCTTTTTACCCCTTTATAACCTTCATCTCTTTCCTTTGATGAGGTTTACCATTCTCAGCTCCATCTCTCTCTCTCTTGCGTACATTTCTTCTCCTCTCTTCTCTCTTGGATCATCTTCGATCTTCCTTGAGCTTTTGTGAGTTTTGTGAGCCTTGTGCTTGGCTTTGCTTGTGGTTGTTGATGATGATGTTGTTGTGCCTTGTTGAGCCAGCTCGAGGTGGTGATGATGTTGAGTTGATCTCCTGGAAGTCCAGCTTGGTAAGTTTTCATGGCTTCCTTCCTTTCTTTCTTCTTTTCTTCATCTTTTCCTCCCTTTCCTTAGTCTAGGTTAGACTCCTTAGGTTTGGATCCTATTCCAGCCTTGATTGGCTTGTGTTGATGTATATATATATGTATGTTCAATATGTATGTTGATGTTGGAGTGAAGAAGGAGTAAAGAATCAAAGGAAGAAGTGAAGAAAGGGCTAAGGTGGTGTCCTCTGTTGTCTAGCCGCCCCTGCGCCACCTTGTAGCCGCCACAGCACCGGCCAGGATCCGCCCCTGTGCCACCAGGGATCCTCCTCTACATCCACCTGCATCAGCAAGATTCTTCTCTTGGTTTTGCAGGTGTGTGTTGCTTCTAGGCTTACCTTAGGATGTCTTTGTTCCCTCCTTTCCTAGTGTGAGTGTATAAGATCATGCTAGAGGTGTGAGGATGTGTTTTGGTTGAGGTTATGATCGGTTTATGTCTTGTATCGCTTAAAGAACTTAGGTTGTGTTAGTTGAGGTTTTGATGTTGAGTATGATCCCTATGGATCCCTTTGGGTCTAGGTGTGACCCCTTTGATGAATAGAGGTTGATATCTTTCTATGCCTTGTTATTAGGCAGTGCCCCTCTCTCAAGATTGGAGGTTTTTTTGGTTGATCTTTGTACGAGGTTGAGGTAAGTCCGTAGGACTTACTTAGCTACCATCCTTATATTGGATATTTGCATGAGTGGTGTGTGCTTTATATGTTGCTATGATAGCATGAGATGTCGTTTATACCGACCTATGTTTTATTGACTGCCCCACTGCGTGGCTGTGATAACCTTCCCCTTTCATCCCGCCGTGGAGTCTGGGAGGTTCTCTGATGTCAGGCCAGACCGGTTTACAGGAAGGGCGCAATCCACTCCCATAGGGTACACGGATTGTGTGACCGATACTCGTACGGCTGGCTAGCAGGCTCAGAGGCGAGGATGTATCGGTCCTCGTGTCACATACTTTCACTTATATATATATATATATATATATATATATATATATATATATATATATATATACGACTTGAGTGAATGACTATTATATAAAGATGATAAACTAGTAAATGTGTGATTTCATGCTGATGTATTTATCCTTACATGATTATGTTTGTGCTTACGCATTACTCTATATATGTATGGTTAGTTAATGGTTTATTACCATGTTGTAGATGCCCCACAGGATCGGCATACTGTTGGGTGATCTAGCAGAGTGGCAGCCCGAGGACCTCTCGTACACAGGATGTTGTGGGCTTTTGGGTTTGTTTACCTTTCCCTCCTGTGTGAGGATGATCTTTTGTTACCTCTTGTATCAGGGTGTTGTGGTTTATACTCGGTTATGTTGTTTTACCTTTTGGTTGTACAATTTATACAATTTTATGTATTTGTTTCATATCTGTCAATGTCATGTTGTAAGGTCCATTGAACTTGTTGTGAGGCTAGGGTCAGGATCCATTGTGAGATCCTAGCCCAATGTGACACTCCGAGTCCCGCGGAATCGGGGTGTTACAGAGTTGGTATCAGAGCCTTAGGTTGACAACAATGACACTTGCTACCTACAATGAGGTTTGATAGGTAAAATAAACAGAACCCGAGAGGGGTCTGACATTTTCAAAAGGTTTTTGGTTTTAAATGTGGTTTGGGTTAGAATGTACGAGAAGTCGCCACTTTTGTTATGGATCTCTGCAGTATAGTTATGTATATAAGTATTATGGATTATGTATGTGAAAACTCCACCTTGATTGAAATGTTTTACAGGTGTTGATGATGAAAGACTTCACACAAATATAGCAGTTAGATCTCTAACAATGTACTTGATTATATTTCTAGATGTTTGGTTTGAATTCAGTGCAGGTTGTATATCTACATGTCAAGGGCCTTGAAGTTGAATTCAAGAACAAGTTCAAAAAGACGAAGATCAAGGGTCTTGGAATCTAAAGTGCATGGAACAAGGATTCAAATAAATTGAAGATCTTCGTTGAAGATTTTGTAACAAGAAGATCTTGTCAACCGAAGGATGGAGAATCATTTCGAGAAGATTCTCTAAACAACAAAAACGGCAAAAATATCTTCTATCTCTTATCCAACAGAAGACGAGAAGATCAATAAGTAAAAGACTCAACGTGTTCGTAGGGATCGAAGACGTGCAACGTCTACCTTACGATCTTCATGGAAAATAAGGTTGATCTTCAAACGGTCATCTCTACAACGGCTAGAAGATCTTTCCATATAATATATAAATGAAGATGATGGTCGAAGAAGAAAATACACAAACCTACACCGGAAAACATCTTTGCATCCTTAAGTAACCTAATCATCTTCATTCATTGTTTTTCTTTTTCACAATCACGTAAAAGCTTTAACCCCTTAGAGAGAGAGAGAAAACGCAAGAGCTACATTGGTAGATCTAAAAAGTGTTATACTAGAGTGTGTTACTCTGCGAAGTAACTAGGCTATTATAGCTAGGTTAAGAGTTGGAGCTAGATCGTAGCATTGGCTACAAGTGAGAGAAGAAGGGGATTTCTTCTAGTTTGTATCTAGGACTCTTTGAAGCTGATAATAGATAGTTAGATCCTATGGATATACCCTGGGGCGGAGAGTAGGCTATTTAGAGCCGAACTTCGTAAACATATTCTCGTGTCAATCTTTTCAATTCCGCATCATATAAGCTTTACTGTGACTAACTTTGTTTTGCAGGAGCAAGAAGTCAAGGCCCTTGAATTGAGTTTCAAAGCCCTTGAAATTGAAGTTTCACTAGTAACACAAATTAACATCAAGGCCCTTGAAAGGAGTTTCAAGGCCTTGTGATTTGGTTTGCGAAAAGTTCTCATACTCTATTCAACCCCCCCCCCTTCTAGAGTATTATCTATATTATTTATATCACCTAACAGTTCTTCAATTGGTATCAGAACTAGACTCACATTTATTAATTTAACCATCAGTGAGACTAATCATGAATCATGTAGGTGATGGTGGATTTGCTCAAGGAAGATCCTCATCTCGACCACCACTCTTCTGTGGCAACAACTTCGCTCATTGGAAATCATTAATGCGTATGTTCCTAATTGATCAGGATATGGAGCTTTGGAGCATTATTTAAGATGGGCCAAAAGTTCCAATGGCAACGATTGAAGACGTCCAAGTCCCGAAGAAAGAATCAGACTTCACTCAGGCTGACCTGGATAGTGTGTCAAAGAATTACAAAGCAATGAATCTAATTTATTGTGGATTAGATGCTAATGAATTCAACCACATCTCATCATGCAAAAGTGCAAAAGAAATATGGGACAAGCTTGTTGTCACTTACGAAGGAACAAGTCAAGTCAAGGAAACAAAGATTAACATCTTTCTCAAGCAATACGAGCTATTCAAGATGAATCCAAATAAACCAGTCAAAGAAATGTTCACCAGATTCACTGGGATAGTGAACAATCTAGACTCACTTGGAAAGACCTTCACAAATGAAGAAAAAGTGAGAAAAGTTCTAAGAAGTTTACCTAAAGCCAAGTGGGGACCAAAGATGACTGCTATTGAAGAAGCTCAAAATCTTACTACTCTTCCTCTTGATGATTTACTTGGAAACTCATCACACATGAAATGATTCTTGGCGAAGAAGATGGAAAACTTCCATCCAACTCCAAGAATTTGACATTAAAATCCAGAAAAGATGAGTTACCTTCTGATGAAGAAAATAGTGAGGATGATAATGAAGAAGATGCTCTCGCCATGATCTCTAAAGGTTTAGCAGGAACTCTCAAGATAAAGAAACAATCTGCAAACTGAGAATTTCCACGAGGATCAAAACCCCGAGGTAAGTTTTCTAACTCTAATAAGAAAACGAAAGTACTGACTTGTTTTGAATGTGGTGAAACAGATCATTTGGTGAATGATTGTCCACAAAAGAAGAGGACCAACTTCAAAAATAATGATCGAAAGAAGAAAGCCATGGTTGCTTCATGGAGTGATTCACATTCAACAAATGAATCAGAAGATGAACAAGAACAAGCAAACTTGTGTCTTATGGCCGATCATGAAGATAACTCAAATCTTTACATCGACAATATGGTAAGTACAATTTTGTCTCAACCTGAGATTGACCTTAAACAATTTCTTAAGGATATTATCTTAAGTGATAAGGAACATAGAATAAGGATAAATTCTTTCAAAGAAAAACTTCATGAACAAGATAAACAATTGAGTGAAATGTCTCTGGAGATTGAAAATCTTAACACAGAAAAGGAAGAACTTGATGACAATATCAAGACCTTGGAATCAGAAAACCTGATTCTCAAGAACAACCTCTCTTCTCTACATCGAAGTTATATCGATCTAGAGAAAGAGAAAGTTGATTTGACTTTAATGTGTCAAGACCAGAAGGCATCACTCATTAAGTTTACTCGTTTAAAAGCTAATTTGGAAAGAATGATGGGTGAACAACAATCTTCACTTAACAAAAATGGTATAGGGTATCATAGAAGCTTTCTTAGAAAACCTACCACCACTTTTGTTACGGCAAAAGAAAGCATTCATATGCCTACTTGCTTCTATTGTTGTAAAAAGGGTCATGTTAAATCTACATGTCCTTATAGAAGAAATGATCCTTATATCATGAGAAACACCTATCCTTTATGTTTAAAGAAACATGTCAAACAAATCTGGGTTCCTAAAGGTACTAGACCACCAAACATGATCGAACCTGAGTATGAACCAAAATATGCCATTTGGTCGATCCGGAAATGTTGATGTTTGTTGTTTTACAGGATATCACCAAGGTAAAGGAGCATAAATGGATTTTAGATAGTGGTTGCTCAAGACACATGAGTGAAAAGAGTTCTTTATTCTCAGATTTAAAGAAGCAATCATTTGGAACTATTACTCTTGGTGATAAAGGAAAGTGTGACATAATTGGCATTGGTAAAATTTGCTATGATTCATCCAACTTTATTGATGATGTTTATTTAGTTGATGGCTTGAAATATAATCTGCTAAGCATTTCTCAAATTTGTGATAAAGGCAATAAAATCATATTTGATTCAGAAAAATATGAAGTTCAAGACTTAAAGACGGGAGAAGTATTACTTACCGCTCCTAGGTATAATAATGTTTATTCTTTGAGTACTAACCAAGTTGCAGGAAGTAAGCTAAAATGTCTAAAGGCCTTGACTGATGATCCAAGGCTTTGACATAGAAGACTTGGCCACGTAAGTATGCACACCATGCAGAAGCTACTTACAAAAGATTTGGTATACGTGGTTTGTCAAACCTAAACTTCAAGGTTGATGACCTATGTAAAGCTTGTACACAAGGTAAACAAACAAGAGGTTCATTCAAACCTAAGAAAGCTGTAAGTTCTTCTCAACCTATTGAACTTTTACATATGGATCTTTGTGGACCTATGCGTGTCAAATCTCCCGGAGAAAAACAATACATCCTTGTTATAGTAGACGATTTCTCTCGGTTTACATGGATATCCTTTTTACGAGAAAAATCTAAAGCCTTATTTGAGTTTTCAAAATTATGTAAGGAGTTACAAAGTTTGAAAAACCTACCAATCGTTTCTATAAGAAGTGATCATGGTAAAGAATTTGATCAACTAAAGTTCGATTTATTTTGTGCAAAATATGGTATTTCTCATAACTTTTCAGCTCCTAGAACTCCTTAACAAAATTGAGTTGTGAAACGCAAGAACCGCACTCTTGAGGATATGTCTAGGACAATGCTTTTAGAAAATCATTTGCCAAAAAGTTTTTGGGCTGAAGCAGTAAACACCGCAAATTATATTTTAAATCGATGCTTAATTCGCCCTATTTTGAAAAAGACTCCTTATAAACTCTTCAAAGGAAGAAAACCAAACATTTCATAGTTCAAACCTTTTGGATGTACTTGTTTTGTTCACAACAATGGAAAAGACAATCTCGGGAAATTTGATGCACGTAGTGATAAAGTTATATTCATTGGATATGCTTCAAATAGCAAAGCTTATCGAGTATATAACAAACGTACCAAAGTTTTTGAAGAAAACATTCATATTATTTTTGATGAAAGCAATGATGGTACTTTGAGTGAGAGTTTTGCAAATTTAAATCTGAATCAAAAAGAAGATCACGTTTCAGATGAAGAGGAAGATCCTAAAGGTCAAGACAAGAATATGCAAGAAAAGATTCAAGATACCAAAGAAAATCCTCAAGACCTTGAAACACACCTTCAAGACCTTGAAACTAAAAAATGTGATAACAAAACTCCACTTCAAGGGCTTGAAACCCAACTTCAAGGCCTTGAGATTGGAACAACATGTAATGCACAAACGGTACCTGAATCAAGTAAGACATATTCAGCTCAACCTTCTGTATCTACATCATCTGTCAAAAGAAGAAAAGTTCAACACTCCTCGTATCATCCACAAGAAAATGTGATCTCAGATCTAAATGCTGGAGTTCAAACTCGATCCAAAGTGAATAATCTTTGTGCCTTCTCCACTTTTGCATCACTTGTTAAGCCAAAGAACTACATTCAAGCTCTTCAAGAACCAGACTGGATCATTGCCATGCAAAATGAATTAAATGAATTTGAGAGGAACAAGGTATGGACTCTTACTTCAAGACCAAAACATCAATTAGTTATTGGCACGAAGTGGGTCTTTCGAAACAAATTGGATGAAAGTGGCAAAGTCATACGAAACAAAGCACGACTTATAGCACAAGGCTATAACCAAGAAGAAGATATTGATTATGAGGAGACTTTTGCTCTTGTTGCCAGGTTAGAAGCCATACGTATGTTACTTGCATTTGCATCCTTCATAAGCATAAAACTTTTTCAAATGGATGTAAAATGTGCTTTTCTAAACGGCTTCTTAGAAGAAGAAGTCTACGTTGCTCAACCTCCTGGTTTTGAAAATGATGAATTTCCGGATCATGTTTTTAAATTAGATAAAGCTCTTTACGGTCTTAAGCAAGCTCCTCGAGTTTGGTATGAAAGATTGTCTAAATATCTTCTTGAAAATAATTTCAAAAGAGGTTTGATTGATAAAACATTGTTTATCAAAACTAGAGGCAACGACATTTTAGTAGTACAAATCTATGTTGATGATATATTATTCGGTGCTACTAATGATTCCCTTTGCAAGGAACTTTCAGATATTATGTGCAGGGAATTTGAGATGAGCTTAATGGGAGAGTTAAATTTCTTTCTTGGACTTCAAGTTACACAAGCAAAGAAAGGAATTTTTTTCAATCAAAGCAAGTATACTAAAGACTTGCTTAAAAGTACAAAATGAATCAATCTAAGGTTGCAAAGACTCCTATGAGTACAACACTTTCGCTAGATCATGACAAGAATGACAAAAGTGTAGTACAAAAGGAGTATCGAGGTATGATCGATTCATTGTTATATCTAACTGCTAGTCATCCTGACATTATGTTTAGTGTGTGCAAGTGTGCAAGATTTCAAGCTGATCCTAAAGAGTCACACTTGATAGTTGTGAAAAGAATTTTTCGGTATCTCAATGGCACATAGGATCTAGGGTTATGGTACCCACGTCAAAGCTCGTTTCATCTTGTTGGCTATTCAGATGTAGACTTTGCAGGTTATAAGGTCGATAGAAAAAGTACTTCTGGATGTTGTCAATTCTTAGGGTCATCCCTAATTAGTTGACACTCTAAGAAGCAAAATTTTGTTGCCCTATCCACAGCTGAGGCTGAATACATAGCTGTTGGAGCCTGTTGTGCTCAAATTCTTTGGATTGCTCAATAACTTTGTAACCTTGGCTTTGACTTAAGAGGTATTCCTATAAAATGTGATAATACTAGTGCTATTTCTATAACCAAAAATCCTTTGCAACATTCAAGGACTGAACATATTGATGTGAGGCATCACTTCATACGTGATCATGTTGAGAAAGGTGATGTTTTGATTTCTTTTATCTCAACTAACTTGTAGCTTGCAGATATCTTTACCAAGCCTCTTCCTGAGGAACAATTTAATTTTATTAGATTGGAACTTGGTATGTTGAACAAGGAATCATTAACGTAGGGGGATTAAACGAGTTTTTATCATCCTACGCATGCAAGCCCAATTGATATTTTCAAGGGCCTTCAAATAAAATTCAAGGGGCCTTGAAACATATTTCAAAGGGTACATAAATAAAGAGGATCAATTAGAAATTCATATCTTTTAGATATTGAATTATCTAATTTTTTAAAAGAGATTTCAAAGGTTTTGTTCTCAAATTCAAAGGATTTTGAAAAGTGGTTACCAAAACTTATGGAAGGAATTTTTATCACTCAAGATCTTTAAAATCTTTTGATCTTACGTTGATTAGACTTATTTCCTTAAATACCTCTTCTCTTCCTTCTTTCTTTCTTCCGCTTCCCTTTGCTTTCGAAAGAACGGTGCTTTACTCTTCCAAATTTCCAAAACCCTCTTCATCTTTTTCTCAAAAATTTCTCAATGGCTTCCAAGAGATCTTCAGCCAACGACGCATCTTCCTCAGCTCCAAAAAGGCTAAGGGTTGTACAAGTTTCATCCGACTCTGACTCCAGTTCTGAATCTGGGTCAAGTTCAAGCTCGAGTTCGTCAGGGTTCTCAAATGACGTCGAAATTTTTGCTAGAACAGGGCTACCATCAAGTTGGTTCATCAACCCCACAACTGCCAAAAAGTGGGTCAAGGAATATGATGACCGTCTTCAGTGCATGTGTGAAGAAGTGCACTGCAAACTGTTCACCTGCTCGTCTATGCCAAGGATGGAAGCACTTCAAGCGAGTTCAATATGGATCATGTTGAATCCAGGGGAATCATCTTATCCTCGACTGACAAGGTTGTTCTACGCCAACTTGTCGGCAAGACGTGAAAGAGGGGAATGAATACTAAACACGGTTATCAAAGGTAAGAAAATCACCCTCACTCCTGAAATCATAGCAGATATTTTTGGGATTCCTTTGTATGATGCTTCAGAAGATTCAAACCCTGCTAGAACTTTAAGGCTAGCAAAAGAACAACTTCTCCTTCCCAGTGCCTTATCACCTCCAACCATTACCTGTTTAGCCCTGGAAGCTAGGATAGTCTATTCTATTATAGATAGATGCATTGTCTCTAGAGTTGGCAACAAAGAGATTTTAACCTATTCTGTGCTGATGTTAACTTACAATGCCTTGAATGGGTTGAAGGTGAATCTGCCTGAAATTATTTTGTCTCATATGGTGAATGTGATTAATTCTCCAAGCACTAGTCATCTACCTTATGGGAATTTTTTTCCTATAATATTCACACATTTTTCAGTAGATTATAGTGGTGAAGTGTTGAATCTTTACAATGATGGATTAGATGAAACTTTCTTTGAGACAATAGGAATCAAAAAGACTAAAGTGGGCTTTAGTACTGTGTGGGTGTTAATGGATCAGCCTGAATGGAATTTTACTACTCAGCAACGACTGAATTTTGTAGAAGACTCATTGAAATCATTAACTTGTGACTTTATAGAGTTTAGAGCGTCAATGACTAATCAGATGGATAAAGCTCAAGATTTACTGGGAATTCTGAATCAGAAGATTAACCAGTTATTTCATGTGAGTGCTATGACTTTAACAGCTGCAAGTAGTATCAAACCATTATCGGAGGAAGATGGCAAGGAAACCCATCAAGACGCTGAGAAAGTTATGGATCAGTGTTATAAGGTTGTCAAGGATAAGCCCATTCGACAACCAATGCCAGAGGATCCAGATATTTTGACAATTGAAGAGGAACGGACTTGTCTATCAAGGAACATGATCTTGCTAATGCAAAAGATCGATGGAGGGATATGTGCCTTCGAGACTACTATGGAAAAGGAAGTTCCTCTAAGTGGTACAAGGAGGATTGAAGATCTTGGCATATCATGAGTTTTTGAGAAATTTTTATGGTTTTGAAATACATTTGTTCTGGGTTTGTAATCGCTTTTTAAGACTTCCTGTTTTGACATTGTTTTTTCTCCCTTGTTGAAAGACAAAGGGGGAGAAATATGATCCGACATTTCCGATATACTACATTCTGCATTTTTAGCTTTGAGATTGTTATATGCATTGCTAAACTAACAAATGCAGGTACGAAACTTTGTGTTATCTTCCATCAAGTGGGAGATTGAAAACTCCACCTTGATTGAAATATTTTACAGGTGTTGATGATGGAAGACTTCACACAAATATAGTAGTTGGATCTCTAACAATGTACTTGATTATATTTCTAGATGTTTGGTTTGAATTCAGTGCAGGTTGTATATCTACATGTCAAGGGCCTTGAAGTTGAATTCAAGAACAAGTTCAAAAAGACGAAGATCAAGGGCCTTGGATTCTAAAGTGCACAGAACAAGGATTCAAATAAATTGAAGATCTTCGTTGAAGATTCTGTAACAAGATCTTGTCAACCGAAGGAAGATCTCAACCGAAGGATAGAGAATCATTTCGAGAAGATTCTCTAAACAACAAAAACGGCAAAAATATCTTCTCTCTCTTATCCAACAGAAGACGAGAAGATCAAGGAGTAAAAGACTCAACGTGTTCGTAGGGAATGAAGACGTGCAACGTCTACCTTACGATCTTCATGGAAAAGAAGGTTGATCTTCAAACGGTCATCTCTACAACAGCTAGAAGATCTTTCCATAGAAGATATAAATGAAGATGATGGTCGAAGAAGAAAACACACAAGCCTACACCGGAAAACATCTTTGCATCCTTAAGCAACCTAATCATCTTCATTCGTTGTTTTTCTTTCTCACAATCACGTAAAAGTTTTATCCCCTTAGAGAGAGAGAAAATACAAGAGCTCCATTGGTAGATCTAAAAAGTGTTATACTAGAGTGTGTTACTTTGCGAAGTAACTATGCTATTATAGCTAGGTTAAGAGTTGGAGTTAGATCGTAGCATTGGCTACAAGTGAGAGAAGAAGGGGATTTCTTCTAGTTTGTATCTAGGACTCTTTGAAGCTGATAATAGATAGTTAGATCCTACGGATATACCCTGGGACGGAGAGTCGGCTATTTAGAGCCGAACTTTGTAAACATATCCTCGTGTCAATCTTTTCAATTCCGCACCATATAAGATTTACTGTGACTAACTTTGTTTTGCAGGAGCAAGAAGTCAAGGCCCTTGAAATTGAGTTTCAAAGCCCTTGAAATCGAGTTTCAAAGCCCTTGAAATCGAAGTTTCACTAGTAACACAGATTGACATCAATGCCCTTGAAAGGAGTTTCAAGGCCTTGAGATTTGGTTTGCGAAAAGTTCTCATACTCTATTCAACCCCCCTTCTAGAGTATTATCTATATTATTTATATCACCTAACGGTTTTTCAGTATGTATATGTGTTAAGTATATATATCTATACATATGGCCTATATAGAGCCTTATAAGTTAGATGTGCATACCCCGTAGATGGCTCGGACTAGAGCTACTGCCATTGTAGGTAGAGGTAGAGGTAGACCACCCCGCCCTTCGGGTGTAGTAGGTGAGGGACCAGTTCCCGCTGCTGATCCACTAGTGGTGGAGGAGATACATGAGGAGGTTTGTAGAGAGTATTGTCCTAGAGATGAGGAGTGGTGGATCTAGGAGACATCACTCACATCGAGTCTAGTCTGATGACGCGAACCGTGTCTCCATGGGGGACCAGAGTTTAAAGAGTACCTTAGACGTTTTGAGGAGGCTGTCAGAGCTGGCAGACAGGCCCCAGATCTACCAGGGTATGAGGGATCTTCTGAGATGTCTCAGGGAGCCACACATGTGTCAACTATGCCGGCACGTGCTGCTGAGCCTATTCGAGTTGTAGAGGAGACTAGAGGGCCTCGACCAGATGCCTGGTTGAAGGCATTTGATCAGTAGGGAGTACCACCCTTCTCAGGAGAGATTAGGTTACAGACTGAGGTATGGATAGGACATGTAAACTCAGCCCTAGAGTCTATCAGATGTCTTGAGGATAAACGGATAGAGCTAGTACATTCTCTATTCTGTGGCCTTGCACATCAGTGGTGGAGGACTGTACGGACTAGAGCCACTAGTTACGACCACATGAGGAGCATGATTCGAGAGTAGTTCTGCCCTGCCACACTGAGGAAGGAGAAGCTACAGGATGTTGTGGAGGCTGGTTTTGAGGATGTACCTATTGCAGATGCCATCCGCCGCTTCCAGACCGAGTTAGCTTTGTTGGGTCTGTTAGCATGAAATATTGTGATGTTTTAGGCACGTTTTCTAAGCGTATTTGATTCATATTGATAGTCATTGATTGAGCATTGATGCATTTGTGAGCTAGTTTGCCTATATTGTCGATATAGATGTCTACACAAGCTTTATGTTGATTATAGGTGATTGAGAGCCATTTCCGAACGGAATTTAGCAAAGATGAGTTGATTGAGTATGTCCATGGATTGAGGGCATTCTTAGGAGCCAAAAGAGAGCTAACTTGAGGAATGCACGAGGCTAGGGAAGAATCACGTTCTTGCCCTAAACCACGCTCTAAAATACGGCCGTACTACATTCCACGTTCAGTTCCACGGCCGTGGAACCATGGCTAAGGAAACGTGGTTCATTCCAGCAACTTCTACGGCCGTGGAGAAGATGGTTCAAACCGTGTTGAATTCCACGCTCTAAATTACGGTCGTTGAACCTTCCACGACCGTGATCTTGGCGATCTTTTTCGCCACACTTTAAGCCACGATCTTTTAAAAGATTGGGTCGGGCCGCTACTTCATGATACACTATAAAAGGACGGACGAAGGGAGATTCCGTCACCTTCGCTTAGACCCCCGCTTAGAGACATTGCGACTTTGCAAAAGACGTACTTGCGCTCATCTTTGGAGTTGCCCTAATCTCGCACTTGGTGGAGATTGTGATAGAGATTTCTAGATTGACGGAAGATCGAAGATTCGGAAGGTTAATAGCAAGAAGATTTCTCTTCTTGTTTAGGTTTTATTTAGAAGACGGATTGACATCCCGTTCTTCCTTCTTATCAAATATTGTGTTTGTTTGTTCTATTCCGAATCTAGCGACGATATTTGTTCTTGATTGTGACATTGAGATTGGTTCAAAGTTTATTGGAAGTTTTCGGAAGTTTTCATCTTTCAATCTTTTAAACCTTGAATTTGATATCGTAATGATGATTGTTGGCTAAAAAACCCTTAACAATTCTAAGGTGAAGGGTTGATAGTTGTGGCTTAGATGATGATAGATCGATCGCAAATAGATTAGACCCTGAGAGTTAGAGAGAATCGTCGACGAACCCTAAATCACGGTTTGTTCTTGAGTTCCACGACCGTGGAATCTCAAGATCCACCCGTAATTTCTCTTAAGTTTATGAACCTGCTTTTACTTTAATCCAAAGTTAAAGATTTGCTTTAACTTAGTTTAGGCTTGCCTTTTCTAAGTGGTAGTGAAGCCTCAACAACCTCTACCTCGATTGTGAGTGTCACAACCGTAATCGGTTAAGTTAGTTTTGATCCTTGGATTACAAGTTTGGGTATTTAACATTAATTCTTACCTTTAGAACCTTTCTATATTGAAGCCTCAACAACCTGTATAGAGAGTGTCTTGTAGGTGAGTCATATAAGGTTTTTGGAACTTCACCATACGATTACCTTACATTAGCATACCTTTGCATATCTCAACTCTGTCTTTATATCATTAAGAATATCTTGAATCGATTGCCACAGCTGGATACTTGGATCTTTAGGATTGTTGTTTTCCCAATAATTTGCAAAGCTCTTACATTCATTTGCTTGATAACCTACGATCGGATTTATTCTCCCCAAATCCCTGTGTTCGATACTCTGGAATACTTGCTAATCTACGCCGATCCGTACACCGCGGGTTCGCTTGCTTGATTCTAGTTTTATAAATTTAAAGCTTATTTGCACGCACGCTAAGTGGCGAACAGGGTCCAGCTGCACCATCTGAGGAGCAACATATGTATCTGTTCTCTCGTCGTTTGAGGGAGAGCACGTGTTCATACATGGCGGGATTCCATCGCGAGTCTCTAGCTAGTCAGAGGCAGCGCACTGGGCAAACTAAGTGGCGAACAGGGTCCAGCTGCACCATCTGAGGAGCAACATATGTATCTGTTCTCTCGTCGTTTGAGGGAGAGCACGTGTTCATACATGGCAGGATTCCATCGCGAGTCTCTAGCTAGTCAGAGGCAGCGCACTGGGCAAACTAGTGGAGTTGGAGGAGCATCTGGTTCTAGACAAGACCAGAGACGTCAGAGTTACCCCTCGTCTGCACTAACTGCAAATAATGGACGATAGTGTTACAACTGTGGTGACCTTGGCCATCTGAGGCTAGATTGTCCCAAACAAGTTGTGACTTGCTTTACCTGTGGTAGACAAGGACATCGAGCTGCCTTCTGTAGGTAGGGTGGAGTTGCATCTCAACAGAGTTCTTCCCCTGCCAGTGTAGCAAGAGGTGGTCAAAGGACACCTCAACAACAGACACAAGGACTGTAGAGAGTCCCAGATCGTCCATCTACTCATGGATTTGCTCCCGGACCGGGTAGAGGTAGAGGTCGTGGTGGGAGTACCACGGATGCTAGAGGAGCTCAAGGTAGAGCTTTTGAGTTGAGGAGTGCAAAGGATCTACCTGCACCGGCTGCTACAGGTATCATTCTACTTCATGGTTTACTTGTTAGAGTTTTGTTTGATACTAGTGCTACGCATTCGTTTATTTCCGATAAATGTGTTGAGTGTCTGAGTTTAGCTACCATAGAGGGGATACCCTTTACTATAGGGTTACTTGATGGTAGTCGGGTCAGAGGTACCCGTGAGATACATAGTTGTCCCCTTCGTTTAGGGACTCGTGTTTTACTTGTTGACTTCTTAGTCATGCCATTGATGCATGAAGAAGTCATATTAGGTATGGATTGGATGCGTAGACACCGTGCGGCTTTGGATATTGGTGGACAGACTGTTACAGTCTCTACCGAGGTTGGTCAGATTGAGGTCTTCCGAGGTTGGGACCTTGGGAATACATGTTCTATCATCAGTGCCATACGAGCAGCTAGACTGATTGCACAAGGATGTGATGCCTTCTGGTGCTAAGCCATGAAGGATGAAGAGAGTCCAGCTTTGGAGGACATACTAGTGGTCTACGAGTTTGTAGATGTATTTGCTCAGCCGTCGAGCTTGCCTCCTCAAAGGAGTGTGGACTTCAGTATCGAGTTGGAGCCTGGTATGAGACCCATCTCGAAGGCTCCATATCGTATGGCACTTGTCGAGATGTTGGAGCTAAAGAAGCAACTCGAGGAGTTGGTTGAGAAGGGCTTCATACGCCCTAGCGTTTCACCATGGGGTGCACATGTCCTCTTCGTGTGAAAAAAGGACGGATCTTTGAGATTATGTATTGATTACAAAGAGCTGAACAAGGTGACCATCAAGAACAGGTATCCATTGCCTCGTATTGATGATCTACTTGATCAGCTTCAGGGAGCGATAGTTTTCTCCCGGATTGACTTGCACTCAGGATATCACCAGTTGAAGGTGAGAGAGCAAGATGTGCACATGACGGCATTTCGTACCCGTTATAGACACTACGAGTTTTTAGTGATGCCATTTGGGTTGACGAATGCCCCAGCTGTCTTCATGGAGTTGATGAACAATATCTTCATCGACTTCTTGGATCAGTTTGTGGTGGTCTTCATTGACGACATACTGGTATACTCTCGTAGCATAGAGGAGCATGCCGGTCATCTGAGGACGGTCTTCCAGATTTTGAGGGATAGAGAGTTGTATGCCAAGCTCTCTAAGTGCGAGTTCTGGATGTCTAAGGTTGCTTTCTTTGGGCATATTGTCTCCGCCGACGAGATTATGGTTGACCCGACGAAGATTGAGTCTGTTGCTGCGTGGAAGACACCGATGGACGTCAAGGAAGTGCGTAGCTTTCTTGGCCTAGCCGGTTATTACAGACGCTTTGTGGAGAGATTTTCTGTGATTGCTTGTCCACTGACGAGTCTTTTGAGGAAGACTACCAGGTTTGTGTAGACCGACTAGTGTGCCTAGAGTTTTGAGGAGTTGAAGAGGCATTTATCTTCTACTCCTGTCTTAGCACAGCTAGAGGGTTTTGATGATTTTGTGGTCTACAGTGATGCATCCAAGCTAGACTTGGGATGTGTGTTGATACAGAGAGGCATAGTGATTGCTTATGCATCTAGACAGCTGAAGACATATAAGGAGAACTACCCGACTCATGATTTGGAGTTGGCAACAGTAGTTCATGCTTTGAAGATCTGGAGACATTACCTGTATGGTACCACATGTCAGATCTTCATAGACCATAAGAGTCTGAAGTATATTTTTAGGCAACGGGATTTGAATAACCGCTAGCGTCGATGGCTTGAGTTGATCAAGGACTTTGACCTTGAGATTTTGTTCATCTTGGAAAGGCGAATGTTGTAGTTGACGCCTTGAGTAGGAAGACGCCTTGAGAGAAGACGATTGCTAGATTGACAGTACAACCTCAGCTTCAAAGGGATCTAGCTTGGCTAGAGATGGACATCAAGTTTCTTGATGAGGATGACCAGTTACATGCTTTAGAAGTTCTACCTGGTCTGTTGGATGAGATCCAACAGAAGCAGGGGACCTGCTTGATTTTGATGAGGATCAAAGAGAGGATGTCTCGTGAAGAGGCCCCACAGTTCTCTATTGGAGCAGATGGAGTGATGAGGCGTCATGACCGTATCTGTGTACCTGCCGATGCAGAGTTGAGATAGAGGATCTTACAAGAGGCTCACTATAGACCTTACTTTGTACATCCAAGTGCGAGTAAGATGTACCATGATGTGAGACGTTCATACTGAAGGGGAGGGATGAAGCCCGATGTAGCCAGATTCGTGGCTCAGTGTGCGACTTATCAACAGGTCAAGATCGAGCATTGCAGACCTCGAGGTGAGCTCCATCTATTGCAGTACCGTAGTGGAAGTGGGAGGACATCTCCATGGACTTTGTGACGGGATTGAGACCTAGTAGGAGTTTTGATGCTATATGGGTTGTTGTTGACAGATTGACAAAGACGGCACGTTTCATTCCTATCAAAGAGACGTGCCAGTGAGTAGATTAGCTGAGGAGTATACTAGACAGATAGTGAGACTCCATGGTGTACCGAGGACGATCGTCTCTGATCGAGATGGACAGTTTACCTCGAGATTTTGGCAGTAGATTTAGACTGCTTTGGGGATGAGTCTACACTTCACCACTACGTTTCACCCCCAGACAAATGGTCAGTTTAAGAGGACCATCCAGACCTTGGAGGATATGCTGCGAGCTTGTGTGTTGGATTGGGGACAAGGATGGTCTGACTACCTCCCACTTGTTGAGTTCTCATACAACAACAGCTGGCATGCATCTATTGGGATGACTCCTTATGAGCCACTATATGGACGTAGGTGTCGTACACCTTTATGATGGGATGAGCCTAGCAGTATCAATGGAATAGCACCAAAGCAAATTCAGGATGATATGACTCGAGTAGCGTTGGTCAGAGAGAGGATGCTGGCTGCACAAAGTCACTAGAAGTCATATGTAGACAAGAGGCGTCGGCCTCTAGAGTTCAGGGTAGGAGCTCATGTCTGGTTGAGAGTATCTCCGACGCGAGGCATCAGACATTTTGGCATAAAGGGGAAGCTGAGTCCCCGATATGTCGGTCCTTTCGAGATATTGGATAGAGTTGGGAGGGCAACCTACAGATTAGCCTTGCCTCCGAGATTAGAGGGTGTTCACCTTGTGTTCCATGTGTCTCAACTGAGAGAGTACATACCATATCTGAGGCACATTGTGAGTTATGATGATTTGGTGGTAGAGCGAGACCACACCTTTGTTGAGCATCCTATTGCAGTCCTAGAGCGAGGTGTGAGTCGCCTGCGTTCGAAGGACATTCCTATGCTAAGGATACAGTGGTTTAGACGTGGACCTGAGGAGGCTACATGGGAGACTAAGGATAATATCCAAAGGAACTATCCAGAGCTTTATATTGTGATAGATGCATCTAGGGTCGATGAGTAAATCTTCGTGCTATTTGGGTGAGCATGTGACTATGTGCTTATATGCTTATATGCCTTGATATGCTATTCCATGCTAGTTATGATGTGTTTTATGATCTTATTAGATCTTGATGTGCTAGCATGATGTATGTTATAGCGAGGGATGGTTCTTTCCTCCATGCTATCTGAGTGTAATTAGGATTTAGCTGGAGATGGTTCTTTCCTCCATCCTACTTTGATGGACATAGTTTCAATGGAGATGTTATTCCTTCATGCGTTGTATATGATTATGTTTTGGCTAGAGATGTACTTCCTCTATGCCTTGTAATGTGGTATGACAAGAGATGTGATTCCTCTACGCCTATGTGTAGCGTTATGACCCTGTTTTCTGGAGTTGATGATTCCTCCATGTTTACATTTGAGGTTATAGATTTGTATAGGTTATAACCTTCTAAGCGGAGATGTGATACCTCCGATAGAGAGAAAGACTTATACCTCGGCTTATGGGACCGAGAGGATTTGGGATTTTGCAAGTTTCAGGACGAATCTTGTTTTTAGGGTGGTGAGATGTAAGAGCCTATTTTCTGTTGCTAAGAGAGTGAGCTGAGGACCCAAATTCAGCCTGATCTGCCCCTGCGTGACCCTTGAGGCGCCCTTGCGGTTTGCCTGGGCCGCCCCTGCGGCTCTGTGTGCTGCAGCCGCCTTCTTTGACCCTTTGACCCATGCTTTACTCTTTTTACCCCTTTATAACCTTCATCTCTTTCCTTTGATGAGGGTTTACCATTCTCAGCTCCATCTCTCTCACTTGTGTACATTTCTTCTCCTCTCTTCTCTCTTGGATCATCTTTGATCTTCCTTAAGATTTTGTGAGTTTTGTGAGCCTTGTGCTTGGCTTTGCTTGTGGTTGCTGATGATGATGTTGTTGTGCCTTGTTGAGCCAGCTTGAGGTGGTGATGATGTTGAGTTGATCTCTTGGAAGTCCAGCTTGGTAAGCTTTCATGGCTTCCTTCCATTCTTTCTTCTTTTCTTCATCTTTTCCTCCCTTTCCTTAGTCTAGCTTAGATTCCTTAGGTTTGGATCCTATTCCAGCCTTGATTGGCTTGTGTTGATGTATATATATGTATGTTCTGTATGTATGTTGATGTTGGAGTGAAGAAGGAGTAAATAATCGAAGGAAGGAGTGAAGAAAGGGCTAAGGTGGTATCCTCTACTGTCTAGCCGCCCCTGTGCCACCTTGCAGCCGCCCCAGCGCCGGCCAGGATCTGCCCCTACGCCACCAAGGATCCGCCTCTGCGCCCACCTGCATCTGCAAGGTTCTTCTCTTGGTTCTGCAAGTGTGTGTTGCTTCTAGGCTTACCTTAGGATGCCTTTGTTCCCTCCTTTCCTAGTGTGAGTGTATAAGATCATGCTAGAGGTGTGAGGATGTGTTTTGGTTGAGGTTATGATCGGTTTATGCCTTGTATGACTTAAAGGACTTAGGTTGTGTTAGTTGAGGTTTTAAGGTTGAGTATGATCCCTATAGATCCCTTTGGGTCTAGGTGTGATCCCTATGGTTAATAGAGGTTGATATCTTTATATGCCTTTTTATTAGGCAGGGCCCCTCTCTCAGGATTGGAGGTTGTTTCTGGTTGATCTTTGTACGAGGTTGAGGTAAGTCCGTAGGACTTACTTAGCTACAATCCTTATATTGGATATTTTCATGAGTGTTGTGTGCTTTATATGTTGCTATGATAACATGAGATGTCGTTTATATCGACCTATGTTTTTTTGACTGTCCCACTGTGTGGCTGTGATAACCTTCCCCTTTCATCCCGCCGTGGAGTTCGGGAGGTTCTCTGATGTCAGGCCAGACCGGTTTATAGGAAGGGCGCAATCCACTCCCATAGGGTACACGGATTGTGTGACCGATACTCGTACGGCTGGCTAGCATGCTCAAAGGCGAGGATGTATCGGTCCTCGTGTCACATACTTTCACTTATATATATATATATATGTATATATATATGTATATATATATATATATATGTATATATATATATATACACACACACACACACACACACACACATATATATATATATATATATATATATATATATATATATATATGTGTGTGTGTGTGTGTGTGTATATATATATGTATACATATATATACATACGACTTGAGTGAATGACTATTGTATAAAGATGATAAACTGGTAAATGTGTGATTTCATGCTGATGTGTTTATCCTTACATGATTGTGTTTGTGCTTATGCATTACTCTATATATGTATGGTTAGCTAATGGTTTATTACCATGTTGTAGATGCCCCACAGGATCGGCATACTGCTGGGTGATCTAGCAGAGTGGCAGGCCGAGGACCTCTCGTACATAGGATGTTGTGGGCTTTTGGGTTTATTTACCTTTCCCTCCTGCGTGAGGATGATCTTTTGTTACCTCATGTGTGAGGGTGTTGTGGTTTATACTAGGCTATGTTGTTTTACCTTTTGGTTATACAATTTATACAGTTTTATGTATATATTTTATATCTGTCAGTGCCATGTTGTAAGGTCCAGTGAACTTGTTGTCAAGATAGGGTCAAGATCCATATTGTGAGATCCTAACCCAATGTGACACTCCGAGTCCCGCGGAATCGAGGTGTTACACATGATGCTTCCGAAATTGAAAGATGCGGAGGAAGCAGGTCGAGCCGAGTCTTTGAAGATGGATTTCAACACAATTAGAGATGCAACACAAAAATTCTCAAAGGCAAACTTACTTGGATCTGGTGGATTCGGTGTAGTTTATAAGGTATATATGACTTACAAGTATTTTATGATTCTTAATTTTGTAACATAAACAATGAATTTGTTGCTTTTGTGTTGTTGATGGGTACCTTGACTGTGGTCAACAAATAGCAATGAAAAGGCTAGTAAAAAACTCAAGGCAAAGTGATGATGAATTTGAGAACGAGGTCCGGTTAGCTGTCAAACTTCAGCACAAGAATCTAGTCAAACTTTTTGGTTTTTGCTTACAACGCAACGAGAGGCTTCTAATCTTTGAATTTGTCTCTAATGGAAGTCTAGATAAAATTTTATTTGGTATGGTTGATTAATAAAAGGCTTTTTTATAGCTAGGAAAACCATACTTGTTAGATTAAATTTCAGTCCTTGTGGATCATTCCTGCAATTTGTAAGTTGTTTCCATTTTGTCCAAAGTTCAGAAATGCAACGCTTGTCTTTTTTTTAAAGCTTTGTCTTCATAAATTCATAGTATAGGCAATGAGACATTTATGTACCATGCAAGGCTTGTCTGTTTTTTAAAGCTCTGTCTTCATATAAGTTCAGAAATGCAAGGCTTGTATGTTTTTTTTGAAACTTGACTATTTATCTATAGTTCTATACTAGAGCTAGCAGCAATCCGGCCCTAAAAACGAATCAATATTTGTTGTCAGATCATATTTGGCGTCTGATCATATCCGGTGGACAATATTAGGTCCAATTGCGGATGGTCTAATCATATTTGACCGCTTATCTATAGTTCTATACTACAGCTAGCAGCAATCCCTTCTTAGACCACTGCCATATCTTTGAAACTGAGAAGCTGTCTCCTTTGCTATGGCTACTAATCCTCTTGGCTTCTACATCCCCATCAACCAACGAATTACCAATCCACCCTTTTGTTCTTTCGAGCGTCTTACCAATCCCTTTGTTGCCAAAATCTTGATATAAGCCAAAATCATGAAACCTGAAGAACTGTTGCAACTGTCTGTGAAGAGCATCATAAACTAGAGTAGTCATGTGTCAATACAACTGATATAGAAAGCATGGCCACAATCAAGAAGCAATCTCAGCTTATAACAGAATACAAGCAAAGAATATCGCTTGATTTAAGCCGGAATCATGAAGCCTTAAGAGCTTATGCAGCTGCCTGTGAAGAGCATAAAAAATAGAGCTATCCGGGAAAGCATGGCCACAACCAAGAAGCAATCTGTAGCTGCCTGTGAAGAGCAAAACTAAAATAAATCAGCAACTGAAGCAAAACCAAAAAAAAAAAAGCAAGCAACTGAACTTGGATTCAATTTCCATGCTTTACATTTTTTTCATGTATGATATTTCTAGTTCTAGAGGAGAAAAAAAATCAGCAAGCAAAAACAAAAAGATCAACAAGCAAAAGCAAAAAAAAATAAAAATAAAAAAAATCAACATTTGAAGCAAAACCAAAAAAAAAAATCATGAAGCAACTGAACTTGGATTCAGTTTCGATGTTTTACAACGTGGTTTGTTTGAATCAACTTCATCTTTCGACATTGGTAGCCTCAACTTCATCTTTCGACAACAAAGTTCATTACAACTTTATGAATGGTAGCTTCATCTTTCGACATTTGCACGTTTAGGGAAATTAGGGATTAGGGATTAGGGTTCCGAAATTGAGAGATTAGGATTTCAAACCCGGATAGAGGAGGAGAACTTATGCTTCAAGTCTTCGATTGAAGGCACAAACGAGCTCCAAACCTAGCTTCAAGTCTTGGATGGAAGAGGAGAACCTATCTTCATGCGAGGCTTCACCACAAGCTAAGGGAGTTCGATCGAAGAAGAAAGCAGTCTAAGGCACTTGAGTTTTTTTCCCCTTATTTTTTTAAACCTTAACTAAGATATTTAACCAAGGTTAGTAAAATTGGCTATAGTGGGCAAAATCCGGAAATTTTCAAAACTGAAGGGCAAAATCTAAACTTGAAAAAACCGTTGGGCAAATTTCGGAATACCCCATACCACAGGGGTACCAACCGGAATTTCCCTTTATTTTTTCTATCAAAAAAATTAATGGAATTTTTATTTTTACTCTTTCGGATTGCACCCAGTGTTGTTCTAGTAGACATGGGTCCAAAACCTAAACCGTTGTTTCCAAACCGTCAGTTCAACGGTTTGGCTTAAAACCGGACCCATGTTTATGTTCTAGTGTTCGGATTGTGTTTACGAACTTGAGACTTTTTCATATTGTACGATTCTATCGTTAATAAATTAATATTTTATAGACATTAACATTTGAAAGGAAAATAAGTTATTCATCAAACAAAATTATGTATATATTTAAAATAACTATAAACGATAACTAGCAGATAATAGTTATATTTTTTCCTAAAAAAACTTATGGATAGTGGAAGGACATGTTTAAAAAAAGTTAAAAAGTTGACAGACATCATCTAAAATTCAAAAAAAGAAAAATTGGATGTAATTAAATAAAATCTAAAAAATAGGATCACTATCCGAAGTTTTTCTCAAAAAATTTGTGTATTTTTGAAGGCTTTATTAAAAAAATTTAAGTATATAGTTTAGTTATATAAGTTTCCATCTATGCATATTAATTAAATAACTAAAGTTATTTGGGAGAATTTGACATACTAGGCATTTTTGAGAATATGATTTAATAAATGTACCCCATAATTTTTTACCACTTTCATTTAATGGTAGGTAAAAGTAATTAACTCTTCTATTTCAAAAAAAAAAGAATAATAAATTTTTGGTAGTAGTATGTAAGTTTAAATTTTAATTCTTAATTACTAAATTTGACTTTTATTTTATTTTATTAATTTTGTCTTTTTTATTTTTTTTATTTTCTGTAATGAACATAGGAGAATTTTTTCATAGCAGAATTTTTTCATATCAGAATTTTCTCATACCAGAATTTTCTCTTACCAGAATTTTCTCTTACCACTACATACCAGAATTACATACCAGAAATTATATACCAGAAATTACATATCAAAAATACATACAAAAAATACCTACCAGAAATTACATACCAGAATTACATACCCGAATTACATACCCGAACTACATACCAGAACTTCATACCAGAACTTCATACCATAATTACATATTATATCAAAAAATTACATACCAAAAATTAGTAATATGACCAAATGTAGTTCATTGCTAGTTTTACCGAACGCCAGCTTCATCAGCGTTCATTCATAAACAATGAACATTCAACATATGCATGATTTCAAATTAGTAATATGACAAAGTATAGACAAATGGGTAACATTCAACTTTAAGCCCAAACAATACACTACTGAAGCTTCTTTTAAGTTAGGCCTCAAAGTGACAAAGCATCTGTTATAACTTTTGTTTAAAAAAAATAAACAAAAGGGATTTTACTTACTGATGTGGAATCAAAACATGCCAACATCGAATTTCAGATTTGGAGATGCATTTCTTACCTCTCCTTTGCAAGAGCCTAAGAGGGCACAACCCATTCAGCCACTTTTGTGATGAATTCACAAAAAGCTTTTCCTTAACGAACCCATATTTAATCATCCATGATGTACATCCTTCATACAGAAACTATATTTATCAAATAAGTTACCACTTCCAGAATAATGTAACTAAATTTAAAATATTTACAATCATATATTTTACATATAGTCACCTGGAACAGCTTCGCACAACCATAAGGATCAACACTGACCTAGGTTGCAAGCTTCCTGACTAAACTGAAGAGCTTGAAATGTGACTCTGCATCTTAATCTTTGATATTCTTCAACATTGACCTATTCAAACTCCGGCGGCGAGGCGAGGCAAAAATTTCTCCCAGGCGACGGTAGTGGTGAGTAGAGGTCGTCGCGGTGGAGCATCAAGGAAGGAGGTATAGATCTAGATGCACAGATATAGATCACAGATCTAGATGCACAGATATAGATCACAGATCTAGATCTAGATCTGTGGATCTAGATCTAGATCCACAAATCTAGATAGATCGATAGAGGTTTAGTGAGGGAGTCGAGGACGAGGAAGACGAGGGAAGGTGGCTAGTGCTACGGCGGAGGAGGAGTATGGAGAGACGAGAAGGAAGGAGAAGAGCAACCATGGTAGAGAGTATCGTAACACTCAAAGAGAAGGAAGCAATACGGGAACAAGGGATGTAGGGTTTGAAAGAACAGTAAAAACGAAAATGGGGTATA
This sequence comes from Fagopyrum homotropicum, assembly GCA_033239125.1. Classification (NCBI taxonomy): domain Eukaryota; kingdom Viridiplantae; phylum Streptophyta; class Magnoliopsida; order Caryophyllales; family Polygonaceae; genus Fagopyrum; species Fagopyrum homotropicum. The sequence continues at coordinate 89,511,705 of BSWB01000005.1, read as the reverse complement.
TTTACTAAATCATAAAATATAAAAAGCCTACTTATATACTAACCAAAATCTAAAAATAGCCTACTAACCAAATTTGCCCAAGTTATTTTACTCCATCTACCCCTATCTAATTTCTTTTCGCGTGAAAGTGTTATAAATTTTTAAGTCATTTTTACACATTTTGATCATTCTACTTAATTTCTCTATTTTTTCTCAAAAAAGTTTGTTGATTTATATTATCATTAATTATATTTTAAAAATCTCGCTGAACATTATAAAAACATTTAGATTTAATAAAATGGTTTTTCAATAATAGACTTGATGAAAAAATCTCATAAAATCATTTGCTAGTTGCCGAATAAGGTGCTTGAACCATTCCCAAGCTGCATGCATAAATATCTTCCTCAGAAGTGATTTTGAAAGCGATGATCTTATTTCTAGATTCAGCAATTCTCCTTGGCGGAAAAACTTATTGAGAAAAGCATTTGCTAGTTGGTCCCAAGAAGTGATCGAGTGGGGGTTCAAGGCAAAATACCACTCGGTTGTCATTCCTACAAGAGAAAATTTTAAAATAAAGTAGCCTAATGGAGTTCACCGAAATGTCTTGTACCTTAGGGTTTTCGGAATGTGTTACGGAGAAAGCATGGGAAGATAAATGACTTATCAATCCCACTTTTAGCTCAAAGTTTGTATTAGCTTCCGAGATGGTTACTCCGTTAGTGATCCTTAGCCAAGAGGGCATGACATATGCTCCGAGTGTAAAAACATTTGTTATCTCAATATTGTCGTTGGTTATATCACTCCCTAATGTCGTTGTTGAAGATCATACAATTTTTGTTGTGGATTGGTTTAACTTATTTTGTCACGATGACTCTAAAACATGAACTATAAAGGTTAAATCAACAAGAAAATTTCGAAACTAATAAGTAGAAGCAGTTCAAAGCCTTCCCTAAAATGACACATATTTGATGAGGTTTAAACGTTACCCTCATATCCGTAAATACTTACAAGACACACTATAGTAGAGGGGTCAAGATCGTACATAGGGAAAACAATGTTAATATTTTAACAGTTTTGAAGAACCGTATAAGTGAATAATAAGGATATAAATACTCTAGAGGGGGTTGAATAGAGTATGAGAACTTTTTGCAAAAACCTATCTCAAGGCTTTGAAACTGATTTCAAGGCTTTGAAGTCGATTTGTGCTCTTTGTGACAAAATCGGTTTTCAAGGGCTTTGAAAGTGATTTCAAGGCCTTGACTCCAAAACCTACAAAACAACGTTAGTCACAATAAAACAAGATATGTGCGGAAGTAAAAGATCAACACGGTGATATGTTTATGAAGTTCAGTTCTAACAACCTATGTCTTCGTCCTAGGGTTTCTTTACCCGTAGGATCTAACTATCTATTATCTACTCAAAGAGTCTTAGATATAACCTAGAAGAAATACCCTTCTTCTCTCATTGTAGCCAATGCTACGATCTAGTTCCAACTGAAACCTAGCAATAATAGCCTAGTTACTTCGCTGAGTAACACACACTTGAGTATAACACTCTCTAGATATGCCAATGGAGCTCTAGTGTTTTTCACTCTCTGATGATGTAAACTTTTGTAAGCTAAGAGGAAGAAAAACTTTTGGAATGAATGAAGATGCTTTGATTGCTTGAAGAGTTAGATGTTTCCGTGTAAGCTTGTGTGACTTCTCTTCAATCGCCATCTTCATTTATAGTCTTCTATGGAGAACTCTTCTAGCCGTTGTAAGAGGGCCGGTGTGATTTTTTTCTTTCTCCATGGAAAACGGTGTTTGGTTGAGATGAAGTAGCCGTTGTAAGATCTTCTATCTTCTTCATCTACTTCTCTTTGACACACGTTGGAAATCTTCATCTTCGAGATCTTCTCATTGAAAGAGCCGTTGAAGATCTTTGTCGTTGAAGCTCTTAGTTCACGCTCCAAGATCTTCTAAGCTGTTGAAGACTTCTCTCTTGGATAGCCGTTGAAGATTTTTCAAGATCTTTTGTGTAATTTGTTGAAAAGATTCTTCTTATCCTCTTGCGTCGATAAGATCTTTGCAAGATCTTTTTTTTTTTTCCGAATCTTCTTGTTGACGGAGATCTTCTCTTTGCTCCGTTGAGAATCTCTTTGTTGGCCGAGATCTTCTCTTTATATCTTGTTTGAAGATCTTCTTGTGATCCTTGCTAAATTTGGTTGTTGAGATTTGAATCTTGATTTTGAAAAGCCTTCAGCCGAATCCTCCCTTTTTCGCTTTTCAAGGCCTTCGCGTTTATCCCTTGAACTGCTTTCCAAGGCCTCCGCGTTTGTCCCTTGAACTTATTTTCAAGATCTCCGTGCTTGTCCTTTGTAATGAGTTTCAAGGCTTGCGTTCATCATTTGAAATGTTTTTCAAGGCCTGCACACATTTAACAAACACAAAACCAAACCATGTAATCTAGAAAAACAACGATATTTGTTAGTTTATAAAACCGCTTATAATGTTAAGTCTTCCGTCATCCACATAGATAATTTATAATCAAGGTGGAGTTATCAATCTCCCCCTTGATGGAAGACAAAATAAATATCGTACCTGCATTCTATGTTACCGATACATATGCAATAATATTGAAAAAATGTAGAATGCAGAAATATTGGATCAACGCAGATATTTAGTTTCTCCCCCATTGTCTTTCAACAAGGGAGATAAACCATTAAAGTAAGGGAGTTTAAAATTATTACAAACCCACAAAATGTATTTCAAAAAACCAAATACAGTTTAAAAAGGACTCCCATAAATGGCTTTCAAGGCCTTGAAATCAAAACCAAGGGGGCTTTGAAATCCATGTCAAGGGCTTGACATCCATTTCAAGGCCTTGACATCCATTTCAAGGCCTTGAAACTAGTTTCAAGACTTTGAAATTCACTCCTGTTACCACTTTGGATTTCTGTACCCTTTTCCTCGTAAGTCAGTGTAGCACTTTTGCCTCCATCGGACATGGGCTTCATCCAGGACGATATTTTTTATGTACTCATCCACTCCTCTGTCATCCTTCAGATTCTTGTACTTTTTCACCACGCCAAACTCCTCGATGGTCAGAATATCCGGTTCCTCAGCAACATTTTGACGAATTGGCCGATTTTTGACCGGTTTATAACAATGGAGCATCACCTCTTCTGCTTGTTTCCTAGTTGCTTCAACATCTTCCTCCGTTAAGGGCTTGATGCTTCCTACAGATGTATAGGTAAGTGCATTCAGATAGAACATCTGATTTACCTTCGAATGCATGATCGCCAACAAGTCTTGTGAGGCATCTAGTTTATCTGTAATTTCATACCTAAAACCCAACATGTCCTTCCTCAATGTTTCCAGACCAAACTCCACTACATCTAGTCTTTGTGTTGCTAAAGATGAGCCAACACCCTATTCTTTCGAAATCCACTCTCTAGTGAGAGCCTTTTCCATCCCTATGCTCTCAAAGCATTCCTCATCAATCTTCCCAGAAACAATTTGGGTTTCTTCATCAACAGTCTCAATAGAGATGTATCAAAATATTTTTGGAAGAAGATTGACATAAGGGAGGGGGGTATCATTGGTGACATTGATCATGTGAAGCATGTGGTTAAGGATGAGACTAAAGAGGTCGACATCTAATCCGTTCAAGACATGATAAAGCAACTCAAAAGACTAAGCAGTCAGCAAATCCCTGCATTTTGCCCCAGGCACAACACATCGCACAAGCACAACAAAAATTATTCTAGCTTGTAAGATTAGGGCGTTTGGGTTGGCTGCAGAGTGGAGTTGGGTAGAAGGAACTGTTCCTTGGCCAAGTTGATAGATGTGGCTCTGAGAGGGTGGTCATAAGAGGTGGAAGTGGGAAGCCCTAGTACTTGAGCAATAACCGAAGAGGAGAGGGTAATAGATTTACCTTTTACCACCGATTCAAGAATTAACTCCCCTCTTCCCCCCCTTGCTATGAGATTGACAAAGATTAGTCGGGTCAGTCTTGGATATCCGATTTCTCCTGGATTGAGGAACTTCCAAATCAAGCATCCTTGAATCAATGTAATACATGGTAGACTAATGGAGAGGAGAAACTCCAAATCAACCGACTCGCACATGCAGAGGGTTCAATCTTTGAACCCGTCAAGCCATTTGCCTACGTAGTGTCGTTTCTGAACCAGTTAGAAGGCATACCCGTCTGAGCACATATCTTGAAGTCTTCTATTCGAGCAAGAGAATCCGAATATGAGGAGATGTGAACTATTTTGGAGCATTTTGTGACCGAAGATGAGGCTTCACTGGTTGATTGAAGTTTGGATGTCATGGATGTGTTTGTGAGAGATGCCGAAAGAGTTTTGGAAGAGAAAGAGTAAAGCAGGTGAGTGCTGTAAAAATGTTGAAGAAGGAAAGAGATAAAGTAGGATGCAGGATTGTATTTAAAGGAGACAAGTCAAATCAATTTATGGCTTATCAAGATCTTGAGAGAATCAAGACCTTGAAAACCTAAATTGGTTGGCATGCTTTCCTATTAAATCACAACCACTTTTTTTTTTTAAAAAAATTGAATTTGAAAACAAAATCTTTTGAAATCATTTTAAAAATCCTTCTTTAAATTATTTAATGATTAGATATCTAAAAAATATATAAACCTTTAAACCGATCAGTGATATTCAATATAGCCCTTGAAATCCGTTTCAAGACCTTTGAATTGCATTTCAAGGCCTTGAAATGGAAAAGTGGGCTGCATTATAAGGAGGAAATAAAACGATTTATTTCCCCTAAATTAATGCTTCCTTGTATAACATACCAAGCTCTAATCTTATAAAGTTGAATCGATCTTTAGGTAGAGGCTTAGTAAATATATCTGCAAGCTGCAAGTTAGTCGAAATAAAAGATATTGAAACATCACCTTTCTCAACATAATCACGTATGAAGTGATACCTTACATCGATATACTTTGTTCTTGAATGCTGCACAAGATTTTTAGTAATCGAAATAACACTAGTATTATCACAATTTAGTAGGTATTGAGATCAAATCCGAGATCACGAAGTTGTTGAGCTATCCATAGAATTTGTGCACAACAGGCTCCCACAACTATATATTCGGCTTCAGTTGTGGATAGGGCGACAAATTTGCTTCTTGGAGTGCCAACTGATTAGGGATGACCCTAAGAATTGGCAACATCCAGAAGTGCTCTTTTTATCGACCTTATAGCCTACAAAGTTAGCATCTGAATAGCCAACAAGGTGAAGCGAGCTTTGACGTGGATACCATAACCCTAAATCCTTAGTGCCATTGAGATACCGAAATATCATTTTCACAGCTATCAAGTGTGACTCTTTGGGATCATCTTGAAATCTTGCAAACATGCACACACTAAACATAATGTCAGGTCGACTAACTGTTAGATATAATAAAGAACCGATCATACCTCGATACTCCTTTTGAACAACACTTTTACCGTTCTTGTTGTGATCAAGTGAAAGTGTGGAGCTTATAAGAGTTTTTGCTACCTTGGATTAATCCATTTTATACTTCTTAAGCAAGTCCTTGGTATCCTTGCTTTGATTAAAAAAAATTTCTTTCTTTGCTTGTGTGACTTGAAGTCCAAGAAAAAAAATTAACTCTCCCATTAAGCTCATCTCGAATTCCCTACACTTAATATTTGAAAGTTCCTTGCATAGAGAATCGTTAATAGCACCAAATAATATATCATCAACATAGATTTGCACTACTTAAATATCGTTGCCTCTGGTTTTGATAAATAAAGTTTTGGTAATCAAACCTCTTTTGATATCGTTTTCAAGGAGATTCTTGGACAATCTTTCATACCAATCTCGAGGAGCTTCCTTAAGACAATAAAGAGCTTTGTCCAATTTAAAAACATGATCCGGAAATTCATTGATAGCATGGATTATTGTCTATATTTTGGGCATGGTTTTGTTGTTATCTCATCATAATTCTGCATGCATGTATACGTATATGTAGCATTTATGTCATTATTCAGTTACTTTTAAAGAATCAAGGTTTACACCACGTTTTGTTGTATTTGTAGGGATTATGACACGTTTTGGGTGAAAATGAAGCATAAAGAGTTGAGAAAGGTATGAAGCTACATTTAGGAGCATTAGGAAGGACAAGGAGAAGGACAAGAGCCATGTTGGAAGGAAGGAAGAAAGATCTGGATTGTAACACCCTGAATTTTCAGAACTCGGGACATTACTGGTTAGGACCTCACAATGGGTCCCGACCTCAGTTTGACAACAATATTACTAGGATCTTGCAACAAGGCACAAATAAGAAAAACCGAAATTCATAAAAATGTATTTTTAAAGGAATGAATGCAACAACGTCTAACAGCCTATAGTACTTAAACAATAAAAGAGTCTAACTGTCTTTAACAAGAAGAAAGAAACAACAAGATAACACCCAACCCCACTCTAAGGAGTACGGAGACCCGGCTGACCACTACTTTCGGATCACTCAGCTACTGCTCTAACCTGCGGTGAATCTAAAAACACAATAGTACAACCATTAGCTAGTTATCTAAACATTAGAATAATAATAGCACACACACACATAGCAAAAGTAAACACTCATCATGCTTTCAAACAATCCATTTATTATCTTTACTTAGGTCATTCACTCTTATTAATAATACTTATTTTGTGACACGAGGAATTCCCAAACCTCGCCTCCGCCCCCGTGTACCCATCAGGAGTGGATCCGATGCATCTCACCATGTACCTGTATGGTCTGGGTATAGAGAACCTCCCAGTCTCCTGGCAGAGCTGGGCAGTGATGTCACGACCCGTTATACATACACTTGGGCCTTAACACATAATAACGACGGTCGTCCCAACAAGTTGTTATTATAACACACATGGTACACACACCACTATTATCACTCAACTAATATCCAGAAACTAGCTAAGTAAGTCGCAAGGACTTACCTTGAATCACATCTCAAATCCCGTTATCTCGACTCGGTCTGTAACCGCAGAAACTCAACCGCCTGTTATACAAGGCAAGAAAATCAATAATGTATCACTTCCTTAGAAGTTTCCATCTTCTAAGATTTTCAATCGATCATAAAGAAATACCAAAATATCCTTGTAAGGGTAAAAATACTATTTTACCCTTAGGTCTCAAAACCCTAGAAATATTCCTAGAATATTTCAAAAACCACCTATGAGTTTAGAAACCACAATCTAACACTCACAAGAAAGATCTAGCTAAGTTGGAAGATTTTCCAACGTCTTAACTTCCATGAAAAACTTTACTAAGGGTCTCACTTTGACCTAACTTAAAACGCTCATACAGAAACCTAAAAATCCCGAATAAAAATATTTAGCCCTTCTACGCAAAGCGCTCTACACACTAGACAAAACCAATCCCAAAAATGATGAACAACTAATTCTGCACAAAAAACACAAGTTGACTCCTCAACACAAAACATCCAATACTTAGCCAAAATTCTGCATCTTTACCAAACTGCCCAACTAGCCTACTTTGGAACCTTGTAAATATAGATCCGACCGTTGGATCAACCTAATCTTTTGATACATCCAAGTATGCATATCTCTCTACAATATATCAAAAATTGAACGGTGAAAAATAAATTTAAAGCATCGAAACACAGACTCAAAATCGACAGCTCACACAGATTTGTGGAAAGGCAAAACTTGAACTGCAAGAGGTCTAGGCTTCGAGACTCACCAGCGTCACTTAAGGCTCTATTCTGGTACTCAGGAGGTCACAAGTTCGACTCCCGCTGTAGACAACAACCTCAAGGGTTATTCATTTCTTCATCATTCAAGTGTCGATAGAAGACAAAGTAAGATGCTTACCCGAATGGTCTATGGCACAGAGGGACGTCTCGAGTTCGCTCCTAGGTCTTCAACAACTGTAGGAGACGTGCCTGCACCGGAGACTCAAGGATGAGTCGACTGCAATTGGATCTCGACTACTACTAGGGATGGTAAAGGTTGTCCGTTGTCTGTAAACGTATGCCACAGAAAGTTTTAGATCTTTAGAGAGCATCAGATACCGAGTCACTGAGGAGGAAGGAGTTTACCTAGCCCGCTATGGTCGGCTTGTGCACGAGTAAGAAAGATGTTTGGTTGTGGATGCAGGGAAGGGACGGCCTACGCGAAGGAGTTGATGGTCAGTGTTGTCGGGTGACAGAACTCTCCATCCTAGGATCATCACTGTCTGTGCAGGAGAAGCCGATCTGTTGCTTCCCACGTCCCAGGTTGAGATCTGCGTGTTGCGCTCAATTGCTAGCAGTAGGGAAGGAAGGCGTCGCGACTGGAATTAGGAAGGAGATCTCTACAAGTGCAGAGGGAGGATGCTGGGCGCAAAACGGAGCCAAAGACGACGTGCAGTGCCTGGTTTGCAGACGATGTGCTGCTTATGTTGGCTCGAAAGAAGCGAGCAGATCCTGGTATCTCTAGCTGGCGTGAATCAGGGAGAGGAAATCAGAGAAAGAAGAGATTGCCCAGGCTTTGTACGGTAGGAGATCTTCGCATCTGATGAGAAAGGTAAGGATATATTTTGTGATTGAATGTGGACGTATAGGTGTATAGGTTCTCGGTTGGCTGATCTTGTATCCCGTAAAAATAGGGGAGGATATGCTAGAAAGGGAAGGAGAGAGGGAAACTGCACTCACCCTAACTGGCGTGGCTGTGGAGGTGGCAAGCAGCTTGTATGGGCTGTCTTCCCTGCTGGCCCAGAAGATGAAACGCAAGCACAACCCAAGGAGGTGGCAAGGAGGATGGTGTTGTCTTGATCTCGTCAGATGGGCCCGGAAGGCCTTGTCCATGGGCTGTCAAAAGCTTGCCATGGGCTTGTACAAATAGCCTTGTCATGGAAGCCATCTCCTTTAGTGTTGTAATAGAGTTTCTAAAGTATTTTATGTGGTCAAGCTTTCACATAAAATCAAAGAAGTGGGAGAAAAAAAAGGAATTTTATTTGGAACTCTTCACATAAAATGACAAAGGTTAAACAAAAATAGAGGAAATTAGTTATGGGATATAAAGATTGAGATGGTCAAATCCGGTATGATTCGGAACTAAACGGAAATAAAATTTTCGGATTTTACATGGATGAAGTTATGATTTCATGCACGTAGATCACTACTGATCTTGGATGGACACAACCATGCATTTCGACCAAGATGGCCCACTGGGCCTGGATCTAGGTCGACGTCTAACAACCCAAGAAGATAAAAATATATTTATGACCTAAAACTCTTCTATAAGAATGGAAGGTGCCAGGAAGTTCAGGAGGTTGGACGCTCGAGATAGAGAAATCAATAAGGGTTTTGAAGGATTGAAGGAAGGGAAGATTTGAAGGAAGGAAAGATTTGAAGGAAGGATTGCTTAGGGTTTGAGTAACCCTAGATTGTGAGGATTTCTTGGGGATTTCTAGTGATTTGTTATCATCCGTTTTTGGAACATTATTGATACTTTTATTTGGTTGTTTGCTTTGATAATTGAGATACCTTTGTTGCTTGCTTTATTCCCTTTTCTTGATATTCTTGGTATAATTGATATTGCATTGATTATGATGATTGTTGGCTAAACACCCCTGTGATTCTAGGGTGATTAGTTGAAGGTTGTGGCATAGGCGATGAAAGAATAGACCTTTATCCTTGTGGACCTTGAAAGCTTGAGTTAACCCTAATCTGAAACCCGTCTCGGGTTGTTCGTTGAGCATCTCGACTGAGATCGATATAGAATAGAACGAGATTGCACACTACTTTGCCTATTCCGAGTTTAGGTTATAGTTCGCCAAATCTTGTCCTTGTTGAACCTTTCCTGGTTTATACGCAAGCCTAGGATGAGACTTACCCGGTGATTCCTTTGCTTGTATACCTAAAAATTTCACCTTGATTAAATTTTTTTACAGGTGATGATGATGGAAGACTTAACACAAATGTAGTAGTTGGATATAGTAACAATGTATTGATTATATTCTCTAGATATTTGGTTGGTTTGAATTCAGTGCAGGTTTATCTAAATGTAAAAGGCCTTGATATGGATTTCAAGGACCTTGAAGTATAACTCAAGAACAAAGGAAGATAGCGTTTACAAAGGGACGAAATCAAGGACCTTGGAGTTATAGATGCACGAAACAAGTATTCAAATGAGCTGAAGATTTTCCAGGAGATTCTTTAACTAAAAGATCTCATCACCGAAGAAAGATCTCAACCGAAGATTAGAGAATCTTTTTAGAAGATTTTATAAACAAAAAGCGGCAAGGATAATATCTTCTCTCTCTCGATTCAAAAGACGAGAAGATCATGGAGCTAAGGACTTGGAGTGTTCTCAGGAGCGAGCTGAAGATTTGCAACGTCTACCTTATCTCGAAACAAGAAACGATCTTCATGGAGAAAAAGATTCATCTTCAAACGCTCATCTCTACAACGGCGAGAAGACCTCTCCATAGAAGAGTATAAATGAAGATGATGGTCGAAGAAGAAATACACAAGCTTATGATAGCATGAATTATAGTCTATATTTTGGGACCTGTTTAGACGTTTTATCTTCAATAATCTGCATGTTTGAATATATATTATGTGATTATATTGTCGTTTCATCTACCTTTGCGGGAATCGAGGTCTACACCAAGTTTCGTTGTAATCGTAAGTAAAATGGCACGTTTTGCATCAAAATGGAGCTAAAGGAGCTAAGGAGTCATTGGAGCTACATTCAGGAGCTTAAGGAAGAATCCAGGAAGCATGGAATTGAATTAGAGATTTACTTTGGACCACATTTGAAAGATTTCACATTCAGTTTAGAGTCACCTCGGTTGACCAACGAGTCACCTCGACCAAACTGATCTAAGGGAGCGTCTCGACCGAGGCGAATATCCTGACGCGGCGAGATTTATTTTATTTGGCTGAGATCTTTTATTTTTGGAAGGAGAGATCTTATATTTTTGGGCTGGATTTCTGGAAGAAGATAATATATTTAGGAGATTTATTTTAGGAGATAAGATATATTTTTATTAGGAAATTATCTTTTAAGATATTTCCTATAAAATTATCTTAAGAAGAGATCTATTTTAGAGATATGAATATATTTTATTAGGATATTATCTTTTTAAGATATTTTATCTTTGGAAGATATCCTATATAAAGGGTTGAATTTTCTACAATTCACCCATCTTCGGATCACCGCATGCTTAGAGGGCTGAGAGCATCCAGGAATTAAGGGTTTCTTCCAGGAGTTCTTGAAGGAAGGAGGATTGAAGATCAATCCAGGAAGGATTGATAGCTTTGTCATAGCTTTTTAAGGAGATTTGTAAGACTTTCTTAGATTCCCTTTGGTTTGTTGTCTTTGATTGGATTTGTGATCCAAAGAACGATTATTTGTGTGATATTTGATTCAGTTATTGAAACCTTGTTTTTAAGGTTTTCGTGTTCAAATATTCATTCTCTTCCCATACTTTTGATTATTGCTTTCATGATGATGAGTGGCTAATTTCTTTGTGTGATTCTAGGGTGATTGGCTGAAATTTGTGGGAAAAACAATGATAGAATGACCTTAATCATAGTAGGACCCTGAAAGCTCGAGTCTTTATCCTTAACTCTAGAACATCTCGTTCAGTCGATGAACATCTCGGCCGGGGTGGAACTTGACTGACCGAGGTAACCCTTTCTGATCCGAAACTGAGAGTTAAGCGTTAGAGTTTGCCAAATCCTATTCTTATTACACCTTTCCTGGTTCAATGCAAGCCTAGGTGAGACCTTACCCGGTAATTCCTTTGTTTGTTTACCCAAGATCATAAGTGTAGGTAATAAAGGTTTATCCTTTATTGGGGTTTGAGTGTGCTTTCATCCCATCTTTGTGAGTTAGCCTGAGACTTACACGGTAAATGTTGATTCTATTCCCTTAGTTGGTGTGTTGGTTTGAGATTATAATTCCTTTCCTTAGTACCTTGAGACTTACCCGGTAATAGGTTCTTTTGGCTTGGGATTAGTGAATAGTGAGACTTACCCGGTGATCTATTCCACTTTATTAACACCTTCCCTTTGCAAAATCTCAGCTTTTTCCACTTATCTTGAGATCTTGAGTTGGAACCACAACTAGATGCTTTAATCCCTAGAATTGCATATCTCCTTAATTGACTTTTTATCATCTTTGATTGCTTTAATCGCTTTTGTGGTTATTAGTTGCATTGACTACCTATATTGGTTTTGTTTCACCTAAGTCCCTGAGATCGACACCCCGAAATTCTTGCTTTTACTACGATCGACCCGTACACCGTTTGGAGCGAACAACTTACATAGGAAAACATCTTTACATCTTCTAGCAACCCGATCATCTTAATTCGTTGTTTTTCTTTCTCTTATTTATACAAAAACTTTATCCCCTTAGAGAGAAAAAACACTAGAGCTCCATTGGAAGATCTAAATAGTGTTATACTAGAGTGTGTGTTACTCTGTGAAGTAACTAGGCTATTATAGCTAGGTTAAGAGTTGGAGCTAGATCGTAGCGTTGGCTACAGTGAGAGAAGAAGGGGCTTTCTTCTAGTTTGTATCTAGGACTCTTTGAAGCTGATAATAGATAGTTAGATCCTAAGGCTATACCCTGGGACGGAGAGTAGGCTATTTAGAGCCGAACTTCGTAAACATATCCTCGTGTCAATCTTTTCAATTCCGTACCATATATACTTTACTGTGACTAACTTTGTTTTGTAGGAGCAAGAAGTCAAGGCCCTTGAAAGGAGTTTCAAAGCCCTTGAAATCAAAGTTTCACAAAGAGCACATATTGACATCAAGGCCCTTGAAAGGAGTTTCAAGGCCTTGAGATTTAGTTTGCGAAAAGTTCCCATACTCGAGCTTGGTATAAAAGATTGTCTAAATATCTTCTTGAAAACAATTTTAAAAGAGGCTTGATTGGTAAAACATTGTTTATCAAAACTAGAGGCAACGACATTCTAGTAGTACAAATCTATTTTGATGATATATTATTCGGTGCTACTAATGATTTCCTTTGCAAGGAATTTTCAGATATTATGTGTAGGGAATTTGAGATGAGCTTAATGGGAGAGCTAAATTTCTTTCTTTGACTTCAAGTTACACAAGCAAAGAAAGGAATTTTTCTCAATCAAAGCAAGTATACTAAAAACTTGCTTAAAAAGTACAAAGTGGATCAATCTAAGGTTGCAAAAACTCCTATGAGTTCAACACTTTCGCTAGATCATGACAAGAATGACAAAAGTGTAGTACAAAAGGAGTATAGAGGTATGACCGGTTCATTGTTGTATCTAACTGCTAGTTGTCTTGACATTATGTTTAGCGTGTGCATGTGTGCAAGATTTCTAGCTGATCCTAAAGAGTCACACTTGATAGTTGTGAAAAGAATTTTTCTGTATCTTAATGGAACTAAGGATCTAGGGTTATGGTACCCTCGTCAAAGCTCGTTTCATCTAGTTGGATATTCAGATGCAGTCTTTGTAGGTTATAAGGTCGATAGAAAAAGTACTTCTGGATGTTTCCAATTCTTAGGGTCATCCCTAATTAGTTGGCACTCCAAGAAGCAAAACTCTGTTGCCCTATCCACAGCTGAAGCTGAATATATAGCTGCAGAAACCTATTGTGCACAAATTCTTTGGATTGCTCAACAACTTCGTGATCTTAGCTTTGACTTGAGAGGTATTCCTATAAAATGTGATAATACTAGTGCTATTTCTATAACCAAAAATCCTGTGCAGCATTCAAGGACTAAACATAATACTAGTTGAGAAAGGTGATGTTTCGATTTCTTTTATCTCAACTAACTTGCAGCTTGTAGATATCTTTACCAAGCCTCTTCATGAGGAACAATTTAACTTTATTAGATTAGAGCTTGATATGTTGAACAAGGAAGCATTAACGTAGGGGGAGTAAACGAGTTTTAATCATTCCTACGCATGCAACCCAATTGATGTTTTCAAGGGCCTTGAAATAAAATTCAAGGGGTCTTGAAACATATCTCACAGGGTATATTAAATTTACGGATCTTTTAAGAATTAATATCTTTTAGATATTTCAATTCTTAAAATATTTTTTAATAAATCTTTTATTTGGAAATTTTGAAAAAGATTTGCTGTTATTATTTTTTTAAAAGCTTGGTTTTCTCAAAGATTTTTTATTTCCCTGTTAAAATGGACCTACCTTCTCTATCTTTTTATTCTTTCACAAGAAACCCTATTTCAAAATCCTTTGATTTCTCTCTCAAACTTTCCTCATGGCATCCAAAAGCAAGAGATCTGCTCCTCTAGCTCTCAAAAAGAAAGTTGTTCAGAATTCCTCAATTGCTAAAGAAGAAAAACCTTCTGAAGATCTGGATATATCTCGGACTACCGGTCTTCCCTCATCATGGTTCGTTAATTTTTAAGCTTCTGGATCTTGGCTTGATGGTTTTCACAATTGACCGCTCTGTATGTGTGATTTGGTGGATACTGATTTTCTCGATACCCTCAAGATACCCTGCATAGACAAGCTGAAGAGTTCTAAAACTTGGAGATTTTGCTTTTCCACGACTCACGAGACTATTCTATGTTAATCTCACCACAAAAAGGGACAAAGGATGCATCACTCTTGAATCTTCAGTCAAAGGTACTCCGATTTCACTCACTCCTTCTATTCTAAGTGAGATTTCTGGAATTCCTACAGATGTTGTATTCATCTATCCTTCAAGATCAGAGAGTGTTCGTATTGCTAAGGAGAAATTTCTAGTTCCAAATTCAACCTCACGTCAACTTACTCATACATCTCTAACCTTAGAGGCTAAAATTGTGTTTACCATACTGGTTCGATGTGTTGTTCCTTGTGCAAACTCAAGAGAGCTGCTGACTGATCAATCTCTAGAATTAATTCATTTGCTTATGTCTGATCTGGACATCGATGTGCCTAATCTGATTCTCAGCCATATGATGCATTCTGTCAATTCTAAGAAACCTATTCCTTTGCCTTATGGAAATTTGCTACCTAAGGTCTTTGATTATTACAAAATTGACACATCCTTTGAGGAAAGACAATCATTTACCAGCAGAATTGATGAGAACTGCTTAGAACGTCTGGGGATTGAGAAAACTCTTGCAGGAACATTGACTTTAAAAGGAAAAGGAATTACTCAAAATCAAAATGAAGAAGTCAAACCTTCTCCTACTCCGGAAATCAAGTTAGAGGGTTGTGAAAAAGAAATAGCTTGTCTCAATCGTGAATTATCTGATTTTCAGTTTGACACCAAGAGGAGAATGGATACAAATTTCGAGTTGTTAGCTACCATAAATGCTAAAGTCAATGAAATGTATTTGATGAATGATCTTACACTGACTACAATGGGAAGCATTTTGCCCATACTTGAAGATGTAACTCAACATACTCAAGAGAAGGTTGAGAATGTGCTGATGAATTGTAAAAGACGTGTACAGAATAAATCAATTCAGTATCCAACTCATGAAGAGCCAATGTTCTTGCCCAAAGTTGAGTATGAAGTAGTTAAACAGAGAAGAGCTGAAGAAAAGAGAAGACGTTTAGCAGCTGAAATGGATGATTGACGTTATAAGAAATCTTCATCCAAAGGAAAGAGGAAGTTCTATTAGGAGAAATAAGTTGACTGGTTTTTCTAAAAATCTTTCTATGTGGTTTATGAAAAAAATACTATTTTGGGTATGTAATCGCGTTTTAAGACTCCCTTGCTTTGACTGTTTTTTCTCCCTTGAAATATGATCCGACATTTCGATATACTACATTCTGCATTTTTAGTTTTGAGATTTTCATATGCATTGCTAAACTAACAAATGCAGGTACGATAAAATGTTTATGTTGTCTTCCATCAAGGGGGAGACTGAAAACTCCACCTTGATTAAAACGTTTTACAGGTGTTGATGATGGAAGACTTAACACAAATGTAGTAGTTGGATATACTAACAATGTATTGATTATATTCTCTAGATATTTGGTTGGTTTGAATTCATTGTAGGTTTATCTAAATGTCAAGGGCCTTGATATGAATTTCAAGGACCTTGAAGTATAACTCAAGGACAAAGGAAGATAGCGTTTACAAAGGGACGAAATCAAGGACCTTGGAGTTATAGATGCACGAAACAAGTATTCAAATAAGCTGAAGATTTTCCAAGAGATTCTTTAACTAAAAGATCTGATCAACCGAAGAAAGATTTCAACCGAAGATTAGAGAATCTTTTTAGAAGATTTTCTAAATAAAAAGCGGCAAGGATAATATCTTCTCTCTCTCGATTCAAAAGACAAGAAGATCAAGGAGCTAAGGACTTGGCGTGTTCTCACGAACGAGCTGAAGATTTGCAACGTCTACCTTATCTCGAAACAAGAAACGATCTTCATGGAGAAGAAGATTCATCTTCAAACGGTCATCTCTACAACGGCTAGAAGACCTCTCCATAGAAGAGTATAAATGAAGATGATGGTCGAAGAAGAAATATACAAGCTTACACAAGAAAACATCTTTACATCTTCTAACAACCCGATCATCTTCATTCGTTGTCTTTCTTTCTCTCATTTATACAAAAGCTTTATCCCCTTAGAGAGAGAAAACACTAGAGCTCCATTGGAAGATTTGAATAGTGTTATACTAGAGTGTGTGTTACTCTGCGAAGTAACTAGGCTATTATAGCTAGGTTAAGAGTTGAAGCTAGATCGTAGCATTGACTACAGTGAGAGAAGAAGGGGATTTATTTTAGTTTGTATCTAGGACTCTTTGAAGCTGATAATAGATAGTTAGATCCTAAGGCTATACCATGGGACGGAGAGTAGGCTATTTAGAGCCGAACTTCGTAAACATATCCTCGTGTCAATCTTTTCAATTCCGCACCATGTATACTTTACTGTGACTAAATTTGTTTTGCAGGAGTAAGAAGTCAAGGCCCTTGAAAGGAGTTTCAAAGCCCTTGAAATCAAACTTTCACAAAGAGCACATATTGACATCAAGGCCCTTGAAAGGAGTTTCAAGGCCTTGAGATTTAGTTTGCGAAAAGTTCCCATACTCTATTCACCCCCCCTTCTAGAGTATCTTTTACCTTATTTATTTCACCTACCGGTTCTTCAATACCGATGATGATGAGTGGTAGATTATAAAGGTTTATCCTTTATTAGGGTTTGAGTGTGCCTTCATCCTACCTTTGAGAGTTAACTTGAGACTTACTTGGTGATGATTTGTTTTGTACCCTTAGGTGAGTGATGTTGGTTTGAGCGCCTTTACCTTTCCGTAGTTCCTTAAGACTTACCCGGTAATAAAAGCTTTGGCTTGGGAAAGCCCTCGACATGACTAACTTCTTTTTCAATAAAAGAGTATGGTATGAGTTGTGGAAGAGATCAAAATTTTTTTATCGAGGCTTTAGAAAAGCAGGATATTATGATGAAAATAAAATTAAAATAAGCTAGAACGCAAGCTTCAGTGCCAACAATTAAAAATAAAAAATATACAGCAGAAAAAACACTTTGCGCCCTATCTCCTTATAAAACAATAAATCTATTTAACATATGTCACACTATTTTAGGAGTCCTATCTCAGTCTTTGGACCTTCAAACTCTTGAGCTACAATGCAATAACTCAGAAACTACTCATCTATCATGGCTTTTGTCTTCTCATGAAAGAACGCTCTAATCGTTTGATCTCTCATATTAACCCCTTCTTTCCACATATTTTGTTGTAGGGTTTAGTGTTTGAGTTCATAATCTGACCTATGTGACTGTAGTTGAGCAAGTAACTTTCAAAAAATAATATGACACTCTAGGAAAATAGGGCATAGATACTATGAAATTGGTATTTCATGAGTGTGGATTGATCTGGAATATCAAGAAAGAATTTCTTTAAACTCCACATCAATAATGCATTCTTATAAAAGCCACTTGAACAAGCAAAACACGAAACTTATAACTTGGATTTAGGAACATGAGGGTAAAAGAGCTTTTCATAGTACATCCTCTTTCTACACTAAGTAAATAAAATTTGACGACTGATTGTCTCATTTCCCGTACATACATACATACATACATACATACATACATACATACATACATACATACATACATACATACATACATACATACATACATACATACATACATACATACATACATACATACATACATACATACATACATACATACATACATCATTATCATCGTCATCATCATCATCGTCATCATCATCATCGTCATCATCATCATCGTCATCATCATCATCATCGTCATCATCATCATCATCGTCATCATCATCATCGTCATCATCATCATCGTCATCATCATCATCATCGTCATCATCATCATAGTCATCATCATCGTCGTCGTCATCATCATCGTCATCATCATCATCATCGTCATCATCATCATCGTCATCATCATCATCATCATCGTCATCATCATCATCGTCATCATCATCATCGTCGTCACCGTCACCACCGTCACCGTCATCACCGTCACCGTCATCACCATCACCGTCATCATCATCACCGTCATCACCGTCATCACCGTCATCACCATCATCACCGTCATCGTCATCATCACCGTCATCGTCATCATCACCGTCATCGTCATCATCATCGTCATCGTCATCGTCATCATCATCATCATCGTCATCATCATCATCACTGTCATCATCATCACCCTCATCATCATCACCGTCATCATCATCACCGTCATCATCATCACCCTCATCATCATCACCGTCATCATCGTCATCGTCATCGTCATCGTCATCGTCATCGTCATCGTCATCGTCATCATCATCATCATCATCATCATCATCATCATCATCATCATCATCATCATCATCATCATCATCATCATCATCATCATCATCATCATCATCATCATCATCATCATCATCATCATCATCATCATCATCATCATCATCATCATCATCATCATCATCATCATCATCATCATCATCATCATCATCATCATCATCATCATCATCATCATCATCATCATCGTCATCATCATCATCGTCATCATCGTCATCGTCATCATCGTCATCATCATCATCGTCATCATCATCATCGTCATCATCATCATCGTCATCATCATCATCGTCGTTATCATCATCATCGTCATCATCATCATCATCGTCATCATCATCATCATCGTCATCATCATCATCATCGTCATCATCATCATAGTCGTCATCATCATCGTCGTCATCATCATTATCGTCATCATCATCATCGTCATCATCATCATCATCGTCATCATCATCATCGTCATCATCATCATCGTCGTCACCGTCACCATCGTCATCATCATCATAGTCATCATCATCATCGTCGTCATCATCATCGTCATCATCATCATCCTCGTCATCATCATCATCGTCATCATCATCATCATCGTCATCATCATCATCGTCATCATCATCATCGTCGTCACCGTCACCACCATCACCGTCATCACCGTCACCGTCATCACCATCACCGTCATCATCATCACCGTCATCACCGTCATCGTCATCATCACCGTCATCGTCATCATCACCGTCATCGTCATCACCGTCATCATCATCATCATCATCATCATCATCATCATCATCATCATCATCATCATCATCATCATCATCGTCATCATCATCATCATCATCATCATCATCATCATCGTTATCATCATCATCATCATCATCATCATCATCATCATCATCATCATCATCATCATCATCATCATCATCATCATCATCATCATCATCATCATCATCATCATCATCATCATCATCATCATCATCGTCATCATCGTCATCGTCATCATCGTCATCATCATCATCGTCATCATCATCATCATCATCATCGTCGCCGTCATCATCATCATTATCACCTTGTTGATCATTACCATGTCCATTGTTCTTGATCAATTCAACCCAATACATTGCCCTATTTCTGATGCGGGGATAAGCTGCAATTCCCGATCTAGATTGAAAGTCCTTAACTGGGATAAAAATCGGGTTGTTCTATAGAGAAAATCGGCCGATTTTCCTCAAGAACAGGTCGATTTTTTGGTAAACTCAGAATACGGATTAGTGAATGATATGGAAAGATAAGAAGATGATTATGGAATAATAAATGAAAGAAATATAAGAAGATATGTACTAAGATAGTTCCATAAAAGAACCTTGACCAATGATGTGTCAAAACCCTTAAACGAGAAGATTACCTTAACCAACACTTCTTTTGTAACATCCGGAATTTCTATTCCGGCCTGAGAGCGTTTTATCGACCTTTCTGCGTTAGCGGCTCAATTTTTCCGCAGGCACGAGGTGTTGAGTACCGGGGTTTATTCCTAAAATCCCGTGCCGACCCTTCGTTTTCCCCTTTTTTGCTTTTCGACCCCTCGTTCCTAGCTGAGGTGACAAGAGCTCAGCTGACCCCTTGTTTCCCTCCCAACTTTTCAGCCAATCTCTTCCCTCTCTCTTCACTTTTCATTTCACGTTTCTCATTTCTCTCCCACTTCTCCTTGTGCTTCATTTCCTCTCTTCTTTTGGTTTGTTTGTGTGTGAGCTACAGTAGAAGAGTTTTAGGATCCGGTTGGTAAGCTTCTTCCTCTTCTCCCTTCCACTTATTTGCTATTTACCCTTCTTCTCCTCTCCTTCATCCATTGCCATGGATGGAGCTTTTAAAGAAGCGTTTCTTAAAATCCTTGCATGCATGTATTCCTAGGACGTTTAGGTCGGGGAGAAGAGGCTAAGATCAGTGATTGGTGTTTAGAGAAGACCCAACAAGAAGAGGAGGACATTTGAGCTTAGGATCCACAATTAAAGACAAAAAAGACGACCTTCTACTGTTTGACCGCGGGGCGGATCATCTGAGGCGTAGGGGCGGACCCAGGCCACCGCAGGGGCGACACCAAACTGCCGCACGGGCGGCGCCAGGGCGTCGGACATCCGTAGGGGCGGCGCCAGTGGCCGCATGGGCGGTGACAGACTCCTCCACAGGGGCGCCAGCTTGACTCCGCTGCTACGTTTCTTCGACAATAGGCTCCTCTTCTCCCTTTCTCTTCGTTCTTTCCTTAGCTTTGATGTTATATCTTGACAGTAGCATGCTTGCGATTGACCTAAGATAGTTTGAGAATGCCATCTAGTGGTTGTGGACCTAGGAACCCTTAAGGTTTGATGGTTTGATTGATTTGTGTATGATAAGTATGCTGGACCTTCTAGGCTAGATTGCTCCTTCTTGGCTATGGTTGATGTTCATGTGAGGTTATAGGCTATTGTGAGATTCTTCCTTATGTTGAGAGTGTTGTGATCTTGAGGGATTCTAGGATGCGGTCCTAGAATGTGAGTCAAATGATCTTGCGTAGATCATTTGTGTAGAAGTCTAAGACTTCTTTAGTTGAGTGAGTTGATGTATATCCTCTTGTGAGCAGGTGGTGGGCTTCTTCCCTAAGGAAGCAAGAGTGTTGTGAGGTGAGTGTGGAGACGAGGTAAGTCTCCGAACTTACTTAGCCCGTATTCGTCGTATTAGTTTTGATGTGTGTTTGGTGGTGATTGTTTATCATTTATGTTATAACAATTAAACTGAAATTAGGATTACCGACCTTATACTTTTGGCCCACGTGTATGATAACGGGCGGTGACAACTTGTCTATCTCTTGCGTAGAGCTAGGAGGTTCTTGTGTCACAAAAGAAGTTGAATTAGAACGGGATATGACTTAATAATAATAAAGATAATAAAGTGGACTTGTGTGTTTTAGAGCATGTTATGTGTTATGTTGATGTATGTGTGTATGTGCCTTCACCTTGTTTCTAATGCTTCGAATATTAGCTAACGGTTTTAAACCGCTTGTGTAGATGCCCTACAGGTTAGGGATGCCCCCGAGTGAGGTTGAGGTATGGACAGCTGGGGGTCTCCGCATATTATAGGACGGGGACGTTTTTGGGTTATGTCGTTATGTTTTGGTTTATAGAAGATATTGTACGTTTTCGGATGTTTGTGTATCGGAGTGTAACACCCCGAATTCGCTGGACTCGGGATGCCTCATTGGGCTAGGATCTCACAATGGATCTTAAGCCCAACCTGACAACAAGTTCACTGGACCTTACAACATGACACTGACAGATAAGAAAACAAATACATAAAACGGTATAAAACTGTACATCAAAGGTATACAAAATCACAACCGAGTATAAAACATCATCCTCACACAAGAGGTATACAAACATCGACCTCACGCAGGAGGTATATATAATGTCCCCAAAACCATAACCACCTAATGTACGAGAGTCCTCGGCCTGTCACCCTGCCGGATCACTCTACAACTCTCCTATCTTGCAAAGCATCTATAACACGGTATAAAACCATTAGCTAACCATACATATATAAGGTAATGCATAAGCACAAGCACATGTCATGAAAGATAAACACATAATCATGATGTCACCCATTTACCCGTTTAGTTATCTTTATATAAGGTCATACACTCAATCGTATATGTAGATATATGAAACTATGTGACACGAGGACCGTATCATCCTCGCCTCTAGGCCTACTAGCCATCTGGAGTAGTGTCGGTTACACAACCCGTGTACCCTATGGGAGTGGTGTTGTGCCCTTCTTGTATACCAGGTCTGGCTTGAAGTCTAGAAAACCTCCAAAATCCTTACAGGATGAAAGGGAAAGGTTATCACTGCCACTGTATGGGGCTATCAATAAAACATAGATCGGTAATAATCGACATCGCATGCTATCATATAGAGCATACAAGACACACACACCACTCATGCATACACCCAATATAATGATGGTAGCTAAGTAAGTCCTACGGAATTACCTCAACCTCGTACAATCTCAACCACGATCAACCTCCAATCTTGAGAGGGACACTTCCTAATAACAAGGCATAAAAGGATATAAAACTCCTATTCATCAAAGGGGTCAAACCTAGACCCAAGGGATCCATAAGATCATCATCAACCTAAACCTCACAACCTACTAAACCTCAAAGCCAAAACCGGCATAACATGATATCAAACATCATCACCACACTCACATCTATACCTAGCACGATGCTACACACTCACACAGGAAAGGAAGGGACAATGCCATCCACACTTGCGTGACAAGAACAACACAGGGCTGGAATGCAGGGAACCGTAGAGGCGGCCCTAGGTGGAGCAGGGGTGGCGTCTGGCCGGTGCTGGGGCATCCTGGCTGGGCGCTGGGGCAGCTGGTGTGCAGAATGCACACTTAAACTCCTCTTTCACTTCTTCACTCGAACCTCTTCACACCTTCTTCAGCCAACAACCCCAGACATACAATGACATACATATATACATCAAGCAAAGCCTAGGAAGGCTGCCACAAGATCAATTATTGTGGAATCCTAAGTGTTCGCCACTTAGCGTGCGTGCAAATAAGTGTTAAATTTATAAAACTAGAAATCAAGCAAGCGAATCCGCAGTGTACGGATCAATATAGTTAAGCAAGAATTCCAGAGTATCGAACACAGGGATTTGGGGGGTTAAATCAAATTTTAGATTGTCAAGCAAGTAAATGTATGAAGCTTTGTAAATTATTAGGAAAACAACAATCCTAAAGGTCCAGGTATCCAGTCGTGGCAATCAATTCAAGATATACTAAAGATATAAGGACAGAGTTGAGGTATGCAAAGGTATACGAATGTAAGGCAATGTACGGTGAAGTTCCAAGACCTTATATGACTCACCTAAAGGCACTCTCTATAAAGGTTGTTGAGGCTTCAGTATAGAAAGGTTCTAAAGATAAGTATTAACGTCAAATACCCAAACTTGTAATCCAAGGATCAAGACTAACTAAACCGATTAAGGTTGTGACACTCGAAATCGAAGTAGAGGTTGTTGAGGCTTCACTACCACCTAGAAAAGGTAAGCCAAGACTAAGTTAAAGCAAATCTTTAACTTTGGATTAAAGTAAAAGCAAGGTTCGTAAACTGACACAAAATTACGGGTAGTTCTTGAGTTCCACGGCCGTGGAAGCTCAAGAACAGACCGTGGATTAGGTTCGTCGGCGAATTCTCTCTAACTCTCAGGGTCCAATCTGTTTACAATCGATTTATCATCATCTAAGCCACAACTATCAACCCTTCACCCTAGAATTGCTAAAGGGTTTTAGCCAACAACAGTCATTATGATATCAAATTCAAGATTTAAAAGAATGAAAGATGAAAACTTCCGAAAACCTTCAATAACCTTCAAACCAATCTCAAATCCACAAATATCAATGATAATGCAACTCAGATTTGGAATAAACACAACAAGTAACTATTCTAGATAAGAACGAAGAAAGTGATGTCAATCCGTCTTCTAATCAAACCTAGGAATCAAAGGCGTAACTTCCGCCACAAACGATCTTCCAAATCTTCAAGCCTTTGCAAACCTCCGTTGCAAAAAGGCAATTTCCGCACGTCCTAAATGAAACCCTAGGCACGTGCAACTCTGTAGACAAAAGTCTAAGTGCGAGGCGTAAGCAAAGATGCAAACCCTAAGCGGAGGCGTAAACGAGGTAGCGAAGGTGATGGAATCTCTTTCCTTCCGTCCTTTTATAGGGTTGGATAAAATGTGTCTTCGGCCCATGTGCGTAGTAGATCGTGGCTTAAAATATTGCGTAAAAGATCGCCAGAATCACGGTTTCCTAAGGTTCCACGCCCGTGGTTTAGAGCGTGGTTTAGAGCGTGGAAACTCATCACGGTTTGTCACAACTTCCACGACTGTGTAACTTGCTGGAATGCTCCACGCTTGTGTTGCCAAAGTTCCACGGCCGTGGTTTAGAGCGTGGACTCTAGTACGGCCGTATTTTAGGGCGTGGAACACATGTAGCTCGTAATTCTCCTTTGTCTTGTGTCATTCTTCAACTTAGCATCTTCCTTAGCTCCTAGTGATGTCTTCAATCCTTGGACATGCTCAATCCATCTCCATTCTCTCTCAATCCATTGGGTTTTAGCTCTTAATCGCCTACAATCAACACAAAGCTTATGTAGACCTCTATATCGACAATATAGGCTAACTAACTCACAATTGCTTCAATGCTTTATCGATGAACACCAATATGGATGAAATACACCTAGAAAACGTGCCTAGAATATCACAATATTTCATGCTAACAAATAACCCATACTTGCCACTTGCTTGTCCCTAAGCAAGGTCTTTCAAAAGCTTTAAAACTCAAGTTAGGATGAAATATGTGTACACTCTCAAAGCAAAACTTCTTTTAGATGAATGTGCTTCCTAATCAATAGATCATTCTCAAATCTTGCTTCATTCGTTTATAAGTCTTTCATACACATAATCAAAGAGTAAAGTGTAAAGAAAGCTCATGAATTGATCAAACTTCCATGTAAACATCATAACCTTCAAACATTATCAAAATCAATCATAAGAAACTTCAATTTAGATCACCAAGTCATATATCATTCTCTTGATCTTAAGGACTTTCAAACAAGGTCTAGAATGCGGAAAGGGAAGGAAAACTTTAAGGAATGTGGTGCATGAATCCGGGAAGGTAGATAACTATTCTTTTCTTGCGGTTTCCGCAGCACTTTCTACTTAGAGCTTCGCTCTCTTCTTTCAATTCATTTTTCGACTTTACTTTTGGAGTTATGGATAGAGGTGCACAAAAACCGAAGCCTAGGAGATTGGCGTTTCTCAATTTTTCGAGATGCCTCAAACCCTTGGTGCACATACCATAATCCGCTAGGAATATCGCTCAATCCGACTTTGGCAAGACACAAACACCCGGCTATGTGAATGGTGCCGAGTTACTCATCGTCATGATTGACTTCCCCAAACCTATAATTTCTTTCTATTCTTTTGAATGCAAATAATTGCTTTCATGACCCTCCCACATCAAACATGCCAATTGTAAACTCCTCCAAATTCCTGGATAGGTAAGGGAGGTCATTATTTCAATGAGGGGCTAAATGATCAAAGAAAGAAGAAAGAAAATCGAATTGCCTTAATCATCTCAAAAAGAAGTATAAGAACTTATTATGTGATTTCAACCTTGATTTCTCAAAATAATTTAAGTAACATTCATCACATTATGAAACTTGCAAAAGAGGAATAATCAACCCATTCAATTTTTTTTCAATTCACTATTTGTTTAAGCATGCAATTGTCATCAAACTCAATTCACAAGTAGTGATTATCATAGAAATCATCTCTATCCTTAGAAGCACAAAATTTTTCAAAATTTTTCAATTTTTATGGGTTTTTCAAAAGCTTTTTCATGCAATGCAACAATGAAACGTGTAACAATAGAATGAAACATGCAACGGTGTTCTCAATAAAAGCATACAAAGTGAGTAAGACTTATTACAAACGATTAGTCACACCCCACCCCATACTTGGAACAAACATTGTCCCTAATGTTCAAAAAGAGAAATAAAGAAAAGAAAGAAGGAAAAAGAACTCACAAAATGGTGGTGGAGCGGCTAAAACGGTCGATCATCGAACATCATCACTGAGGTGGAGGCGGTGGTGGAAACGGGGAGAAGCCGGGATCGTAGTGCCGCCCGAACTGCTGGCGGTAAACATCTCTCATCATATGGTCAAGATCGTCGGCTCGTGCGTCCCTAGCATCAGCACGAATCTCCAAAGCTCCAACCCTATCGGAAAGGTCGGTAGCCCACTGTGGCAACTGCTCGTACCAACCAGGCGGTTGGCTGTAACACGCCGGTGCATCTGAAGGTGCTGGTGCAGGTGGCGGCTGTGCATGCCAAGGCGGTGGAGCTCCCATCCAATCTGGCTGAGTGCTATACCACGAAGGAGGATCCGCCATCCAAGTAGTCCTCTCGCTCACACTAGCACGGCGAGAGGAAGATCCTGAAGCTCTAGCGGGACGGGGAGAACGTCTAGGCATGTCGGGAACTACATCCGGCTGATCCGGGAATGTACCAAAGTCATGATCAGCTCCTCCTCTCATCTCCTCCTCCTCTACAACTAGTGGTGGTGGAACGTAAGGAGGGGCTACTAATTTGTTCGCATGCATGGCAGTGAACGTCGCCTTCCAGTTATGGCGTCCAACCATAATGGAATACTCGGGAAGCCACTCTATCCCTCTCCTTGTCCTACTCTCCCAAGACATAGCAGCATATGGTGGACCTCTATGGGTAGGGAAAATAATGCCTCTAGTCATGAGGCTATGTAGTCCTAGGGGTGTAGCTGCAATACGTGTACATGCTGAGAAATCTACCCCTAACTGTCTAGCAAGGTGGGTCACCATCCCACCGTATTCAATGTTACCAGCCCTCTTATTCTTTAGCTTGCTCATAGTAGCAGCTAAGAGGGTGGCGCAGTCAGCAGGTCTACCGTATAGCATACAGTAGAGAAGGAAAAGCTCGTCTGTCTTGATTTTCTGAGGCGTCTCCGTCCTAGGGAAGAGACACTCAGAAAGCACCCTATGAGCAATCTTCAAGGCTAGGTGATACATCAACCTAGCCTTGGTATCAGCAGGCTGCCAGCGGTCTATCGGGGGGTTCCACGGCCGTGGAATTGTACGGAACCGTGGTTTTGGTGATTTTTCTCAGGCTTTTGAAAATTACGGTCACTGTAGATGTCACGGCCGTGGTTTAGGCCGTGGAACTCTCTGTAATGCTCCAAAGTCCAAGTTTCGTCAATTTTCTTCAAGTTTTCTCTTCCCCTTTTCTTTTCCACTGTTCCTACATCCAAAAACACGAACATACCGGAAGGTATCGAAGGCAAAACAAAACAAAACAAAACGTCTAAACTAAACTAATATATGAATCAAAAGCAAAAACGTAAGTGCAATACCTTGGGTTGCCTCCCAAGAAGCGCTTTGTTTAAGGTCCGTAGCTAGACCATATTTGCACTTATTCGAGTGCGGTGGGCGCGAACTCTTCAGCTTGGAGTTCCGGCGTATACTTCTTGAGTCGTCGACCGTTCACCTTAAAGCTTTCGCCCTTTTCACCCCATACTTCAACTGCACCATGGGGAAAAACACGTTTTATTAGAAAAGGTCCGGTCCAACGAGATTTAAGCTTACCTGGAAAGAGACGAAGCCTTGAATTGAAGAGGAGAACTTGATCTCCTTCTTTAAAGTCCTTTGGAATGATATGCTTATCATGCCAACGCTTTGCTCTTTCTTTATAAATCTTGGCGTTTTCATAAGCGTTCAAGCGAAGTTCTTCAAGCTCATTGAGTTCCAAGAGACGCTTCTCTCCCGCTTCCTTCATGCTGAAGTTCAACCACTTGATTGCCCAAAACGCCTTGTGCTCCAACTCTACCGGTAAGTGACAAGACTTCCCATACACAAGGTTGTATGGTGTAGTTCCGATGGGAGTCTTATATGCAGTCCGGTACGCCCACAATGCGTCATCTAGCTTCAAGGACCAATCCTTCCTTGTCCTTGAAACCGTCTTCTCTAGGATTCCTTTGATCTCCCGGTTTGAGATCTCAACTTGTCCACTATTTTGTGGATGATAAGGGGTGGCGATCTTGTGAGTCACCCCATACTTAGCTAGAAGAGCTTCAAAGCGTCGGGCTATGAAGTGAGAACCTCCATCACTAATGATAGTCCTTGGTGTCCCAAATCGCGGGAAAATGGTCTTGTTAAAGAACTTAACTACTACCATGGCATCATTTGTGGGAGAGGCAATTGCTTCAACCCATCTTGAAACGTAGTCCACCGCTAGAAGTATGTATTGGTTACCACAAGATGATGGGAAAGGTCCCATGAAGTCTATTCCCCAAACGTCAAAGATCTCCACCTCTTGGATGTTGTTGAGCGGCATCTCATTCCTCCTAGATATATTTCCTGTTCTTTGACAAGCATCGCAGCAGGAAACAAAGGTATGCACATCTTTAAATAGAGTAGGCCAAAAGAATCCAGATTGCAATACCTTAGCGCTAGTCTTGTTCGAACTAGCGTGTCCTCCACAAGGTAGTGAATGACAATGGCGGATGACACTTTGCATCTCATCTTCCGGCACACATCGCCGAATAATGTCATCTGGACCTCTCTTAAAGAGGAGAGGTTCATTCCAAAAGTAATCCTGAACATCCTTAAAGAACTTCTTTCTTTGTGCGTAGGATAATCTAGGCGGTAGTTCATGACAAACCAAATAGTTAACAAAATCAGCAAACCATGGTTCGTTACCTTTGGAGATCACATCGATGCACTCCTCTATAATGTGTAAATGTTCGTCCGGAAAGGAGTCATCTATAGGTAGGTGGTTGTCATCTAGATGTGTTAGACGACTCAAATGATCCGCAATAGAATTTTCCGAACCCTTCTTGTTGTGGATCTCTAGATCGAATTCTTGTAGGAGAAGAATCCATCTAATTAGCCTTGGCTTCGCGTCTTTCTTTGCAAGTAGATACCGGATCGCAGCATGATCCGTGTATACAATCACCTTTGCACCTACAAGATAAGAGCGAAATTTGTCAATTGCATATACAATGGCTAAAAATTCCTTTTCTGTAGTGGCGTAGTTGAGTTGCGCTTCATCTAGCGTCTTGCTAGCGTAGTAGATAGCGTGGGTTCATCCTTCTTTCTTTTGCCCAAGAACAGCTCCTATAGCTACGTCACTTGCATCATACATAACCTCAAAGGGAAGATTCCAATCCGGAGGTTGGATAATCGGGGCTGAGATTAGAGCTTCCCGAATCATGTTAAACGCATCTAAACATTCCTGCGAAAAATCAAAAACTGCATCCTTCATCAATAGATTAGTTAGCGGTTTCGATATTTTAGAGAAATCCTTTATGAAGCGCCTATAAAATCCAGCATGTCCTAGAAAACTTCTTATCCCTTTCACCGAAGTTGGGGGAGGAAGCTTTTCTATTGTCTCTATCTTAGCTTTATCCACCTCAATCCCTCTACTAGAGATTAAGTGTCCTAATACAATGCCTTCTTTCACCATAAATTGACACTTCTCCCAATTAAGAACTAGGTTAGTGTCTTCACACCTTTGTAATACAAGAGCAAGGTTAGAAAGGCAATTGTCAAAAGAGGAACCATAAACGGAGAAGTCATCCATAAAAACCTCCATGATTTCCTCTATATATTCGGAGAAGATGGCCATCATGCACCTTTGAAAGGTGGCTGGGGCTTTGCAAAGCCCGAATGGCATCCTCCTATAGGCAAACGTACCCCACGGGCAAGTGAATGTGGTCTTCTCTTGATCATCCGGGTGTATCGGAATTTGAAAGAAACCACTATAACCGTCAAGATAGCAAAAATGTGAATATTGTGCTAACCTTTCAAGCATTTGGTCGATGAAGGGTAGTGGGAAGTGATCCTTCCTCGTCGCGTTGTTTAGCTTACGGTAGTCTATGCACATCCGCCATCCTGTTACGGTTCGTGTAGGAATGAGCTCATTGTTTTTGTTGGTGATGACCGTCATTCCTCCTTTCTTTGGAACCACTTGTACGGGACTCACCCACTTGCTATCGGAGATAGGGTAGATGATACCTGCATCAAGCAATTTAAGAATTTCCTTCTTGACAACCTCCTTCATGGTCGGATTCAACTGCCTTTGAGGTTGTCGCGAAGTCCTAAAGTCCTCTTCCATTAAGATTTTATGCATGCATAGGGAATGTCTGATTCCAACTAAGTCCTCTATAGTATATCCTAAAGCTTTCCTATGTTTCTTAAGGACAACCATAAGCTTACTATGCTCATCTATGCTTAAATCGGAACTAACAATTACCAGAAAGGTAGAATTAGGTCCAAGAAATGCATACCTTAGATGAGTAGGAAGTGGTTTCAATTCCATCACCATAGGAGTCTCCAATGGCTCTTGAGGAGCATCCGATGCTTCCTTAGAAGTGTCTAAGGATGTAGAAGGTGTTGGAGAAGAATCAAGAGAAGTTGTGGAAGAGACAAAATTTTCTTCGGAATCACCTAAAATTACGGCATCTCTGCATCCTCCACGGCCGTGATTTTGGGCGTGGAAAATATTTACGGTTGCTCTGTTCTCTCCACGACCGTGTAAGCCTCTGGAGTGCTCCACGCTTTTGTTGGTGAAATCCACGGCCGTGGAATAGAGTGTATGACCGTGGATCCGTACATTTTCTGCTTCATCGTGGAGTTTCTCAAATCCTGCTTCATGCACTTCTTCTTGCTGCTCTAAGGCTTCAATTGCCTCATTACAATCCTCTTCTTCCCCTGCATCCATAATACTCATAGAAATAACTTTTTGCAAAGGATCTTTAAAGAGAATAGCACTTACCTCCTCTCTAGATAGCCCTTCTTCATAGATGTTGAATATATCCTCATCAAAAACTAGTTCCTTCACTAGAGTGGAAAGAACGAACTCTACCTTTTCTTCTCCTATGTCAAAGGCGAGTCTAGCATTCTTGCAATCGACTATGCAGCCGGAAGTTGCAAGAAACGGTCTTCCGAGTATGATCGGGACCAGACTATCTGCAGGAATGTCAAGTACAACAAAATCTATAGGGACAAAGAATTTACAAAGCTTGACCGGGACGTCTTCCACAATACCGACGGGACGAGTTATAGAACGGTCCGCCATGTACAACGTCATCTTCACCGGTTTAGGATCGCCTAAACCGATCTTCCTGCATAGGGCAAGCGGAATGATGCTCACGCTTGCTCCCAAGTCACATAATGCATCATATGTGACATCTCCCACTCCTATGGGAATACAAAATGACCCCGGATCCTTTAACTTTGGGGGCATCTTCTTTTTCATGGTCTTGATGAGATCCGAAGAATCCGAACTCATCTTAACCTCTCCAAAATCTTCTAACTTTCTCTTGTTAGAGAGGATCTCCTTTAAGAACTTCCCATAAGCTGGCATACCTACAATGGCATCAATGAAAGGTATGTTAATATGTAGTTTGCTCATGAGTTCTATAAACTTACCGAATTGTTTATCTAGACGCGCTCTTGCTCTAGATTGCGGGAATGGTAGGGAGGTTTGTAAGCTGGAGGAGAAACGTAGACATCTTCCTTCTCCTTCCCCTTCTCTTTGTCCTTTTTAACGGGGGCTTCAACAAACTTAGGCTGCGGATCGGTAGTTGTTACTCTGCTCCTAGTTGTGATTGCCATCACCCTTCCTTTTGGGTTGTCCTCCGTTTTTCCTGGAAGTTTCCCTTGATTCCTAGGAACTTCCTCCGCATGACTAAACATTTGGTTTTCTAAAACCTTTTGGGCTTTATCAACCTTAGTTATATGATCATCTACCTTGATGATGCGAGTCTCCAACCCTTGAAGCTTGCCCAAAATTGTCTCCAACATGGGATCGGGCTTCTCCTTCCCCGAAGTACTTCCACCATTAGATGTTTGCCCCTGGATTTTCAAAGGAGTGGAAGAAGAAGAAGGTGGAGTTAGTGAATTTCCTGAATTGGAAGAATAAGAATTACCGGAATTTTGTTGATTGGGACGCCAATTGTTGTTGTTTGAACCCCTATTGTTGTTCCAATTGTTGTTCCGGTTGTTGTTGTTGTTGTTCCAATTATTCCGGTTGTTGTTCCGGTTGTTGCTGTTTGTATTCTCACCACCGTTGTGGTTACTGTTGTTGCCCAAATAACCAACATCTTTTCCTTGTTGCTTTGGAAAGTTGGTTTTGATAGCTTCCTTCAACTCTTTAATCTCGTTGTTGAGAGAAAAGATTTGAGTTTGAGCTGCTTGTGATAGCTTTGCTCCTTGCTCCACTTGATTCACCTCCACTTTCCGGTGAGAATACTTCTCTATGACTCTCGCTTGCTTCTCAATGAAGTCCCAAGCGTCATCTTCCCTCATGTCCATGAATGTACCACATGAGAGGGATTGGAGCTTGAATTGTGTCTCCACATCCAGCCCCTTATAATATATCTCCAATAGTGGCAATTTGGATATGTCATGATGTGGGCAATCCAAGAGCAAATCCTGAAATCTTTCCCAAGATTGAAACAAACTTTCGTTAGATCTCATAGAAAATGCATTAATCTTACCTCTCAATTCCGCCGTTTTGGATGGCGGAAAGAACTTAGTGAGAAACTCCGCGGAAAGGTCTTCCCATGAGTCTAGTTTCCCACTAGGAAGAGCTTGATACCAAGACAATGCTTTCCCCTTCAAGGAGAAGAAGAAAGGCTTGAGTTTATAACCATTGGTAGTTGCATTCTTCGGCTTCATTGTCTCCATCATGACCTTAAAATTTTGTAAGTGTTGGTGTGGAGATTCAGCGCTTGTTCCACCAAATTGATTTTGGCGGACAAGGGTAATAACCTGCGGGTTGAAGCTAAACCCTGCATCATCAGCATCAAAATTCACACCTAAACGGCGTGGTTGCTGCGTTGGATCCATCCTTTGGCCAAGAGTTCTTGGCTCCTCATCCACACGATCGACCCTTGCATTCCTAGGTGGAACACGTCGATTGGCAGCTGCCTGTGGAACAAATGGATTCACATTGATCGTCGGATCAATGTCCTCTAAGGGTGGCATGGAAGAGTCGCTATCATCAGCGGATGAATGATTTCGAACCGATCTTGAGGATCTCCTTGAGGATTTCCTGCTCTTCTTTTATTCTTCTTAAATTGATTTTTGATATCATGACAATGGTTATTGGCTAAAACCCTTTGGCAATTCTAAGGTAAAGGGTAGATAGTTGTGGCTTAGATGATGATAGATTGATTGTAAACAGATTGGACCCTGAGAGTGTGAGAAACTTCGTCGACAACCAAGATCACGGTCTGTTCTTAGGATTCCACGGCCGTGGAACTCAAGAACTACGCGTGATTTACCGTAGTTTACCAACCTTGCTTTTACTTTAATCCAAAGTTAAAGATTTGTTTTAACCTAGCCTTGACTTGTCTTTTCTAGGTAGTAGAGAGACTCAACATCCTCTATTTCAGTTTCGAGTGTCACAACCTTAACCGTTTGAGCCTATTTTGATCCTTGGGTTACAAGTTTGGGTATTTGAGATCAATTCTAGTCCTTAGATCCTTTCTATACAGAAGCCTCAACAACCTTTATAGAGAGTATCTTTGGGTTAGACATATAGGGTTTTGGAACTTCATCGTGCATTACCTTACTTTAGTATATCTTTGCAATTCTTAACTCTGTCCTTATATGAATAGTATATCTTGAATCAATTGCCACAATTAGATACCTGGATCTTTAGGGTTGTTGTTTTCCCAATATTTGCAAAGCTTATAACATTTACTTGCTTGATAAATTGCGAAATGAATTTGTTCCCCCCAAATCCCTGAATTCGATACTCTGTAATTCTTGCTTTACTACGCCGATCCGTACATTGCGGGTTCGCTTGCTTTGATTCTAGTTTTATAAATTTAAAGCTTATTTTCACGCACGCTTAGTAGCGAACAAGTTTTTGGCGCCGTTGCCGGGGATTTTTCTTGCTTTTTGTATTAATCTTTCTGCTTGAGTGGTCTTGCAGGTTTGTGTTCTTAGGTACATACGAAGTTCTCGTTCCGGCAACGGAACAGAGCTTGGCCAAAGAACAAGTTTTTGGCGTTGTTGCCGGGGAGTTGGTCTAGACCAATTTCGGTTTTCGGTTGTCGGGCTTGGGAGCTTTTGCTTTTTCTTTTGATCTTTTGTTATGAGTTTTTGAGTTTTCAGATTTTCCAATGGATGGAAGCAGCTTTATTACGGCGAGGAACGAAATATGGAGCCTCAGAGCTGAACTTAACGAATCTTTGGAGCAACACATGCTTAGGAACAAATCCTTGGAAAGAGAGAGATGGAGAAAGAAAGAGGTAGCTAAATGGAAGGAATATAGATATTTGCTGGATTATTTTTCATTTTTTTCAGTGAACAAAATGAAATAGAGGAAGCTATTAAGAAGGAGCTTGAAATTTGGGAGGAGCTTTATACCGCTCGCGAGGTGTACGAACAACCTCTTGAATATCAACTTGAATCGAAGATCAAGCAATCAATAAAGGATCTCGATGACCGTGAAAGAAAATTGATCCTGGCTGAAATTGTTCGACTGGAGGAGAAGTGCGATGAAGAACTCCCAGTTTTGAGCATTCCTCCTATCGAACCTGAAGCTCCTCTTGAAGTCCTCATTGAAAGAAGAGGAAGAAGTGGAGAACCTTGGCCAAATTACTGAAACTGTGGCCAAGGTTGAAGAGGATCCAGATGAGTTGGGAGATATTTCATGTGTGCACCATCATCCAAACATGAAACTTGCCCCGAGCCTTGATGAACTTTACCGGGTACATTCTCTTACTTCATTTGAAATTCCTATTAAAATTTCTGATTTTTTCAGGAATGCACCGGAGAGTTGGAGGTCTCTTCCAAAAGAACCTCCTAAAGTGAAGATGAAACCTCCATTAAAATTGCTGAAAGAAGATACTCCTTGGACTACAAGGAGTGGAGTTAGCAAGCACTTCATCGTTAAGGCGATGAAGTGTCTTTTGTTCAAATATGGGGTCATTCACATGACGAAGACCATACATCATCCCCAAGCTGGAGTTGGGGAAGCTAGGAGGATTCCGGTGAGAATCAAACCGTACAAGCTTGTACGTGGGAGATCTTACCACTTGCCGGTGAAATTAGGAACCGGAGATTTCTTGGAAGAGCTCTATGATGGATTTGAAGAGCAATCCAAGATGTTCAAGGTGCATTGAGTCATCTATGGACATAGGTCCAGCTACCGACGTTAAACCAAGCGCTTCTTGGGAGGCAATCCAAGGTAATGCATCCTTTTCCCTTTTCTTTCTTAGATTAGAGTAGTTGTTTTTGTTTGTTTTTCGTAGATACCTTCCGGTATGTTTGTGTTTTTGGATGTCAGGAATAAGGAATAAGCAAGAAAAGATGAGAAAAGCCGAAAAGAATGACGAAACTTGGATTTTTGGCACAGATCAGAGAGTTCCACGACCTAAACCACGACCGTGGTTATGCATTGAGTCGTGGAAAGTGATTTTAGAGAACAACAGAAAGTTCCACGGCCAAAACCACGGCCAAAACCACGGCCGTGGAAATTCCCGACCAAAAATAAATAATAAAAAATAAATAATAAAAAATAAATTTTCTTTTCGGAATTTTTTTTTTCCGGCCGAGAGACGTTTCCTTTTCTTCATTCAGCAATGCTCTTTGACGTCGATTAGAGTATTCAGAGTTTCCTATTGAGCTTCTATAGATTCCTATCACCACTGCCAGATTGATGATTCGCCTTGTCTGATTCGTCATCTTACATTGTGAGTATCCTTTTCCACCTTTTCTTTTCTTCACATTGGGGACAATGTGAGTTTTAAGTATGGGGTGGAGGTATTTGCAATACCATTTGCATGTCTTATATCTCGCATCATATAATTTTGAAAATTTTGAAAAATATTAAAATTTTTGTGCTTCTAGAATGGATATGATCTCTATGATAACATTTGTTTAGTGGAATAGCTATGATGATTTTGATATGCTTGAATTGATTTATGACATATGTGGGATTTGAATACTTTGTTAGAATTTCATGCATGTTTGATAACTCGCTTTCATTCTAAATCATGTTGAGTGATGAAAGTTGAAACCGCATATAAGTTCTTACAATTCTTATTGAAATGATTAAGGCACCTCGATTTTCTTACTTCTTTCCTTGTTCAGCCCCTCAATGAAATAATTGCCTCCCTTACCTATACGGGAACTAGGAAGAGTTGAATTTTGGCATGTTTGATGTGGGAGGGCCATGAAAGAAAAATTTGGAATTCAAAGTTAGAAAAATAGGTTTGGGGAAGTCAATCTTGATGATGAGTAGCTCGGCACCATTCACATAGCCGGGTGTTTGTGTCTTGCCAAAGTCGGATTGAGCGATATTCGTAACGGATTATGGTATGTGCATCAAGGGTTTGAGGCATCATATAATTTTGAAAATTTTGAAAAATATTAAAATTTTTGTGCTTCTAGAATGGATATGATCTCTATGATAACATTTGTTTAGTGGAATAGCTATGATGATTTTGATATCCTTGAATTGATTTATGACATATGTGGGATTTGAATACTTTGTTAGAATTTCATGCATGTTTGATAACTCGCTTTCATTCTAAATCATGTTGAGTGATGAAAGTTGAAACCGCATATAAGTTCTTACAATTCTTATTGAAATGATTAAGGCACCTCGATTTTCTTACTTCTTTCCTTGTTCAGCCCCTCAATGAAATAATTGCCTCCCTTACCTATACGGGAACTAGGAAGAGTTGAATTTTGGCATGTTTGATGTGGGAGGGCCATGAAAGAAAAATTTGGAATTCAAAGTTAGAAAAATAGGTTTGGGGAAGTCAATCTTGATGATGAGTAGCTCGGCACCATTCACATAGCCGGGTGTTTGTGTCTTGCCAAAGTCGGATTGAGCGATATTCGTAACGGATTATGGTATGTGCATCAAGGGTTTGAGGCATCTCGAAATTGAGAAACGTCAATCTCCTAGGCTTCGGTTTTTGTGCACCGCTGTCCATAACTCCAAAAGTAAAGTAAAAAAATAATGTGAAAAAGAAGAGAGCAAAGCTCAAAGTTGAAGGTGTTGCAGTTCAAAATGAAAAGAAAAAGAGTTGGGTTATCCATTTTCCCAGATTCATGCACCACATCCCTTATAAGTTTCCCTCCCTTCCGCATTCTAGACCTTACTTGGAAGTCCTTAAGATCAAAAGAATGTTATTTGACTTGGTGATCTAAATTGAAGTTTCTTATGCTTGATTTTTATAATACTTGAAGGTTATGATGTTTGCCTTAAAGTTTAACCAATTCATGATGTTTCTTTGCTTTACATTCTTTGGTTTATGTATATAAGCGTTTCAAGGATAAATAAAGCAAAGTTTGAGAATGATCTATTGACTAGAAGCACACTTACCTAAAAAATGTTTTGTTTTTAAGTTTGCATGCATATTTCATCCTAACTTGTGTTCTAAGCTTTCGAAAACCTTGCTTGGGGACAAGCAAGTGACAAGTATGAGGTATTTTGTTAGCATGAAATATTGCAATATTCTAGGCACTTATTCTAGTTGTTTTTTATTCATTATTGTGTTCATGGATAAGGCATTGAAGCATTTGTTAGCTTGTTCACCAATATTTTCGATATGGAGGTCTACATTAGTTTTGTGATTGATTATAGGTGAATAAGAGCTAAAACCGGACCATTTGAGAAGGAGCTAGGATTCAATCATATCCAAGGATTAGGAACACATCAAGGAAGCTAAAGAAGGAGCTAGGATGAAGAATGTCACGACACAAAGGAAACCACAAGTAATCTACACTTCCACGCCCTAAATTACGGCCGTAGAAGAGTCCACGCTCTAAACCACGGCCGTGGATCTTGGCATCATGAGCGTGGAGCATTCCAGTAAGGTACACGGCCTAAAGTGCGGTCGTGGAAGATGAGAGACACCGTAATCCTTTCCAGGCCCTATTTCCACGGTCATGGAACATCAAGAGACCGTGATTTAGGCAATCTTTTGACGAATCATTTATTGCCACATCATCTACGTATTTGGGCTGAAAGATACCTCTTTCTCCACGGATAAAAAGGCGGGAAGAGGGAGTTTTCGGGGACCTCGCTTTGGAGAGTTCGCCTTAGGGTTTTCGCGAGGAACTTTGCGGAAGCGCCGGCAGTTTGGATTCCCGAAGATTGCGTGTGGCGGAAGTTGCGCCCTTTTTCTTAGGTTTTGATATTGTAGACGGATTGACATCCCGTTCTTCGTGTTTACCTAAGATCATTGTGAGGTTTTGTGTTATATTCTGAATCCATTGAGTATTTGGTGTTTTGGATTTGAGATTGATTTTGAGTTATATTCGAGTTTTTGAGGTTTTTCATCTCTCATTCTTCTTAAATTGATTTTTGATATCATGACAATGGTTATTGGCTAAAACCCTTTGGCAATTCTAAGGTGAAGGGTAGATAGTTGTGGCTTAGATGATGATAGATTGATTGTAAACATATTGGACCCTGAGAGTGTGAGAAACTTCGTCGACAACCAAGATCACGGTCTGTTCTTAGGATTCCACGGCCGTGGAACTCAAGAACTACCCGTGATTTACCGTAGTTTACCAACCTTACTTTTACTTTAATCCAAAGTTAAAGATTTTTTTTAACCTAGCCTTGACTTGTCTTTTCTAGGTAGTAGAGAGACTCAATATCCTCTATTTCGGTTTCGAGTGTCACAACCTTAACCGTTTGAGCCTATTTAGATCCTTGGGTTACAAGTTTGGGTATTTGAGATCAATTCTAGTCCTTAGATCCTTTCTATACTGAAGCCTCAACAACTTTTATAAAAAGTATCTTTGGGTTAGACATATAGGGTTTTGGAACTTCATCGTACATTACCTTACTTTAGTATACCTTTGCAATTCTTAACTCTATCCTTATATGAATAGTATATATTGAATCGATTGCCACAATTAGATACGTGGATCTTTAGGGTTGCTGTTTTTCCCAATATTTGCAAAGCTTATAACATTTACTTGCTTGACGAATTGCGAACTGAATTTGAGTAATATCCGGAATTTTTATTCCGTTTAATTCCGAATCAATTCAGACTTCGAGCCGTTGACGGTTTCCCATTCTATCTAGTATTTCTTTCTTCACAAATTTTATCATTTTATGTAGAATTTTATTCACATAAAATGATAGAATTATATCAAACCCTAATTCTTATAATTATTTATCATTTTATGTGGAATTTAATTCACATAAAATGATAGAATTATATCAAACCCTAATTCTTATAATTAATTCTTAACGACAACTTTAGACGAGATCATGACAAGGCTGAGACGAAACTGTGACAAAGCTGTGACGAGACCATGACAGAGTTGAGACGAGGTCATGACGAAGCCCGACAACTCTGTGGCGAGGTCATGCATGGGCCTGACAAAGCCATGACGAGTTTTGACAAGGCTTGACAAACTTTCAGCCCACTTCCTTCTCTTGTTTCAGCCCATTTCCTTCCTTCCTTCCTAGTGCTGAAACTCTTATATCCCTTGCTCTACACCAGCCCAAGCAGCATCTCAGCCCAACCCATGTATTGTGCAGCCAGAAGACACATTGCTGACTCACGATGCTTCAGCCCACCTCGGATCTACTGTTGCCCAAACTGCCATGCCTTCAGTCAGCCCAACAAGAAGAAGTGCTGCAAAAACCCATAGGAATTATTCCTCACGTACGTGGAGCTGAGTTGGAATGGGAGTTACGGAATGAAGAGTCCATGAGATCACGCTGCAACAAATCTTCTTCCAAGAGTCCGTCCCGATTCAGCAACTATCAACCCTTGTTTTCCTCCTTCGTAAAGAATCACACATCCCTCTCTCTCACTCAATCCGGTAGCACTAGTGATTTGTTTCGTCTCCTCCCTCGATCGTCTCTTGAGTAGAGCCTAGCAACAACCACCGCCACAAACCAGACAGCAAGATCAACCCTTTGTCGAGCCATCGCTGGAGTCATGCACCAGCAGCACCTGGGCGTCCTTCTGCGCATAGGAGCCGGCAAGACCAACATTCAGGAGTAGCAGCAGGAGCGTTCACCCTTCTGCACATCCCTTCACCTTGTGTCCGGCACACACTGACTCCTTCATTCCGATTCGAGTAGAGAAGTTGATCGACAATGACGGACTGCACTGCTGCAAGACACTTAACATTAACACATCTTCCTCTCCAGGCTGCGCATGACTGCCCTCCTCTACTCCTGGTTGCAACCTCGTGAGCCTCTTGGGCGAGTTTTATAGTTGAGTGTAACCATACTCTTTCAACCTTGCTTTCCTTCAATCATATGTGTACTTATAGATGATGCTAAACCATCTTGGAACCATGTATTTCAGTCAAGAAAACAACCGCAGAGAGCTGTTACGTTTTTCTCAGTTTTCGGAAGTGACGAGCAGTCAACTTCGGGTCCAGATTTGGGTAAGTTAGACTTCTTCTTTTTGGCTGAATTTTGGATTGAGTTGCCTGCTTTGACAGGCAACCGAGTTATACGGTTACAGATTGAGTTGTGATTAAGAGAGTCGAGATCTGATTCAGGTAAGTCCATGGACTTACTTAGCTGGCTTCTTGTATGAGTGTAATGTGTATGAGTGGTGTTTTTTAGTTATAATAAATAACGAAACCGGATTAGGCCGACTTTATTATTTACGTAACTGACCCAAGTGTATGATAACGGGTCGTGACATCATCTGCCTAGCTCTTGCGAGAGTCTAGGAGGTTCCCTGCGACCAGCCCAGTCAGGTAGACGGTCAAATGCATCAGTACCATTCCGCGTTGGTAAACGGGGACAGGGGCGAGGTTTGGGAATCCCTCGTGTCACAAAATAAGTATCATTAGTAATAACCTATCACCTAATTAACGATAATAAAAGGATTGAGTGTTACATGTTGATTATGTATGTTGTGTGTTTGTGCTTTTACCTTTATCCTTATGCATAGAATGTTAGCTAACGGATTTATACCGCTTGTAATTGCCTTGCAGGTTAAGACAGTTGTAGAGAGATCCGGAGGAAATGGTCAGCCGGGTTCACGTACTCATTTAGTTGGGGACGGGAATGTCTGCTTTTCTTCATATGCGTCGTTTTAGTATCTTTTCTTGTAAGGCTGATACATATTCTCCATGTATATATTGTTTAAAGTTTTCAAATGTTTTAAATACTTTTGTGCCTTGTTGTAAGATCCAAGTAAAATTGTTGTCAAACTAAGGTCGGGGCACATTGTGAGGTCCTAACCAGTAGCTCCCCGAGTTCTCAGAATTTGGGGTGTTACAATTTGTTCCCCCCAAATCCCTGAGTTCGATACTCTGGAATTCTTTCTTTACTATGCCGATCCGTACACTGCGGGTTCGCTTGCTTTGATTCTAGTTTTATAAATTTAAAACTTATTTGCACGCACGCTTAGTGGCGAACATTTATATGTTTTATTGTGACTAACTTTGTTTTGCAGGTGAACAAAGTCAAGGCCCTTGAAATCAGTTTTAAAGCCCTTGAAATCAAAGTGTGTCAAAGAGCTCAGATCGAAATCAAGGCCTTTGAAATCAGTTTCAAAGCCTTGAGATAGGGTTTTGCGAAAAGTTCTCATACTCTATTCAACCCCCCTTCTAGAGTATCTTTATCATTTATATTCACCTAACGGTTCTTCAATGTTCTACTATGCAACTATGACTATAATATATCTGAAATTCAAGAACAAAGACAGAGTCTAGCTTACCCAAATCTGGACTCAAAGTTGACTACTTGTCCCTTCTTACAACTCGGAAAGCATCAGCTCCTCTAGTCATCTTCCACAGTTGCTATGGAGGATTTAAAGATATAAATGGGTGCTCTCATGTATATATATAGAGGGGACTTCATAGAAAAGGGGTGAGGACCTTACCCAACTAGTCGGACGCAACGTGCTCGCGTACAAGAGGAAGAATATGGAGTCGGGTCACTGTCACTAGGACGCACCCGCGGGCGGCTGACACGCACCCACGGCTCTATGTGGCGTCTAGTGTTGCGCGACGATGAAGACGAAGAACAAAAGCGGCTGAAGATTCCGGTTACGTGCTTAACGACTTGGCTAAATGTTGAATGTCCTCCTGCTGTAGGCTCGAGGAGGACGGAAAGAAAAGAGAGTCGGTTGTACGTCGATTGGTTGAAGGAGAAGGCCAATAAGGCTGTTGTTTTCGGCCGGCATGAGCAACAGAAGGGGAATAATCCGTTGGGTTCGAAGACGGCGATGACGGGGAAGGCCGGCACTAGTCGGTGCTGCTGGTGGTGGTAAGTGGAGTTTCGACTGCTGCTCAGGGAAGGAGGTCGGAGGTTGGAGATTGAACGTGAACGTCATACTAGGGTTTGACAGGAATTAGGTTACGTGAAGCTGAGG
The DNA here is from genome assembly GCA_033239125.1 of Fagopyrum homotropicum. Classification (NCBI taxonomy): domain Eukaryota; kingdom Viridiplantae; phylum Streptophyta; class Magnoliopsida; order Caryophyllales; family Polygonaceae; genus Fagopyrum; species Fagopyrum homotropicum. Next base: position 89,468,981 of record BSWB01000005.1, on the reverse strand, counting down.
AAGGGGAAGCAACATGCTTCACTCAACACTTTAATGGGCCCATCCGGCTTGCCCATGACGAGCCCGGATGACGAGTCTTGATGGGCCTGGACGGCCTATCTTAATGAATAAAACTCTTCTAACGGGTTACAAAAGATAGTTTGATTTGCGCCTTTTATTTGAGTACAGTCCTCACATAAAATGATAGAAATATTAAAGAAGAATCATGAACTCAATATCCCATAAACGTTAGGGTGACGGCAAAAATCCAAACCGGTCGAAGTCCAGTTTGACTCGGAAATCATCGGAAACAAATTTTCCGATTATTACGTGTAGATTCTGTTGTCATCTTCAGTTATTCAAGATCATATAAACTCCTCTTGTTAAATAAAATATCTGTAAGAAATTTGTTGAAATAAGGCATACCTTTAAGAGGTTCCACAAAAGTGATGTTTAGGTAGAGCTTGTTTATTCTCTCCATGAATCTTCCAAATTGCTTATCTAAGAATGTTGTTGCTCTTCTTTGAGGGAATGGAAGTGGAGGCTTGGGAGGAGTTGAAACTAGTGTCTTTGGTTGGACTTTTTCCTTTTTAGCTTCATCTTCTCTTGACTCCTCTTCCACTTCTATTACTTTTTCCTTCCCTTTGTCCTGTGGCTTTAACTCCTCAGGAATGTTCATTGGATTCTCCAACTTTCTTCCACATCTTAGGGCTATATCCTAGAAACTTTCTCCTTGAACCATATTGCATGTCTCTCATGGATTCGCTTCAGTATCTCCGGCAACGTTCCTTGAGCTCTACTTGAACAAACTTGAGATACTAGTTTCTTTTCTAACATCTTTTGTCTTTGTCAAGTGATTCCACCTTCACACATAGTTTCTTCAACACTCGTTTGATCTTCTCTTTAAAGTTTGGTGTTTGATTGTTGTTTTACCTTGGTGGTGGAACATATGCTTCTTGCTCCCTTTGTTATTGGAATGGAGGTCTTTGTTGTTAATATTGTGGACTTCTCTCATGTCCTTGGTTTGCATAACACACTTGCTCCGGTTTTAGCCTTAAATTCTATATGTTCCTATGATAACCTTCACAAGTAGAAATAGAGTGATCCAACATAGAAAAAAAATGACAAGTAGTAGATTTAGAGTTAGTTACTTTCCTTTTGTTCTTCTCCTTTAGCAACTACTTCAACTCATTGACTTGGTTGGCGAGGGCATCTAGCTTGGCATCTTTAACTACTCCCTCAGTTACCTTAAACATATTTCTTTGGGATGAATATATTTTAGAATGCTTAACTTTTTTGTCAACGAAGTTCCAAACTTCATCCACATCCATCTTCACAAATGTATCGCCCTAAAGTGAATTAATCTTGTCTCTTGTTTGGTCATAAGTCCTTTGTATAATATCTCCAAGACTACTAGCTTTGTTTCTCCATGGTGTGGGCAATCTAACATTAAATCTTTAAACTTCTCCCAACTTTGGTATAAGTTGTCTCCACACTCCATCTTAAAGCTTGATAACTTTCTTCTCATCTCCATCATCCTATTTGGTGGAAAGAATTTATTAATGAACTTATGGGACAACTCTTCCCATGAAATGATGCTCCCGGATGGTATAGATTGGTACCATTACTGCTTTTCTTCTAAGTAAGAAATAAAATGTTCTCAACTTCAACTCCAAGGACTTAACTCCTCTTATATTTACAATCTCCAAGAGTTCATTGTAGGTGGATAGGTGAAGGTGTGGATTTTCGGATAGCCCTCATCCAAATTGGTTTTGCATCATCATTTGAATAATGACACTCTTTAGCTCAAAATTTTAGGATAAACTGTTTCCAAAAACTACACCCAGAGGTGGTATATGCTTTGCCGGATTCATCCTTTCACCTAAGGTCGTTGGTGCATAAACTGTAGTATTGCCTCTTCTAGGCAGTTCATTAAACACTTCCCCTGGCATGGCTTATCTAGAAAGGTCTTCTTGAGCTAATAGCCTGGAGTAGATTAATAATTATTTTCCTTTTTTCTCATCTCTTTCTCTAGCTTGAGCCATTTCCTCTTCTTGATCCATAACAACTCTTTGCTTCTTTTGCTTTCTTATCTTCCTCAAGGTTCTTTCAATTTTGGTATCAAGTGGTGTGAGCTCCTTGTTTGCAATCCTTACATTGCAAGTGAATACCTAAAAGAAAAAACACAAACACAAGTGCATCAAAAGTAACAAAACACTCTATAATACTAGAGAACTCTTCAAAAACAAACTGAATCAACCAATAGTCCCCGACAATGGCGCCAAAAACTTATGTGAGCTTTATGGACTATGTTCTAATAACATATTATCACATGGTATTTGCTATTTACTCATTAGTTGATAAGCTTCTCTACAACTTATGACTATATTGAACTATGCAATCATCACACGGTGTTTGCTATTTGCTTACATAACTCGACATAACCATAGTTGGACATTTATAAGACAAATGTCTTAGCCAACCTTACGGTCCTAGCTAGCACCAATCAATCATTATAGGCATCAAACATTGCTAATCACCTTAGAATTACTTATAGGTCTTATCTAAGATGAACAATTCATCAATACATTCATTCATACTTGAAACTATACAATGTGTTAAGGGAACAATCTCGATTATATATAATCTAGCATCTGACAATTAAAATAAGATCAAGCATGAATGAACATTTAAATAAAATCGGAAGCTCCTATATGATACCATACATGTATATGATTCTCCATATTTTTTTATAAACACAACATAGAGCAAGACAATTCTAGCATGATTTGGATTTTTCACCCCCAATCCTACCAATGTGACTACTCACTCATGACCAAAAATTCAATAACACAAAAAGTTGAAATGAACACCATTGTGACAAACTATATTGAAAATAAGGAATTTAGGAAGAATAATGGATTAAAACGGACTTAATAATCCAATGTTATGGCGAAAACAAGATTGAAAATGAATCTAGAGAAGAGATTTGTGAAGAACTTCAAGAATACTTCAATACTTCCTTGTCAATACGACAATGTTGCTTACACAGAGAGAATATTAGAGAATGTCTTTTGCATTGGATGATATGCTTTACAAGCAGTCATGCCCTCTATTTATAGGGAAACAGTCGTGGTCCTACCATCTAGAATCATCTTAGCAAACTCACACGTCAAGTGTGAGTTTGTCATAAAAGTTGTCCAAACTTGGTAGAGGGTCAAGTTTTGTGTAGCCTTGGTCAGGTTGAAGAGTCCCTACCTCAATTTTTCCCACCGCCATTGGAGATTTACACATAGCTCGAATTTTAGTGCTTCTTTGGTCGAGATTTTGTGCTACGTAGGTCGAGTTGTCTGTTTCCCCCAAGGTTAGTAATCTCCTCCCGGAAGATGTTCTTTGCTTGAGTTTTCCTTTCAAACTAGGTCGAGTTTTTGTGCTTCTTTGCTCGAGTTTTCTAAGTGAACTCGGCCTAAGTGAACTTCTGCATCTTAAGTTGTGCCTAGTTGGGGTTTACAAGTCTTCTTACCTCGAGTTTTTGTAAACTCAAGGGTCCTCTTCTACGGATTCATACTTGTCTCATTTCTTCCCTTCCTTCCTTTCTTTCTTCTTTCTTCCTTGGCTTCCTTCATGATGATGAGGATGTGGTGCGTACTCCTTGGATCGGCCTAGATTTGTCTTTTGTCCTAAAACACCTACAAACACTAAACACAAGGGGAGTAGACATTATTTGATACTTTTAAGCATAAGAAAAGATGTGAATGTGTTTTCTCATGCAAAATTAAGGAAAAACACTCAAACTACATCCATAAATAACTAATTATTTTAAGTAAACAAAAAACGATTAAGCAACAATTGGTACAGGCGAAAGCAATAATAATCATAGACAAATATGTGATGGGAGCAATCTAATAAAAACAGGAATCCCCACAATAATGAATTAAGACATTGTCGCATATTTATGACTTGTGAACAGTGATATATGAATAATGCAAATAATTATCTAAAATAACTTTGGCATGGACAAACAAATACCATATTTTCCAATTCGCGTAGATCTCAATCTAGCGGCTCGGCAAGTATAGAAAAGTCCATTAAAAACTTAGAAATCCAGAAAAGACCAAGACCAACGTTCGATTTTGTCTCTTCAGTTAGAAAGGGAAAAAGAATGGAACATTCTACAATATTCATAATTCCCCAAAGCTTTGATAAACTATACTCTAAAAACAAAGTTATTTTCAATAAATCCAATAAAACTCCCTTCGCTTGTGGCTCTTCAAAAATTTTATCTAAACCGGTTATAAACACTACTTCTTTTAAAGGTAAACAAAAGATAAGAATGAAACACTTTAAAAAGAAGCATTATCACAATCTTAATTCATAAATATATATACAAACAAAAATTAAACCATTATAAGGATAATTCAATTCTTAAATTAGGAGGTAGTTAACCAAACATGATCTGATATAAAGAAAAGATAATATATAAAATAAAAAAAGACATAAACTCACATGTCTTTGGTTCTAGTAGGGAGAACCTTCAATCTAACAACTACTTGATGGCTAAGGTAAAGAGAAATCTGAGTATCGTCGATTTTGGAATGAACCTGTATATCTAACCCTAAGGTTGACATATGGATATGTAGGGTCAAATCTCGGAGTTTAGGGTCACATAAAATATATTCCTTCCAAATGTAAAATCGGAAGATTTGATTTTCCTTCTCTATGTAGCCGAAATAGCCACAAGGCAGCCTCTAAATGGCATAGGACTGACATGCAAGCTATTCCATGCCCTCTTTGTGAGGTCGTTTTGGATTGGTTTGGCTAGAATTTGATATGGGCTTCGATCGAGTCTTTTGTAGTGATGATGTGATCCAAATGACCACATATGGCTTCAAGGTCATTTCGCTTCCTTTGCTGCTTTAAATCGTATATCTTCACTTCAAGGTATATTCAAGGGACTTCGTGTTGCAACTCCTCGGTCATGTAAGGCCTTCTTTTCAGCTTTGACTTCAAGGAGGATGCATTTCTAGAGCAATTGATGTCGTACATGACTAAAAGAAAGAAAATCCAAGGTAGAAACCAAAATTCAAAAAGTGAACATTTTCTATAGAAATAATATCAGTATGAGAGAGCAAAAGAGGTATAAAATGAATGATTCTAAGCCCTAAAAGTGTTACATATGACACTCATCAGTATACTTTGAGAACGCGTTGAGAAGCTTTTGGTAAGAATGTCCATGTATGTTGAATTTTAGTGATTATTGTTATATTGAGAGTAAACACATTATCCTTGAGCGGTTTGGAAGCCTATGATTCATTCTTTATCCTTTTACAATGAACGATTCTATGATGACATGGTTTAAGTTATTTGTTTTCCCCCTAGTTGAGGCAATCACTTGTTTTGTACATAGTATGGCGTATGGCATGATCCTACTCGAAGATGAGAAAATTTTCAGTATGAGTTATTTGATGAGTTCCAAATGTAACATCATAGTCTTTAGAATCATGTATTCCATTGTTGTCTTATAATACATCACTATTAATATAGAAAGCTTTCCCTTTCCATATTTTGGTATCTACCTTGGCCTTTTGTGCTTTAGTTATTTCCAACATCAATTGTGCCGGATATACATTTCTCCTTGAATTCAAACTTACAAAGACCATCATCCATGATTGAGGAACTTAAAACACGAAGTCCCCCGAAGAAGCCTTGAAGACAAGATCTAAGATCGGAGCAAGATCACTAGTGAGACGGCTTATGAGGCGGCATCCCATGTCGTCTGGAGCCCAGATTCCACACATGTTGGTTCTAGATCGATCCATTCCTGACCCAGGCCCAAACCACTAGCGAGACGAGATGCTAGACAACATGTATGTCATCTCCTAACCCGTCTTGATGCCGTTCTTATGCCGTCTAGACTGCGTAGAGGATTTTTTTTATTGTATCTTTTAATCTTATCATTGGAAGGATACATTTTTTAACCCTAGAACTTTGATTTTTGATCCTATATAAGCATGTATCTGCCCTAGTAATACGGGTTATGCTCCCGTGTAGTTGGCCCAATCTTTTGACACCTAAAGATTCGATAGAAAAGACATTAAAAGAAGAGATATGAAAAGAATCTTATCCGATTGTGGGAATTGATCGGTAGTTGGATAGATCAAGGTCGAACCCTAATTTACGACCTGGAAGCATAAAAGGCCACGATCAGAAGGATCACCCAAGAACACAAACCAACAAAGTCCTATAGAACCCTTCCACTACAATCAAAACACAATAGGCATTCGTAAGAACCCTAGATCACCTTGGTGGATTGATTGTAGCTAGTGGAAGCACCTTGCTCTTTTGTAGGCAAGTAGAGCACAATCAAACAAGTCCATGCAAGTTACGAACAAGACGTCTCTTACTCAAGTTTGCTCTCCGTGTAGGGAGACGACGTTAGACACCGCAGAAGATAACACAATGTGTTTATCAAATGTATTTTAAGTTCAAGATGAATGTTATGAGGCACGGCCTCCCCATTTATAGGGAAAGGTTTTACCTAGGTTTACAAAGGGACGGTTGGTTGGGACTTGTGAACGAGCCCAAAAGCTCATGATCCATCTAGAAGAAGATAAGATCTAACCCTATGAAAATAATAAAATAAGATATATCTTCTAAACAGATAAGACCTATTTGTAAGCTTTCCTATTAGAAGACTTAATTTTATTTGCAAATAAATAAAATAGATTTGGGCTAAAAGTATAATAAAACCCACAAAATGAACTCATAATTAAACATGTCCTTATGGGATAAATAAACAAAGTAGAAGCCCAATCAATAACATGTGGTGCATCTCCCACATGCAAGAGATGAGGTTGAGCTGGCTTCTAGATGGCTCGTGGATCATGATGACATGCATGGCTGGACCATTATCATGCTTGTATGGTTGTATGGATTGTCTATTGGTTTCCAATTTGGTCGTGCAAGAGGAATCTCCTCCATTTGTGATGTTGATGTGGACTTCACACATGTAGGTGTGTTGGAATGTGTATTTGTAGGATGGTCGTGCAAGGGAAAAAAAGTTGTATATCTCTTTCTAAAAGAGAGATGAAGATAAGTTATTTAAAATGTTCAACATGGGATCAATTCATCGTCTCTTTCATCCATACGCGTACTTGCATGATAATGTTGGTTTTAATACATACGTGGTTCTTGTCATCTTCCATTTCCAATAAATTGTCTTCATCTCCCTTTTCGAAATGTTCCGAGAAGTAGTCTCCATTTCCCTTCTAGAAATGTTCCAGGAAATTATCTTCATTCTTCTATTGGAAATGGTTTTCATTTCTCTTCTAGAAATGATTTTGATCCTTCATCTTTTCTTTGAAGAGTGCTCTTTACTTTTTGCCTTCTAGCTTTTGTGGCTTCCATAGTTGTGATTATGTTGCTTTTGACTCTACCACTTTTCCTTGAAGTGCTCTTCACTCCTTGCTTCCTAGCATTCACGATTATGGCCTTGAAGTATGCTAGGCCTGGAGATGCTCTTTCATCACCTAGGGTTTTAGTATCTAATTATCATCTAGAACATCCGCTTTTACACTATGTCCCATATCCGTCAAGTAGCTTTAGATTAGAAGGTTCGCCTCGTTGTGCTGGAACCAAACGATTGTAAGTTTTTGTCCATTTTGATTTTAAATATAATATATTTTGTTTTGTACTCAATCATGTATGGTTAATCTCCCTCTTGATCTAAGGATTTGATGATTTCTATAATGGTTTGATTTGTGAATGTGCTTCTTTTCAAAGTACTTTGTTTTCAAATTTTATTTACCTTAAAAATAAGTGGAGTTTATAAAGGATTTTGGATAAAGCGCTTACGCAATATCAACGAGGTTATTTTATTAGAACTATTGAAAAGGACTTGCTTAAAGGGATTGAATTCTACTTTTTTCTTCAAAGATTTCTCACTAACGTAGAGAGTGTCGGTCTTTGAACCTTTTCAATCTTGTACGCCAAAAGCAAGGTTTTTCTTGGTCTTTTTCGGATTTCTTAGTTCTTAAAGGGTTTTCCTATATACTTGACACAATTGTTGAACAAGAGCACAATCAAGTTGGTTAACACAGACTTTGTTTGTCTATGTCAAAGATTGTTTTAGATAGTTACCTACAATATTCATATATCAATGTTCATAAGGTTCATATATGCAGTTTAACATTAATTCATTATAGTGTAGATTCTTATTTCTTAGATCGTTTACATCTATTATTTACCAACAGCAATCATTGATTTTCCCTTATGCACTAGTACACGTTCTTCTTCTTCACTCTTTGGCTTTAGCCATTTCCCCAATGATCTTTGATTTCGATGACCGTAGGAAAGCCTTTAGTGTGTATCAAGAAATTCAACAATAGATGTGTCATTTATGCTTTACTAATGTGTAGAATGTCTACTAGTACATAAACTAATTGGTATATTTATGAGATAGGAATATAAGGGAAATAGACCGATAACGTAAGTTTATTGAGCTCAACAGGATAGAGAATGGGATAGAATAATGATGGTAAAAGACGCTAATTTTAGTGTTATCAATACACTCAAGTCATTGCAAATCAATCAAAAAATGGGGTTTTCACCCCAAATCCCTAGAGGAGTAGTTTAGTTACTAATGGTAAAGATTGTAAGGTAATATAAAGCATGCATCATATTTAAATAACTAAAAAGGTAAATAAACTTTGGAAAAACAAGCATATAATATGAATAATCAGAAATACAACACAAAGATGTTCTTGGTGTTCTTGCAAAAGTAAAGCCTTTTATCTAAATCTAAATGGAAGATTTGAAAATAAGTATTTTTGCTAGCCTCTAGCAAAAGGAGAGATACCTAAGCTTAAAATAGAACAAAAATCACAAGTTATCTCTTCCTAATGGATTCTAAAGGTATTTATATAGTTTGAATTCACCTTTTGACCCAAGGAAATGACATTTTTATCCTCAAAAGAAGGCAAATTCACACAAGTAACCACAAGTGGGCCTACCAACACATGCATAGGCACCGGTTTTGTAGTGGTTAGGCTGAGCGGGATCAAGGTGGGCAAGTCGATCAAGGAGGTTGGTCCACAAGATGGTCCAAGGTATTCTTGGTTGGTCTTTTCTAGTCTTGCTTCCTTGCTTACCTGAGATAAATTGAACCTGCAAGGTGCTTCTTAGGTCTTTCATCTTGAATCTTTGAGGACTCATTTGAATCTTTCGGGGTTTGATTGTATTTGAGGGAGACTTCATTTGGATCATAGGGAGAGAAAACATTAGTGTCATCTTTGTCGATCATATTGGGTGTTGAGATATATCCACAAACTTGTCACCGGATTCGGCTAGATTCAAGAACTGGGTGGAGGATACCAACTCATAAATATAGGATTTATTGGCCTAAAACACATGTGGCATTGGGGTAGAAGCATCACCCATAGACACTTTAAAAGGCTGGACAAAGTTTTCTTCAACACTAGTGTTAGAGTTACGTGGTCAGAAGCCAATGAGTGTCATCATCCTTCATTATCTTCTGATCAAAATCATATCCTTCGCTCTTTGTGCCCGCTACGGAAAAGTTCTATATTCAATCAACCCTTTTGGTTTTCAAGTTGCATGGTTATTTGATCTTGAGTTCAAAGAATTTGTGTTGGGATCCTAGAATGTGAACGTTGGGGTCGTTGCTGCTATGAGAATGCTTCGAGAAAAGCTTGCTAGATGGAATGAATTGGTCTTTTGTAATATCAAAACATAATATTATCAATTGCATGGAAGATACCCAGATCCAGCTAGAGATTCATCTCGATCAAGGTTTGCTTGATCTTGGTCTCCAACTTCATCAGGATCTAGAGACAATCATTGCTCAAGAAGAACTTTTATGGTTCCAAAAATCTCGTGAAATATGGATTGTCGGGGAAGATAAAAACACTTCTTTCTTTCGCATGAGCGCAATCATCCGAAGAAGGTACAACAGAGTGGACACGACCAAGAATGATGACGACAACTGGTTATCCGACGTTGATGCAATGGCTAAGAACACAGTGGACTATTTCAGGAACTTATTCACTGTGGAAGGCATCCATGGGCAATCTGTATACATATATTAAAACATAAACACTTTGTGTCACGTGTTGTGATCTTATAAACTTCACACCACATGTCATTTTCTTACGCATCTTAATTTTATAATTATAGTAATTAACAAATCAATTAAAAAAATCACTAATATAAACAATAGATATATTGTTTCCATTTATAGTTTTACCACAATAGTCAATATATTCGTAAGATATCCTTATCGTTATTTTTTAAAAAAAATTTCTCACTTTTGATTATAAAATGATTAGATAATTTATTATTCTAACTTTAAGATATAAATATATAGTTTTTATATTAATTAGAAAATAATCACTAACTTAAAAATGTATAAATTTTTATAATATAATTATCACATCTTTTTATGGATATTATTTAAACTATCTAAGATAATTTTGTAATTGAACTTTTTAAATGTTCCTACTTTAACATTTATATTTTAATTTTGAAATTTATTAATATTTTTTCTTTTTAAATTTTTTTATTTTACTTTTATCAACTTTATAAAAACATTTATGTTTTAATTTTGAATATTAATATTTTTTCTTTTTAAATTTTTTTATTTCACTTTTATCAACTTTTTAAAATAATCTACTAACATTAATTAAAATATGTAGTACTGTCTAAATTAGTCTATTCTTATTGTTTATCTAAAGTTATAATAATTTAGTTATAAGTTTTTAATTACTCTTTGGTTAGTTAATTAAAACAATTATTTTACATAATTTTTTAAAAAAATTATAAAATTCAAATTATAGGCACGGAAACTAAACTAGTTTTGTAATTCTTTCGGTGGTAAATATCCTTGTATTACACAAAATGAGCTTATTACCATGAATGCAAAATTTAATGACACTCACACAACCCTAGAACATAAAGGCGCTCACAAGGCTCCAGAAAGTCGAAGGCTCCAGAAATTGATATCCAAAATCATCGAGAATCGGTTGCAGCCCATCGTGGAGAGAGTTACAAGTCCGTTCCGAAGTAGCTTAATTCTTGGAAGAGTTATCAAAGATAATGTGGTCCTTGTAAGGAAATAATCCATTTTATATCTCAAAATTCTACCGGGAAGAAATAGATAGCAATCAAACTCGACATAGAAAAGGGTTATGATAGAATGAGATGGAATTTCGTTGAAGATACTCTTCAACACACGGGTACTTTTGATATTTGGATCCAACGGATCATGGCATGCATCAACTCTTCTTCCATGAAAGTAATATGAAATGGTGAGATCATATATGAATGTGTCCCTACTCGAGGAGTTCGTCACGGTAATCCATTGTCTCCCTATCTTTTTCTCCTAACTTTGGAACATCTTAGCCACAAAATCACCCGTTTGGTTGATGAAGGGAGATGGAAACCGATATGATTTAAATGTGGAGCTCTACCAATCTCTCATGTCTTCTTCACGGACGATATTGTTCTCTTGGCCAAAACCTCTACGTCCCAAATGAATATTATCGTTGACTTTATCAAGTATTTTTTCTTCGTCTCCAGCCAGTTGATGAATCGTCAAAAGTCATGTATCATATCCCCGAATGGTGGGGATGACTTACGCACTCGCCTACACCAACTAGGTGGTATTCTGATATCTCGTGATTTTGTGAGGTATCTAGGCATTCCGATCCTTCAAAGGAGACAAAGAAAGGGTGATCATAAGTGAAATCCCGATTAGCTTTTTTTTTTTTTTTTGAAGAGTTAATTAGAACACCCGGTTCGATCGGCTTTGCCGATCTACGTCCGGATCGGGTACTAAATCGTGGCTCATTGCTGGGCGATACCCTCCCAATATCAGTTTTTCCATACATGCTGCCGGCAGGATTCGAACTCGAATCTCGAGGCTAACCACTTAAGGAGTCTAGCACCACATCCCACTAGACCAACTGAGTATTGGTGAAATCCCGATTAGCTTTCTAGAGAGGTAAAGTATTAGGTGTTGCGGGAAGGGTTACTTTGACTAAATATGTGTTGGAAACCATGATCGATGATCTACTATAAAACTACCTTGTAACATTGACAAAGAGATTTAGAAAGTATGCTGCATATTTATCAAGAGAGGTTCTGAAGAGCTTTGCAAACCTAAAGATGTGTTCTTGGGTTAAGTCCTTACAAAGAGTAGAAGAAAATCACTCAAGCATGTAATACATGACTGTAATGAAACCTCCGAAATGTGGACAGGTTTGATGCCCACCCAACTGGATGTAGTTTTCTTCTCCACCTCCGGTAAACAATGCTTGTTATTTAACCTTCAATCTTCAGTCATTTTCCTCCACCACTAAGTCGAGTTGTGTTCCTCCACCACTAAGTCGAGTTTGTATTTGGCATGGGATGCGGGCATCCGTATGATCAAGGTTGAAGTGGATTATCAATTAGTTGTTCGTCTCACAAAAAAGATACAGCTTATTCACACCCACTTGTTAGTTTGGTAACTCGTTGCAGGGCTTCTTTAGTAGGGATTGACAAGTCCGGTTCCATCATGTTTTCCAGGAGGCGAGTAATATTGTTGATCATCTCACTTCTTGGCTTTTATTTTCCTGTTGGGTTCCATGTTATACATGAACCTTCTAACGATCTTCTTTCTACTTTGAAAATGGACATTCAGGGAGTGACGACCCCTAGAATGGTGACCATTTAGCCACATTCCAGTTTGTTTACTAAAATTGTGCCCTTAAGCACACCTCTTCTACCAAAACAAAATTCAAAGAAAAAACAAAGTGACTTGTGTAATTTAGCACTTAAATGTCTTTTATTGTATTTAAATATATCCTAACAAAGCTCTAATACCATTATATGATACCCATTTTCCATTTTTTCAATTACTTTATATTATTACGTTAATAAGAAGATTTACAAACACAATACTAGAGATCTAATAGCAAAAATAAAAGAAGCTCTAAATCAAACTCTAGAGATGTTGACGCAGTTCAAAATAACCCTACTCATCGGAACTTTAGGAAGGAGGGATCAACCCAAATCTACTAGATAAAAGGTTGTTAGTATCGTTTGGTATAAACGAAACACAAATAAAATATATATAACCCACTATGCATAGGCATACGCACAAACAAGACAATTAGGATTTTTTTCCGGAATAATAAGAAAGTAAAAGTTATTTCTCAATTTAGGTACGTAGCAAAATATTTTACCGGAATAGGAAGGCACTTTGGTTCAGACCGAACTCGTCGTTTGAAACTCATTATAACCCGCAGTTTCAAACTGTGATTCTAACCTTCTTCTTCTTTTTTTTTAATAGGTAACCTGCAGTTTGAAACTACGGGTTTGCCCTTTTTTTTTAATACGTAAAGGGCTTGGGAAGTGGGGAGTTGGATCAGAAACCCGTATTTTAAAACTGCGGTGTTCGCTCCAAAAGGTGTGTGCAAGCTTTAATATTTATAACCCAAGATATGTGCCTGAACAATATGCAAACCCGCAGTGTACGGATCAATTGTAATAAAAGCAAATATTCCAGGGGTCGATCACAAGGACTATGGTGAAACAAAGATCAGTAATTCAGGTTGTCAATAACAATCACGCAACAAGCAAAGCTATCAAAGATGATGTAATAACCAGGTAAAGAGAATGCGGATTCTAGATATTAAAGCATCCAGTTGTGGTTCCGACTCAAGATCTCAAAGGATAACGTGGACAAAGCTGAGGTTTGCAAAGGGAAGGGTTTTCTAAGGTGGGAATAGATCACCGGGTAAGTCTCACTACTCACTATCCCAAACCAAAGATCCTCTCACCGGTTAAGTCTCAAGGTACTAAGGAAAGGACCTATAATCTCAAATCAACACACCAGCCAAGGGAATAGAATCAACCTTTACCAGGTAAGTCTGAGGCTAACTCTCAAAGATGGGATGAAGGCACACTCAAACCCCAATAAAGGATAAATCTTTATTACCTACACTCATGATCTTGGGTAAACAAACAAAGGAATCACCGGGTAAGTCTCATCCTAGGCTTGCGTTGAACCAGGAAAGGTATAACAAGGATATATAGGATTTGATAAACTGAAACTCTGAACTCAGATAAGGTTCAGGAAAGGTTCACCTCGCCCAATTATATTCGATCCCGGCCGAGATGTTCAATGACTGACCGAGGTGTTCGTCGGTTAAGGTAAAGGCTCGATCTTTCAGGGTCCGCTAGGGTTAAGATCATTCTACCATCGTCTTTCTCACAACTTTCAGCCAATATCCCTAGAATCGCATAAAGAACCTAGCCAAAAATCATCATGATAACAATAATCAAATATATAAGAAAGGAATCAATATTCAAACAAGAAAACCTTAACACAAAGGTCTCAATAACTGAATCAATCAAACAAACAACAAGCGTTCCTCAATCACAAATCAAAAAAGACAACAATCAAACCAACTAAGAAAATCTTACAAACTGCCTTCAACGCCAACTTCAACTTGATTCCTTCCTTCCTTGAACTTCAACCTTCAAAACTTCCTTCAAAACTCTTCAAACTTCCTCCAGAAAATCCTTCAGAAAATCCTTGATCTGAATATGGTTGAATTGCAAAAAATCCAACCCTTTATATAGGAGAATTATCTTCCAAAGATAAATTATCTTAAAAAAATAATTTCCTTAAAATATATCTCCATATCTTCCAAAATAAATCAACCAAAAAGATATCTTCCTTCCAGAAATCCAGCCAAAAATATGTGATATTCACTTTCCAAAAATAGAAGATCTCAGCCAAAAATAAAGATCTCGTTGTCCCGTCATCAGTTCACCTTGGTCCAGACACTCCTCAAGATCCCCTCGGTCGAGGTGGTACTTTAGCTGAACGAGGTGAATCTCAGCTGAAAGTGTAACTCTCTAATCTGGTCCAAAATTAATCTTCTAAATCATTTCCATGCTTCTTGAGATCTTCTTATAACTCCTCAATACTCCAGAAAGTAGCTCCAATGACTCCTTAGCTTCCTTAGCTCCATTTTGGTCCAAAACGTGTCATTTTACCTACAATTACAACGAAACTAGGTGTAGACCTCGATTCTCACAAAGGTAGACAAAACAACAATATAATCAAAGAATATACATCCATACATGCAAATTTAGAAGATAAAACGTCCAAACCAACCCCAAAATATAGACTATAATACATGCTATCAAAATACCCCATACTTGTCCCTTGTTTGTTCCCGAGCAAGATCCAAATCTTAGATACAAGATATAATGGATTATAAGTCATCAAAAAGATCAATGAAAAAAATTTCAAAACCTTTTCGTGTGCTCCACTCATAGATCACCCTAAGAGAATGCTTCATGGCAAATAAAATCAAGATATGATCAAAACGTTTTATAAATATAAGAAAGTTGTTCATCTTTGCATAAAATCATAGAATACATAATAAAACATATTTATCAAAATCAATCATGTATAATCCAGTTTAAAACACCAAGTCAATCAACAAGCTCGAGGTCTCAGGGGCTTCCAAAAGAGGTCAAGAAACGTGTGAGGGTGGGATGTATATATATAGGGTATGTGGTGCTAGAATCCGGGAATAGGATCTTTTCTTCACTTTCTTTGAATCACAACAACCTCCACCAATAAGCTTTGCCTATTTTTACTTTACTTTACTTTTTTGGAACATGGACGGAGGTGCACAATAACCGAAGCCTAGGAGATCAACAATCATCAATTTCTCGAGATGCCTCAAACCCTTGATGCACATACTGATGACATGATTTATGACACTAGTTTAGGCACTCTTTTAGATAGTTTTCTTTTCCATTCATGCATGTTTCCGCATTAATTCGTGACGTTTACGCTTAATTCATCCATATTGTCGAAATAGACTTCTACACGAGATCTTGTCGGTATTATAGGTATTTTGGGGAGCTTTTGGAACTTAATCGATACATTCGAGGATCATTCCTTGTGGTGGCACACATCCGAACTCTTTAAGGAGCAAGCTTGGAGCAAAGGAGAACACAAAAGACCTTATTGGTGCATGCCTTGCACTAATTCATGACTTGGTGATCCAAAGAGGGCTGAACAGAGAGAACCACGGCCCAGAGGCTAAAATCTCGACCGTGGTTTTGCCCGTGGTTTCTTCTGGACAGCTGTGACACGTGTCCCACGATTTCTTTGTCCGACCCTTGCTTTTTGGTGGAGTACTTAAGTGGTCTTACAAGCTGATTTTGAGGATCTTCTTCCTTTTTCGACCCTTCTCCTCTAACTCCTCTCCAAGACTCTTCCATTGGAGCTTCTCTTCCAAGCACCCTTGTGGGTGTTCTTGGGAGAGATTAGTGTAGATTTTAGTTTTAAAGTGAGATTTGAGTGGTTTTGAGTGAGGTTTCCCTTGTTGATACCTTGAAGCTACATCTTGGACCCTTTGTAAGACTTGGTAACTTCTAGTCTAGCTTTATAATGTCTTTTTTTTGGTTCATTTTTCATTATCTAGCTATGACTTGCAAGCATGCTCTATTTATGAAGTTTGATCTATATTTGTATGTTGTTGGCTGAATAGTTGTGATTCTAGGGTGAAGGTGTAACACCCCAAATTCTGAGAACTCAGGGAGCTACTGGTTAGGACCTCACAATGGGTCCCGACCATAGTTTGACAACAATTTTACTTGGATCTTACAACAAGGCACAAAAGTATTTAAAACATTTGAAAACTGTAAACAATATATACATGGAAAATATGTATCAGCCTTACAAGAAAAGCTACTAAAATGATGCATATGAAGAACAAAAGACATCCCCGTCCCCAACTAAATGAGTACGTGGACCCGGCTGACCATTTCCTCCGGATCTCTCTACAACTGTCTTAACCTGCAAGGCATCTACAAGCGGTATAAAACCGTTAGCTAACATTCTATGCATAAGTATAAAGGTAAAAGCACAACATACACAATCAACATGCAACACTCAATCCTTTTATTATCTTTAATTAGGTAATAGGTTATTACTAATGATACTTATTTTGTGACACGAGGGATTCCCAAACCTCGCCCCTGTCCCCGTTTACCAACGCGGAATGATACTAATGCATCTGACCGTCTACCGGACTGGGCTGGTCGCAGGGAACCTCCTAGACTCTCGCAAGAGCTAGGCAGATGATGTCACGACCCGTTATCATACACTTGGGTCAATTACATAAATAATAAAGTCGGCCTAATCCGGTTTCGTTGTTTATCATAACTAACAAACACCACTCATACACATTACACTCATACAATAAGCCAGCTAAGTAAGTCCGTGGACTTACCTGAATTAGATCTCGACTTTCTAATTCGCAAATCGATCTGTACATTAGGAATTCAGTGGCCTGTCAAAGGAGGCAAGTGTGTCAGCACACTTTCTAGGTGATTAGAAGTCTAAGACTTCTAAGATAGTAGGTCTTAATAGAACGGAATTGATTACAGTGTTAATTTATGGTAAAATGACTATTTTACCCTTGGTCTCGAAATTCCAAAAATTCCCTAATTCATGCCTACACTCTTATTTGAGACTAAAGAGTCATATTCTAACTCCTAAAGATGAGTTTGGTTACAAACTGACAATTTACCCATTTCCCTATTTTCGGAAAGATCGTTAAGGTTCAACTTCGGCTTCAAATATAAAATTCGAATATTCTTATAAAAATTCTGAAATAATTCTCTAGATCATCTATGATATCTCATCTACTCCTAGGAGCAAGAATTTCTTAAAACTGTTCAACCATTACTTCTACAAAAATTCTCAAAGTTGGTTACAACACTTAACAAACAGCACACTGTCTTAACTTTGAAAAATCATAACTCCTAAAATACTCGCTGGATTTATCCCAAATTTTGATATGTTATACTATAAAATCTTTTCTATAATATATCCAAAATTCAGCCACAAAGGAGATCAAAATCCTATTTAAAACTATCTCACAAAACCGAATTTCAGCACAACAGAAAAACTGCTTACGACTCAATCTTTGAAAAATCATAAATCCCAAACCACTCGCTAGATTCCTCTCAAATTTTAATATCTTCTACAACAATATGTCAACTATATCATATCCAAAATTCAAGCCCAACGGAGATCAATAGCTTATTCAAAACCATCTTACAAAACAGCATCACTTGCTGTTTTCCCAAACACTCAGCACATATACAAAAACTGCATGAGGCGTCAACTTTGGAACACAATAACTCTCAAACGGTAACATGGATTCCACTAAAATTTTAGTATGACTTACTATGCAATACCGTCTATTACATATCCGAAAACCAGCCAAAAAGAAGTAGTCTAGCTTACCAAAATTGGACCCGAAGTTGATTGCTCCTCACGTCCTAAACTCAGAAAACGCATCAGCTCTTCAAACCGTCTTCTAGGGCTGTTATGAACTGTTCTAAGATCCCAACGGAGTTCTAATCAGCATGTATAAAGAGAGGGTAATGCAGCATGGTGAATTGAGGTCCTTACCGGCAATCAAGACCCAACGCTCACGTGCACAAGAACAAAGGAGGGCTCGCTGTTGTCGGAGGGGCGCACATGCGGGATGCGATACACGCACCTGCGGATCTAGCACCACCGCACCTGTGGCTCGAGCCCACCGCACCAGCGGTTCTGGGTACCCAGCCACACCTACGGCTAGGGCAAGGTGCACCAGCGAGGTATCCTATTATCGTAGAGATGTTGCGGCTGTGAGGTTGGAGGCGAAGGGTTCCAACGGCCTGCGCGGGCTGGAGGAGGCTAAAGAGGAGCGCAAGCCTTCCTACACGGTTGGAGTCTGCTGCGCACACGAAGCCTACTAGGACCCCTGGTGGTGGACGGTTGCACCGGCCTGGCGTGGAGGAGGAGGCGGGCGGCTGGAGCAGTGCAAGTGAGGGCAGCGGCCTGGCGTGAACGAGAAGGAGGGCGCTGGTACGTGCCAGCGAGAGAAGGAAGAGAGCTGTTCTTAGGGTTTACGTGAGAGAGGGAGAGAGCATGGGCTGGCTTGTAACAGCTCCTTATCGGATCCGGATGGTAGGGTTTCAAAGGCCAAACTCAGCTTCGTAATGGGCCCGGATGGCCTTGTCATAACTTAGCCATGTGTTTGTCAAATGGGTCAATTACTATAAGACTTGGAAGAGTGTTTTAGGAATGATTTTATATAATTAAGTTTCACATAAAATCATAGAAGTTGGGAAAAGAATATTTTATGTGATAAACTCTTCACATAAAATGACAAGATTTATGGTGACTCAGGATTTTCCAGAAATTAAATTTCCGGGTATTACAGAAGGAATGATGTTAATGCTTTGGAATATGATTGTATGGACTTGCATTTTGGTTTAGGATGGATTCGTGTTCGAAACCCTAACTCAGACCCAAACCACAGCCTGTTCTTCTAAAATCTAAACCGTGGTTTCTCATGATCATCCCGTAGTTTTCTCTGGTGTGCTTATATTGATGAATCTGGATGTTAGGATGTAGATGTGTTGAAATCCTAGTGTTTGTTGAGCCTAATCTAGGTTAGGGTGACCTAATGTTAGCAACCTTTTTGAGAAATGACACTTACCCGGTAATTTCCTCTCTTAGATACATAAGATGATGAACTCTAGGTAGTAGTGAGCCAAAAAAACCGCTATTGAATTGAGTGTGCTACGATTGTTGCCTAAGACTTACCTTTTCCGAGACTTACCCGGTAAGGAGGGGTTTGACCCTTAGCAAGTGGCCGGTTTGTGTAGAATTTACGTCCTTAGGTTCCTTGAGACTTACCCGGTAATAGGACCTTAGGTTTGAGACTAGTGGAGCATGAGACTTACCTGGTAAATGCTCCAATTAGAGAAACACCCAACTCCGAACAACCGCAGCCCCTCCTTTAATATTTAGATAGCAAGAGTCCATTGTCATAATCAGAATTCCGAATCTCTAGAATCCGCATTTCTTACCTCTTATCTCTTATCTTTGTGTTTGTGTGTTTGTTTGCTTATTTGTGTTGATATATTTGTGATCCTTGTTTGATCACCCAAAACCAACCAAAAATATTGTGTTTTGCACTTTCTTTATTCCTCATCTCATCTTAGTTTAGATTTTCACTATCTTTGATCATTGAATGACTTGATTTCACCTCCGTACATTGCGGGTTTCGCTAGGTAGTTTAGGAGATTAGATCGAGTTTATAAATGTAAAGCTTTTTGTGCTACACATCTCTAGCGTAATGATAACGTGATTTATGACGTTAGTATAGGCATACAATTAGATAGTTTTTCCCACTATTCATGCGCGGTTTGGCATTAGTTCAAGACGTTTACACTCATTTCATGCATAATTCTAGAAAAGACGTCTACACGAGCTTTTGTCGGTATTGTAGGTATTTCGGGGGTCTTTTGGACATTAACCGATGCATTCGAGGGTCAAGCCTCATGGTGGTACACATCCAAAGCTTGGAAGGAGCATAATTGGAGCAACAAAGGACACAAAGACCACTATTGGTGTAAACAATGGAGCAACTCATGGCTAGACGATCATAGCATGCTTCTGTTGAAGAAAATCGGACCATCACTCAGGAAAATCGGCCGATTTTCCTGAGTAGGTCGATTTTTTGGCCTTCAACAGCTTAAGCCACGTGTCCCACGATCTCTTGATCCGGCCTTGCTCTTGGTGGAGAATATAAGTGGGCCTGCAAGCTGTTGCTGAGCATCTCTCCTCTCCCACATTCTCATTGACAATTGATTCCATTGGAGATAGACTTGGAGAAGAGGAAAACTCTCTCAAATTGAAGGAAGAAGAAGAACACCAATCTAAGAGTGATAGTGAGGTTTTGAGTGATTTTGAGTGATTTTCGGAGTCTTTGATTGAAGGACTATTGCAAGGAGTTGTTAGGAACGTTTTGGAACTTCATTTGAAGGGTTGTAAGTCTTGCTAAAACTTAGATTCAGCTGAGATTTATTGTTTTTACTTGCTTATCTTTCATCATCCATCTATGAAAACCATGTATGCTTGTGTGATGATTTTGGATCTTGATATGCATATTATTGGCTAGTTTATTGTGATTCTGGAGTGATGGATTGATGGTTATGGCTAGGGTGATGATAGGATGGACTTATATGTTAGTTTAGGATGATTTGTATGCACGAAACCCATTCCAGAAGGAAAAATCGGGCTGTTCTTCAGTCAAATCGGCCGATCTGGCCATGATCCACCCGATTTTCCTCTCTGTTGCTCTTTAATTGATGAATCTGTATGTTGGGGTGTTAGGTTGTTGAAATCCTAGTGTTTATTTAGCTTAATTTAGCTTAGGATCACCTAATACTATCAACCTAAGTGAGGGAAGAGATCTACCCGATGATTTCCGATCTTAGATACCTAAGATGATGAATTCTAGGTAGTAGTGAGCCTCACAAGCCGCTATTGGATTGAGTGTGCTAGGATTATTGCTTGAGACTTACTTTTCCGAGACTTACCCGGTAAGGAGAGGTTTGCCCCTTAAGTAGTGTCCGGTTTGTGTAGAATTCCTAACTTTACCTCCTTGAGACTTACCCGGTAATAGGAGTTTGGTGCGGGATTAGTGAAGCAAGAGACCTACCCGGTAATTGCTTCCATTAGTGAAACACCCTTTCCCAACACCGCAACCTTATCCTTAGAATCTTTAGAACCTTGAGTCCAATGCTATAACCGGAAATCTTGACCTCTAGAATCCACTTTTCTCTCTTTTATCACATATTTTGTGCTTGTGTTACTTGTTTACCTTGCTAGCTTGAGTTGTTAGTTTGTTTTATTATCTTGATTGATTTGTGATCTTTGCTTGATCACCACAAAAACTAACCAAAAATATCGAGATTTTCATCTCTTTGTTCCTTGACCTTTTCTTAGACTAGATCCACACTATCTATGACCATTGTTTGACTTGATTTCACCTTAGTCTTTGTGTTCGACCTCGGAATACTATTCCTACTACAAATGTCCCGTACACTGCGGGTTCGCTAGGAGTTAGGAGAAATATATCGAGTTTAAAAATTGTAAAGCTTTTTGTGCTACACGTTTCTAGCGTAACACGTAACACATACCATGACCTGTTAGGAATATCGCTCAATCCGACTTTGGCAAGACGCAAACACCCGACTATGTGAATGGTGCCGAGTTACTCATCATCATGAGTGACTTGCCCAAACCTAATCGTTTCTTTCTAACACTTTCAGCCAACATCTCAACTTCACTTTAACTTGCTTTTTGTCACTTGCTTCCAAATTCCCGGATAGGTAAAGGGAGGCAAATATGTATATAAGGGGCTAAAGCATGGGCAAGAAGAAGAAGAAGAGAAGAGAATGAATTGCCTTAGTCATCCCAGGAAGAATGTGATAGAACTCATCATGTGGTGTCAACCTTCAAATCCAACATAATTTTGATAAAAACAAAGTATTAAACATGCTAGAAATTCAAATAAAGCATTTTGCAACTTAAACATATCATAAAACCTTTCGATCATATAAAGATTTTAAAACCAATCTGCAAATAGAATAATCATTGAGGTCATATCCAGAGAAGAAGCACAAAAACCTTTAAGTTAAAGCCATCTAGGTCGAGGTGTTCTGGCGTCATCCGAGGTGATCATCCTCTATCGGCCATGAACGTCTCGGTCGAGGTCATAACAAATTTTTTCAAACCAGTTTTCGACGTTTTTCT
This sequence comes from Fagopyrum homotropicum, assembly GCA_033239125.1. Lineage (NCBI taxonomy): Eukaryota > Viridiplantae > Streptophyta > Magnoliopsida > Caryophyllales > Polygonaceae > Fagopyrum > Fagopyrum homotropicum. The sequence goes on along the minus strand of BSWB01000005.1, from coordinate 89,446,303 downwards.
GAAATAGAACCCTGTAGGTATGCATGTAATGACAGATAAGCATATAAAGCCAAGTAAACAATAATATCTGAAAGAGTCATACAAACATAGTAGCAAATAAGTCACATAAAAGCAAATATTCCAGGGGTCGATCACAGGGACTAAGGTGAAACAAAGATCGGTAATTCAGGTTGTCAATAATAATCACGCAACAAGAAAAGCTATCAAAGATGAAGTAATAACTAGGTAAAGAGAATGCGGATTCTAGAGATTAAAGCATCCAGTTGTATTTTCGACTCAAGATCTCAAAGGATAACGTGGACAAAGATGAGGTTTGCAAAGGGAAGGTGTTTCTAAAGTGAGAATAGATCACCGGGTAAGTCTCACTACTCACTATCCCAAACCAAAGATCCTTTCACCGGGTAAGTCTCAAGTTACTAAGGAAAGAAACTATAATCTTAAACCAACACACCACCCAAGAGAATAGAATCAACCTTTACCGGGTAAGTCTCAGGCTAACTCTCAAAGTTGGGATGAAGACACACTCAAATCCCAATAAAGGATAAACTTTTATTACCAACACTCATGATCTTGGGTAAACAAACAAAGGAATCACCGGGTAAGTCTCATCCTAGGCTTGCGTTGAACCAGGAAAGGTATAACAAGGATAGGATTTGGCAAACTGAAACTCTCAACTTAGATAAGGTTCAGGAAAGGTTCACCTCGCTCAGTTATATTCCATCCCGGCCGAGATGTTCAATTTCTGACCGAGGTGTTCGTCGGTTAAGGTAAAGGCTCGAGCTTTCAGGGTCCGTTGGGGTTAAGATCATTCTATAATTGTCTTTCCCACAACTTTCAACCAATCACCCTAGAATCGCAAAAAAAATTTAGCCAACATTCATCATGATAAAAATAATAAAAAATATATAACAAAGGAATCAATATTCAAACAAGAAAACCTTAATACAAAGGTCTCAATAACTGAATCAATCAAACAAACAACAAGCGTTCCTCAATCACAAATCAGAAAAGACAACAATCAAACCAACTAAGAAAATCTTACAAACTTCCATCAAAGCCAACATCAAATATATCTTCATATCTTCCAAAATATAGGAGAATTATCTTCCAAAGATAAATTATCTTAAACAGATAATTTCCATAAAATAGATAATTTTCATAAATCCAACCCTTTATATAGGAGAATTATCTTCCAAAGATAAATTATCTTAAATAGATAATTTCCATAAAATATATCTTCATATCTTGCAAAATAAATAAGCCAAAAAGATATCTTCCTTCGAGAAATCTAGTAAAAAATATGTGATATTCACTTTCTAAAAATAGAAGATCTCAGCCAAAAATAAAGATCTCGTTATCCCGTCATCAGTTCGCCTCGGTCCAGACGCTCCTCAAGATCACCTTGGTCGAGGTGGTACTTTAGCTGGCCGAGGTGAATCTTAGCTGAAAGTGTAACTCTATAATGTGGTCCAAAATCAATCTTCTAAATCATTTTCATGCTTCGTGAGATCTTCTTATAACTCCTCAATACTCTATAAAGTAGCTCCAATAACTCCTTAGCTTCCTTAGCTCCATTTTTGGTCCAAAACGTGCCATTTTACCTACAATTACAACGAAACTAGGTGTAGACCTCGATTCTAGACATAACAACAATATAATCAAAGAATATACATCCATACATGCAGATTTATGAAGATAAAACATCCAAACCAATCCCAAAATATAGACTATAATGCATGATATTAAAATACCCCATACTTGTCCCTTGTTTGTCCCCAAGTAAGATCCAAATCTTAGATACCAGATAGAATGGATTATAAGTCATCAGAAAGATCAACGAAAAACATTTCAAATCCTTTTCGTGGTGTGCTCCACTCATAGATCACCCTAAGAGAATGCTTCATGGCAAATAAAATCAAGTTATGATCAAAACATTTTATAAATATAAGAAAGCTGTTCATCTTTGCATAAAATCATAGAATGCAAAATAAATCATATTTATTGAAATCAATCATGTATAATCCAGTTTAAACCACCAAGTCAATCAACAAGCTCGAGGTCTCAAGCGCTTCTAAAAGAGGTCAAGAAACGTGTCAGGGTGGGATGTATATAGGGTATGTGGTGCTAGAATCCGGGAATAGGATCTTTTCTTCACTTTCTTTGAATGACAACATCCTCCACCAATAAGCTTTGCCTATTTTTACTTTAATTTACTTTTTTGGAACATGGACAGAGGTGCACAATAACCGAAGCTTAGGAGATCAGCAATCATCAATTTCTCGAGATGCCTCAAACCCTTGATGCACATACCTTGACCTGTTAGGAATATCGCTAAATCCGACTTTGGCAAGACACAAATACCCGGCTATGTGAATGGTGCCGAGTTACTCATCATCATGATTGACTTCCCTAAACCTAATTGTTTCATTCAAACACTTTCACTTGCTTCTTGTCACTTGCTTCCAAATTCCTGGATAGGTAAAGGGAGACAAATATGTATATGAGGGGCTAAAGCATGGGCAAGAAGAAGAGAAGAGAATGAATTGCCTTAGTCATCCCAGGAAGAATGTGATAGAACTCATCATGTGGTGTCAACCTTCAAATCCAACATAATTTTGATAAAAACAAAGTATTAAACATGCTAAATTCAAACAAAACATTTTGCAACTTAAACATATCATAAAACCTTACAAGCATAAAAATATTTTAAAACCAATTTGCAAACAAAATCATCATTGAGGTCATATCCAGAGAAGAAGCACAAAACGTTTCGAAAACCTTTCAGTTAAAGCCTTCTCGGTCGAGGTGTTCTAGCGTCATCCAAGGTCTTCATCCTCGATCGGCCATGAACGTCTCGGTCGAGGTCATAAAAAAAAAATTAAACCAGTTTTCGACGTATTTCTAAAACAAAAACCTGTAGGTATGCATGTAATGACAGATAAGCATATAAAGCCAAGTAAATAATAATATCCGAAAGAGTCATACAACCATAATAGCAAATAAGTTACATAATACATCCAAATACCCCATACTTGGGACACATTGTCCCAATGGGTCAAGTATAAGTCTAAGGAATAAAAAAAACTCACCGAACCTAGCTGAACTGCATAATAAATAATAGAAATCCATGAAGCTCTAATCCTCGTCAGCTGGCGGTGGTGGTATGACCTAGACGCCTCGTTTGACAGAGAACACCTCGGTCGAGGTATTGTAACAACAACCGAGATGTATCTCAGTTGAACTCCGTCTTCTCAATTTCTCGAACTTATATCCTTCTAGTGTAGCTCCTAGTTGTGATCCTTTCTTAGAAAGTACCTGGTTCCTGTCTAGAGGGTGCAAAAACAAAGCGAAGCAAACTATCTAAAACTAAGCTAGAAAAGGGAAAAGAAAGCAATACCTGGGGTTGCCTCCCAAGAAGCTCTTGATTTAAGGTCGCTATGTGGGCCGTACGCCATCATCAAACATGCTGGAAGATGTCCTAACCCCATACTTCATCTTCATCATGGGGTGAAACAAAGGATTCTATCCAATGTCCCAAAAATGCAAGTGCATATCGGGAAATGAGTCATCAATGGTTAGATCATCCTTCTCGAGCAAGGTGGAAGGTAGCCGGCTGAGGTGATCCGCAACAAATTCTCGGATCCCTTCTTATCGCGAACCTCTAGGTCAAACTCTTGAAGCAAGAGAATCCAACGAATAAGGCGCGGCTCTGTATCTTTCTTAGCAAGCAAGTAACGAATAGCTGCATGGTCAGTGTAAACAATAACTTTTGCTTCCAATAAGTAAGAGAGAAATTTCTCAAAAGCATATACAATTGCCAAAAGCTCCTTTTTGGTGGTGGCGTAGTTCAGTTGAGCTTCATCTAGTGTCTTGGTAGCATAGTAAATGGCGTTGGTCCAGCCATCCTTCTTTTGTCTAAGTACCGCTCCTACAGCCACATCACTAGCATCACACATGATCTCAAAGGGCAAGGTCCAATCAGGAGGTTGAATGATGGGAGCGGTAATCAACGCTTCCTTTATCTTGTAAAAAGTATCAAGGCATTCCTGCGAAAATTCAAAAAAAACATCCTTGTTCAAGAGATTAGTGAGCGGTTTAGAGATTTTAGAGAAATCCTTGATGAATCTCCTGTAGAAACCTGGATGCCCGAGAAAACTACGCACACCCTTAACAGAACAAGGGGGAGGAAGTTTCTCAATAGTGTTGATCTTAGCTCGATCGACTTTATTACCTCGGTTGGAAACGAGGTGTCCTAGAACAATTCCTTCGCTAACCATAAAGTGACACTTCTCCCAATTCAAAACAAGGCTAGTGTCCTCTCAACGTTGTAGCATTAGAGAAAGGTTAGCCAAACAATTATCAAAAGAGGAACCATATACCGAAAAGTCATCCATAAATACCTCCATGATCTCCTCTATATACTCGGAAAAGATAGCCATCATACAACGTTGAAAGGTGGCACGTGCGTTACACAATCCGAATGGCATCCTCCGACAAGAAAATATCCCACATGGACAATTGAAAGTGGTCTTCTATTGTTCATCCGGATGGATAAGAATCTGAAAGAAACCACTATAACCATCTAAATAGCAAAAATGGGAGTATTGAGCTAACCGTTCAAGCATTTGGTTGATAAAGGGGAGCGAGAAATGGTCCTTCCGAGTGGCCATGTACAGCTTCTTATAATCAATACACATCCTCCAACCTATAACGGTCCTAGTTGGAATCAACTCGTTGTTCTTATTCGTCATAACGGTCATCCCTCCTTTCTTCGGAACTACATGCACCGGACTCACCTACTTGCTATCCGATATGGGAAATATGATACCGGCATCCAACAACTTAAGAATCTCCTTCTTCATAACCTCTTTCATGATCGGATTTGACCGTCTTTGAGGTTCCCGTGAAGTCTTATGATCATCTTCCATTAGTATCTTATGCATGCAAAAAGAAGGCTTAATACCAACAAGATCATCAATAGTATAACCCAAAGCCTTTTGATGTTTCCTCAGAACATGCATCAATTTCGATAATTCAGTTTTAGAAAGGGAAGCACTAACGATAATGGGATAAGTAGAATCCGGACCAAGGAAAGCATACCTCAAGTGACTCGGAAGTGGTTTAAGCTCCAAGACCGGGGGTTCTTTTTGAGGTGGATTTGTGCCTCCTCCTTCCAGTGAAGTGGACTTAGATCGAAAATTTGGACCTTCAGAAGTCTCAGTTGACATCATCTCGCTTGCTATCTAGGTCGAGATCCAAGGTGAGTGACCGAGGTGTTCTTCAGATAAGAACACCTCGCTTGGTCCAGAAAGTGCCTCGGTCGAGGTACTGGAAGTGGGACCAAAACCTAACGTGCTTTCTTTCTCCTGAATCAATTTATCAAATCTAGCTCCTGGATCTGCTTCCAATGCCTTCAAGCTTCGTGTATCTGCATCACAAGAGACATCTATACCGTCCTCCATTAAACTAAAACTAAGAACTTTTTCAAGAGAATCTTTAATAAGGATAAAGCTCACCAATTCTCTAGATTCTTCTTCATCATAGATGTTAAAGATGTCATCCTCCAGCGGCTCTCCCTTCATTGCAGCAAGCAATGCAAACTCCACATGATCGCCACCAATGTTGAATTTCAACTTGGCATTCTTACAATCGACGTTGCAACCAGAAGTTGCTAGAAATGGTCTCCCGAGAATGATAGGGATGGGATAATCTAAGGGAATGTCAAGCACAACAAAGTGTATAGGTATGTAGAAATTACCTAACTTGCTGGGCACGTCCTCCAAAATACCCACGGGATGGGTAATAGAGCGATCCACCATGTATAACGTCATCTTCACGGGCTTGGGCTCTCCAAGTCCGACTTTCTCACAAAGCTCTAGCGGAATGATGCTCACGCTGGCTCCTAGATCACAAAGCGCATCATATGTGACATCCCCAACTTGAATGGGAATGCAAAACGAACCGGGATCCCTCAATTTAGGTGGCATCTTCTCCTTCATTATTTGAATGAGCTCCGAAGACCTAAATGTCATCCTTACTTTACCAAAATCCTCCAACTTCCTCTTCCTTGATAGAATCTCTTTCAGAAACTTCTCATAGGCGAGCATCCTTAGAATGACATCAATAAAAGGGATGTTAATTTGTAGCCTATTCATAAGGTTTAGAAACTTACCAAAGTGCTTGTCTAGATGTGCCCTCTCCCTTGATTAAGGGAATGGAAGTGTGGTTTATAAGCACGAGGTGGAACATAAACTTCAGATTTTTCTTTCGCTTTCTGGGGCTCTATCTCGGTTGGCACCTCGACCGAGGTGTTCATCTGGTCGTGGCTCGACCGAGGTACTAGATCTACAGTCTCCAATCCACTGCGTGTTGTAATAGTCATAATCTGTCCCTTTGGCTTGCTCTTTGTCCTTGCTGGGAGCTTCCCTGGATCTCTTGGCACTTCATTCGCCTTGTTGAAAAATTGTTTCTCTAAGGCTTTTTGTGCCTTCGAAAATGAATTCATCGATGTCTCCATAGCGTTGAGCTTGATCAATATTGCCTCCAGCACAACATCTTTCATTGGTGGCTGGGACAAACTTGATGCAGGCTCCTGGCTTCTCAATGGAGTAGAAGAAGAAGAAGAGGGGGCATTAAGAGCATTTTCAACATGCGAATAAGGGTTACCAGAATTTTGTTGATTAGATCTCCAATTGTTGTTGTTGGAGTTTCTGTTGTTGTTGTTATAATTGTTATTCCTTGGCCCTTGATAGTTGTTTCTTCCTTGGTATCCACCATCTTGCTCCTTCTTTGTTTGAGCTACAAAAAGCTTATTTTCACTTTATTGCTAAGCGAGGTGAGTTGAGCTCCATTTGATGATGTGTCTTGGAAGCCAACTCTCCTTGCTCCATCTTCAACTCGCTGATGGGAATACTTCTCCATGTGTAAAGCTTGCTTTTCAATGAAATCCCAAGCTTCATCTATCGGCATATTCATGAAGGTGCAGGCGGAAAGTAATTGGAGCTTGAATTGAGTATCTCCATCCAAACCCTTGAAGTAAATCTCCAGCAACTCGATCTTTGGAATCCCATGATGTGGGCACTCCAACAAAAGGTCCTTGAACCTCTTCCATGACTTGGACAAACTCTCTTTGTCCTTCATAATAAAATCATTGACCTTTCCCCTCAATTCAGCGGTCTTGGAAGGGGGAAAGAACTTAGTAAGAAACTCCGTCATCATCTCTTCCAAAGTGTTGATTTTTCCAGCCGGAAGAGCTTGATACCAAGCAAGCGCCTTGTCTTTTAAAGAGAAATAGAAAGGCCTCAACTTATATTTGTTATTCTCCACTCTTGATGGTCTTAAAGTCTCCATCAGAATCTCATAGTTTTGCAAATGTTGGTGTGAAGACTCTCTCTCCAAACCTCCAAATTGACATTGTCGAATCATGGTTAGAACTTGCGGTCGAAGTTCATAATCATTCTCAGCTGGATCACCTAGGTTGACTCCTAGACGCCTGACTTGCTGTTTGGGGTTCATCCTCTGTCCTAGGGTTTGTGGAACTCCAACAAAAAGAACATCTCGGACTGGCATCCGAAGTGGTGGGTCTTGCCTCGGTCGAGGATCTACGATCGGACGAGGCAGAATTGGAGCCCTTAGAGCGGCCATATCTGCATTAATTCCTTCAGTTCTTGCACGGGTCTCTTCTCTCTCTCACTGCAGTTCTTCTCTATTGATGCGCAGTTGTTCCAATGCCTCCTTCAATTCGGCTTCAAGATCGCAATTGTCTTGATCAGCCATCTTAGCTTCTTTCAATCTTCTCTTATAGGTCTTTTCAGATTCGGGATCGTAAGGAACGATTTCCGTTCCAGCACGAGTTCTTCGCATAAACCTAAGGAAAGATCCTACGAAAACACTCAAGTAAAGTAGTTAATAGCAACAAGGGCAATAACCCTAAAAGACAACCAAAACCAAACTTGGTCTTGGCCAAGACCACGGCAACGGCGTCAAAAACTTGTTCGCTCCAAAAGGTGTATGCAAGCTTTAATATTTGTAACCCAAGATATGTGCCTGAACAATATGCGAACCCGCATTGTACGGATCAATTGTAATAAAAGCAAATTTTCCAGGGGTCGATCACAAGGACTATGGTGAAACAAAGATCGGTAATTCAGGTTGTCAATAATAATCATGCAACAAGCAAAGGTATCAAAGATGATGTAATAACCAGGTAAAGAGAATGCGGATGCTAGAGATTAAAGCATTCGGTTGTGGTTCCGACTCAAGATCTCAAAGGATAACGTTGAAAAAGCTGAGGTTTGCAAAGGTAAGGTGTTTCTAATGTGGGAATAGATCACCAGGTAAGTCTCACTACTCACTATCCCAAACCAAAGATCCTCTCACCGGGTAATTCTCAAAGTACTAAGGAATGGAACTATAATTTCAAACGAACACACCACCCAAGGGAATAGAATCAACCTTTACCGGGTAAGTCTTTGGCTAAGTCTCAAAGATGGGCAGAAGGCACACTCAAACCCCAATAAAAGATAAACCTTTATTCCCTACACTCATGATCTTGGGTAAACAAACAAAGGAATCACAGGGTAAGTCTCATCCTAGGCTTGCGTTGAACCAGAAAAGGTATAACAAGGATAGGATTTGGCAAACTGAAAAACTCTCAACTCAGATAAGGTTCAAAAAAGGTTCACCTCGCTCATTTATATTCCATCCCGGCCGAGATGTTCAATGACTGACCGAGGTGTTTGTCGGTTAAGGTAAAGGCTCGAGCTTTCAGGGTCCGTTGGGGTTAAGATCATTCTATCATCGTCTTTCCCACAACTTTCAGCCAATCACCCTAGAATCGCATAAAAAACTTAGCCAACAATCATCATAATAACAATAATCAAATATATAAGAAAGGAATCAATATTCAAACAAGAAAACCTTGACACAAAGGTCTGAATAACGGAATCAATCAAACAAACAATAAGCGTTTCTCAATCGCAAATAAGAAAATACAACAATCAAACCAACTAAGAAAATCTTACAAACTTCCTTCAAAGTCAACTTCAACTTGATTCCTTCCTTCCTCCCTCAAACTTCAACCTTCAAAACTTCTTTCAAAACTCTTCAAACTTCCTTCAGAAAATCCTTCAGAAAATCTTTGATCCAAAAATGGCTGAATTGTAGAAAAATCCAACCCTTTATATAGGAGAATTATCTTTCAAAGATAAATTGTCTTAAAAAGATAATTTCCTTAAAATATATCTCCATATCTTCCAAAATAAATCAACTAAAAACATATCTTCCTTTCAGAAATCCAGCCAAAAATATGTGATATTCACTTTCCAAAAAGAGAAGATCTCAGCTAAAAATAAAGATCTCGTTGTCCGGTCATCAGTTCGCCTCGGTCCAGACGCTCTTCAAGATAACCTCGGTCGAGGTGGTACTTTAGCTGACCGAGGTGAATCTCAGCTCAAAGTGTAACTCTCTAATCTGGGCCAAAATCAATCTTCTAAATCATGCTTCTTGAGATCTCCTTATAACTCCTCAATACTTCAGAAAGTAGCTTCAATGACTCTTTAGCTTCATTGGCTCCATTATGGTCCAAAACGTGCCATTTTACCTACAATTACAACGAAACTAGGTGGACCTCAATTCTCGGAAAGTTAGACAAAACAACAATAAAATCAAAGAATATACATCCGTACATGCAGATTTATGAGGATAAAACGTACAAATCAATCCCAAAATATAGAATATAATACAAGCTATCAAATACCCCATACTTGTCCCTTGCTTGTCCTCAAGTAAGATCCAAATCTTAGATACAAGATAGAACGGATTATAAGTCAGCAAAAGATCAATGAAAAACATTTCAAAACCTTTTCGTGGTGTGCTCCACTCATAGATCACCCTAAGAGAATGCTTCATGACAAATAAAATCAAGATATGATCAAAACAGTTTATAAATATAAGAAAGTTGTTCATCTTTGCATAAAATCATAGAATGCATAATAAATCATATTTACCCATATCAATCATGTATAATCTAGTTTGAACCACCAAATCAATCAACAAGCTCGAGGTCTCAAGGGCTTGCAAATGAGGTCAAGAAACGTGTCCGGGTGGGATGTATATAGGGTATGTGGTGCTAGAATTATGGAATAGGATCTTTTCTTCACTTTCTTTGAATCACAACATCCTCCACCAATAAGCTTTGCCTGTTTTTACTTTACTTTACTTTTTGGGAACATGGACAGAGGTACACAATAACCGAAGCCTAGGAGATCAGCAATCATCAGTTTCTCGAGATGCCTCAAACCCTTGATGCACATACCATGACTCGTTAGGAATTTCGCTCAATCTGACTTTGGCAAGACACTAACACCCGACTATGTGAATGGTGCCGAGTTACTCATCTTCATGATTGACTTCTGTAAACCTAATTGTTTCTTTCTAACACTTTCAGCCAACATCTCAACTTCACTTTCACTTGCTTTTTATCACTTGCTTCCAAATTTCCGGATAGGTAAAGAGAGGCAAATATGTATATAAGGGGCTAAAGCATGGGCAAGAAGAAGAAGAGAAGAGAATGAATTTCCTTAGTCATCCCAGGAAGAATGTGTGGTGTCAACCTTGAAATCCAACATAATTTTGATAAAAAAACAAAGTATTAAACATGCTAGAAATTCAAATAAAGCATTTTGTAACTTAAACATATCATAAAACCTTTCGATCATATAAAGATTTTAAAACCAATCTCCAAATAGAATCATCATTGAGGTCACATCCAGAGAAGAAGCACAAAAACGTTTCAAAAACCTTTCAGTTAAAGCCATCTCGGTCGAGGTGTTTTGGCATCATCCGAGGTGTTCATCCTCGATCGGCCATGAACGTCTCGGTCGAGGTCATAAAAAAAATTTTCAAACCGGTTTTTTGAAGTTTTTCTAAAACAGAATCATGTAGGTATGCATGTAATGACTGATAAGCATATAAAGCCAATTAAACAATAATATATCCGAAAGAGTCATACAAACATAGTAGCAAATAAGTCACATAAAAGCAAATATTCCAGGGATCGATCACAAGGACTATGGTAAAACAAAGATCGGTAATTCAGGTTGTCAATAACAATCACGCAATAAGCAAAGCCATCAAAGATGATGTAATAACAGGTAAAGAGAATGTGGATTATAGAGATTAAAACATCCTATTGTGGTTCCAACTCAAGACCTCAAAGGATAACGTGGACAAAGCTGAGGTTTGCAAAGGGATGGTGTTTCTAAGGTGCGAATAGATCACCAAGTAAGTCTTACTACTCATTGTCCCAAACCAAAGATCCTCTCACCGGGTAAGTCTCAAGGTACTAAGGAAAGGAACTATAATCTCAAAGCAACAAACCACCCAAGGGAATAGAATCAACCTTTACCCGGTAAGTCTCAGGCTAACTCTCAAAGATGGGATGAAGGCACACTCAAACCCCAATAAAGGATAAACCTTTATTACCTACATTCATGATCTTGGGTAAAAAAATAAAGGAATCACCGGGTAAGTCTCATCGTAGGCTTGCGTTGAACCAGGAAAGGTATAACAAGGATAGGATTTGGCAAACAGAAACTCTCAACTCAGATAAGGTTCAGGAAAGGTTCACCTCGCTCAGTTATATTCCATCCCGGTCGAGATGTTCAATGACTGACCGAGGAGTTCGTCGGTTAAGGTAAAGGCTCGAGCTTTCAGGGTCCGCTGGGGTTAAGATCATTCTATCATCGTCTTTCCCACAACTTTCAACCAATCACCTTAGAATCGTATAAAGAACTTAGCCAACAATCATCATGATAACAATAATCAAATACATAAGAAAGGAATCAATATTCAAACAAGAAAACCTTCACATAAAGGTCTCAATAACCGAATCAATCAAACAAACAACAAGCGTTCTTCAATCAGAAATCAGAAAAGACAACAATCAAACCAACTAAGAAAGTCTTACAAACTTCCTTCAAAGCCAACTTCAACTTGATTCCTTCCTTCCTTAAACTTCAACCTTCAAAACTTCCTTCAAAACTCTTCAAACTTCCTTCAGAAAATCCTTCAGAAAATCCTTGATCCGAAGATGACTGAATTGCAGAAAATCCAACCATTTATATAGGAGAATTATCTTCCAAAGATAAATTATCTTAAAAAGATAATTTCCTTAAAATATATCTCCATATCTTCCAAAATAAATTAGCCAAAAAGATATCTTCCTTCTAGAAATCCAGCCAAAAATATGTGATATTCACTTTCCAAAAATAGAAGATCTCAGCCAAAAATAAAGATCTCGTTGCCCCGTCATCAGTTCGCCTCGGTCCAAACGCTCCTCAAGATCCCCTCGGTCGAGGTGGTACTTTAGGTGACCGAGGTGAATCTCAGCTGAAAGTGTAACTCTCTAATTTTGTCCAAAATCAATCTTCTAAATCATTTCCATGCTTCCTGAGATCTTCTAATAACTCCTCAATACTCCAGAAAGTAGCTCCAACGACTCCTTAGCTTCCTTAGCTCCGTTTTGGTCCAAAACGTGTCATTTTACCTACAATTACAACGAAACTAGGTGTAGACCTCGATTTTTGCAAAGGTAGACAAAACAACAATATAATCAAAGAATATACATCCATACATGCATATTTATAAAGATGAAACGTCCAAACCAATCCCAAAATATAGACTATAATACATGCTATCATGCGGGTTTCTACTCGCCCAATTAATGGGAATCCGGCCCATTTAATTGATATCATGCAATTTTTTTACCAAAAAAAATAAATAGGCAAACCCGCAGTTTGAAACCGCGGGTTTCCTATTAAAAAAAAAGAAGAGTAAGAATCGCAGTTTGAAACTACGGGTTATTCATTATAACCCGCAATTTCAAACGACGAGTTTGGTCCGAACCAAAGTGCCTTGCTTTTCCCGTAAAATGTTTTGCTCCGTACCTAAATTAAGAAATAACTTTTACTTTCTTATTATTCCGGAAAAAATCCTGACAATAGAGAGGGTGGGAAAGTTAAGTTTATCGCCAAAACACTACACAACCACCTCGTGAGCCACATGAACGCCTACTTCCTTAGACTGTCTATAAAGAACAACTTCAAAAAGACAATTTTTTATTCGATTCTCAAAACCTTACTCTAATACTATAATTAAGTTTATCATATAGCATCTCATGTGTAATTGTCCTCCAAACTTTGGGTTCAATTACAAGTAGACTTGTACTCAATGTCTTATTATACCACAAACTACGTGTTCATATATTTACAATTGTCTCAATGATATTATACTCAACCTAATACATGTGTCCTCAAATTTTGGGTCCAATCCCGGCTGCATGAACCCGGAATCCAACTAGTTTTAAGCGCAACAATCATGAGTCCGAATCTGACCTAATCCAAGTCTGAGTGACAAGAAGCCCATCTATATACCAATCATTTCAGTTTCAAAGATTGACAAAACTTTAGTTTCAAACATGAATATATATATAAACAAGGTAAAAAAAATATGAGTTATTGCACTAGCCGGGAATCGAACCCGGGCTTACTATTCTACCACTAGACCACCAAAAATGAAGAGAAGAGAAAACTGATATGCAACAAAATTGATTTGGATTGTCATTATGAATACGCTTCTGATAGGATGATTAACCGTGATACTCCATATGTATTGATAAAATGTTTGAAGACGTTTACATGGGATTTTTTTTCTAGAAATATGAAGGAAAAAATATTTCTTATATTAGGTACGGCTTAAATTTTAATTTTCGAAGTAGGAAGGATATTAGGCTCTAAGCAAACCTCAGTTTAAATCTACGAGTTACAGGAAACTCGCAATTTTAAACTACGAGTTTTAATTAAAATGGAAAGAAATATAATCATATTGTTATAACACCTCAATTGGTAGTGCTTACCAAGCAACCACTAATGTAGTGCTTACCAAGCAACCACTAATTGTAGCCAGCCTTCTCTTTTTAATTTTTCTTATATTAGGTACAGACTAAAATTAATTTCTGGAGTAGGAAGAATATTAGGCTCCGAGCAAACCTCAGTTTAAAACTTTACAGGAAACTCATAGTTTTAAAATGCGAGTTTTAATTAAAATAGGCGGAAATATAATTATATAGTTATAATAGCTCAATTGGTAGTGCTTACCAAGCAACCACTAATGTAGTACTGGGGATGCATGTTCGATTTCAATGGGGCCTCAAATTTTAGCCGGCCTTCTCTTTTCAGTTTTTCTGACATAATACCGAAGGAAGTTCATCGGCCCACATCCTAGTCCAAGCCCATGAGATCAGCATTGTAATCTTCTACTTTCAGCTGTCATATCTCTGCATATATACCCCATATATTCATCATTAGAAAGTGTGCAGATTATTTTTCTCTCTATCCCTCTATATGGTATCAAGAGCCCTAGGGTAAATCCCAACTTTTTTTTCCGGCAACTCTCTGCACCATGGCCGCCTCTCTGCCCGGCAATCTCCTCTCCGCCGCTGCTCAAAACAATACTATCAACTTCAATATGCCAAATCTCACCATCAAACTCGACCTCCACAATTACACTCTCTGGAAGAATACAATTCAGTCTGCCCTCGAAGCGTTTGAACTCGATGAGTTCATATCTTCCTCTGCCGTACCACCCATGGCCACCATACCTGCCAACGGCGACATACCGGAGAAAGCTAATCCTGATTTTAATGCGTGGAAACGTAAGGAAAAGATTGTTCTTTTATGGCTGCGTATGACTCTCACAGAGCGAGCTCTCGCTCTAGTTGCTCGCTCCACCACTGCTCGAGATGCATGGACCACACTCAAAAAATCTTATCAGTCCCAGACCCGGGCTCGACGCATGGCTCTCAAACAACAACTTCAAACACTTCCAAAGGGATCTCTCTCGATGATGGACTACATCGAAAAGAAACGCTCCATCTCGGACTCGCTTGCTGACAGTCTATATGTCGTCTCCACTGAGGATCTCGTAAGCTATATATTGAATGGTTTGGATGCCTCGTATGGCCCTTTCCGCACTACATTTATGATGCGGACAAACGATCCAAATATTGACGATCTAGTTGGTCTCTTACTCTAGGAAGAGGAACGTCTATCTGTTGAAGTTACGAACACTGTTGTCCCATCTCCAACTCTACCATCTAAGCCTCTCTTGGCACCGCCTCCAACAGTAAACTACACTACCGGGAACACATCTTATTGGTTAACCAATTCTCGAGGTCGTGGGTGTAACACCCCAAATCCACGGGACTCGGGGTGCTACGGGTTGGGACCTCACAATGGGTCCCGACCCTTAGTCTGACAACAATTTCACCGGATCTTACAACAAGACACAAATAAAGGCAAAACCGAAATACAATTTTATGCAAATGATATGATCCCGAGAAACAACAAAAGACAAACTTCAGCCGAGTTCTCAACTCCAAAGACTCGAACGTCAAATGCATAACAACATACATGAAACAATACCCAAACACGACTCCACCAAACCCCTCCTAAAATGTACGGAACCCCGGCTGGCCACTCTTCTGGATCTCTCGGCCGCATACCTAACCTGCAAGGTAATCTACAACAATCGGTATAAAACCGTTAGCTAATATTCGAAGCATTAGGATCAAGGTGAAAGGCACAAACACAAGTAAATCATCATAAACACACAACATACGCAAAAACACACCAATCCGGTTTATTATCTTTATTATTATTAACTCATATCCCGTTCTAATTCAACTTTTTTCGTGACACGAGAATCTCCCAAAACTCGCCTCGGCCCCCATTTCCGGCATGGAACGGTACGGATGCCTCCGACCGTCTAACCAACACGGCTAGTCGCCAAGAACCTCCTAGCTCTACGCAAGAGCTAGGCAGTGATGTCACCGCCTGTTATCATACACTTGGGCCAAATAATATAAGGGTCGGTAGTCCTATTTCCGGTTTAGTTGTTATAAATAATAAAGAATAAACACACACCACCAAACACACATCAATGCTAATACAAGGAATACGAGCTAAGTAAGTCCGGAGACTTACCTTATTTTCACACTCAACTCACAACACTCTCGCTTCCCTTGGGAAGGAGTCCACAACCTGCTCACAAGAAGATAACTATATTAACAACTCGCTCAAGTCAAGAAGTTTAAGACTTCTACACAGATGATCTACGCGAGATCATTTGACTCACATCCTAGGACCGCATCCTAGAATCTCTCATGCTCACATCACACTCAACACAAGCTAGAAGTCCTTAGACTTCTAGACCCTATGATCTCGCAAGATCATAACCCATAACCCCAAGTAGGATAAACAAACTCCTAGTCCTCACGATCTCACAAGGTCATAACCATCACGACACATGCTTGGATACTCTCGTCCTAGTCACCACAATCTCAACAAACATAGAGCCAAATTTCAATCCTCATAAGCTCACAAGATCAACCAAGCACTCAACGCCTTACCATCCTCACACGATAATAACACCTCAAGCTTTATAACGATCATAAATCCTCAAAACTCACCTAAGGTTCATGACCACTACTTGGCATTCTCACTAGGTTATGCTAGATCCAACCTATCATGACACTAAAACAAAACATAACTAGATCAAGGGAAGAGATACTCACACCACGTCAAAAGACGTAAATCGATTAACGGATGTCAACTTGCACTCGTTCAGCCTTTACAGGGTCGTTCCTGAACCTAGCACCAATACTAAACAAATTTAGCTCGTACGCTAAATTTGATCGGAATATATATAATACGTATAACTCTAAGGAACTTGTTTAAAAACCGAGGTTAAAATCCCGCAAAACCCTTCCGGTTAAAATATGAAATTCTAGGAACTTGGTCATGAAACTACAAATAATACTTTGGGCCGTAAATCGAGTTTTCAATCCAACAAAGACGTAATATACCGTGAATAACAATATAAGAGTATCCCGTAACTAAAACCCAAGGTTAAAACTGTAGTTACATTTTCCGGGGAAACTATACAGTTTTTATAACATGGGTCAAAACCGCAATCAACTTTCCGGACCGTAAATACGGACTCAAGAACTTAAAGTCATTTTCCGAAATTAACCTTTTGTCAAAACCGTAAAATATATTTCAGCAGGGCATAAAATCAAATCCTGGAAACTTGGGCCATTTTCCCCAAACTTAAATCTACAGGGGTATATTCACATAATCTAGAAACATGGGCCATAACTACAAATTATAAAAATAAGGGTACATTCTGTAATTACTCAAGATTCAGGGGGCGATTTAATTAACCCCAAGGGTTTTGAAACCCGTTTGAAGGCTCGCTATTGGGGAAAGGGAGGAGAAAAAGCGGCGGCAGGCAAGGGGCGCTCCGGCAGCAAGGCAGTGGCGCAGGCTGCGGCGAGCGCCTCTGGCAAGCTTTGACGGCGACCATGGCGGAGCTCCCCTCTGTTCTCTGCAGTGAACTCTTCTCTGACTACTCTCCCAGTAGAGGTCTGAGGCCAGCTTCATCGGCCGGATTCCAGGCGTGCAGTCAACAGAGAAGGGCTGATCTCCGTTGGAGCTCGAAGGCGACGGCAGTGGGGACAACATCGAAGGGCTGAAGGCTCGCCGGGCTTCGGTGGTGTGAGGAACAGAGGGGCGAACTCAAGGTAGCTTCCGGGAAAAGGAAAAATAAACAGAGGTGGTGGCTGTGTGATGGCGAAGAGAGGCTGAGGGAACCAGAGGAGAGAAGCAGAAGAGGTCCGTTCAGTGTTGAATGTGCAGTAGGGAGAGGGTGGTTTCCATTCTTCTTTGTTGCAAAAGGAGAGGGAGATAGATCAGGGTGAGGCTGAAGAGAGGAAAAACAGGGGTCGAGAAGACTTCAGGTAGGAGGGTTGACAGGGGTAGCTAGGCGGCTAGAGGCAATGCACAGTAGGCTGGCGGGAGAAGCAATAATAAAGAATAGCATCACAAGCTTCCAAGATGGGAAGGTGAGGCCAAGAAGAATAGTCCAATAGAAGGGGAAAAAATAAAATAAAATAAAAAGTATAAAGTATAATAGAGTAAACTCGATCAAAAGCATTCGGAATGGGATTTTCGAATCGGAAACTTTACCGACTTTTTCGAAAATAATAATATAGATATACGCGAACGTTTCCAAAATATAAATAGACTCGGACTAAATATTTTACGTCGTAAAAATACCCTTTAATAAATTATTTGGGCTAATAAAATATCGATAAGAATAGGGAAAAAAATATCGAAAACGCGCCAAAATTTTGGGCGTTACAACAGATTCCCCTAAAAACAAGTTTCGTCCCGAAACTTGCCACACGCCGAACTTTTCGGTCCCTTAAGGCCGAGGTATGAACTCTCACACTAAGAAGGCTTAAACCTTCTAATCTATACACACAATCTTCTCAAACTACTACTACAAGATACATCACGTCATATAACACATTCTCGCACGGGACACAAACAACATATAACATCACACATGCTCATAATACAATTGTGGGAAGAACTAGGTCAAACCCATCGATTCTATCGAAGCTTCTAACTCGGCGTAAACTCAACAAAAGATATAATCGTCCGTCTTCCAACTAGCCTCATCTGTTCCTCGTCTGCCAATAGATCTTCATAATTGGAAACACATGAAACACCGGGTGAACACCCTCTACTCTCGGCGGCCACGCCAACCGGCAAACCACTTTCCTAACTCGAGCTAAGATCTCACAATGGTTCCGATAGATCGAAAAATTAACTTCCTTCTCGGGTCTTTCTAAATGCAGCATTTCCATTATTTTCCTTTGGATTTCTCTAACAAAGAAGATCGAACTCCCAATTGACACCGTTGGCTTGGATTCTTGTCAAACCAAACTTTGATGTTATTTTCCCCCCAATTCTTGTTGCAATTCGAAGTAACAAAGGAAGTACTTTACTCCATACTACTTCTACTAACACGACACGTAGGCTATTACTTTTACATCGCTCCTCACTACACGATCAAGACCTTGTCTTGAACAATAATTTGTACACCTCAAACCCATAATACCTCAAGGTAAATCAAAACAGTTGCACCAATGAATCCCCTTCTTAACTCTCCACAACTCTATTGTCTATTTCCGTCTCATTCAACACTTCATTGTCATCCGGAGGTTACCATAAATGGTGTCATACAACTTCTCTCTTCTTCGAGAGGAGACCAAAATATCTTATCAGGGCATTAGTAAGCCCACATGGAATCGCTACAACTCATAGTGACCATAGTTTGTCCAAATTGCCGTATTTGTAATATCCCAGTCTCAGATTCTCCATTGGTGACAATCTGACTTTAAATCATTCTTAGAAGAGACTACCGACCGTTGCAACTGGTCGAGTAGATCATATATCCGTTGTGTGGGATACTTGTTCTTCATTGTTATCTCGTTCAGCTCCCGGTAATCGATGTACAAACGGAGATAGCCGTCTCTCTTTTCGCAACTAGTGTTCTCCATAACCACTTCAAATCAAGAGTTTAAGATATAATTCTAACATGAACTTCAAATCAAGCTTAATGGCGAAATTCACCTTTCGATGCATTGTGAATTGTTCTATCTCGGGATCCCTCTTTCCCAATCAGTCACATATCGTAATAACCGACACAACTTGGTCCTACGCTTGATAGGTGGTCCACCCAAATCTGTTGGGGTGACGTCCTTCAACCCTTTTATTGCTCCTTCTGTAGGTACAATGTCGACAATCTTCTTTCGCAAGATCCTTCATCTCCTGAACTCGTGGAACTGGCTCGAGTCTTCCGACTCTTGAAGCCTTGGTTAAACAATAATTCACTTAATTCCCCTTTTCATTTCGAAGGAATGACAATAATAAACTTTATTGATCTCGCACATATGTTCAGTCATGGAAGTCCTAACTACGAGACTAAATCATGCTTTATAACAAATCGATCTTATCTTCTTCGCTTTCCTTGACATCCCAACATATGGGAGAAACTCTTCGTATTCTACATAAGCTTACACCATAAACATACTTTCTTCAAGTAGGTGTGAAAATTTATACTTCATTTTCTTATTTAACGTCAAAGCGATCGTAGAGGCTCTAACCTTAATCTTTCATGTACTACTTGTACATCTCATAATGACAACAAACTTCAAAACTTCGGTCTTCTCTTACTCTTGTTGGCCACCTTATGTTTCTCTCGGTATCCATGAACAACTTCACCACTGTACTAGCCTTTAGGCGAAATTCCCCAACCACAATCACTGAAAAATCCACTCATTACTCCACCAAGCACTAACATCATAATTCTAAGCTTGCCGCGTTGCCCTAATCTAGATTCCTCGTTTCACGACATGATGACTATGGCTTTGCCATGCGAGTCACACCACTTGACTTAGCTTTTGCTCGCGCGAACATGACATCCATTACCTTAGAACAGCATACCATACATCCCCTCATATATTCCCCCTTTATGCACAACAACTATAGAAGAATCACCTTCCTCTTTGTCTTTTCAGTCCCCCTTAGCCTGATCCCTGTCCTTCCCCATATGACAAACCCATGACCTAAGAAGGTCGCCAAAGATCGTTACAATCTCCTCCTCGGAGGTCTTGTCATAAGTATTTGCTTGAACTCGTTCCACATTATTTAATTAAAACAAATGCGCTTCTGTTGATGTACCTCCTTACTACTGACATTGATCCGCCGTGAATACTCCAAGCTCTTGTTACCTATCCTTCATGCCATTGTCTTGCCTACTCTTCTCATCTACGCTCATCAATAGCCATCCCGCACACGTGCGTTCTTGGTTGTCACCAATTAACTTATAACAGACCTTCTTCAATGTCAATGACTTACCATTCTTCTTACCATCCATGTTACCATACTCCTGAAGGCTACCCTCTCAGGGTACTTTGTCTTAAACTTCACTTGTTCATTTCACTCTTCACACCCTTCCTTAATTCTTTCTACGTTCCATGCTTCCTTCCATTTCTCTAAGATAACTATATCTTCTTGGGATCATCATTTATACACACTTCCTCCTTTTGGCGTTTCTTAGTCTTATCGTCATAACGGAAATCGGTCAACTCCACGTGAATCCCACCATGTCATTCTTCTCATAACTCTCGTAATGTTGACTCTTCACTTAATGGTACCTCGTAAGCTTAACTTACGGTAACTTACATCATTCACACCTAGTTCGATCACTTTTCTCATCTTGACTCCAAAGCTCAGGAGCGCTAAGGCAAGCTTCACTTCTCAATGGAACGTCACATTTAACCTTGTTAAAATGTATCCCTCTCCTTCTCGATTCGTATCTTTAGTTGTCCACGCGTCTTCTAGAAGAACTTAAGTCCGTTTTCACTATTGGTCTCGTTGTCGTTCAACCATGGCTTCTTTGGAATCACTTCCACGAATTAATGTTACTCTTCTTTCTTGTATGGTCCCCATCTCAATTTCCCTTAAGTTGTCTCGAGTTTTCTTTTACTTGTTTGTCGTTTGTTTACGTCATCTCTAATCCTCCTCTTTGACATCCTCTTAAAGGAGTACGAGAAACTCCAAGGTATTCGTCCGAACTTAACGCTCAAACTCGATACTTGAGCTTATTCCTCCTCGTAAGAACGTTATCCTATGCCAACAATATCGTCCTAAAGGTGATGATATCTTACTATCATCACCACCACTAATATATCACATCCATATGCTACTATATATAATAAGAATACGTATATAAGAATATGTAAGTCTTATGTCCACACCACCACTAATATATCACATCCGGAAATCCATAACAACAAAACAAGGTCCAAACAGGTATTATAGTCCATATATATAACTATACATATATATCAGGTCCAGCATGCAGATACAATCAATATAAACATATCTACATATCTACATATCTACATATATGCATATATGCATATATATAAATCTAATAAACTAAGCTGCCGAGATCCGCGGAAGGAGTGGTGGCCGTACATTCTAGCCCGAATTATGCATGTGATTTTGAAAACGAAAAGTCAGAACCCGTGGGATTCTGTTTATTCCTTATTCGGCCTTTAGAAGATTGCGAGTGCCATTGTTGTCAACCTAGGGCTCTGATACCACTTTTGAAACACCCCGAATCCGCGGGACTCGGGGTGCTACGGGTTGGGACCTCACAATGGGTCCCGACCCTTAGCCTGAAAACAATTTCACCGGATCTTACAACAAGACACAAATAAAGGCAAAACCGAAATAAAATTTTATGCAAATGATATGATCCCGAGAAACAACAAAAGACAAACTTCAGCCGAGTTCTCAACTCCAAAGACACGAACGTCAAATGCATAACAACATACAAGAAACAATACCCAAACACGACTCCAACCAAACCCCTCCTAAAATGTACAAAACCCCGGCTGACCACTCTTCTGGATCTCTAGGCCGCATACCTAACCTGCAAGGCAATCTACAACAATCGGTATAAAACCGTTACCTAATATTCGAAGCATTAGGATCAAGGTGAAAGGCACAAATGTTCGCCACTTAGCGTGCGTGCATATAAGCTTTAAATTTATAAAACTAGAAATCAAGCAAGCGAACCCGCAGTGTACGGATCGACGTAGTTAAGCAAGAATTCCAGAGTATCGAACACAGGGATTTGGGAGGAACAAATTCGATTTCAGATTATCAAGCAGGTAAATGTAAGAGCTTTGCAAATTATTGGGAAAACAACAATCCTAAAGATCCAAGTATCCAGTTGTGGCAATCGATTCAAGATATACTTAAAGATATACAGACATAGTTGAGATATGCAAAGGTATGCTAATGTAAGGTAATCGTACGGTGAAGTTCCAAAAACCTTATGTGACTCACCTACAAGACACTCTCTATACAGGTTATTGAGGCTTCAATATAGAAAGGTTCTAAAGGCAAGAATTAATGTCAAATACCCAAACTTGTAATCCAAGGATCAAGACTAACTTAACCGATTACGGTTGTGACACTCACAATCGAGGTAGAGGTTGTTGAGGCTTCACTACCACCTAGAAAAGGCAAGCCTAAACTAAGTTAAAGCACATCTTTAACTTTGGATTAAAGTAAAAGCAGGTTCGTAAACTTAAGAGAAATTACGGGTGGATCTTGAGATTTCACGGTCGTGGAACTCAAGAACAAACCGTGATTTAGGGTTCGTCGACGATTCTCTCTAACTCTCAGGGTCTAATCTATTTGCGATCGATCTATCATCATCTAAGCCACAACTATCAACCCTTCACCTTAGAATTGTTAAGGGTTTTTAGCCAACAATCATCATTATGATATCAAATTCAAGGATTAAAAGATTGAAAGATGAAAACTTCCGAAAACTTCCAATAAACTTCAAACCAATCTCAAAGTCACAATCAAGAACGAATATCGTTAATAGATTCAGAATAGAACAAACAAACACAATCTTAGGTAAGAAGGAAGAACGGGATGTCAATCCGTCTAAATCAAACCTAAACAAGAAGAGAAATCTTCTTGCGAACAATCTTCCGAATCTTCGATCTTCCGTCAATCCGGAAATCTCAATCACAATCTCCACCAAAGTGCGAGATTAGGGCAATTCCAAGCGTAAACGTAGGATGCGTTTATGCGGAAGCGCAAGCCTAAAGCGAGGTCGCAAAAGTCTCTAAGCGGAGGTCGCAAAAGTCTCTAAGCGGAGGTCGCAAAAGTCTCTAAGCGGAGGTGACGGAATCTCTCTTCGTCCGTCCTTTTATAGTGTATGATGAAGTAGCGGCCAGGCCCAATTTTTTAAAAGATCGTGGCTTAAAGTGTGGCGAAAAAGATCGCCAAGATCACGGTCGTGGAAGATTCCACGACCGTAATTTAGATCGTGGAATTCAACACGGTTTGAACACATGATTCCACGACCGTAGAAGTTGCTGGAATGAATCACGCTTCACTTGCTAGGGTTCCACGGCCGTGGAACTAAACGTGGAAAGTAGTACGGCCGTATTTTAGAGCGTGGTTTAGGGCAAGAACGTGATTCTTCCCTAGCCTCGTGCATTCCTGAAGTTGACACTCATTTTGCTCCTAAGAATGCCCTCAATCCATGGACATACTCAATCAACTCATCCTTGCTAAATTCCGTTCGGAAATGACTCTCAATCACCTATAATCAACATAAAGCTTGTGTAGACATCCATATCGACAATATAGGTAAACTAGCTCACAAATGCAACAATGCTCAATCAAAGACTATCAATATGAATCAAATACACTTAGAAAACGTGCCTAAAATATCACAATATTTCATGCTAACAAATAACCCCATACTTAACACTTGCTTGTCCCTAAGCAAGGTCTTTCAAAAGCTTTTAAAACAAGAGTTAGGATGAAATATGTGTACCTTCTCAAAGCAATACTTCTTTTGGATGAATGTGCCTTCTAAAGAATAGATCATTCTCAAATCTTGCTTCAATCGTTTATAGACTTTCATACACTTAATCAAAGAGTAAAGAGTAAAGAAAACTCATGAATCAATCAAACTTCCATACAAACATCATAACCCTTAAACATTATCAAAATCAATCATAAGAAACTTCAATTTAGATCACCAAGTCATATAACATTCTTTTGATCTTAAGGACTTCCAAAGAAAATGGTCTAGAATGTGGAAAGGGAAGGAAACTTTAAGGAATGTGGTGCATGAATCCGGGAAAGTGGACAACTACTCCTTCTTCTTCTTTTGCGGTTTCCGCAACACCTTCAACTTAGAGCTTCGCTCTCTTCTTTTCAATTTTCGACTTTACTTTTGGAGTTATGGACAAAGGTGCACAAAAACCGAAGCCTAGGAGATTGGCGTTTCTCAATTTTTATGAGATGCCTCAAACCCTTAGCGCACATACCATAATCTGCTAGGAATATCGATCAATCCGACTTTGGCAAGACACAAACACCCGGCTATGTGAATGGTGCCGAGTTACTCATCATCATGATTGACTTCCCCAAACCTACAATTTCTTTCTATTCTTTTGATTGCAAATAATTGCTCTCATGGCCCTCCCACATCAAACATGCCTTTTTCATTCACTTCTCCAAATTCCCAGATAGGTAAAGGAGGTCAATATTTCAATGAGGAGCTAAATGATCAAAGAAAGAAGAAAGAAAATATCGAATTGCCTTAATCATCTCAACAAGAAGTATAAGAACTTATAGTGTGATTTCAACTTCAATTTCTCAACATGATTTAGGTAATATTCATCACATTATGAAACTTGCAAAAGAGGTGTAATCAACTCATTTATTTCCTTTTCAATTCACTATCCTTTTAAGCATGCAATTGTCATCAAACTCAATTCACAAGTAGCGATTATCATAGAAGTCATCTCAATTCATTAGAAGCACAAAATTTTCAAAAATTTTCAATTTTTATTGGTTTTTCAAGTTCTTTTTCATGCAATGCAATAACGAAACATGCAACAATATAATGAACATGCAATGATAGTCTCGAATAGAAGCAAACATAGTGAGTAAGAGTTATTACAAACTTTTAGTCACACCCCACCCCATACTTGGGACGAACATTGTCCCTAATGTTCAAAAGAAAGAAAGAAAAGAAAGAAAAGAAAAAGAAACTCACAAAGTGGCGGTGGAGCGGCTAATGCAAACGGTCGTGCAAATCAATCACTCCGGCGCTGGTGGAGGCGGGAATGGAGAGAAGCTAGGATCATAAAACCGCCCAAACTGTTGGCGGTAGACGTCTCTCATCATGTGATCGAGGTCGTCCAAGCGTCCATCTCTAGCATCGGCTCGTATCTCCAATGCTCCTACTCTCTCCGAAAGACCAGTAGCCCAATCCGGCATCTGCTCATACCATCCCGGAGCCTGGCTGTACCATGCTGGAGCGTCGGATGTTGCTGGTGCTGGTGCTGGTGCAGATGGTGTCTTTGTAGCCCATGGAGGTGGAGCTCCATACCATGCAGGAGGTGTCTCAGCCCATGTGGGTCTCTCACTCACGCTGGCGCGGCGAGAAGACGAGCCTGAAGCTCTGGCGGGACGTGGAGAACGTCTAGGCATGTCGGGGGCCGCATCCGGCTGATCCGGAAACGTGCCAAACTCCTGCTCGGCTCCTCCTCCACCCTCAAACTGATCCCTCATCTCCTCCTCCTCAACAACGGGCGGTGGTGGAACATACGGAGGAGCTGCAATCCTGTTCGCATGCATAGCAGCGAACGTCTCCTTCCAATTATGGCGTCCAGCCATAACGGAGTACTCCTGCAGCCACTCAATACCCCTACCGGTCCTGCTCTCCCAAGGCATGGCCGCATAAGGCGGACCTCTATGTGTGGGGAAGATGAGCCCTCTAGTCATGAAGGCATGAAGTCCTAAGGGTACGACTGGTATATGGGTACAGGCAGAGAAATCAACACCCAAACTCCTAGCAAGGTGGGTAACTATCCCACCGTATCCAATGTTTCCCTTCCTCTTGTTCTTGAGCTTGCTCATAGTAGCAGCTAAGAGGGTGGCACAGTCAGCTCGGCGCCCATACAGCATAGAATACAGCAAAAATAGCTCATCCGTCTTGATCTTTTGGGGCGTCTCCGTCCTAGGAAAGAGACACTCCGAAAGAACACGGTGAGCAATCTTCAAGGCTAAGTGGTACATCAACTTAGCCTTGGTGTCAGCTGGTTGCCAGCGGTCCTCGCTGGCGTATATCATAGCTACCTCCTCCCAAAAGTCCTTGGCGTAAACGCCACTAGGAAAGCGACCGTTAACGGTCTCATGAAACCCGAAGAAAGTCCCGAACTCACGGATGGAAAAGTCATAGTTTCTTTCCATAAGACGGAAAGAAACGGTCCTATCTACATGGCTATGCTCGAAAGAAGTCACAACCTCCCTCGTAGTCTCCTCATACGCGTCTTCTCGGATAGCCGAGAAGACAATAAGTCCGGCTCTATCCAAGAGCCAAGTAAGGTCATCTATAATGTTGAGAGGAGCTAGATCCTCCAACAATAGGTACCTAGGACCAATCACAGCCCTCTCCTCAATCCTCTCGAATGCCGCGAGGTGATCCTCATGTATAGTAGGTACTCTAGGGCTAGGGGGTGAGGGTGATGAAAGTGAAGATGGAGGTGAAGGGGAAGAGGGTGGTGGTGCTCTAGAGGATGAAGAAGAAGAGGGATTACCCTTCCTCTTCTTGTTCTGGTCATTCTTTTTCTCTTTGATTCTCCCCAAAACTCCCCTCACAAAGTCCATCACTATCAAGAATCACGGTCTGTTCTAGCCTTTCCACGGCCGTGGAACTTCCAGAAACCGTGGTTTGTCTGTTTCTTTCACAAATCTCAGCAAACAACTCTCAATTTCAACAATCAGGCAGCCCTAATATAATTTCTTCCAATTTCAATCAGTTCTTCCTAAAATTTCTAACAAAAACGAACCAAATCGACAAAGATCAAGAGGAGTGAAAAAACCTAGGGTTCGGATTTTAAAATCCGAATTGCGCGTTCCTTGGTGAATTTCCGCTCGATTCGTCGCTTGGATCTTGTTGGTGGTTGAATTTGCTTCAATTTGGGAAGAAGAATCGTTGAAAACGATTAAGAAACGAGGATTTGGGAGAGGGTCGTGGATTCGGCGTTTTAAGGTCGTGGAAAAGGCTTTTGTGGAGTGATTTTTGTGAAGAACGTGGTTTATATAGTTACAGGCAAAATTTTGAAAATCACGGTCTATCGGGGTGTTCCACGGCCGTGGAATTGTACGGAACCGTGGTTTTGGTGATTTTTCAAAGGCTTTTGGAAATTACGGTCACTGTAGTTGTCACGACCGTGGTTTAGGCCGTGGAACTCTCTCTAATGCTCCAAAGTCCAAGTTTCGTCACTTTTCTTCAACATTATCCCTTCCTTCTCCTTTTCCATCGTTCCTGCATCCAAAAACACGAACATACCGGAAGGAATCGAAGGCAAAACAAAGCAAAAACGTCTAAACTAACCTAAACTATGAATCGAAAACTAAAACAAAAATGCAATACCTTGGGTTGCCTCCCAAGAAGCGCTTTGTTTAAGGTCCGTAGCTAGACCAATCTCGTACTTATTCGAGTGCGGTAGGCGCGAACTCTTCAGCTTGGAGTTCCGGCGTATACTTCTTGAGTCGTTGGCCGTTCACCTTAAAGCTTCCGCCCGCTTCACCCCATACTTCAACTGCACCATGGGGGAAAATACGCTTAATTAGAAAAGGTTCGGTCCAACGAGACTTAAGCTTACTTGGAAAGAGACGAAGCCTTGAATTGAAGAGGAGAACTTGATCTCCTTCTTTGAAGTCCTTTGGAATGATATGCTTATCATGCCAACGCTTTACTCTCTCCTTATAGATCTTAGCGTTTTCATAAGCGTTCAAGCGGAGTTCGTCCAGCTCATTAAGGTCTAGGAGATGCTTCTCTCCCGCTTCCTTCATGCTGAAATTCAACCACTTGATAGCCCAAAACGCCTTGTACTCCAACTCTACCGGCAAGTGACAAGACTTCCCATACACAAGGTTGTATGGTGTGGTTCCTATGGGAGTCTTGTATGCAGTCCGGTACGCCCACAATGCATCATCAAGCTTCAAAGACCAATCCTTCCTACTCCTTGAAACCGTCTTCTCTAAGATTCCTTTGATCTCCCTATTTGAGATCTCAACTTGTCCACTTGTTTGTGGATGGTAAGGGGTAGCGATCTTGTGAGTAACCCCATACTTAGCTAGAAGAGCTTTAAAGCACCGGGCAATAAAGTGAGAACCTCCATCACTAATGATAGTCCTTGGCGTCCCAAATCGCGGGAAGATGGTCTTGTTAAAGAACTTAACCACCACCATGGTATCATTGGTGGGAGAGGCAATTGCTTCCACCCATCTAGAAACGTAATCTACCGCCAATAGTATGTATTGGTTTCCACAAGAGGATGGGAACGGTCCCATGAAGTCAACTCCCCAAACATCGAAAATCTCCACCTCTTGGATGTTGTTGAGGGACATCTCATTCCTCCTAGAGATGTTACCTGTTCTTTGACAAGCATCGCAGCAAGAAACAAAGGATTGCACATCTCTAAATAAAGTAGGCCAAAAGAATCCGGATTGCAATACCTTTGCGCTAGTCTTGTTCGAACTAGCGTGTCCTCTACAAGGTAGTGAATGACAATGACGGATGACACTTTGCATCTCATCTTCCGGCACACATCGCCAAATGATGCCATCCGGACCTCTCTTAAAGAGGAGAGGCTCGTTCCAAAAGTATTCCCGGACATCCTTAAATAACTTCTTCCTTTGTGCGTAGGATAGTCTGGGTGGTATCTCCTGACAAACTAAATAGTTAACAAAATCAGCAAACCATGGTTCGTTACCTTTGGAGATCACATCGATGCACTCCTCAATAAGGTGTAGGTGTTCGTCCGGGAAGGAGTCGTCGATGGGTAAATGGTCGTCCTCTAGATGTGTTAGGCGACTCAAATGATCCGCAACAGAATTTTCTGAACCTTTCTTGTCGCGGATCTCTAGATCGAATTCTTGTAGGAGAAGAATCCATCTAATTAGCATTGGCTTCGCGTCTTTCTTCGCAAGGAGGTACCGGATCGCAGCATGATCCGTGTAGACAATCACCTTTGCACCTACAAGATAAGAGCGAAACTTGTCAATAGCATAGACAATGGCTAAAAACTCATTTTCGGTAGTGGCGTAGTTGAGCTGCGCTTCATCTAGCGTCTTGCTAGCATAGTATATGGCATGGGTTCGCCCTTCCTTTCGTTGTCCAAGAACAGCTCCTATAGCTACGTCACTAGCATCGCACATAACCTCGAAGGGAAGAGTCCAATCCGGAGGTTGGATAATGGGTGCTGAAATTAGAGCTTGCCGAATTGTGTTAAACGCATCCAAACATTCCTGCGAAAACTCAAAAACTACATCCTTCATCAATAGATTAGTGAGCGGTTTTGATATTTTAGAAAAGTCTTTAATAAAACGTCTATAGAATCCAGCATGTCCTAGGAAACTTCTTATCCCTTTCACCGAAGTTGGGGGAGGAAGTTTCTCTATGGTCTCTATCTTAGCTTTATCTACTTCTATCCCTCTACTAGAAATTAAGTGACCTAATACAATTCCTTCCTTAACCATAAATTGACACTTCTCCCAATTAAGAACTAGGTTAGTGTCTTCACACCTTTGCAAAACAAGAGAAAGGTTAGAAAGGCAATCGTTAAAAGAGGAACCGTATACAGAGAAGTCGTCCATGAAGACTTCCATGATTTCCTCTATGTATTCGGAGAAGATGGCCATCATGCACCGTTGAAAGGTGGCTGGGGCGTTGCAAAGCCCGAACGACATTCTCCTATAAGCAAACGTACCCCATGGGCACGTGAATGTGGTCTTCTCTTGATCATCCAGGTGTATCGGAATCTGAAAGAAACAACTATAGCCATCAAGATAGCAAAAATGCAAATGTTGCGCTAACCTTTCAAGCATTTGATCGATGAATGGCAATGGGAAGTGATCCTTCCTCGTTGCGTTGTTGTGCTTGTGGTAGTCTATGCACATCCGCCATCCTGTCACGGTTCGGGTAGGAATGAGTTCGTTGTTCTTGTTGGTGATGACCGTCATTCCTCCCTTCTTCGGAACTACTTGAACTGGACTCACCCACTTACTATCAGAGATAGGATAGATGATACCTGCATCAAGAAGTTTAAGAATTTCCTTCTTGACAACCTCCTTCATGGTCGGATTCAACCGCCTTTGAGGTTGTCTTGAAGTCCTAAAGTCTTCCTCCATTAATATCTTATGCATGCATAGGGAGGGTTTAATTCCTACTAAATCCTCAATAGTGTATCCTAAAGCTTTTCTATGTTTCCTAAGGACAACCATGAGTTCATTATGTTCATCTATGCTTAAATCGGAACTAACAATAACCGGGAAGGTAGAATTAGATCCTAGAAAAGCGTACCTTAGATGAGTAGGAAGTGGTTTGAGTTCCATTGCTTTCGGAGCTTCCAATGATCCTTGAGAAGCATCCGATGTCTCCTTAGAAGTTTCTAAGGGTGTTGAATGTGTGGGAGTAGAATCGGAAAAAGTTGAAGAAATGTCTCGATCACCCCTTTCCACGCCCAAAATTACGGGTTCCTCATGTCCTCCACGGCCGTGGTTTAGGGCGTGGAAGGGAAATACGGTTTCTCTGCTTTCTCCACAACCATATAACCCCCTGGAGTGGGACACGGTTTGGGTGGTGAGATCCACGGCCGTGGAATATAGTGTATGGCCGTGGATTCTCACATTTTCTGCCTCATCGTGGAGTTTTTCAAACTCTACTTCATGCATCTCTTCTTGTGCTTCTAAGGCTTCAATTGCCTCATTGCACTCTTCTTCTTCCCCTACATTTGTTAGACTCATAGTGATAACTTTTTGTAAAGGATCGTTAAAGAGAATCGCACTTACCTCCTCCCTAGACAACCCTTCTTCATCTTGGATATCGAATATATCCTCATCAAAGATTGGCTCCTTCACTAGAGTGCAAAGAACGAACTCTACTTTCTCTTCCCCTATATCAAAAGCGAGTCTACCATTCTTGCAATCGACTATGCAGCCGGAAATTGCAAGAAACGGTCTTCCGAGTATGATCGGGACCGGACTATCTGCAGGAATATCAAGCACGACAAAATCAATGGGAACAAAGAATTTACCTAGCTTGACCGGGACGTCTTCTACAATACTGACGGGGCGAGTGATGGATCGATCCGCCATGTACAACGTCATCTTCACCGGTTTAGGGTCGCCTAAACCGATCTTCCTACACAACGCAAGTGGTATGATGCTTACACTTGCTCCTAAGTCACATAAAGCATCATATGTGACATCTCCCACTCCTATGGGAATGCAAAATGACCCCGGATCCTTTAGCTTTGGGGGCATTTTCTCCTTCATGGTCTTGATGAGATCCGAAGAATCCGAACTCATCTTAACCTCTCCGAAATCTTCTAACTTTCTCTTGTTGGAGAGGAGCTCCTTCAAGAACTTGCCATAAGCCGGCATACCTACAATAGCATCGATAAAGGGTATATTAATATGCAGCTTGCTCATGAGTTCTATAAACTTACCAAATTGTTTATCTAGGCGCGCTCTCGCTCTAGATTGAGGGAATGGTAGGGGAGGTTTGTAAGTTGGAGGAGGAACGTAGACATCTTCCTTCTCCTTCCCCTTCTCTTTGTCTTTCTCTACGGGGACTTCAACGAACTTAGGCTGCGGATCGGTGGTAGTCACTCCGCTCCTAGTTGTAATTGCCACCACCCTTCCTTTAGGGTTGTCCTCCATCTTTCCTGGAAGTTTTCTTTGATTCCTAGGAACTTCCTCCGCATGGCTGAACATTTGGTTTTCTAAAACCTTTTGAGCTTTATCAACCTTAGAAATTTGATCATCAACCTTAATGATGCGGTTCTCCAACCCTTGTAGCTTTCCCAAAATCGTTTCCAACATGGGATCGGGCTTCTCCTTCCCCGAAGCGTTTCCTCCATTAGATGATTGCCCCTGGCTTTTCAAAGGAGTAGAGGAAGAGGAAGGTGGAGTTAGTGAATTAGAATTGGAAGGATAGGAGTTACCGGAATTTTGTTGATTGGAGCGCCAATTGTTGTTGCTTGAACCCCTATTGTTGTTACAATTGTTGTTCCGGTTGTTGTTGTTTCCATTCCAATTGTTATTCCGGTTGTTGTTCCGGTTATTGTTGTTGTTGTTGCGGTTTGTGTTATCGCCGCCATTGTTGTTGTTGCCCAAATATCCAACATCCTTGCCTTGTTGCTTTGGGAAGTTGGTCTTGATAGCCTCCTTCAACTCTTTGATCTCATTGTTGAGGGAGAAAATCTGATTTTGAGCTTCATGTGTGAGCTTTGCTCCTTGCTCCACACGATTTCCCTCCGCTTTCCGGTGGGAATACTTCTCTATGACCCTTGCTTGCTTCTCAATGAAGTCACAAGCGTCATCTTCCCTCATGTCCATGAATGTTCCACATGAGAGGGATTGGAGGTTGAATTGCGTTCCCGCATCCAGCCCCTTGTAGTAAATTTCCAGCAATGCAAGCTTGGATATGCCATGATGAGGGCAATCCAATAACAAGTCCTGAAACCTTTCCCATGATTGAAACAAACTTTCGTTAGACCTCATGGAAAATGCATTGATATTACCTCTAAGTTCCGCCGTTTTGGATGGCGGAAAGAATTTGGTGAGGAACTCCGCGGAAAGGTCTTCCCACGTGTCTAGTTTTCCACTAGGAAGAGCTTGGTACCAAGACAACGCTTTCCCCTTCAAGGAGAAGAAGAAAGGTTTGAGCTTATAGTTGTTGGTAGTAGCGTTCTTCGGCCTCATTGTCTCCATCATACACTCAAAGTTTTGCAAGTGTTGGTGTGGAGATTCAGCGCTTGTCCCGCCAAATTGGTTTTGGCGAACAAGAGTAATGACTTGAGGGTTGAAGCTAAACCCTTGTACATCATCAGCATCAAAATTCACACCTAGACGACGTGGTTGTTGTGTTGGATCCATCCTTTGGCCAAGAATTCTTGGCTCATCATCTACACGTTCGATCCTCGCATTCCTAGGCGGAATGCGGCGATTAGCAGCTCCCCGTGGATGGAAAGGATTCACATTGATCGTGGGATCAATTTCCTCTAACGGTGGCATGGAAGAATCACTATCATCAGCGGATGAATGGCTTCTTCTTCTTGATCTTGATCCCCTCCTTGAGGATTTCTTGCTCCCCTTATTCTTAAGGTCGCTTATTTCTATCCTCATTTGGAACATCATGTCTGTTAGATCGTTAACTTCAGATTAATGACGATCCATCTCATCCTGGAGAATATTCTCATTCCATTGGAGTTGAGCTTCTTTCTCCGCCAACTCTGCTTGAAGATCACGTTCGTGTTCTTCAGCCATCTTCTTTTCCTTACGCTTCTGCCTTAAAGTCCTCTCAAGATCTTGATCAAGAGGTAAGAGGTCTTCGGTGTTCCTAGACCTGCGCATGCACTCAAAAAGATATCAAATAACGAGAGCAAGCTCCCAAGCTTGACAACCGGCTACCGAAGTCGGCCTAGACCAAATCCCTGGCAACGGCGCCAAAAACTTGTTCGCCACTTAGCGTGCGTGCAAATAAGCTTTAAATTTATAAAACTAGAAATCAAGCAAGTGAACCCGCAGTGTACGGATCGACGTAGTTAAGCAAGAATTCCAGAGTATCGAACACAGGGATTTGGGGGGAACAAATTCGATTTCAGATTATCAAGCAGGTAAATGTAAGAGCTTTGCAAATTATTGGGAAAACAACAATCCTAAAGATCCAAGTATCCAGCTGTGGCAATCGATTCAAGATATACTTAAAGATATAAAGACAGAGTTGAGATATACAAAGGTATGCTAATGTAAGGTAATCGTACGGTGAAGTTCCAAAAACCTTATGTGACTCACCTACAAGACACTCTCTATACAAGTTGTTGAGGCAATAATATAGAAAGGTTCTAAAGGCAAGAATTAATGTCAAATACCCAAACTTATAATCCAAGGATCAAGACTAACTTAACCGATTACGATTGTGACACTCACAATCGAGGTAGAGGTTGTTGAGGCTTCACTACCACCTAGAAAAGGCAAGTCTAAACTAAGTTAAAGCAAATCTTTAACTTTGGATTAAAGTAAAAGTAGGTTCGTAAACTTAAGAGAAATTACGGGTGGATCTTGAGATTCCACGGTCGTGGAACTCAAGAACAAACCGTAATTTAGGGTTCGTCGACGATTCTCTCTAACTCTCAGGGTCTAATCTATTTGCGATCGATCTATCATCATCTAAGCCACAACTATCAACCTTTCACCTTAGAATTGTTAAGTGTTTTTAGCCAACAATCATCATTATGATATCAAATTCAAGGATTAAAAGATTGAAAGATGAAAACTTCCGAAAACTTCCAATAAACTTCAAACCAATCTCAAAGTCACAATCAAGAACGAATATCGTTAATAGATTCAGAATAGAACAAACAAACACAATCTTAGGTAAGAAGGAAGAACGGGATGTCAATCCGTCTTCTAAATCAAACCTAAACAAGAAGAGAAATCTTCTTGCGAACAATCTTCCAAATCTTCGATCTTCCGTCAATCCGGAAATCTCAATCACAATCTCCACCAAAGTGCGAGATTAGGGCAATTCCAAGCATAAACGTAGGATGCGTTTATGCGGAAGCGCAAGCCTAAAGCGAGGTCGCAAAAGTCTCTAAGCGGAGGTCGCAAAAGTCTCTAAGCGGAGGTCGCAAAAGTCTCTAAGCGGAGGTGACGGAATCTCTCTTCGTCCGTCCTTTTGTAGTGTATGATGAAGTAGCGGCCAGGCCCAATCTTTTAAAAGATCGTGGCTTAAAGTGTGGCGAAAAATATCGCCAAGATCACGGTCGTGGAAGGTTCCACGACCGTAATTTAGAGCGTGGAATTCAACACGGTTTGAACACATGATTCCACGACCGTAGAAGTTGCTGGAATGAATCACGCTTCACTTGATAGGGTTCCACGGCCGTGGAACTAAACGTGGAAAGTAGTACGGCCGTATTTTAGAGCGTGGTTTAGGGCAAGAACGTGATTCTTCCCTAACCTCGTGCATTCCTGAAGTTGACACTCATTTTGCTCCTAAGAATACCCTCAATCCATGGACATACTCAATCAACTCATCCTTGCTAAATTCCGTTCGGAAATGACTCTCAATCACCTATAATCAACATAAAGCTTGTGTAGACATCCATATCGACAATATAGGCAAACTAGCTCACAAATGCAACAATGCTCAATCAAAGACTATCAATATGAATCAAATACACTTAGAAAACGTGCCTAAAATATCACAATATTTCATGCTAACAACAAACACAAGTAAATCATCATAAACACACAATATACGCAAAAACACACCAATCCGGTTTATTATCTTTATTATTATTAACTCATATCCCGTTCTAATTCAACTTCTTTTGTGACACGAGAATCTCCCGAAACTCGCCTCGGTCCCCATTTCCGGCATGGAACGGTACGGATGCCTACGACCGTCTAACCAGCACGGCTTGTCGCCAAGAACCTCCTAGCTCTACGCAAGAGCTAGGCAGTGATGTCACCGCCCGTTATCATACACTTGGGCCAAATAATATAAGGGTCGTTAGTCCTATTTCCGGTTTAGTTGTTATAAATAATAAAGAATAAACACACACCACCAAACACACATCAATGCTAATACAAGGAATACGAGCTAAGTAAGTCCGGAGACTTATCTTATTTCCACACTCAACTCACAACACTCTTCCTTCCCTTGGGAAGAAGTCCACAACCTGCTCACAAGAAGATAACTATATCAACAACTCGCTCAACTCAAGAAGTTTAAGACTTCTACACAAATGATCTACGCGAGATCATTTGACTCATATCCTAGGACCGTATCCTAGAATCTCTCATGCTCACATCACACTCAACACAAGTTAGAAGTCCTTAGACTTCTAGACCCTATGATCTCGCAAGATCATAACCCATAACCCAAAGTAGGATAAACAAACTCCTAGTCCTCACGATCTCACAAGGTCATAACCATCATGACACATGCTTGGATACTTCGTCCTAGTCACCACAATCTCAACAAACATAGAGCCAAATTTCAATCCTCATAAGCTCACAAGATCAACCAAGCACTCAACGCCTTACCATCCTCACACGATAATAACACCTCAAGCTTTATAACGATCATAAATCCTCAAAACTCACCTAAGGTTCATGACCACTACTTGGCATTCTCACTAGGTTATGCTAGATCCAATCTAGCATGACACTAAAACAAAACATAACTAGATCGAGGGAAGAGATACTCACACCACGTCAAAAGACGTAAATCGATTAACAGATGTCGATTTGCACTCGTTCGGCCTTTACAGGGTCGTTCCTGAACCTAGCACCAATACTAAACAAATTTAGCTCGTACGCTAAATTTGATCGGAATATATATAATACGTATAACTCTAAGGAACTTGTTTAAAAACCAAGGTTAAAATCCCGCAAAACCCTTCCGGTTAAAATATGAAATTCTAGGAACTTGGTCATGAAACCGCAAATAATACTTTGGGCCGTAAATCGAGTTTTCAATCCAACAAAGACGTAATATACCGTGAATAACAATATAAGAGTATCCCGTAACTAAAACCCAAGGTTAAAACTGTAGTTACATTTTCCGGGGAAACTATACAGTTTTTATAACATGGGTCAAAACCGCAATCAACTTTCCGGACCGTAAATACGGACTCAAGAACTTAAAGTCATTTTCCGAAATTAACCTTTGGTCAAAACAGTAAAATATATTTCAGCAGGGCATAAAATCAAATCCTGAAAACTTGGGCCATTTTCCTCAAACTTAAATCTGTAGGGGTATATTCACATAATCTAGAAACATGGGCCAAAACTACAAATTATAAAAATAAGGGTACATTCTGTAATTACTCAAGATTCAGGGGGCGATTTAATTAACCCCAAGGGTTTTGAAACCCGTTTGAAGGCTCGCTATTGGGGAAAGGGAGGAGAAAAAGCAGCGGCATGCAAGGGGCGCTCCGGCAGCAAGGCAGTGGCGCAGGCTGCGGCGAGCGCCTCTGGCAAGCTTTGACGGCGACCATGGCGGAGCTCCCCTCTGTTCTCTGTAGTGAACTCTTCTCTGACTGCTCTCCCAGTAGAGGTCTGAGGCCAGCTTCATCGGCCGGATTCCAGGCGTGCAGTCAATAGGGAAGGGCTGATCTCCGTTGGAGCTCGAAGGCGACGGCAGTGGGGACAACATCGAAGGGTTGAAGGCTCGCCGGGCTTCGGTGGTGTGAGGAACAGAGGGGCGAACTCAAGGTAGCTTCTGGGAAAAGGAAAAACAAACAGAGGTGGTGGTTGTGTGATGGCGAAGAGAGGCTGAGGGAACCAGAGGAGAGAAGCAGAAGAGGTCCGTTCAGTGTTGAATATGCAGTAGGGAGAGGGTGGTTTCCATTCTTCTTTGTTGCAAAAGGAGAGGGAGATGGATTAGGTTGATGCTGAAGAGAGGAAAAGCAGGGGTCGAGAAGACTGCGGGTACGAGGGTTGACAGGGGTAGCTAGGCAGCTAGAGCCAATGCACAGTAGGTTGGCGGGAGAAGCAATAATAAAGAATAGCAGAACAAGCTTCCAAGATGGGAAGGTGAGGCCAAGAAGAACAGTCCAATAGAAGGGGAAAAAATAAAATAAAATAAAAAGTATAAAGTATAATAGAGTAAACTCGATCAAAAGCATTCGGAACGGGATTTTCGAATCGGAAACTTTACCGACTTTTTCGAAAATAATAATATAGATATACGCGAACGTATCCAAAATATAAATATACTCGGACTAAATATTTTACGTCGTAAAAATACCCTTTAATAAATTATTTGGGCTAATAAAATATCGATAAGAATAGGGAAAAAAATATCGAAAACGCACCAAAATTTTGGGCGTTACAGTGGGCAGCCTTATTCGGGTCCCTCTGATCGTTCCTTATCACGATCTGGATCTGGCCATTCTTCTCGCAATGAACCTGTTGTTGACACTAACGGCAGCCCTCGTATGCCCTGCCAAATCTGTGGCGGTACCAATCACCGAGCCCTTAACTGCTGGAACTGCCTGAATGAGACTGAGTACCCTCCTCGTCGTAGAACCAACAAATACACTAGCCCCAATAATTCTGGTGCATCTCAATCTCAAATGCCACCCCGTAGTGCCAACATTGTCCACTACTCTCCACCGTCCTCAGTCGTCGATCCCTCATGGTACTTCGACACGGGCGCAACAGACCATGTGACTTCTCAGTTTGAAAATCTGCAGGTGTCGGAGCAATTTCATGGCCAGGATCGCCTCCAAGTTGGGAACGGTAACAAGTTGTCTATTTCTAATATCGGTCATGCTACTTTACCTGCTTTGCGGCATTCTATTAAACTAACCAACATTTTACATGTACCAACCATTACCAAAAACTGACTTAGTGTTGCCAAACTTACCCGTGACAATAAACTAACAAGTTGTCTATTTCTAATATTTCGCGGAACCCTTGAGAATGGCCTCTACCGTCTCCATCCTCCACCATCGATTCCTTCGTCGCCACAAGTGTTATTGAGCTCACGTGCACCTCTAGAAGTTTCGCATCATCGGCTTGGTCATCCCCATGAGTCGGTTCTACGTTCTTTAGTTTCAAAATTTCAGCTTCTTGTTTCTTTTAATAAACTCCCACCTGTGTGTGGTGCTTGCCAATTGGGAAAAAGCCATAGAAGTCATCTTCCTATGTCTCATATTGTGTCTGACAAACGTTTTGATTTAATCTATTCTGATGTATGGGGACCCTCTCCTACACCTTCACTAAATGGTTCTCGTTACTTTGTCTTATTCATTGATGACATGTCCAAATTTGTCTGGATTTACTTTATGACACATAAATCACAAGTTCGAGACATCTTTATCGCCTTTCATACAATGATCAAAACACAGTTTGGTGTTTCAATCAAATCGGTTCAATCTGATGGTGGTGGTGAATACCGATCTCTTCTACAATTTTTCACCTCAAATGGCATTCTCCATCGCATATCTTGTCCACACACTCAAGAACAAAATGGCACCGCCGATCGTCGCAATCGAATTGTTATTGAAAAAGGTCTCTCTCTTCTAGCACATGCTCACTTACCACATGTTTTTTGGGAGCATTCATTTCACACAGCTATATACCTCCATAACCGAACCATCACACCATCTCTTGCCCATCGTTCACCATACCAAGTCCTCTACAATCGGTCTCCCGACTATCACTTTCTCAAGTCCTTCGGATGCTTATGTTATCCATTCCTTTGCCCATACAATTCTCACAAAATTGACTTCCGCTCACTTCCTTGCATCTTTCTTGGCTATAGTCCCAAACACAAAGGCTATCTATGTTACCATCTCGCATCCTCGCGCTTATACGTGGCTCAACATGTGGCTTTTGACGAAACCTCCTATCCATACCCATCCCTCTACAAATCAGCCCAACAATTACCCCCTGCACCCACACCAAGCAGTCAACTGAATGACCTCCTACACTTTGCTACACATTCCCCGTCATCACCCACCCTTACAACTCACCCACCTACTATTCCACTTTCTTCCAATGTAGTACCCTCCCCTCTCTCCCCTACCAACTCCATAACATCTCCATCCTATAGTCCCTCACCATCACCCGTCCCTCCACCTCGACGCAGTGGTCGCACTACCGTCCTACCCCCCCCCCCCCCCCCCGTATGCGTGATTACGTATGTAACCTAACCGAACCCACTGTCCCCGTAGAGCCAAAGACCTACCTACAAGCATCCAAACACCCGGAATGGAAAACTGCAATGCAGGACGAGTATGAGGCCCTTATTCGAAACAACACTTGGAATCTCGTTCCCTTACCTAATGGCACTAACGTTGTTGGTTGTAAATGGGTGTACAAGATAAAAACTAATGTGGATGGCAGTATTCAACGGTATAAGGCACGTCTTGTTGCCAAAGGCTTCCATCAAGCGGAAGGGATTGACTATTTCGATACATTCAGCCTCGTCATCAAGCCTACCACCATACGTCTTGTGCTCTCTATTGCTCTTTCTCGAGCATGGTCAATTCGTCAACTCGATGTCAACAATGCGTTCTTGAATGGTGACTTAAATGAATCTGTTTATATGCAACAACCCCCTGGCTTTGTTAACAATTCATGTCCCACTCATGTCTGTCAACTCCGCAAGGCTATCTACGGTCTCAAGCAAGCGCCTCGGGCGTGGTTCAACAAGCTCAAAACCTTCTTCACCACCCACGGATTTCGCGCATGCCACTCTGATACTTCTTTATTTGTGCACCACACGCCTACTGATATCATTTATGTCCTTGCCTATGTTGATGACTTGGTTTTTACAGGTTCTAATGCCGCCTTTGTTGATTGCATCATCACTACAATGCACAAAGCCTTCTCTATCAAAGACTTAGGCCCGTTGAATTTTTTCCTTGGCCTGCAAGTGAGTAGACATGGCCACAGTATTTTATTGAATCAAACAAAATATATCAATGAGGTGCTCCATCGGGCTAGAATGCACGACAGCAACCCGATTCGGTCCCCAGCCGACTCAGCTTCTCGTCTCACTCTTGATGGAGACCCAGTTGAAGACCCTCGACTATACCGTCAAATAGTTGGTTCCCTACAGTATATCACTATTACCCGTCCTGAGCTATCATTTGCAGTTAACAGAGTATGCCAATTCATGCACTCCCCCTGTGTACCCCATTGGCAAGCCGTTAAACGTATACTTCAATACTTGAAAGGTACATCTTCTCATGGCCTCATCTTACGTCCCACAACCACTAGCACTCTGACTGCATATAGTGACGCTGGTTGGGCTACCGATCGGACCGATTTTCGATCCCAATACGGATTTGCCATTTATTTAGGTGATAACCTCATCAGTTGGATGTCTCGGAAACAACGAGTAGTTGCACGATCCAGCACGGAGGCCGAATACCGTGCTCTTGCTAATACAACTGCTGAACTAATGTGGATAGTACATTTGCTCAGTGAACTACAGGTTCCTCTTCATACACCACCTCGCATTCTCTGCAACAACATTGGCGCACAATTCTTATCAGCAAATCCAGTTGTCAGTTCTCGCTCAAAGCACATACACTTAGACTATTTCTTTGTTCGAGAACAAGTTGAAGATCGCAACCTCGTTGTCCAACACGTCTCATCCTCGGCGCAGGTCGCCTATATCTTCACCAAGCCCCTCGGCTCCAGTCGCTTCATTGAACTAAGGTCCAAGCTTCAGGTCGCATACCGTCCTTCTTCTTGCGGGGGGGGGGGGGGGTAATACCGAAGGAAGTTCATCGGCCCACATCCTAATCCAAGCCCATGAGATCAGCATTATAATCTTCTACTTCCAACTGTCATATCTCTGTATATATACCCCATATATTCATCAATAGAAAGTGTGCAGATTATTATTCTCTCTATCCCTCTATATGACTAAAATTATGTTGGGAATATTTATAACAAAGAAATGAAGAACATGTGAATAGATGGAAAATAGATTAATTCAAAATAATCAAGAACAAATTAGATAACATCTGGAATTCAGAAAAGGTCAACATAATTTCGATAAACCTTGCTGTCAAGGGTCCATTTTTTTTATTATAAAACATGAAAATCATGTCAAATAGGTCTTTAGATAATCTTGTATAAACAAAATTGGCTTAAATCTGACAAGCAACTTTGTGGATGTATTGAGCTATTTTAAGGTGCAACTTTTGCTTTACATGCTTAACATATTCAAGACAAAAGGTCATAATTAACCCAGGTAAAACAAAACCGCAAACAAATTTCATATACTTCTCAACGTTTATATATGTTTTTGGATCAAAATCCATAAACAAACCCCCCGAGCCAAGAACAAATCGATGTAGTCAAATTCAGAAAGAGCAAACTGAGGCAAAATAAAACATATTTTATTCATCAAGCTTACTATTTCTAATTGCGCGGACACAACAAATGCTCACTCCGCATGCCTCCCGGGGAGTTGCGTGCATTGTCGAATTAGTTTTAGACGTGTTAGAATAGAGAACCGAAATTGTCAAAGTAGTTTTAGACATGTTAGAATAGAGAACTAAAATTGTTGAATTAATGCCTTATTTAACTTTAATAAGTTTTAGTCATTTTAAGAATACAATACCGAAATTTTAGAAATAATACATTATTTTAGTTTAATTATGATCTTATGGATATTACCGTGCAACCGGTACCGATTTTTCATCCAAATTTGAGCTCCATGGATATTTTTCGAACAAAGAAAACTTATTGGCTTGGGATCGGTATGTAGAGAACTCAATGAATATGGTATTGGTCATACACAAATCTTGGTTAGATAGACAGGGTTCGTATCTTACAATTGGCATGTGATAGACACGGAGGATCTAGAAAGGAGAAAGATATTGTTCCCGATCATGTTCCAAGTTCTATCGAGAAAAAAAAATTGAAAAAATGTATGTGCAAGTTTCAACTTTAGGGGGCACAACTTGAAGAAGAAAAATGGACACTGAGGGTTGTATGTGGAGTCCACAACCACATAATTCCCTCGGTTATAAGGGGTCATGCATATGTCGGACGTTTGACTGTCACGCATGTTTGAAAGGTGGACCATGAATTGGTTTCCGGGTTAAAACCGAGGCATATTTTGAAGTCCGTGTGATTAGAGGATCTTAAAAATGTCTCAAACATCCGAAAAGTTTACAATACCGGTTTCAAGATTAGGATGGAATAAGCCGAAGGAAGAGGGTCATTACAACAAGCACTTCATACGTTGACGCAAAGCAGATATTATGTGAACACAAAGAGATGTCCAGACTCCGATGAGGTGGTTGATTTATTTATTCACATCCCGATTCGAGGCATTTTCTCAACAGACCAATAAGTGAGTACCACGGCTTGTTTTTACTTTGTTTCATAAACTCAAACATCTTCTCGCCATAATTTTTACTCACCCCTTTGTATTACTTGTAGATACAATATGTCATTGTTGGAGATCGTCGGCATCACAAGCACAAAGAAGGCATTCGCAATTGTCTTTGTATTCGTGGCAACAAATATCACTACGAGTAGGCTTCGAGGAGGGTCCGTTATTGGTTCTATGGAAAAATCTCGGAGGTGATTGCTACCAATTGTGAGCTAGGTATTATAAGTTTCCTAAGGGTAGTATTTCCCGAGGTAAAACATATATTGTGCATGTTCCATATAAAGTACAACGTTGTAAATAGAGCGCGTGTCATATTGGGCTCTAAGGAAGTAGAAGTCGTCTTCATGTCCCAATGTCATGCCTTGTTTGAGTCAAGATCCAATGAAATATGCAAATGACGTTTGATGGAAATGAACAACAATTGGAATTCATATCCGAGGTCAATGAACTACCTTGAGATGACTTGGCTCACCCCATACAAGGAGGCAATCATTCGAGCTTGGTGTGACCTATATCATTATTTTGTCTAGACGTGGTCTTGGATGTCCCCGGGGTCCAAAAGGGGAAAAAGCAATGGATGCAGAAGCTACACCCAAAGAGTTTACTCTAACTAGTAGGCTATGCCGTAAAGGGAAATAATCAGTGGATGCGGATACTACACCTGATGATGGAGAATTTCATTGGAAAGAAGGGGAATTTCAGAAGCTCATGGATCAATATGTATTGAGGGAGAGGAAAGTACTAGGAGACGGCCCTTGAAGATATAGAGTCATTTCCATGGTTTTGGATTTCTCAGACGATGATTACTTGATTATACGGAAGGATATGGTTATGGAGCTAAACCTGAGGATGATGTGGGAACATCTCCAACACCAACACAAGGATCAGTGACACGTTCAAAGGCTAAGACATTAAAGAGCAAACCAAAAACACCTTCACCTTATTCGGATTCAATTCTGGATGGAGCGATCACAAGGTCAAGAGCAAAGGCGATTCAAGATGAAGTTACGAGCATACTCATGACATGTACGCTCAAGGAAACTCTTGTCACTCTCAAGAGATCCTTGGTAACATTATTAACTGTTATAGAAGAGCCAAGG
The DNA here is from genome assembly GCA_033239125.1 of Fagopyrum homotropicum. Taxonomy (NCBI): domain Eukaryota; kingdom Viridiplantae; phylum Streptophyta; class Magnoliopsida; order Caryophyllales; family Polygonaceae; genus Fagopyrum; species Fagopyrum homotropicum. The sequence continues at coordinate 89,401,718 of BSWB01000005.1, read as the reverse complement.
CTCGACCAAGAATATCCACCAAGCAAGGAAGAAGGATAAGGGAAAGGAAGAGTTCCAGGGGAAGAAAATTGACCGATTTCCAAATAAATCGACCAATTTTCCTTTAGGAAATATCGAACGATTTCTTATTGCCAATTTCTTTCATTGGAACGAGATTGCAAAAGATCCGGCCATGATCTTCTATCTTTTGGCGATTCTATCTTGTTTTAATTCCTTAAAGCTTTCAAATTATTTTAAGGAATTATTAGTTTCTATCTTTTAGATTTTATATCTTATATATTTCAAAGATATCTTTGCAAGATTATCTTTAAATATATTTTCCTAGTTTTAGTATGTTTAATCTCCCTTACAAATAGACTTAGTGGGGGAGATTGTTTAGTAGAATAGATTTTATATATTTCCACATAATTTGTGAGACTTGCAACTTCACTTACGAAGTTTGTGTTTTATTCATAAAACCATTCAATAAATAAAGACAGCTTTTGATTGAATTGTTTGTGAAGTCTTTGCTAGATTGTGCTTGTGTGTGTTAATCTTATTGAAGGTTGGTGGTATTGATCAATACTAGTCCCTCCTTATGCTTGTCTTAATTAGAAGACTTATGTAAGGTTAAAGAAGTACGGGTTAAGGTAATCTTCTCTGTTAAAGGTTTTGACACATTATTGCTCAAGGTTTTTTTGCGGAACTATCTTGGTTCATATCTTCCTATATCTTATATTTATCATTCCGTAATCATCATTTTTTCTTTCCATATTATTCACTAATCCGTGTTCTGAGTTTGTCAAAAAATCGACCTGTTCATCAGATAAATTGACCGATTTATTCCTTAGAACAACCCGATTTTTATCCCAGTTAAGGACTTTCAATCTAGATCAGGAATTGCGGCTTATCCCTGCATTAAAGTGGTATCAGAGTTAATCGATTGAAGTCCGAACGTTCATCAATAGGTTTTATTTTTATTTGAGTCTTCTTTGAGTCATATAAAGTTGAGTCTTTTCTTGTTCTCCATCTTTGCGAGATTATTTGAGTTTAACGTGCGCTGATTTGTGTAAGTTTCGAAAAGGAGAAACGACATCAACCAAACACAAGTCAACCGTTGACCTTGAAACCTCGCCAATAAATAAAACAAAAGAAAAATAAAAGAAGTTCTTCAACGTTGCATCCAAGAATCGATTTTTTACAAAGAAACTCGACATGTTCTTCATCAGACCGACCAATTTTTCATCCGATTTTTGCCATTGTTGCCACATTTTGAAGAAATCTTTGAGGAACACTTTGCAAAATCAAAGTGCACCCTGTGCAAGAGCATTACAACAAAAGAGTTCCAATATATACCTTGAAACAACTAAAGAGGTCTATCCATACATAAACCCAAATCCGGCAAACTCTCTTTTCTTAAACTTCGCAACTCAAGGTACGTTCTTCTCTCTTCTTAATCTCTTGTGTTCTTTTCTTTAGCCTTTTCCATTCTAAACATTGAGTATTTCCTTGAGTGTTTTAGGTAGTATCTATACTTCTTAACACACTAGTTGTCTATCCGCAATATTTCTTTTCTACCTTGTTATGTGTGGAGTAAACTTCTTACAGGGATTCCTTAACCATCGCACCCACAAGAACCTTTAACCGAACCAAGTTGACTACTTGATTTAGTCAAGAAGTTCTAGTGAGACCAAGAAGTTAATTGGTAAATAAGAATTAATCCATACAAGTCAATTCCGTCAACCAACTTGCGATAACACAACACGAGCATGAGAGCGAGAGAAAACAAGTAAGGCCTTTTTACGATTTTTCCCTAGCCTTACAAGTTTGTTGTTACTGTGCGTGTTGGTATAGATGTCAGGAAGAGATAGTCCATGCGGATCCTAGAAGGACAACACTCCGGATATAGCGGACATGTTCAAGCACATCATGACCAAGATGTCCAACATGGATAAACGGCTTGAACAAGCGGAAGCAAGGTCCAACGCATTTGAATCTCGCCTAAGATTTGATCCGAAGGCTGTTTATGAATTAGGCGGAAGCTCCGCTAATCCACCACCACAACCACCCCCTCAAGTTTCAATTATGAATCATCCACCGATGCCCGGTAATACTTACCCTAATCAATTCTTTAATGCTAACCGCAATCCACTTTTTGGTGACGAATTTCACAACATAAGTGATGAAAAGGATGAGGGAATGTGGAGAGATCACCCACGACTTCATCAATGTAGGGGACGCTATAATAAACACCCTAGACCCCAACATGATAATGACGGAGTTGGGAAGGTCAAAGTCAAAATCCCCGAGTTTTTAGGGTAGATGCGATCTGGATGCATACATGGAGTGGGAAACGAAAATTGAACAACTTTGGTCTTGTCACAACTTTAGTGAGCAAAGGAAAATCCAACTTGCTTCATTGGAATTCCAAGGTTACGCTCTCATTTGGTGAGATCATCTCATCAAAGAATAGAGAAGAGCGGGAGAGCCAGACATTACCACTTGGGAACGCATGAAATCCTTGATGAAGGCTAGGTTTGTGTCACCACACTATGGTCGGGAGCGGAGACAACGCTTAGAGAACCTTAAACAAGGTTCCATGTCCATAGAGGAAGTCTACGCCGCCATGCAAACAACAATGGTGAAAGCCAACATACAAGAGGATGAGGAGTCTATTATGGCTCGATTCTTACGAATTTTACATCCCTCTTTAGATAATGAAATTAATCTTTATCCCTATGCTTCTATGACTAACTTATTGCATTTGACTATCAAGGTGGAGAAAAAGATCAAAGGACGGAATCAAGGAACAACTTCTTGGACACCAGAGTAGAAAAATCGTTCCACTAACAAGAAAATCGACTGATTTCCTTCTCAAAACGGCGATGGAAAACGTTCTTTGTCCGATCCAGCATTTCCCAAATATTCTACTCAGTCTCGTCCTTTGAATGAGCCTTCAAAGGAACATAAAGGGAGTACTTCTAACCCTACCTTACGATCTAGAGATATTGTTTATTTTAAATGTCAAGGTAAAGGTCATTAATTATATGCGTGATTGTCCGAATAAACGAGTTTTATTTATTAATCAACAAGGACGATATGAAAGTGAAGAAGAAATTGAGCATGATCATACCCATGTCAATACATTACATGAGCATGAGCATGATAATCAAAGTGATAGTGATTGTGAATATGAACATGGTGATTCTTTGATTGTTAGACGCACTTTGCATGCTAAAATTGATTTATGTGAGGATAATCAACGTGAAAACCTTTTTCATACTCTATGTCTTATTCAAGGAAAGGTTTGTAACATTATTATTGATGGGGGCAGCTTTTGCAACATTGCTAGTGAAGAATTGATCATTAAGTTACAAATCACTACCTTCTACCATCCTGACCTTATAAATTGCATTGGATGAATGATTGTGAGGAATTAAAGGTTAATAAACAGCTTTACATTGCGTTTACTTTGGGGCAAGTATGAGGATATTGTTGTTTGTGATGTTGTGCATATGCAAGCATGTCATATTTTGTTAGGCTGCCGTTGGCAGTTTGATGGAAAAGTTATGCATGATGGATTCTCTAATAAACATTCGTTTGAGTTTGAAGGAAAAGCCATTACGCTCAAACCCATGAATCCTTTGCAGATTGTTGAGCATTACGACAATAAAAAGGAGAAACACAAGCAGAAGGACAAAGAATCAACTCTCAGAGAAGAGAAAATTGGGCAGTTCTTCGAAAAACTGACCGACTTCTGATGAAACTCGGTCTATTCAAGGGAAAATCGACCGATTTTTCTGTAACTCATCCGATATTTCCTCTCTAGGACAACAACGAGCGCTTCTTTCTTCTAAAATGGAGTTTTGCCTTGATTATATCCCTTTAGATCTTTTCTTACTAAGTCTATATAAGAGCCTACTAACTTTAAGTGATGATGTGAAGGCCTCTTTGCCTTCAAATATTTTACAAGCTCTAGATGAACACAAAGACGTATTTCCGGATGAGATTCCTACCGGACTTCCACTATTCCGAGGCATTGAGCATTGGATTGACTTCATTCCAGGTTCGTCACTTCCTAACCGTCTTGCTTATAAAATGAGTCCACATGAAAGCCAAGAAATACAGGATAGTTTACAAGACCTTTTGAACAAAGTCTATGTACGTGAAAGCTTAAGTGCTTGTGTGGTTCCGGTTTTATTGGTGCCCAAGAAGGACAATGCTTGGAGGATGTGTGTGGATTGTAGAGCAATCAACAAAATCACTATCAAGTATAGACATCCCATTCCTCGATTGGATGATATGCTAGATGAGTTGAGCGGTTCCACTTTGTTTTTAAAGATCGATCTTAAGAGTGGATATCATCAAATCCGAATGAGGGAAGGAGATGAATGAAAGACAGCATTCAAGACCAAATTTAGGCTTTATGAGTGGTTGGTAATGCCTTTTGTTCGCTCCAAATGGTGTGTGCAAGCTTTAAATTTATAACCCAAATATATGCTCAAAACAAGGATGCGAACCTGTAGTGTACGGGTCAATCGTAGTAAAAGCAAGAATTCCAGGGTGTCGATCTCAGGGACTTAGGTGAAACAAAACCAATATAGGTAGTCAATATTGCAACTAATAACCACAAAAGCGATTAAAGCAATCAAAGATGATAAAAGTCAATTAAGGAGATATGCAATTCTAGGGATTAAAGCGTCTAGTTGTGGTTCCAACTCAAGATCTAAAGATAAGCGGACAAAGCTGAGATTTTGCAAAGGGAAGGTGTTACTAAAGTGGAATAGATCACCGGGTAAGTCTCACTACTCACTATCCCAAACCAAAAGCTCCTATTACCGGGTAAGTCTCAAGGTACTAAGGAAAGGAACTATAATCTCAAACTAACACTCCAACTAAGGGAATAGAATCAACCTTTACCGGGTAAGTCTCAGGTTAACTCACAAAGATGGAATGAAGGCACACTCAAACCCCAATAAAGGATAAACATTTATTACCTACATTTATGATCTTGGGTAAACAAACAAAGGAATTACCGGGTAAGTCTCATCCTAGGCTTGCATTGAACCAAGAAAGGTGTAATAAGAATAGGATTTGGCAAACTCTAACACTTAACTCTCAGTTCGGATCAGAAAAGTCACCCCGGTCAGACGAATTCCACCCCGGCCGAGATGTTCATCGATTGAATGAGATGTTCTAAGGTTAAGGATAAAGACTCGAGCTCTCAGGGTCCTACTGGAATTTAAGATTATTCTATCATTGTTTTTTCACACAACCTTCAACCAATCACCCTAGAATCACACAAAGAAATTAGTCACTCATCATCATGAAAGCAATAATCATATATAGGGGAAGAGAATGAATATTTGAACACAAAAACCTTAAAAACAAGGTTTCAATAACTGAATCAAATATCAAACAAATAAGCGTTCCTTGGATCACAATCCAACAAGACAAATCAACAAGAAGGGAATCTAAGAAAGTCTTACAAAACCCTTCACAAGTACTATAAAAGCTATTAACTTCCTCCCTTCAATCTTCCTTCAACCTTCCAAAAATCCTTCCTAACTACAGCTTCTTCAATCCCCACAGTTGTTATGATGGTAGCGGGTTGCTGAATTTGTGGAAAATTCAGCCCTTTATATAGGAAAACTATCCTCCAAAGATAAAATATCTTGAAAAGATATATCCTAATAAAATATATCTTAATCTCTAAAATAGATCTCCAAAATATATAATCTTCCTTCTAGAAATCCAGCCCAAAAATATAAGATCTCCTTCCAAAAATAAAAGATCTCAGCCAAGAATAAAATATATCTCGCCGCGTCAGGGTATTCGCCTCGGTCGAGACGCTCCTCTAGATCACCTCGGTCGAGGTGAATCTGTGGTCAACCGAGGTGACTCTCAGTTGAAGGTGAAATCTCTTAAATCTGGTCCAAAGTGAATCTTTAATCCGTTTTCATGTTTCCTGAATTCTTCCTTAAGCTCCTGAATCTAGCTCTAATAACTCCTTAGCTCCTTTAGCTCCATTTTGATGCAAAACGTGTTATTTCACCTACGATTACAACGAAACTTGGTGTAGACCTCGATTCCCGCAAAGGTAGATGAAACGACAATATAATCACATAATATACATTCAAACATGCAGATTATTGAAGATAAAACGTCTAAACAAGTCCCAAAATATAGACTATAATTCATGCTATCAAAATACCCCATATTTGTCCCTTGCTTGTCCCCAAGCAAGTACCAAATCTTAAGTACAAGATAGAATGGATTATAAGTCATAAAGATCAATGAAAAGTATTTAAAAACATTTTTGGTGGTGTACTCCGCTCATAGATCACCCTAAGAGAATGCTTCATGGCAAATAAAATCAAGATATGATCAAAACATTTTATAAATATAAGAAAGTTGTTCATCTTTGCATAAAATCATAGAATGCATAATAAATCATTATTATCGAAATTAATCATGCATAATCAGTTTAAACCACCAAGTCAATCAACAAGTTCGAGGTCTCAAGGTTTTTTCAAAAGAAGGTCAAGAAACGTGTGAGGGTGGGATGTATATAGGGAATGTGGTGCTAGAATCCGGGAAAAGGATCTTCACTTTACTTCACTTGCTTTAAACTTCAACATCTTCCACCAATAAGCTTTGCTTATTTACTTTTTACTTTTTGGGATGCATGGACAGAGGTGCACAATAACCGAAGCCTAGGAGATCAGCAATCATCAATTTCTCGAGATGCCTCAAACCCTTGATGCACATACCATGACCCGTTAGGAATATCGCTCAATCCGACTTTGGCAAGACACAAACACCCGGCTATGTGAATGGTGCCGAGTTACTCATCATCATGATTGACTTTCCCAAACCTATTTGTTTCTTTCTAACTTTCAGCCAACATCTCAACTTTACTTTTACTTGCTTTTCACTTTTGCTTGCTTCCAAATTCCCGGATAGGTAAAGGGAGGAAAATATGTATATGATGGGTTAAAGCATGATCAAGAAGAAGAAGAGAAGAGAATGAATTGCCTTAATCATCCCAGAAAGAAAGTGAGAGAACTTATCATGTGGTGTCAACCTTCAAATTCAACATAATTTGGATAAAAATAAAGTATTAAACATGTCACAAATTTCAAACAAAGCATTTAGCAACTTAAACATATCATAAAACCTTTCAAACATATAAAGATTTCAAAACCAGTCAGCAGACAAAATCATCACTGAGGTCATATCCACATAAGAAGCACAAAAATGGTTTCGAAAACTATTTCAGTTAAACCACCTCGGTCGAGATGTTCTAAGTCAACCGAGGTGCTGCACCTCGATTGGTCATAATCACTTCGGTCGAGGTCAAAAAAAAATTTTCTTAACCAGTTTTTGACGTTTTTCTCAATTAAATAACCTGTATGAATGCATGTAGTCTCAGATAAACACATAGAGCATAAAGAAAATCATAAATATCCGAACCGAGTCATACAAGCATACACATAAGTCATATAAATACATCCAAATACCCCATACTTGTGACACATTGTCCCAATGGGTCAAAATAAGTCTAAAGAAACAGAGTACTCACCGGACAACGCTGAGCTGCATAATAAATAAATAAAGAAATCCTGCAAGCCCTAATCCCAATCCGGTGGTGGTGGTGGTGGCACGTACGGGTACTGAGATGGGTCAAACGGGTAGCCCATGACCTGTTGAAACTGAATCTCAGCCATCTTGCGCTGGTAGTGTTGGATCTCTCGTATCTCCCTCATCTCTAGGGATAAGGCGGCGTAGGAGTCTATCATCTGATCCGTCAGATCATCAATCCGGCGGTGAGCGACTGGATCCCTCTGCCTGCGTACCCTACGCCTGGCAGGACGTGCTGGTGCTGTAGCTGGCTCCTCCTCTATCTCCTCGTCATCTAGATCGACGACTGGTATGCTGGTACCTGCTGTATCTGTACCTGTGTCCATGGCGGCACCGCCACCGTCATCCTCATCTGCCTCCTCCTCAACCTCCTCATCATCCTACTCCTGGGCTGCTGCTGTTACGTCTCTCGCGTCCTCCATAAGAGGAATCCACGCGGTGTACCAGTAATGCGGGTCATAAACGGAGAACTGAGATGACCATCTAATAACCTGCGATGCAGTCTGCTCTCAGGGCATCGCCACATACGGTGTAGTAAGTCCGCGAGGAACCAAGATCCTCCTCGTAATCATCTCCTGCAGTCCGAGCGGCTTGGCAGCCGCCACCATAGTACATGCACTCAAATCAAGGTCCATGTAACTCGCGATGTGAGTCACTAGACCTCCGCAGCAGATATCTCCATTCGCCTTCGCCTTTATCCTGTGGAGATCCTCAGCCAGCATCACTCCAAAATCCGGAACTCCTCCGGTCACCATACAGTACAGACTCAGTAGCTCCCCCTGTCTAATCTTCTAGGGCATCTCCGTACGCGCCAGAAGCGTCTCGCTGAAGATCCGGTGAGCAAGTCTAAAGGCTAGGTGGAAGATAATCCGCTCCCTAGAATCTCCAGGTTTCCACCTATCAGCATGCTCAACCACATGAGCTATCTGTCCTCAAAACTCTCGAGCCACGGCTCGAGAAGGAAAATCAGAACCTGTGGGGGTCGGGAAGCCGAAAATATCCCTCCAATGATCCATCGGAACTAAGTAGTTCCGGTTCATCAACCGGTACTTGATGGCACGCTCAGTAGGCAAGTAAGTCACGGAGCTAACAAACTCCAAAGTCGGCTCGAGGTAGGCTGGAGCTCTAATCTCAGTAAATTGCTCCAACCCCACCATAGCTATCATCCTCCTCAGATCATCATCCACGTAGAGGCAGTCGAATTCAGAAATATCTAAAAATCGTGGTGCAACCACTGGACGTGCAGCAATATGGTCATAATCGACCTGGTGACGCTCGTGGATCACCGGTATGGAGCGACGAGAAGAAGAAGAAGGAGAGGGAGAGGATCTATCTCTCAGAACTAGCTCTCTGTCAGAATTCATCTTTCTCTCTCTCTGTCAGACCACATCGGTTGCCCTAACAACTCTCAAGAACACCTCGGCCGAGGCACAGGTCGACTGGACCGAGGCGATGTGTTGTTCGATCGAAACTCTCAGAAATCCAGTTCTTTTCCCCCGATATCACTACCAATAGTTCCTATGGGGTACTTAATCCTTTTCCAGCACAATGCAAGGGCAACCAAAGCCCAAATTGATCGAAAATAGTGGAAGAAGAGGGAGTTAGGTTTTTTTTCGAATTACCCCAGATTTGGCCGATTTGGAGCGTTTTTGTTGCAGATTGTCGCTTGCAAACCGATCCTCTACCCTTTCATTGCAGTTTGGAAGCAAGAATCGTCGAAAACGGGCAAAAATTGGAGAACGAGGTGATTTGGGGTGCCGCGGTCGAGAAGATGAGAGAGGGAAGAGAGAGAAATCTCAGCCCCCTTTTATACCCTTTTTTGGAACTGTTGTCACCTCGGTCGAGATGGTCTCGACTGGACCGAGGTGGTACTGACCGAGGTGGATCTTCAGTAACCCTAATCGCCTCGGTTGCTCAAGAATCATCTCGGTCGAGGTGCTGTGACAACAACCGAGATGTGTCTCAGTCAAACTCCATCTTCTCAAATTCTCGAACTTATGTCCTTCCAGTGTTGCTTCTGGGTTGTATTCCTTCCTTAGATGTCACCTGTTGTCTGTCCAGGACGAAAAAACAAAGCAAAGCAAAGAAAAAGAAAACTTATCTAAAGCTAGACTAGAAAAAGGGAAAAGAAAGCAATACCTTGGGTTGCCACCCAAGAAGCGCTTGATTTAAGGTCGCTAGCTGGACCGTACGGTGTCCTCAAACAAGTTGGGAGGTATCTTCACCCCATACTTCACCTCCATCATGGGGTGAGATAAGGAAGTCTATCAATCGTTCCACCAAGTGCAGTGCTCATCGGGGAATGAATCGTCTATGGGTGGTTTGTCCTTCTCGCGTGAAGATGGAGGTAGCCGGCTGAGGTGATCCGCAACAGAATTTTCGGATCTCTTCTTATCGTGGATCTCTAAGTCAAACTCTTGAAGCAAGAGAATCCATCGAATAAGACGTGGCTTGGCGTCCTTCTTAGCAAGCAAGTAACGAATAGCTGCATGGTCAGTGTAAATAATAACTTTCGCCCCTACTAAGTAGGAACGAAATTTCTCAAAAGCATATACAACCGCCATTAGCTCCTTTTCGGTGGTGGCGTAGTTTCGCGGGGCTTCGTCTAGTGTCTTGCTAGCATAGTAAATGGCGGTGGTCCTGCCATCCTTCTTTTGTTCAAGCACCGCTCCTACTGCCACATCACTCGCATCGCACATGATCTCAAAGGGCAAGGTCCAATCTGGAGGCTGGATAATGGGAGCGGAGATCAACGCTTCCTTAATCCTGTAAAATGCATCGAGACACTCCTGTGAAAACTCAAAAATAACATCTTTATTCAAGAGATTAGTTAGTGGTTTAGAGATCTTCGAGAAGTCCTTGATGAATCTCCTGTAGAAGCCTGCATGCCCGAGAAAACTCCGCACTCCCTTAACATAACAAGGGGGGAAGTTTCTCAATAGTCTCGATCTTAGCTCAATCGACTTCAATACCTCGATTAGAAACGAGGTGTCCTAGCACAATGCCTTCATTAACAATAAAGTGACACTTCTCCCAATTCAAAACGAGATTAGTGTCTTCACATCTTTGTAGCACTAGAGAAAGATTAGATAGGCAATCATCAAAAGAGGAACCATATACTGAAAAATCATCCATAAATACCTCCATGATTTCCTCTATGTATTCGGAAAAGATAGCCATCGTGCATCCCTGGAAGGTAGCGGGTGCATTACATAATCCAAATGGCATCCTCCTATAAGCGAATGTCCCCCATGGACAAGTAAAAGTGGTTTTCTCTTGATCATCCGGATGGATAGGAATCTGAAAGAAGCCACTATAGCCATCTAAATAGCAAAAGCGGGAATGTTGGGTCAACCGTTCGAGCATTTGATCGATGAAGGGAAGTGGAAAATGGTCCTTCCGAGTGGCCACGTTTAGCTTCCTATAATCAATGCACACCCTCCAGCCCGTGACGGTCCTAGTTGGGATCAACTCGTTGTTCTTATTCGTCACAACGGTCATCCCTCCTTTCTTCGGAACCACATGCACCGGGCTCACCCACTTGCTGTCCGAGATAGGAAATATGATACCTGCATCCAACAACTTAAGAATTTCTTTCTTCACAACCTCTTTCATGATCGGATTTAACCGTCTTTGAGGTTCCCGTGAAGTCTTATGATCATCCTCCATTAGTATTCTATGCATGCAGAAAGAAGGCTTAATGTCAATAAGATCATCAATAGTATAACCCAAAGCCTTTTGATGCTTCCTCAGGACATGCATTAGTTTAGATAATTCAGATTCGGAGAGGGAAGCACTAACGATGACGGGATAAGTAGAATCCGGTCCAAGAAAAGTATACCTCAAGTGACTTGGGAGTTGTTTAAGCTCCACAACTGGGGGTGCTTTCTGAGGTGGATCTTTGCTTCCTCCTTCCAGTGGAATAGATCGAAGAACTGGACTTTCAGAAGTCTCAGTTGACACCATCTCGATTTCGACCTCGGTCGAGGTCCAGAGAGGGTGACCGAGATGTTCTTTAGTCAAGAACACCTCGCTTGGTCCAGAAGGTGCCTCGGTCGAGGTACTGCAACTGGGACCGAAACTAGAGATCTTCTTCTCCTGGATTAGTCTTTCAAATTTAGCTCCTGGATCTTCTTCCAGCGCCCTTAAGCTCCGTATAACTGCATCACAAGAAACATCTATACCTTCCGCCATTAAGCTAAAACTAATAACTCTCTCAAGTGGATCATTAATAAGGATAGAGTTCACCAATTCTCTTGATTCTTCTTCATCATAGATGTTGAAGATATCATCTCCTAGCTGCTCTCCCTTCATTGCCGCAAGCAATGCAAACTCAACTTGATCACCGCCAATGTTGAATTGCAACTTGGCGTTCTTACAATCCACATTGCAACCCGAAGTTGCTAGAAATGGTCTCCCGAGAATGATAGGAACGGGGTAATCTGCGGGAATATCAAGGACAACAAAGTCTATAGGTAAATAGAAGTTACCTAACTTAACCGGAACGTCTTCCAAAATGCCCACGGGATGGGTAATGGAGCGGTCCGCCATGTACAACCGTATCTTCACCGGCTTGGGCTCTCTAAGTCCGATCCTAACACATAGCTCCAGCGGGATGATGCTCACGTTGGCTTCTAGATCACACAGTGCTTCGCAAGTGACATCCCCGACTTGAATGGGAATGCAAAATGAGCCGGGATCTCTCAATTTGGGCGGCATCTTCTCCTTCATGATTTGAATAAGCTCTGAGGATTTAGATGTCATCCTTACTTTACCAAAATCTTCCAACTTCCTCTTCCTTGATAAAATCTCTTTTAAGAACTTCCCATATGCGGGCATCCCTAGAATAGCATCAAGGAAAGGGATATTAATATGTAGTTTATTCATCAAGTCAAGGAACTTACCAAAATGCTTATCTAGATGTGTTCTGGCCCTTGACTAGGGGAATGATAGTGGTGGTTTATACGCAAGAGGTGGAACATAAACTTCAGTTTTGTCCGACGCTCTCTGAGGTTCGACCTCGGTTGGCATCTCGGCTGAAGTGTTGTTCGACTGTGCCTAGACCGATGTGTTCTTCGTCTGTACTGGCATCGACCGAGGCACTGGATTTGCAGTCTTCAGTCCACTTCTCGTCGTTATTGCCATGATCTGTCCTTTGGGGTTGCTTTCCGTCCTTGCTGGAAGCTTCCTTGGATCTCTTGGTGCTTCATTCGCCTTGTTAAAGAATTGTTGTTCTAAGGCTTTTTGTGCCTTTGAAAATGAAGTCATGGATGTCTCCATAGAGTTGAGCTTGATCAAGATGGCCTCTAGCACCGCATCTTTCTTTTCCGGCTGGGACGAGCTTGATCCAGGCTCCTGGCTCTTCAATGGAGTAGAAGAAGAAGAAGAAGAAGAAGAAGAAGAGAGGAAATGATTAGAGGAGTTATTCGAATTGGAGTTAGAGTAAGGGTTACCCGAATTTTGATTGTTTGTCCTCCAATTGTTGTTGTTGGACCCTCTGTTGTTGTTGTAGTTGTTGTTCCGGGAACCGTTGTTCCGGTAACCATTGTTGTTCCTTGAGCCTTGATATCCCATCTTCTTTCTTGGTTTGAGCAACCAAAAGTTCCTTCAGTTGTTTCACATCATTCTTCAAAGAAGTGAGTTGATCATTGTTTGGTGGAGCTTCTTGAAAGTTAACTCTTTTAACTCCACCTTCAACTCCTTGGTGGGAGTATTTCTCCATGTGCAAAGCTTGTTTCTCTATGAACTCCCAAGCTTCGTCAATTGGCATGTCCATGAACGTGCCGGCGGATAGTAGTTGAAGGTTGAACTGGGTGTTTCCGTCCAGTCCCTTGAAGTATATCTCCAACAACTCTATCTTTGGAATCCCATGATGTGGGCAATCCAAAAGGATGTCCTTAAATCTCTCCCATGACTTGGACAAACTCTCCTTGTCCTTCATGATGAATGCATTGATTTTCCCTCTCATTTCAGCGGTCTTAGAGGGGGGAAAGAATTTAGTTAAGAACTCCGTCGTCATCTCCTCCCAAGTGTTGATTTTTCCTGGAGGGAGAGATTGATACCAAGTAAGCGCCCTATCTTTCAAAGAGAAGTAGAAAGGCCTTAGCTTGTAATTGTTGTTTTCCAGCCTTGAAGGTCTCAAGGTCTCCATCAAGATCTCATAGTTTTGTAGATGTTGATGCGGAGACTCCCTCTCTATCCCTCCAAACTGGCATTGGCGAATCATGGAAAGAACTTGCGGTCGAAGCTCATAATCATGGTCCGCTGGATCACCTAGGTTGACTCCTGGACGCCTTAATTGCTGGTTGGGGTCCATCCTCTGCCCTAGGGTTTGTGGAATACCTGCAAAAAGAGCATCTTGGACTGGCATCCGAGGTGGAAGTATCTCGGCCGGGGCAGCTGGAGCTGGATCCTGCCTCGGTCGAGGAGCTGGTGCTGGTCGAGGTAGATATTGGTCCCGTAAAGTCACCATATCTGCTTCGATCGCTTTCGTCCTTGCGCGAGTTTCCTCCTTTTTCAGTCGCAATTCTTCTTTGCTGAGGCGTAGTTGTTCCAATGCCTCCTTCAGTTCGGCCTCAAGATCGCGATTCTCTTGATTGGCCATCTTAGCTTCTTTCAAGCGTCTTTTGTATGTCTTTTCTGGTTCGGGATCGTAAGGAACGATTTCCTCCCCAGCGCAGGTTCTTCGCATAAACCTACAAGAAAAAACCTGCGAAAGTCACTCAAGTAGAGTGGTTAGTAGAAACAGGGGCAAGTGCCCCGAAAGACTACCGCAACCGGCTCGGTCTAGACCAAGTCTCCGGCAACGGCGCCAAAAACTTGTTCGCTCCAAATGGTGTGTGCAAGCTTTAAATTTATAACCCAAGATATATGCTCAAAACAAGGATGCGAACCCGCAGTGTACGGGTCAATCGTAGTAAAAGCAAGAATTCCGGGGTGTCAATCTCAGGGACTTAGGTGAAACAAAACCAATATAGGTAGTCAATATTGCAACTAATAACCACAAGAGCGATTAAAGAAATCAAAGATGATAAAAAGTCAATTAAAGAGATATGCAATTCTAGGGATTAAAGCGTCTAGTTGTGGTTCCAACTCAACATCTAAAGATAAGCGGACAAAGCTGAGATTTTGCAAAGGGAAGGTGTTACTAAAGTGGAATAGATCACAGGGTAAGTCTCACTACTCACTATCCCAAAAAAAAAGCTCCTATTACCAGGTAAGTCTCAAGGTACTAAGGAAAGGAACTATAATCTCAAACTAACAATCCAACTAAGGGAATAGAATCAACCTTTACCGGGTAAGTCTCAGGTTAACTCACAAAGATGGGATGAAGGCACACTCAAACCCCAATAAAGGATAAACCTTTATTACCTACACTTATGATCTTGGGTAAAGAAGCAAAGGAATTACCGGGTAAGTCTCATCCTAAGCTTGCATTGAACCAGGAAAGGTGTAATAAAAATAAGATTTGGAAAACTCTAACACTTAACTCTCAGTTCGGATCAGAAAATTCACCTCGGTTAGACGAATTCTACCCCGGCCGAGATGTTCATCGACTGAACGAGATGTTCTAAGGTTAAGGATAAAGACTCGAGCTTTCAGGGTCCTACTGAAATTTAAGATTATTCTATCATTGTTTTTTCCCACAATTTTCAGCCAATCACCCTAGAATCACACAAAGAAATTAGCCACTCATCATCATGAAAGCAATAATCAAAAATGTGGGAAGAGAATGAATATTTGAACACAAAAACCTTAAAAACAAGGTTTCAATAACTGAATCAATTATCAAACAAATAAGCGTTCCTTGGATCACAATCCAACAAGACAAATCAACAAGAAGAGAATCTAAGAAAGTCTTACAAAACCCTACACAAGAGCTATAAAAGCTATTAACTTCCTCCCTTCAATCTTCCTTCAACCTTCCAAAAATCCTTCCTAACTGCAGCTTCTTCAATCCCCAACTGTTATGATGGTAGCGGGTTGCTGAATTTGTGGAAAATTCAGCCCTTTATATAGGAAAACTATCCTCCAAAGATAAAATATCTTGAAAATATATTATCCTAATAAAATATATATTAATCTCTAAAATAGATCTCCAAAATATATAATCTTCCTTCCAAAAATCCAGCCCAAAAATATAAGATCTCTCCTTCCAAAAATAAAAGATCTCAGCCAAGAATAAAATATATCTCGCCGCGTCAGGGTATTCGCCTCGGTCGAGACGCTCCTCTAGATCACCTCGGTCGAGGTGAATCTGTTGTCAACCGAGGTGACTCTCAACTGAAGGTGAAATCTCTTAAATCTGGTCTAAAGTGAATCTTTAATCCGTTTCCATGTTTCGTGGATTCTTCCTTAAGCTCCTGAATGTAGCTCTAATAACTCCTTAGCTCCTTTTGTTCCATTTTGATGCAAAACGTGCTATTTCACCTACGATTACAACGAAACTTGGTGTAGACCTCGATTCCCGCAAAGGTAGATGAAACGACAATATAATCACATAATATACATTCAAACATGCAGATTATTGAAGATAAAACGTCTAAACAAGTCCCAAAATATAGACTATAATTCATGCTATCACCTTTCGGTTTAACTAACGCTCCTAGTACTTTTATGAGGTTAATGAATCATGTATTATGCCATTTTATTGGAAAGTTTGTGGTTGTTTACTTTGATGACATCCTCCTTTATAGCAAATCCATTGCGGAGCATGAAGAACACTTAAGGGAAGTACTTGCAACTCTTAGATCTAAATCTCTATATGCTAATATTAAGAAATGCAAGTTTAGTACTAATCAAGTAGTCTTTCTTGGATATGTTGTCAGCACAAGAGGAGTTGAGGTGGATAAAGAGAATATCAAAGCCATTCAAGAATGGCCTACACCTATCACCATCGGACATGTGCGATATCTCCAAGGGTTGGCAACTTTCTATAGGCACTTTATGAAGGATTTGAGCACCATCGCAACCCCTCTCACGCATCTCACAAAGAAGCAAGTACCGTTCGAGTGGGGAGAAGTGCAAGAGAAAGCATTCTCGAAACTAAAGAGGCGATTATCAAATGCACCTCTTCTTGTACTTCCGGACTTCACCAAACCATTTGAAGTAGAGTGTGACGCTTTAGGTATTGATATAGGAGGAGTACTCATGCAAGAAGGTAAACCTCTAGCCTACTTTAGTGAGAAATTAAAAGGTCCTTGTTTAAATTACTCTACTTAAGAGAAGTTGGACATGGCAACACTATCTTTGGCCTAATGAATCATCCTTAGAACTGATCATGAGTCATTGAAGCATTTTCAAAGTCAAGATAAGTTGGACATGAGACATGGGCATTGGATGGAGTTCATTGAGACATTTCCTTATATTATCAAATATAAGAAAGGGAAGGATAATGTTGAGGGGATGCCCTTTACAAGAGGTATACTTTGATAACAACAATGGATTCTAAAGTCCTAGGATTCCATTATATCAAAGATCTATACATGTATGATGAAGACTTTGGCGACATCTACACTGGAAGCAAGTATCGACCCAGTCTCAGGAAAATCAACCGATTTTCCACCCGATTTTGCCCTAGTCGAGAGATAAGTATTATCTTTTTGAAAGTTTTTTATTCCATGAGGATAAAGTTTGTATTCCTAGATGTTCTCTGAGATTATTATTAGTTGAGAAGGCTCATATGGGACGACTAATGGGACACTTTGGAAGAGATAAGACTTACCATATGCTTCATTCTCACTTTTATTGGCCTCACATATTTAAAGATGTTGAACATTTGATTATGAGGTCTCTTGTGTGTTTAAAAGCGAAGTCAAGATTGAAACCACGCGGTTTGTATACTCCTTTACCTATTCCTACATCTCCTTGGCTTGACATTAGTATGGATTTTGTTGTAGGATTTCCAAGGACTAAGAAGGGGATAGATTCTATATTTGTGGTTGTTGATCGCTTTTCTAAAATGGCTCACTTTATCGCTTGCCATAAAACTAATGATGCATATAATGTAGCTAACTTGTTTTTTAAGGAAGCTGTTAGATTGCATGGAGTTTCAAGAACTATTGTGAGCGATAGAGATGTCAAGTTCCTTAGCTTCTTTTGGAAGACGCGTTGGGGAAAGCTAGGCACAAAGTTGTTGTTTTCAACGTCTAGTCATCCTCAAACGGATGGTCAAACTGAGGTAACTAATCGAACTTTAACTACTGTTTTACGAGCTGCTTTGAAGGATAATTTGAATGCTTGGGAAGATGTGTTACCACATGTTAAATTTGCTTATAATCGAACCTTGCATTCATCTACTAACCTTACATCGTTGGAGTGTGTTTATGGAGTGAATCCTTTGACTCCCTTTGATCTTATACTATGATGCACGGACACATATACCGATACGGGAAACGGGCACGGCGAGAAATGGGGAAGCGCAATCCTTGAAAGTATAGGAAACGGGAACACGGTGAGTAAAACAAATAATATATCATTTTAAAGATATTGAAACATAGAATTCTTATATCATAATGAGATACATATATATATGAAAAAAAAATCAATGATTATGAATAGATAAAAAATATTAGCATGATAACAAAATAACCGAAACAAATCTTTGAAACAAACATTTACAGTCTTACAAAACATGGAAATAAATATATTTAGTCTTATTATCTGAAATAAACATACTTAGTATCAAAATTGAAGGATGAACCATTCATTTTGCAAATCAACAACAACCGAACAACATGATCAACCAAGGAAAACAATAATAAATATTTGTAAATTATAAAAAGTGAAAAAAATTAGAAGAACGCGCTCAACATTCAACAAAAAAAATTACACAATAAATTAGTAAACAAATATTCAAAATTAATTTATAAAATCATAAGAAAAATGGAGAGAAGAGTCGGTCGGTGGAACAACATTTCAACATTAGAGTTGAAGAAGAAGATTAGTGTCCTACTTCCGGCAACCACAATCTCGTACGTGGCCATGTGGGGTTAGGTTTAGTCGGAAAAAAATGGGAGAGAAGAAAATATATTATGGTAAATTAGTTTTTATTTATGTTTTTTAACCTTAAAAAATAAGGTAAACTTTCATTGACCGTGTCTTAACCGGACACAATCCGCCTCCTCACCGTGTCTTACCTCGGAAATGTGTCTTGATCATGTCCAGTCATATTTGACCGTGTCCGAGCCGTTTCGTCTTGTGTCCCGTGTCCAACACGGCAGGACACGGGACACGCCGCCTTCTAGAAGTGTCCGTGCATCATATATCTTATACCGTTTCCCTTAGAGGAGCGAGTAGATTTTATTGGATGAAAGCAGGTGGAGTTTATTAGGGAATTACATGAGAAAACGCACTTACGGCTGGAGAAAAAAGGAATTTTTTTTCCTCCAAAGCAAATCGGAATCGCAAGGAGATTCTATTCATACCCGGAGATCTAGTGTGGTTGCATCTACGGAAGGAGCGATTTCCGGACAAGCGGAAGTCTAAGTTATCTCCAAGAGGAGACGGACCTTTTAACGTAAAAAGGAAAGTTGGTGACAATGCTTATGTCTTGGAACTTCCAGCTGATTATGGTCTAAGTCCCACCTTCAACGTTGGTGACTTAAGTCCTTACGAGTTTAGAGATGAGCATGTCGTTGATTCTGTAACACCCCAAATTCTCAGAACTCGGGGAGCTACTGGTTAGGACCTTCACACTGGTGCTCCTCCAGCCCTCGTCTAGCGTTTTCCGGCCTCATTCCTGTTGCCAGTACCGGCTTCAGCTCCCTCTACCAACGAAACCACTGTCTCGCACCTTCAATGGTGGCTCCTCCATCTTCCTTGGGATGCCACGCCACCATCGAAGCCGGTCTTTCCTGTTTCCGGAACACGAGCCGCTGCCGACGAGGGCCGATGTCTGCAGCCAGCGGAAGGAGCCAAGGGACCTCCTCCGTCACCTTAGCCGTTTGAGCCACCGCCACTTGCTTTTCCCCCCTCCCTGCGGGTTTGATTTCAAGGTTGAATACGACCTTTGAAATTTTCATCTTGGCTCCCCTTGTTTGTGATTAGTTACTTGGACCCAATGTCTTGCATTTACATATTTGACCCAGTTTTTTTGAAATTTAAATATTTACCCCTGCAGGTTTAATTATGGATTTTGGCCCAAAGTTTTATTACGGATTATGACCATAGTTTTGGAACGGGATAGTTTGCCCCGGAAATATGTTAACGGTTTCTAACCTCGGGTTTTTAATTATGGGGATATTCTTATGATTATATATACTATATATATTATGCCCTTGGTTGGTCTAATTCGATTTATGGCTCAAAGTATTACATACGGTTTCATGACCAAGTTTTGTGAATTTCATATTTATGCCCGGGAAGGGTTTTTGCGGGTTTTAACGTTGGCTTTTCAAAACGAATTTTACCTTAGGATTTTATATATATTATATATTACGATCAAATTTAGCGTATACACTAAATTTGATTAGTTGTGGTTTTAGATGCAGAAGTGCCCCGATAAACAACCAGCGAATCCATATCGACATCCATGGATCGTCTTCCGTCTTTTGACGTCACGTGAGTACCCTCTCCCCCGAGCTTATGATCTTACCGTGATCTTGTTTAGTAGTATCATGCTAGGAATGGATCTAACATAGCTTAGAGTGAATGCCAACAAGTGGCTTTGGACCTTAGGTGAGTGTTTGAGGATTGTGAAATATTTTAGGGCTTGAGGTGTTGATGTATCTTGTGAGGTTGTTTATGGCTTTAAGTTACATGGTTGATCTTGTGAGCATTCTGAGGCTCGAGGTTGGGGTTGTATGATCTTTTCGGATTTTGGAGTTTAGGATTTACTTATCCTAGCATGATGTTGTTACCGTTGAGTTTGTTTGGACTAAGCATGTTTATCCTAGTATGTGTTATGGGTTATAATCTTACGAGATCATGGGGTTTAGAAGTCTAAGGACTTCTAGCTTGTGTTGGGTGTGATGTGAGCATGAGGGATTCTAGGATGCGGTCCTAGAATGAGAGTCAAATGATCTCGCGTAGATCATGTGTGTAGAAGCCTAAGACTTCTTGAGTGGAGCGAGTTGTTGATATAGATATCTTGTTGTGAGCAGGTGTAGACTTCTTCCCAAGGGAAGCGAGAGTGTTGTGTGAGTTAGCGTTTGGGACGAGGTAAGTCTCCGGACTTACTTAGCTCGTATTCCTTGTATTAGCATCTATGTGTGTTCGGTGGTGTGTGTTTATCGTTTATGTTATAACAACTAAACCGAAAATAGGATTACCGACCTTTATATTATTTTGGCCCAAGTGTATGATAACGGACGGTGACAACTTGTCTAGCTCCCGCGAGAGCTAGGAGGTTCTTGGTGACTATCCCGTGCTGGTAGACGGTTGGACATCAGTACCATTCCATGCCGGTAAGTAGGGACCGAGGCGAGTTTTGGTGACTCTCGTGTCACAACCTAAGTTGAATTAGAACGGGATATGACTTAATAATAATAATAAGATAATAAACCGAACTTGTGTGCTTTGGAGTGTATTGGGTGTTTATGATGATTGACTTGTGTTTGTGCCTTTCACCTTGACACTAGTACAAAAACTTAGTTTCTCAGGACAATTATCTCGGGTCTTAAAAAAATTCCCGTAAAAAATTTAAACTCTAGGGACTTAATACAAAAACTCCCGTAAAAAAATTCTTAATTTATTTATTAAAAAATTAAATTAATCTCTCGGGACTTTTTGTCTTAACTCACTAGAGCCCTTTAAACGCTCTAGGGACTTTTCGAAAAGTCCCAAAAAATTGACTGTCTCTCGGGAGTTATATTTAAAAGGGCCTAGAACCCTAAACTAAATTAATCTCTCCGGATACTCACTAGAACCCTAACCTAATGCTGAGAATCGAATATCGGTGCCCTCTCCATCCAGTCCATCGTCATCAATCGTCATAGCTAGAAACAAACCCTCAATTTCTCTCTGGAGTGTCCGTCGCGGTCATTGCCACCATCGAGTCGAGGTTTGGCTGTTTGTCTTTGCTACTCTCCTCCCGGTTGCAATAGGTTTCTTCCTAGAATGAGGCCATGGTCGTGGGTTTGATTAATGATTATGTTGATTCATAGGACCACTTGTGTTAGGAAAAGGTACTCAGACTTTACTTGTTAATGAATTTCTTGCTTAAGATCAAAATTACTACTTTTCAAGAATTTCTCCTTCCTGGTAAGGGAAAGCTTTCGATTTAGGTTTTGCAGCTTTCCTGTCTATTTGATCGATACACTTGCATTTTCTGTTGAAAAATTTTGCTGATCTTCGTTCAGATCTGGACCATCGGTACACACGGTTGTTTCATCTTTCGCGTAATTGGTGTTGCTTGGTTTGTTGTATGCTCTTTTGCAATTGATGTCATATTGATCATGTTCGTAACATGAGTATCGGCGTATTGTCTATTGACCGACAATTGAATGTGCTCTGAATGAGAAATTAGGTTACCGTGCTGGAATTAGTGTTAACTTCAATTCAACTAATTGTTGTCTATCTTTCCTAATTGAATTTTCTTTGAATGAGAAATTAGGTTCTCAATTCAACAGACTGGGAATCAACCGAGACCCTATTGATGTAATTTTCGTAAGTTATTTCTCCATTCATTCCTGTAGACTATATACTACTTGTGATCGTAGTGATAATGCTTCCTTATACAAGTGTTGCTCAAAGCTACATAATTTGATCTCCTCATTAGAACTTCCGTTGCCATTAGACTTAACTTTATTTTAAGAACGTCATCATATATATATAAGTAGATACACAAGAATGTGGATATTGATTTTATTATCATGCACTGTATATTTAATAAATCTGGATTTTATCCCTCAAATATTTCACTTCAGCTTTGCGGGTCCACCTATCTATATAGGTTATTGTAATCTTGGAGCTATAGAAGTAATTATATAAAAGAAATTACTCAAATTAGTCCCTTGTATTTAGAAGTCAAAACTTTGTAAAATGGTATTGTCATGACAAATGAGAGAACAAAATTTTAAGTTGAATAACAGCTGTAACTTTTTGCTGGACACGAAAGTTACTCGTATTTGACCCCTACAAATTACATGCATCCTTAGTTCTTATGCTTAGCAAAGATTTCTTAATTGTATCTTTTCGATGATGATGTTTTTCACTTCATCTTTGATTTCATACTTTTATTGGAAATGATTTAGTCTTAGTTACTTCCAAGAGAGTCTTATGTTTTCATTACAAGAAAGGGGAACAAGTTTTATCATCAAATCACATGCTCTCCACTTGTTTGTAAGATCAGAAGAAAATGTTTTCTAAAAGATGTACAGTTGATAGAAAGCCTATACTTATTGCCTGTTGGCTCTATGTTGTAAATAATAATTTATCATGTAACTTCTTTTATGTCAATATGTACAGATACTGTAATGCATGGTCTTTGTCCTCTAATAAGAAAATTCCCTCTCTTCTTATCTGTTGGGTTACTTCAATCATGCATCTGCTTAAGGGATAGAATGATAAATGTGCCTTTCTCCCACTCCTTCTTTTTTCTACAGGTTAATCTGGACTGATATATTTACTACAAGTTGTCCTTCAGTTGATCAATTTCTTGTGAAAATAGAGATCTTGCAACCTTGTGTTGTCCTTTCCTTCTTAACTATAGTACTATATTGAAATTACCTTGATTTATACTAAGTAAATTACCTTGATTTATACTTATACTTAGTTTGTAGAATTGTAAAGCATTGACAACCATATTTTTTCAATTCAGCCTTCAAGAATGATTGCATAAAGCTTTTAAAACCCCAGTCTTTTTTGTTTGTACAAAATTTCTTTATTTATACTTTGTTGGTAGGAATTGTGAAGTAATGACCACCATATTTTTTTATCCAAAATATCCACCTTTATTCTTTTTTAGATTTTTTTGGTATCTTTCATACTTATGCAACGTTTACGTGTTTTAACATTTGAAAGATGGGTAGTTTTATATTTTTGAGGAACATATGTATAATTTAATGTTTCTCAAAATGTCATATACAGTTAATGCAAATAAGTTACTTGGCCTCCACACCAACTCTCTTATACAGATCAAAGGATTTATACCAATCTGCATCCGGCATAACTGCATCAGGATCCAATGGAGCTAAAAAGACAGATATCCAAAAACCCGCCGAGAGAAAGAAGACTTCTGAAGCTCTATATTTGCACTCGACAACACTACTACAGGTAATGCCATTTATCACACTCATAAGGCCTGACATGAGAAAACATCAAAGATCAACTCGGATGCTACAGCGTGATACAAGCTTGCAGAATGGTAAACGATGAATAATTAGTTGTACGATAATGGCTGCTAGATTTATTAGATGTTGTTGAGCTCTAGTTTAAGGTTTAAATATTGCAAGGATCAAATGTTAAGGGGGCTTGGCTTAGTGACATTTTTATTTGTTGTATATCTCCCTTGAAAGGTTGATATTTTCTGGCCTGAAGTGTTCTTTTCTCAAAGTTGTTCTTTTTCTATCATCATTTACCTTTTAAGGATATGCTTGCACATACTTGTTCATACTAATTCAACATATTGATCCTAAAAATACTTCTCTATTCAGCTTCTTATATTAATTTTTACAATTTCTTTGTAGTTCTTTGTAGGCATGCAATACTTAACACGTGTTTTTTTATTCTTAAACCTGTAATGACTGCATTGATAAATATTGATCAATGCATTGGCCATCAGTTAGGGGCTTTTTTTTTTAAATCCCTAGAAATATCTCTAGGGAGTTTTTCTAAACTCCCTAGAGAGGTCTCTCGGGATCTTTTTAAAAAATTCCCTAGAGAGGTCTCTCGGGAGTTTTTTTAAAAAACTCCCTAGAGACGTCTCTCGGGAGTTTTTAAAAAAACTCCCTAGAGTGTTTTTGTTTCTCAGGACTTGTAGATAAAATCCCGAGAAATATCTCTCGGCCAAAGGTTTAACGGGACTTTAAAAACTCCCTACCGTAATGCAAAAAAAGTCCCGAGAAACTTAATATTTGTACTAGTGTGATTCTAATCCCTCGAATATTAGCTAACGGTTTTATACCGATTATTGTAGATTGCCTTGCAGGTTAAGAATGCGGCCGAGAGATCCGGAAGAGTGGGCATCCGGGGCTCCGTACATTTAGGAGTGGGTTTTGGTTGGAGTCGAGTTTGTATTTTGTTATGTTTTTTATGTTCGAGTCTTTGGAGTTGAGAACTCGGATGAAGTTTGTCTTTTGTTTGTTTCTGGGGAACATATCACTTGCATAAAAATGTATTTCGGTTTTAGCCTTTATTTGTGTCTTGTTGCAAGATTCGTTGAAATTGTTGTCATGCTAAGGGTTGGGACCCATTGTGAGGCTTCCGCCCGTAGCATCCCGAGACCCGCGGATTCGGGGTGTTACAAGTAGTGAGCCAAAAAAGCCGCTATTGGATTGAGTGTGCTAGGATCATTGCTTAAGACTAACCTTTTTTCCGAGACTTACCCGGTAAGGAAGTGTTTGACCCTTAGATAGTGTTCGGTTTGTGTAGAATTCCGGTCCTTAGGTTCCTTGAGACTTACCCGGTGATAGGATCTTAGGTTCGAGACTAGTGGAGCATGAGACTTACCGGTAATTGCTCCTATTAGAGAAACATCCAACTCCGAACAACCGTAGCTTATCATTTGATGTTTATAAGCATAAGTCCAATGCCATAACCGGAATTCCAAATCTCTAAAATCCTTACTTCTTACACTTATCACCTATCTTTGTGTTCGTTATTTGTTTGCTTGTTTGTGTTGCATATTTTGTGATCCTTGTTTGATCACTCAAAACCAACCAAAAATATTGTGTTTTGTATTTCTTTATTCTTTTCTCATCTCTTGTTTAGATTTGCACTATCCATGATCATTGAATGACTTGATTTCACCTCATTTCTTGTGTTCGACCTCGGAATATTTTCCTTCCTACATAACAATCCGTACATTGTGGGTTTCGCTAGGTAGTTTAGGATTTCAGATCGAGTTATAAATTTAAGACTTTGTGTGTGCATGTTTTGGGAGAATGAGTTCTTGGCACTCTTGCCTTGGATTTGTGTCGTACAATTCTAGCGTAACAAGTTTTTGGTGCCGTTGCCGGGGACTAGATCTAGATTAAGTCAATTGTTTTTTTTATTGTTTATAGTGTAGATCTTTCTTGTTACTTTTGATCTTGCTTGTTTGTGTCTTTGCATTTTCTAGGTTTGTCATGGATGGATTGTACCCTCAAGACACCCTTGACGACTCGGAGTATGAAAGATGGTTGGCAAGCCAAGATCTGGATACTCTCCACGTTGAGTTTGAGTATTGGCATAGGTTTAATGACTATCATGAGCCCCTTGATCAAACTCATGTGACTATTTTACCTCATGCGGAACCTCACAATGACCGAGTGCAATCATTATTAGAACAATTATTGAGGAAGGTGGATGATCTAGAGAGCACCATCGCTTCCTTTTCGAGGGCCCAAGTGGAGCTTGAAGCGGAAGTGTTATGACAAGAAGAGGTTTACCATAAGGAGATCCAAGAATTTCCCGACTCAACCATTACCAATGGAGACCTTGAAGAAGAGTTGAATGAAGCTTGGGAGCAAGTGAGGCTAAGGGATTTGGCCTTGGAGGATGCAAGAAGATTGACTTTCGATAGAGAAGAACAAACGAGGAGGAAGATTGAGGAGAATTGGCTAGCTCTTTTGCAAGAGAAGTCTATCCTTCTCAGGGGCGGAGCCAGAAAAATATTAGGGGTGGGTGAAATTCAAAACGAAAGACGTAAAATATATAAACTTCATAATTGTAACATATATATATAAATATTATAAAGTATCTAAACAATTAATTTATTATACTTTAAACTAGAAAGTAAAACAAACGCGATGATTTTTTGCCTTAGCAAAATTATCGATAACCGAATCGATGTCAACTTTACTCACAAATTCTCTTTCAATATAGATCGTCAAAGCATCACCAAGAAACTCATCTGCCATTTTTTTACGGATGTCAGTCTTCACATATTTCATTGCTGAAAACGCCCTCTTTGTAGTTGCAGTAGAAACCGGTAAAGTTAACACAAGACGAATCAATTTGCTTATCACTTTGAATTGTTCATCTTTTTTTGTTTCCACCAACTTCTCCATTAATTTTGCAAGTGTGGGTACTTGAAACTCTAAATTGGAGACAACAAAAGCACGATAGTAGGGCAACTCACTCTTTAAAAGATTTATTTCATGTTCTTCAAAATCTTTAGGATAGAATTCTACTGCAAGTTTGTAGACATCATCTGCCTTGAACGAATGAAAACAATCTTTTGGATCCAAGGCTACACTCAACTGAAGCAGTCTGATAGTGGTCTCATTAAACCTCGAGTTTAACTCGGACAACTGAAAGTCTATAGATTGATTAAAATGCTCAACATGATAACGATACTCAAGAATTATTTGTTTCGCACCACGTCCAACTTTACTACTCATGTCAGGTACTTGTACTTCGTGTTTTAAGCAAAACTCTTTCACTTTTTGAAGTAATTTCTCCCATCCTTCATCACGTAGATCTTGAAGAAGTGTTTTTGCAGTGGAAAGATGTTGAAGAGCACTTAGTATGTCAACAGATTCTTGTTGAAATACCTGACAAAGAAAGTTGGTAATTTTCATAACTTCCATCATTAAGTGCAAACTAAATGCAAACTCAAAAGTCATCAACTGATCTAGAGCACCACTAGCTTCTACTCAGGCCTTGGAGTTTGGACCATTCTCACTTATATTCTCAAGCACTTTACAAGTTGAAGAAAACATTTTAAGTACACTCGCAATAGACCGAAAATGAGAACTCCATCGGGTAGATCCTACACATTATAAAATTATCAAATGTTTAGCTAAATCTTGATAGAAACATATTAATATTGTTTTATATATATATATATATATATATATATATATATATAAGATAATAGTTTTTACGAGTAAAACCTGCACGTTGTAAGGATGTTGCTTGATTAGCTCCTTGTCCAGATACTGAATCTCCACTTTCTAACATATCATCAATTTCACTTCTATGAAATGCTTGTAACTCTGTGTTGCGTTTAGGAGACGACTTGACAATATTAATAACATTATCCAAGAAAGAAAAGAACCTCCAAATTGGATCACACTTCTTTGCAGCAGCCATTAACGTCAATTGCAATCTCTGCGCGAAACAATGGACAAAGTATGCATATTCACAATCATTGAGAAATAGTGCCTTCAATCCATTAAATTGTCCTGACATGTTACTAGCACCATCATACCCTTGACCTCTCAATTTGTCAACTTGAAGATTGTAAGTAGAGAGGACATTATAGATCTCTTTATAAAGTGTTTCTGAAGAAGTCTCTAGAACCCGTCTGATAGCAAAAAAACGTTTTGTTAAAATACCAGCGAGGTTTACAAACCTCAAGATGATAGCCATTTGCTCCCGTCCCGATTCATCTTGTGCTTCATCGACGAGTATAGAAAAATATGCATCTCCAACTTTCTCACGAATCATATAACGCACTTTGTTTGCCATGATTGCCAACACCTCTTATTGAATTTTAGGAGAAATATATGTGGCATTTCCAGGTGCATTATTCAGTACAACATCATTGACTTCTGGTACCCATTTTGCTAAAAAATCCACCCATTCGATTACATTTCCACAATTCGTAGAAAGGTCCGACTCATTATGACCCCTAAAAGCACAACCCTGCAATGTCAATCGTTGCACAACCATGATTGTAGTTTTAAGTCTCAATCGGTTTTTTATCACTTCTACTCTACTCACCTTCTGCATTACCGTATCGATATGACCAGCTGGCTTTATCAAAGATTCAGCATTTACAACACATTTTTAATGAGGAGATGTTTATTTTTCAACATGTTTCAAAAATACACATTCGGCTCCTTGATGAACTCTCTTCCATTTGTTAAACCCACCGTTCCCTAAAGAAGAAGAAGAATTTGTATTGTCCGCAAAAAGAAAGCATGGAAAGCAATAACACATATGTGTAGTAGGTGAATACTCTAACCAATTAAATTCCTCAAACCAACTATATTGAAAACGACAAGAATCGTTAACCTCATACTTTGCAAGTTTTGGTTGATACGGTCCATGCATCAAATACTTTCTCCTAATCTCGTCTCTTTTATCAAGAGGCCAATCACATAGTTTTTTTCTTATTCCCGAATCATGAACTAGCTCAAAAGATATATCAGAAAGAGGAGACTGATCGATTTCATCCGGAGTAGTAGAGGGTTGACTTACTTGATTATCAACAGGAGGAGACTGATTGTAGTAGAAAATGAAAAAATATGAAAGACAAAATAAAAAATAAGGAAGGGGAGAAAATCGCACAAATTGGTAGCAATAAGAGAGAATAAAATAATTATCATTGTGGTCTAATATCATTGATAGGCCGTTGTTATTTAGCGCATCAATATTTTACTAATAGCGCACATTTGTCCGTCACGGACAAATGTGCGCTATTAGTAATTTGATATATCTTGTCCGTGACGGACAAGATACGTTGGTCAAATGCTGAAGCATTTGACCATTATCTCTCAGGCAGCTTGGTCGATTGGTCCTAAAGAACTTTGAGCTTTTGTTCCGATTTCCTAACCTCATGTTCAATCTTGACTCCCTATATTACAATAGATTTTGTAATTTATTTTGCGAAATCTGAGGCTCACAATTCAACCCCTCTAATAGCATGTTTTCATGCTATGTTTTTGGATGTGTTTTGTGTGTTTTTACCTTTGCATGGATTGGACATTCATATCATAGCTAGAGTTTAAGTTGTCAAAAAAATGCCTACTTCACTTCTTTCATGTCTTTGCAGGTACTTTGGCAATACAATAGAGCTCAAATGAATATATCTAATCACTCAAGTCATACAAGCATCATACATCAACTCTTCATCCACCTCATAAGCAAAGGAAGGATGAAAAGAAATAAAAGATACAAGCATGTAGGCCAAATAGTCTCAAGGAACCTCCAAGGAAGAAGTATTGAGTGACCCCAATCTCGGACAAAGAGTAGGAAAAAACTCGAACTAAGAAGCCGCATAGAGGAACTTGTCACTTTCTCTCGAGTGAACCCAAAACTCGAACAAGGAAGGTAGGAGAACTCAAGAGAAGAAGCCATTTCACTCAAGCAAGGAGGACTCTGGTGTGCAGAAAGTTCAACATCTCTTGAGTTAACCTCGAGTGACACTCACTCAGGCAAAGAAACTTCTCAACTCGAGCAAGAAATATAGGAATGCAGATTTAAGATTTCTTAACATCTCTCGAGTTAATCACTTCACTTGAGTAAATAAGACAAGAAAAATCAAGAGAAGAAGACAAGTCACTCAAGAGAAAAAGATGATCACTAAGTTGGTGGAAGAACTTGAGGTCAAGAAGAAGAAACTCAGCCAAAGTGTATATTCCACTCGAGGGTGTCTTTGCTGAGTTTCTGCATCAGATCCTTCTAGGATGTTCATCGTAACTAACTTTGCAACTTGACTTGCTTGCTTCTTAGAGGGACCATGTCTTTGGAGCCCTATATAAGCATATTGGTTGAATGTAATTGTATCATTTCTTCATACAATCTTCAGAATATTCTCTTAGTTACTCTTGTAAATCAAAAAATTTGTTTTGGCAATGATTTGGACGGAAAGTTTGATCAATCAAGAGGAAAAGTTTTGGTGTTCATCGTTGTTTTTGCTAGTTATTCACTACTTTACTTTTAACTTTACGATCAGACATATTTTCTTAAGGTTTAGTCATTTATATTATGTTAAGGTTAAGTCATTTATATAGTTATCGTTTATATTTAGTTAAATATAACGCAAAAAGTTAAGTACGAAGTTTAAACATACAACGAAACAAGTTTAAACATACACAAAAATGTAGACATAAGATTCAAAAGTTTAAACACACAATACAAACCCAAAACAAGTGCATACACAAGCCTACTCGTCATCGTCATGACGAGTACCGCTACCCTATCCATGATCGTAAGAATAATCTCGGAGATCAGGAAAATAATCTACATAAGTGCGTAAGTCCTTATGCAGGGAAGGAGGGAGAGAAGGATCACCAATATACTGTCTAAATCATGTAGCATAATCGTAAGGGTCCAACTGGCCGTCAAATGTCGAAGGTGGAGGTGGAGGAGGAGGTGGAGGAGGATGCATCTGCTGAGCACCTGGGCGTATAAACCGGTGCGATCGGTCTGTATACCACGCCATATAATCGTCGGTGGCGGTATATCCAGGGCCGTAACGTGCAACCATCTCCTCAACCGTGACGTGATGGTGCTCCCATCTATCCCACGCCAAGCTACCTCGAGGATAGCCAACTCTGTAGCTCCTGGGATCCTCGACCCTAATAGCATAATCAAGCTGTATCAGCGGAGGTGGAATCGTCTGAATGTATCCAAAAGCCCTCATGTTCCTGTATGGATCGTAGGGCTCTGATACGTCCATAAAAGTCAACAACCCGTGGAACAACGAACGCTGTAACTCTTTATCAGTGAAGTCCAACTGGCCGTATGGCTGCTAGTTCACATGTTTAACAAACAAACAACATTGTTAAGAAATAAACACGTTAGTTGACAAAAAGATTACAAGTATGCAAATGTAGTGGACTTGCCTGATCAACAGTCATCTCATCAAGCATCCGTCTGTAGTCACAGGTGTCCCTCCTAACAGACCTGATGTCGAATCTCGCTGCCCAAGGCATCCCATGCTCCCACCCCTCCACAATCTCCGGTGCAAAGCATAAAATATAGGTATATCCATGCCTTTAACAAAAAAGAAATAAAAATTAGACAAACAATACAAATTAAGTTACGAGAATAATAATATGAGTATATAGGATATATTTTACCTGCAGCAGCGTCAGACAACCGCACATATGGCGACAGTCGACCCGAGTGGCCTCGCCCATACGCCTATACAGGTAGGCGAGTGTCGCCGTACCCCACGATGTACTCATCACCCGATCAAGATCCTCCACCAATATCAGTAAATCAGGAGAAATCTTGTGCTGAGATTTGTCGGTGAACAGCGTCGATCCCAGCAGGTACAACAACCACCCAGACGCTGCAGTCGTCGGATACAGATGTGCATATCCGTCACACTGATCCAGTAAAAAAGAATGTGACAGCCCTCGACGACGTACATCTCCGGCAGTCATCTGCATATCAGTAAACGCAAAAAACTCCTACACACGGATGGCAGAATCAGCTCTGGCGATCACCTCAGTAACCGTCGTCCCGGATATGGGTATGCCTAGGATGAGCTGGACTTCATGGAGAGCAATGGTCATCTCACCCCAAGGCATTTGCAGCTGGTTCACCTCGGGCTGCCATCTCTCGATAAAAGCGTCCAGTAGACGCACATTCAGATGCCTGTACATAAGACCCTGCAGATGGGTCAGTCCACTAGCGTGCGCTAAACCCGACCAAGCCTCCTCATCCAGTGGTTAGGTGTCCAGCTGGCTGGCTCTGGTATGATAGTGAAGCGTATCACGATCCTACATAGAAAAAGAAATTTAATATATAACTAAAAATATTATAACATTAAAGATGCATTTATTAAACATATTTATTGCGTACTCACCATGCCATGCCAGACGTGGAGAGCGGTGTGAGCTTGGAAACTCCTAAGTATCTTTGGGATACGAGGTCCCCCTCCACAAGGACCTCGAAGATCGGGCTGAAAGGCCTGCCGAGTAGGAGGTACTGGTCTAGGACGATCTCCCAGAGCACGAGGAAGTACCTCCTCAAGTACCTCTTCCACAGGAGCTGGCGAAGGTGGCCTCCTCGCTCGGCGTCTCCTCTCAGCAGGCTGCTGCTGTGAAGAAGAAGGAGCATACTCCTGCTCCCGCTGGGAAGAAGAAGGAGCATCCTGCTGCTCCTACCGGGAAGAAGAAGGAGCATCTTGCTGCTCCTGCCGGGAAGAAGAAGGAGCAAACTGTTGCTCCTGCTGGTCAGGAGCATACAGGTCCTCGATCTGAGAATAATAACCGGCACCAAGCGAAGCACCTCCTCCAGTATAGGAGCTATGTCTGGCTCCGCTAAAAGCCTGGTGAGGAGGGCTCAGTGGAGCAATGTCACGCGCGATACCAGATGTACTACGCCGCGTGACTCCCGACTCCTGTGTCGGGAACTGCTCCTCAAGCGAAGCACCTCCAGAATAAGGAACTGACTCTCGTGCCTCGTGTCTAGAGTGGACATCCCGATGTCCCCTCAAAGAACGCATGCCACTGTGGAATACCTTCCTGAAGTATCCCAATCCGCTGAACCTCTTGGAGTCTTTGTTTGGGTTCCTTTCCATCTGCAAACAAAAACAACAAATGTTAATAAAAAGGAAAAGAAATTAAAAAAGGGGAAAAAATTTAAGAAGAAGAAGTTGTCCGTAGCGGACAACTTACTTGTCCGTCCACGGAAAGAGTAAGTTGTCCGTCGACGGACAAGCACTTCTTGTCCGTCACGGACAGAAGACACTTGTCCGTCAACGGACAAGTGTCTTCTTCCTTCAGCCGATCGTGAACGCCAACAATGGCGTTCGCGATCTGCTCACTCAACCTCTCTAAAACAACTAATCAACTTCAACCCTAACTCATATTCATCGATTTTAGTAACATATAAGCCCCTAAACCTCTCTAAAACAACCTAAATCGAACAAATTAAACTCTAAACCTAAACCTAACTAAAACAAACAAATTTAAACGAAACTAAAACGAGAAAGTTAAGTTTTTACCTTAGATTGCAGTAGAGATTACGAGAAATGTGGAGAGAGATTGAGAGAGATTGCAGCCGAAGATCGAGCGAAGGATCGTCGTAGGTGTTCGTCGCGGCGAAGAAAGGAAGAGGAAGAAAGAGAAAGAAAATGAGCGTGGCTGTCCTTAATAGGGCATGTGACATTTGTCCGTGACGGACAGATCACTCCTTCAAAGCTTGGTATTTACAACATATATTTGTATCTTTTAGATCAACCAATAATGTGTACAACTTCATTAAATTAATGAGTTTAATTACCTGTAGTAACATTTTCGTTAAATTTTA
Organism: Fagopyrum homotropicum; assembly: GCA_033239125.1. Lineage (NCBI taxonomy): Eukaryota > Viridiplantae > Streptophyta > Magnoliopsida > Caryophyllales > Polygonaceae > Fagopyrum > Fagopyrum homotropicum. Next base: position 89,368,016 of record BSWB01000005.1, on the reverse strand, counting down.
ATTTAGTAAGATCTTTGAATGAACATAACGAGTTGTAAAGAACATAATGAGATAAAAATATCAACTTAACGTTATTGCCAGGATTATAAATTCCTGTCAATCAAAATTACGTAACTTCCTATCAATAAACGTTTCTTTTGTTCAAAATTTATAGATTTTGTAACAAACATATAAAGTTTCAAGAAATAAACGTAACTTCATATCATACATATCTACGATCCAATGAAGGTTATGTTATTGAAAGGATTTAAACTTCATTTTACAAAAGAAGATCAAATCAAAGATATTTTATTTAAAAGATTAACACTTTCTTTCAATAAAGAAACCAAACTTACTTACAAACATAACAATTACAAAGGAATCAAAGTTTCAAGATCAATGTTACATTTTTAAACATGACGTTGAACTTCAAACATAAATACGATCAAATCAAAATGACGTTATTGAAAACATTTAAACTTTCTGTTAACAAAAGACAATCAAATTAAATTTTTGTTATTCAAAGGATTACAAATTTCTTTCAAACAAACCAAAATTTATAACTTTAATCCACAAAATAAACTAAGCAAAATGAAATGTCATTTGTCCGTCACGGACAAATGACATTTGTCCGTGACGGACAAGTTCCATTTATCCGTGACGGACAAATGGAATCAATTTACTAAATTATGCCCATTTGTCCGTCAGGCATGATTAGTAAATTGGAGTTGCGCCAAATAGCCCGTACGTTCTATTATTTAGAATTCTTATCATTTATTGTCATTAGGTCTTCTAAAATTTACGATTCTTTCATTTATTGTAATTAGGTTTTCTAATATCTACTTGTACCGTCTTTCAATATTTACGAAACACAAGACTCACATTTCATCCATCATCGATAAAATCGTGAGCATGGCAATGGCTTTTATCAGATACATAGATAGTCTTCCGTTAGATAAAACAATAAACATGCCAATGGCCAATCACGTACATCTTATTACAATAAATACACACCATAACTACATCTTCCCGTCATGTCTCACTTATTCAATCAGTAGGCAAATTAACAGCCACTGTTTCACAACACACACGAAAACACAACTTGGTATATACAGTTGCTCTGTACCACACTAATCAACAACTTGTGAATACATAATTTACACATTTACGAGCTCAACCAAGAAGCTCGACCCATCTACTAGAAGCCAAGACCCTTGCGGCATCAGACACCTTACCCTGCTCTACCACCATCCTCCTCAACCTGGGCATCTCGCCAATGATCAGCTCGACCACCTCTGCCTCCAACCCGCGACAGTGCATGATATCCACACTCTCGAGATGGTTACTACTCCTCGAAATCAAAACCATGGATGCCCGAGTGAGGCGCGTGCAGCCCCGGAGGTTAAGTTCTACAAGGCAATTACAGGAAGCTAGCATTGAGATCAACTCCTTGTCATTCAACATCTCATTGTAGGACACATCAAGCTTCCTCAGCTGTCTTAGGTTCTGTCCTAGGGTCGTTAATAACCCCGACACCTTATCGACCACATCACAGTTGATTAGTGACAGTTCTTGGAGAACACTGCCCATTGCTGAGCTGAAGTTCTTCAGCCCTTCTCCTAAAAATAGTAGTCAGCATACTGGAAGATAATTAATACAGACAGCATTCAAGATTATCAATTGGTTCAAAATTAGGCAATCACATATGTATACTTTCTGAAATGATGACCCTTTTCCCAAAACGCAATCATCTTTTCACTTCATCAATCATCATTTAGACAATCGCCAAAACCAATCATAGTTTTCCTACCAACAAACCCCTGGTATGATGTATCAATGGAAATACATAAATCAAAACTATATTTACCAGTAACAAGACAGCAGCTCTGCAGCTTCAGAGCTTTCAAGCTCCGAAAACGGGCGGCCATGGCAGAAAGGTGCTGGTTGTCGAGGTCAAGCGGTAATCTCAAGTCAATCCTCTCCAAATCGGACTTACAATTCACCACGAAATCAAGCAAACCGTCTTTACTCCCACCATCATACACCAACAAACCCTTCAATTTTTCACAACTCTCCGCCAACCAAATCAATACCGCATCTACAATTGACCTGCAAGCCCTCAATTCCACCTCCTCAAGTTCTCGCAAGCAACTCCGGAACGACGACACCGCCTCTCTTCCATCTCCAATCCCCTCACAGCTCCTCATCCGGAGCTTCCGGAGCCGCCCACCTCCCAAGCTCCTCCACAGCCACTCAAATCCTACGTCACCATCTCTGATTCCCGCCACGCTCAGGCTCTCAATCCTCAACCTCCCTGCCGGTTCGGGGTGTTGCGGAAAGCCGAATAATTCGCCTCTCGTTTCGGATGATACGGAGACGGAGAAGTCGGAAAGAGAGGGAAAGTGGGATAGGAACGAGAAATTGAGAGGTCTGGAGACAGAAATCGAGAGGGATAACAAGTTCGGTTTGTAGGAGGAAAGAGAGATTAGCGTGGTGGTGGCGATCGGTCCGGCGAGGAATCGGAGGTGCTTGAGGGTCTCTGGAGATGATGAGGCGGCGGAGAGGAGAAGCTGGTCAAACGACGGCGTTTCGCCGGAGATGGAAATTGAGAGGGAAGAAAGGAATGGGTGGAGGGAGAGGAAGGATGACAGATAGAGGTTCGAAGGAGGATTTGAGGAGAGAGCAAGTGCGGTTGTGGAGAGGCGGCGTAGGTGAAGCCAGCGCTTGCAGACGAGGGAAATCGCTGGCGATGAGGTGTCCGGCAGGCGGTGGAAGATTTCGATGAGGAGCTCGTCGCAGAGAGGAGAATCCATTGATTGATCGGATGGCTGAGGTTAGCTCCGATAATGGGAGAGAAAATCAACGGCTGGGATTCAAAGAAATGTAATCTTATTCTTCTTTAGAACTCTCCACCTTCTACCAACCACTAGTTGAAGAACATTTCGCCGTTTCTCGAATCCTCTTGTGTTTCTTTAAGGTTGCGTTTGTTTGGACGGAAATTCATCAATCATCAATCAATCTTTTTCTTCTATCTTTTTATATAGATTTGTTTTTTTTTTTTCCTTTAATAAATGTACTTATATTCAACAAAAGATTGAGAGCACAATTTAATGAAAGGAGATAAAAACGAGTGACAAGTTGTCGCAATTACTTTTTTTTTTCTTATAATCTAAGTTGTAACATTTACTTAATATATGAGTTTTGTTAAAAAAAGATTGCAAAAATGAAAGGGATGGGGATAAATTTGTAACTTATATAATTGACTATTTTAATTTGAAATATTAATAGTTAATTAGTTTAATGCTGTTATGAAATATATATGTACAAGTTACTAATACATGATGTATGTCTTTTAGTATGAATTATTGTGTGGTGAATATGGTAAATGATGGTAAATTATATAAGGTGAATTATCCACATTCTTTATCTCCTTAATATTTAATCAAAAACTACATATGTTTGGCCAATACATATCACAATCATTGTAATAAGATACATCAAGAGCTAATACATATCACAGTCATTGTAATAAGATACACCAAGAGCAATTGAGAAATTTACTTTTTATGTTCTCTCCTCTCTTCTAGCTTCTTTCTAAATGTTTTTGAACACAAACTCTAAGTAATCAGGAAATCTAAGTAATCATCTCATAACACGTTATCAACACGATGATTCTAAGTTCCAATTGAGTTTTGTTACTAAGGTATGTTTCTTAAACATTTCTTAGTCTTTCATTACATAAAAGTTAATACACGAAAATCCACTTAATAATTATGCTCTGTAGTTGCCCTTCACGGAATCTTTCTACATCAGAAACTCAAATTTTTGGTAACTAACTTAAACCGAGGAGTATGCTTTATACTTGTCCAAATGTGGAAGCCTCTACATCAGAAACTCGTTATCTTAACTTGAAACCTAAAATAACTTTTGTCAAAAAAAACATGTTTTAGATCTTTGCTAAGATATAAACAAAATTTAGATTTGCTTACCTCTTTTAACAAAGCCCCACATTAAATTCTTTTATTTTCACCACGTGGATTATGAGCACCAAATGATGATCATGATAATGATGATGTAAATAAGGGAAAGAAAAAAAACTTCGAATAAAAATCGATTGTTATTAGCAACAAGTTGACGAGTAATATCACTTTCGGCCATGGACATGAGAGAAAAAAAATCAATCGAATATGGAGATGAAGGAGTAAAGGAGGATGAAGATAAGGATGATGGAAGAAAGTAAAATGGATGGGATGGATGGAGATTAAAGGGTAAAAATAACCGGTTTTAATTTCATGTCCTTGTAAAGTTCATTTATCCATATGATTTTCTTACTTTTGTCACACAATATAATGCATGTCTATATTTTTTTTAATTATTGTCACACATACACCATCTATTAATACTCTACATGCATTCTTTAATATTATGTACAAATCATCTACATAATATATAGATGCCCATAAAATGACCGTACACCTCATTTTATTAGTTCATGGTTAATAAACTCATGCATGCTTAAAATTGACATAAATTATAATTCTTATTTAGTAATCAAATGGCAAGCATCGCAAAATGAGAACTTGACATTCTTGAATTATCGGGCAAAAAGTAGCTCCAATGGAAGGTAGATCTTCTAGCCCATCTTAAAGCAAATGGGCTTGTACAAAAAATTGTGGATAACAATGACGTTTGTTCGCTCTCAGACGTGTGTGAATAATGAACGATAAAGTCTTAAATTTATATTTGAAACAAAAGTCAAAGCAAATAAGCGAACCCGCAATGTACAGATCAATCGCAGCAAAAACAAATATTTCAGGGTCGATCACAGGGACTATGGTGAAAATCAACAATAGAATATACAAATGCTAATTCTAAAGAACGAAAGAGACAAAAAGCAATAGAAATGAATATATGATAATTGGAAAAATGCAGATTATAGAGATGAAAGTATCTAGTTGTGGTTTTCGATTCAAGACTTCTAAAAACTTGGACAAAGCTAGGATCGCTAAGGAAAGGTGTTTCTAAGGTGGGAAAGATCAAGGGGGAAGGTCTTACTATCCACTATGCCAAATCAAAGTTCCTATCACCGGGTAAGTCTCAAGGATCTAATGAAAGAAATTATAATCTCAAACTAGCCACTCAACCAAAGGGACAAAAACTAACCTTTACAGAGTAAGTCACAGGTAAAGCTCCCTCAGGCAAGAAGAAGGCACACTCAAACCTAATTAACGGTTTTGAATCCTTTATTACCTAGAACTCGTCAACTTTGATAACCAAGAAAAGGGAATCACCGGGTAGGTCTCGTCCCAAGCTTAGATGTAAGCTTGAAAGCCTCAACAGGGCTGAGATTTAGGCAATCTATAATCTAAGAATAAAAATATAACAAGAATGGATCAACAGAAGCACGGGTTGTTCTTGGTAATATCTCGGCAGAGATTTGTCTACATAAAGGTTAAACCAACTCTTCAGGGTCCAATCTAATTTAAAGGCTCAGTCTATCATCATCTAAACCACAACTATTAACCAATCACCCAAGAATCGCAAGGGATTAGGTAACAACACACATATTCAAATCAAGAAAGATATATTAAATTAAGAAACTCATAAACCAAATAAAACTAAAAGAAAAGATTGAATAACTCAACTAGATGTCTTCAATATCCAAAACTGTAGCAATGCAATGACAAAGATCCAATCTTGTGTTCAAAAGCAATGAAAGCTAAAACTAAGACATTCTCTCCAAGAATCTTCACAAATCTCTCTCAATCTAAAGTGTTGTTGCTATCAATGTAATCTCCTCCCTAGTGATGGTCTCTACGTCTGTTATCAACCATTGAACTCCCTTTGATTGTTGCAGCCATGCTTACCTTATAGAAAAATCTAGGGTTTTGAAGCTTTGAGCCATGGGCCGTTTTTACACTAAATCTCGGATGAATCCGATATTAATCTCGGCCGAGTTTCTTCACAAGTCAAGCCGAGATTTCTATTTTGTAACGTGTCTTCTTAGCTCTTTTCTCCCATTCTTTGATTATGTCCTAGCTTCCATTTATGATCCACCATGCTTCAGTATGATCCACCTTGATGCCTTGCCCTTATATGCTCTTTTTTTTATCCAAAATCCACCAAATTTCCTACAAATGCAACAAGAATCCGTGTAGACACCTCTTCTAGCAAAGGATACAAATATGAGCTCAAATGCTATGGATTCATGTCTATGCATGCTAAAAAAGGGGATAAACTACCTATATGCATGTCTATACTAAGGTCATAATTCATGTCATCAAAATACCTCATACTTGTCTCTTGTTTGTCCCCAAGCAAGGTTCAAACTTAAGATACAAGATGGCAAGGATTATGAATATGTAAAAACAAGGAAAAATACAAATATTTTTAGTTGTTGTTCTTCTATTCATAGATCACCGAGAGATATAGACATGGAAAGGATAACCACACTTTACCGGAAATCATAACATGCATAGTAAAGTCCAATCATCTAGATCAATCATGAGGAATCAAATTTAAACCACTAAGCCAAAACACATGCGTTAAAAGGTCTTAAGGACTTAACAAAAAAGGGTCAAGAAATGTGTAATGGGTGGGATGCATATGGTTTTAATGGATTTAAAATCATATGCATAGTCGGGATTGTGGGTAAAGACACTGCCTTCCACTCCTCAGTGTGACTCCTTGTAAGTAATAGTTCTCTCTCTAACTCTTAAGATTCATAGTATTCTGATTAGTATTACTACTACTATAGGTAGTAGACATGCTTGAGGAGAGAACAAATTCCAATGTTCCGGTTTATCACAGTGAATCTGCAAGTGTGCTAGCTAGGGTACCATGTGCTAGAAAAGTAGGAGAGGATAATGCTGATAGTATGAGGTAAGGTGAAGTACCTTAGCCAATCGAGTTACACGTGACGAGCATATGCAAGAGATGATTAATTAGTACCTAACTGTTCCACTAACTAATGTGCTTATATGCTTCTATGTTGATGTGATTTATGTGTGTGTTAATTGATTTGTGTTTGCTAACATAAGAAGTGATAGACTTCCCTAGTGTGAGTTTGATGACCCCTGCTAACGTGATAATAATCTATACTTGCATGAAATGCAAAGCTTAGTTATTTAATGCGACTATTAGGCCGTCTTCATATAAGTTGTCTACTCAAGTTTCGGGACGAAACTTTTCTTAAGAGGTGTGTGATGTAAGAGCTAGGATTTTCGAATTCTAAATCAACATGATTACGGTGGTGGATTAAACCTAATCATTGATAGTAATATTGGGTCAATTTGCGAACGGGGTGAAATTGACAAGCTTGGATTCCACCATTGAGTTTTTGGCGAGAGATTGACCTAGTGGGAAAAATTCTACTTTTTCATCCGGAGAATAATTTTTACCCCAAGTGTTATTTGGAGCATTTGGGAGCTTCAATTAATAAAAATACAGTTAAGAGAAATGATCACGACATCGGACATGTCCTAGATATGAAATAACATGGAAAGGCAAAATGGCCAAACGAGTCGTTATTTTGTTTCTTAGCAGCTAATAAAGACGGCTTAGGAATATGCATTTACAAGGAAATTGCAGAATAACTACCCACACAATATTCCGGAATTATTATTCCAATTCCGAGAAGCTTGGAGAAAGGACCCAAACCGCCTTCGGATCGGTAAAAGGATAATTATCGATTTTGCTAAAGGATAGTGCTAGAGGATAATTATCAACCTTGCTAAAGGATAATTATCAATTTTGCTAAAGGATAATGCAAGAGGATAATTATCCATTTTACTAAAGGATGATGCTAGAGGATAATTATCGACTTTGTTAAAGGATAATGCTAGAGGATAACTATCGACTTTGCTAAAGGATAATTATCGACGTCACTATAAATAGAGAAAATTCATTCATTTCCTTTCACATTTCCTCGTAAAAGCTCTCATTTCTCTCAACCTTCAAATTCAGATATACTCTTCGTTTGTAATCCGATTTCTAATCCGTTTGAGTTTTCGGATTTCTTTCTTCGTCCTCTTCATTTTGGTACCGAGCATCTGCGTTTCCGTTGAAGTTAAGACCATGTCGAGCCTCCCCCTTACATGGCCGGTTCTGTCGCTCAGATTCCGGTGAATTTGATGGTTTCCGAGCATAGCCAGCGTCGTTGTGATTCCGAATCTTCTTTCGGATCGTCAATCGGGTTAGTAACGAATAAGTTATGAATTTATTCGTTTTCCGTATTACGATTTGGCCTAAATTGACCTTAGGCTTCAAAATGGATAATTGGAAATTCCATTATGCTCGTTAAATTATTCTGGTGATTATGGGCTATCTGTTTGATGAGATTTGATAACTGTTGGGTTCGGAAACTGCTTGCCGGCAAAACGTTATTCTGGTGAAATTTAATTAGGAATGTAGGAAAAGCTATAAGCTAATTAAATTCAAAGGAATGAATTTAATTAATGTTTGAAGCAAGAAGTTTAATACGAGGAATATGATATTCTCGACAGGTGTTGTTGAAGACGGTAGACTAACTATAGCTTAGTTGCTCAATGAGCGTATCCAGGTAAGTCTTCGAACTTACTTAGCTTCGATCTGCAGAAACTCGTGCCTGAGAGATTTATATCTTGTTGTGTTGAGTTTTGATTGATGTTATGCATTCTGATGTGTTATGTGTGAAGCATGCTAATGTTATTGTTGTGTTTTATGATGAATATGATTATATGATGTGATGTGTAAAGCATGCTTAATGTTGTTGTTATGTGTATCATACTAGGGCTATGTGAAATGATTAAATTGATAAGTGTTAGCCTATTGAGGCGTGGTATTATATGACATGATAGACCTGCTGAGACGTGTGATATGATGGCGACTTGTAAAGGTCAAGAGTATGTAAAGTGAGTATTTTGTAGTGAATACCGGAGCTTGGCCAGGCCCGGATCACTTGTGCGTGTATAAGAATGACGCCGAGTCTGATGGACTTCAGGCTCGGGTCGCACACCTAATTAAAATGGTAAATGTTTGCATTAACATGAACGGAAAAATGTTGCATGTGGTTAGAGGGTTAAGACCATAACCCACCACGAGAAATCCTGGCCCGTAGACTTGATCAGTCTGGCTACGACCTAAGAGCAAATGTCTGAATTAACCTAATATGGGCAATGGTGAGCTCACACCAAAGCCAGAATCGTAAAGCAATGGTTCCGGATTAATTGGTCCGGGATCGCAAATTGTAAACTGCATACTGCATTCACGTGCATCATATAAGCATGATATCATCTCATGAGCACAATATATGGTATTTGAATATGTGTGTTGTGTTGTGATGTGTTGATATAATCTCTCGTGGATAGATTATGATCGGTAGTTAACGGTTTTAAACCGAATCTTTTTAGGTAATGTCGACCATAGGAACGCTTCAGGGATGTCAGCTGCAGGAAGTGGACAGCCGGGGCAGTGTTAACCCAAGGGTTGGTTGAACTACTTTTGAAACTAATCGCTTGCAAGCGAGTCTTTTGTTGGTTGTGTACAATTGTGTACACATGTTGATTTCAGGCTGAAGTTTTAAGACACCTGTTCAGGTGTCATGTTTTGAAGTGTCGTTTTGGGATATACATACTAACTGCATGCATGGTTGTTATGTAAATGTTTTCTAAATGACATGTTGAATGTTTTCATTATTTCTTCGTGCTTCTTGTTGCAAGGTCCTATTTGTGAAGTTGTTGTCAGGCTAACTGATGGGACCCACTGTGTGGTCCTTAGCCTAGTGACGTCTTGGGTTACTTAAAACCTGGGTCGTTACAGATTGGTTTCAGAGCTTAGGTTGACAACAAGGGCACATGTGACTTGAGATGAGACATGATAGCTCAACCTAACTACAACCCAGTTCGGGTTGGTTTTGCGAGATGATTTATGTTTTGAAAAGATTTTGAAAATTACTGACATATGGTTTTAATGGATTTAAAATCATATGCATAGTCGGGATTGTGGGTAAAGACACTGCCTTCCACTCCTCAGTGTGACTCCTTGTAAGTAATAGTTCTCTCTCTAACTCTTTTTTTTTGGTAAGTAGTTCTCTCTCTAACTCTTAAGATTCATAGTATTCTGATTAGTATTACTACTACTATAGGTAGTAGACATGCTTGAGGAGAGAACAAATTCCAATGTTCCGGTTTATCACAGTGAATCTGCAAGTGTGCTAGCTAGGGTACCATGTGCTAGAAAAGTAGGAGAGGATAATGCTGATAGTATGAGGTAAGGTGAAGTACCTTAGCCAATCGAGTTACACGTGACGAGCATATGCAAGAGATGATTAATTAGTACCTAACTGTTCCACTAACTAATGTGCTTATATGCTTCTATGTTGATGTGATTTATGTGTGTGTTAATTGATTTGTGTTTGCTAACATAAGAAGTGATAGACTTCCCTAGTGTGAGTTTGATGACCCCTGCTAACGTGATAATAATCTATACTTGCATGAAATGCAAAGCTTAGTTATTTAATGCGACTATTAGGCCGTCTTCAGATAAGTTGTCTACTCAAGTTTCGGGACGAAACTTTTCTTAAGAGGTGTGTGATGTAAGAGCTAGGATTTTTGAATTCTAAATCAACATGATTACGGTGGTGGATTAAACCTAATCATTGATAGTAATATTGGGTCAATTTGCGAACGGGGTGAAATTGACAAGCTTGGATTCCACCATTGAGTTTTTGGTGTGAGATTGACCTAGTGGAAAAAATTCTACTTTTTCATCCGGAGAATAATTTTTACCCCAAGTGTTATTTGGAGCATTTGGGAGCTTCAATTAATAAAAATACAGTTAAGAGAAATGAACACGACATCGGACATGTCCTAGATATGAAATAACATGGAAAGGCAAAATAGCCAAACGAGTCGTTATTTTGTTTCTTAGCAGCTAATAAAGACGGCTTAGGAATATGCATTTACAAGGAAATTGCAGAATAACTACCCACACAATATTCCGGAATTATTATTCCAATTCCGAGAAGCTTGGAGAAAGGACCCAAACCGCCTTCGGATCGGTAAAAGGATAATTATCGATTTTGCTAAAGGATAGTGCTAGAGGATAATTATCAACCTTGCTAAAGGATAATTATCAATTTTGCTAAAGGATAATGCAAGAGGATAATTATCCATTTTACTAAAGGATGATGCTAGAGGATAATTATCGACTTTGTTAAAGGATAATGCTAGAGGATAACTATCGACTTTGCTAAATGATAATTATCGACGTCACTATAAATAGAGGAAATTCATTCATTTCCTTTCACATTTCCTCGTAAAAGCTCTCATTTCTCTCAACCTTCAAATTCAGATCTACTCTTCGTTTGTAATCCGATTTCTAATCCGTTTGAGTTTTCGGATTTCTTTCTTCGTCCTCTTCATTTTGGTACCGAGCATCTGCATTTCTGTTGAAGTTAAGACCAGGTCGAGCCTCCCCCTTACATGGCCGGTTCCGTCGCTCATATTCCGGTGAATTTGATAGTTTCCAAGCATAACCAGCGTCGTTGTGATTCCGAATCTTCTTTTGGATCGTCAATCGGGTTAGTAACGCTTCAGGGATGTCAGCTGCAGGAAGTGGACAGCCGGGGCAGTGTTAACCCAAGGGTTGGTTGAACTACTTTTGAAACTAATCGCTTGCAAGCGAGTCTTTTGTTGGTTGTGTACAACTGTGTACACATGTTGATTTCAGGCTGAAGTTTTAAGACACCTGTTCAGGTGTCATGTTTTGAAGTGTCGTTTTGGGATATACATACTAACTGCATGCATGGTTGTTATGTAAATGTTTTCTAAATGACAGGTTCAATGTTTTCATTATTTCTTCGTGCTTCTTGTTGCAAGGTCCTATTTGTGAAGTTGTTGTCAGGCTAACTGATGGGACCCATTGTGTGGTCCTTAGCCTAGTGACGTCTTGGGTTACTTAAAACCCGGGTCGTTACAGTCCCAACCTTAGTTTGACAACAATTTTACTAGGATCTTACAACAAGGCACAAAAGTATTAAAAACATTTGAAAATTTTAAACAATATATACATGAAAAATATGTATCAGCCTTACAAATCAAAGGTACTAAAACGACGCATATGAAGTATATAAGACAACCTCGTCCCCAACTAAATGAGTACGTGGACCCGGCTGACCATTCCCTCCGGATCTCTCTACAACTGTCTTAACCTGCAAGGCATCTACAAGCGGTATAAAACCGTTAGCTAACATTCTATGCATAAGTATAAAGATATGCATAAGTATAAAGATAAAAGCACAATCACACAACATACACAATCAACATGCAACACTCAATCCTTTTATTATCTTTAATTAGGTGACAGGTCATTACTAATGATACTTATTTTGTGACACGAGGGACTATCAAACCTCGCCCCTGTCCTCGTTTACCAACGCGGAATGGTACTAATGCATTTGAGTCTACCGGACTGGGCTGGTCGCAGGGAACCTCCTAGACTCTCGCAAGAGCTAGACAAATGATGTCACGACCCGTTATCATACACTTGGGTCAATTACGTAAATAATAAAGTCGGCCTAATCCGGTTTCGTTGTTTATCATAACTAACAAACACCACTCATACACATTACACTCATACAAGAAGCCAGCTAAGTAAGTCCGTGGACTTACCTGAATCAGATCTCGACTTTCTAATTCGCAAATCGATCCGTACAGTAGAAATTCAGTGGCCTGTCAAAGGAGGCAATTGTGTTAGCACACTTTCTAGGTGATTAGAAGTCTAAGACTTCTAAGATAGTAGATCTTAATAGAACAGAACTGATTACAGTATTAATTTATGGTAAAATGACTATTTTACCCTTGGTCCCGAAACTTCTAAAAATTCCATAATTTATGTCTAAACTCTTATTTGAGAATAAAATGTCATATTCTAACTCCTAAAGATGAGTTTGGTTACAAACTGGCAATTTACACATTCTTCTTATTTTCCGAAAGGTCATTAAGATCCAACTTCGGCTTCAAATATAAAACTCGAATAAATTTATAAAATTTCCGAAATAATTCCTTAGGTCTTCTATTATATCCCATCTACTCATAGGAGAAAGAATTTCTTAAAACTGTTAAAGCATCACTTCTACAAAAATTTTTAAAGTTGGTTACAACGCTTAACAAACAACACACTGTCTTAACTTTGAAAAATCATAACTCCTAAACTACTCGCTGGATTTATGCCAAATTTTGATATTTTCTACTATAAAATCTTATCTATAATATATCCAAAATTCAGCCGCAAAGGAGATGAAAATCCTATTTAAAACTATCTCACAAAACCGAATTTCAGCACAACAGAAAAGCTGCTTACGACTCAATCTTTGAAAAATCATAAATCCCAAACCACTCGCTGGATTCCTCTAAAATTTTAATATGTTCTACAAAAATATGTCAACATATCATATCCAAATATCAAGCCCAACGGAGATCCAGAGCTTATCTAAAACCATCTCACAAAACAGCATCACTTGTTGTTTTCCCCAACACTTAGCACATATATAAAAACTGCATGAGGCGTCAACTTTGGAACACAATAACTCTCAAACCGTAACTCCGATTCTTCCCAAATTTTAGTATGATCTACTATATATTACTGACTACAACATATCCAAAATTCAGCAACAAAGGAGGAGTATAACTTACTCAAATCTTGACCCGAAGTTGATTGCTTTTCACTTCCGAAAATTCAGAAAACTGAGAGATGTAACAGCTCTCTGAAGTTGCTCCTTTGGGCTGAAATGTATGGGTTTAAAGATGGTTTAGAGGCACCCATTGACACATAAACATGGAGGGGAAGTAAGGAGGTAGATGTGGGTCTTACTCGATTCTAGGGTTGATTGTATACAGAACCAAGTCCTTGAGACGAACAGCCTGTGCAGAAGCGATTCCTGGAGTCGAAGTGCACAGAAGAGGGCTGCTGCTGTGCGAGGTTGGTGCTTCGATGGGCTGCTGAGATCTGAATGTCGACGCAGAAGAAGGGGAGGAGAGGTTTACGTGCATCTGGACAGCCGATAAATGAAATTGAATGAAGGAAGGCAAACAGCAGTAACCTCCGGTTGTTACAAGCAGATGGGGAAGCTGACGGTTCTGGGCTGAGTTCGGGCTGCTTCTGGCTGGGCCTCTTGGGCTGTTTCGATCTGCCAGCAAGGGTTTAAGGTAAGGGCTGAGAAAAATAAATCCAATTAAGAAACAATGGGCTGAAACAAGGCAAGAAATAAGTGGGTTGAAAGTTTGTCAAAACTTGTCAAAAACTCGTCATGGCTTTGTCAGGCCCATGCATGACTTCGTCACAGAGTAGTCGGGCTTCGTCGTGACCTTGTCTCAGCTCTGTCATGGTCTCGTCACAGCTTTGTCACATTCTCGTCTTAGCCTTGTCATGATCTCGTCTAAAGTCATCGATAAGAATTAATTATAAGAATTAGGGTTTGATATAATTCTATCATTTTATGTGAATTAAATTCTACATAAAATGATAAATAATTATAAGAATTAGGGTTTGATATAATTCTATCATTTTATGTGAATTAAATTCTACATAAAATGATAAAATTTGTGAAGAAAGAAATACTAGATAGAATGGAAAACCGTCAACTGCTCGAAGTCCGATTTGCTTTGGAATTAAACGGAACGAAAATTCCGGATATTACATCAGTACCCCCTTAAAATAAGTTTCGTCCCGAAACTTAGAACAAGGTATTTAATCAGGCGACTTCCATACATAAATTTGTTTATCCTAGTCTCACTAATTTTTAATTTCGTTTTCTAAACCCCTCTAACCCTACTAAAGCGTAACGAAAAAAATCCGGTCGTTACATCAGATCCCCCTCAAAATAAGTTTCGTCCCGAAACTTAGGATAAGACAATTCTGATCGGCCTTTAAGGCACCAAATGAGTGTGTTTGATCATTACACAAAAGTCTCGTCGTTCCAACATCTAAGTATCCTATACATCAAGGTTACCAAAAGAACACATCAATAACTAAACACTCAATCATGAAATAAACACGTAGTCAAACAATATCACACATACAAGGTCAAGCCCTAACTCGTCACTCCCGAGGTTACAATTATCGCTACATAGGTCTTTGAAAGGTTACGTCATTTACTATCCCGATATCTTAGGTAGCCTTATCAACTTTTCCTAAAACCACTTAATCTTAAATCTTTTCAGGTACTTACATCACAAGCGTCTGCCACCACGTTCTAGAGTGGTTACCGGATATCTCACCGGTATCATCCGGCTCAACTGTCTGCTCCTCTAATCTGAGCACCTAACTCATGTCCGGTAGGTATTTCTCCAACTGAAAATCTCAAACTCAGTTCCCAAACTTAGTCTCTGTGGAAAACTGAAGCTGCACTCTCCAATAGGGTGAGGAGTACTAGTCCATCAGTCACTTTTAAACCGCTTTAAAACTTCCAATGGTTGCCTTACACAACTCACTTCTAGATCCTTTGATGACCCTACGGAAAAGTGGTCTATTCAACTTTCTTCCCTTTGTTATGACCACTTGCTTCCGGCCTTCTGAAAAGGTTCTGACTACACAATCAGGTCAAAGGTCTTGGACATCCACCAACACTTACCAAGTGCTCAATGCTCTTCGTATCACGACCCACTTGGTCTTGTCTTTTAATATTTCTCAGTCATCTTAGTCCTCACGTAAGGAATAGCCACCTTTACCCTTTTTAGGTCTAACACTCGAGACAACAAAAAAATCAAATCTAGTGGTCATCTTCTCTGTTTACTTGGCATTATTATATTATTTATAGATCTCTAATATATCGTTAACTCAAACCTATGCTTCTCACGCATTTTCCAAGATCTTAAGTGACGTAGAATATGTCCGGAATGACGGTATTAGACACAAAGTGATCTCATATCACCGTTATTTGAGCATAACTACTCGATTAATGCTAGCACACCATCAACATTGCACTCTTATATCCTCCCCTTTTATCGGACTAGTAATATCCCTCTAACTCAAAACGCAATTAGGCTCTGTTCCGACATAATGTTACACATAAAATCTACTCCGAGATTATGCTTTCTTTAAGCACGGTTACTAGGTTGCAAGTATGCTCTTGTCGCTTCTCTTTCTTATGTATCTTCGACTCAGAATGGTAGCTACTCACTTTGAGCTTTCTAGTGCAGGCCATGCACAATATATTTATTTATTTATTTATTTATTTTTATTATTATTTTTTTTTATTACATCATTAATTCTTTCCTAATCCATCCTGAAAACTCACTCTAGAGTATTCTATTAGTATAGAATTCCACACTACTTGTCAGGAAACATGTAACAAAGCCATCACTCTTCACTCGGATCCATAATAGGGTACCAGTCTCCTTCTATTACCTCTACATGCACCTAAGTTTCCGTACAACATTTCCAGTCACTCACATAGCCTATCTCAAGTTTCTTTCAACTAGAATGCATTTCACTAACTATCACCATCTTAAACTCGACACGACATCCATCAGTACCCTTGAGGTTCTTGCTTTGTGGGTTAGGACCCACCACGCTTCCGTTGCGCTACTCTGATTATCCTGTTGTCACTCATTAACCCTAAGGACCTTTTCTATTAAGTATAAAATAATTGACCACCAAACTCTTTCTTCCAATTACACCATGAGTCTTATACGGACGAAGTATCAAGTACCTTCTTTACTTGCCTTAAGAAAATAAAACAACGATTGAAAAAAAAACAACTTCTTCCGCTTACTTTCTTAATTCTTCTACCACGGATCCAAACTCCCTGACTTGACCGGAGTTTGATCTTAACTAGCCAAGAAGTAACCCTTAAAACGTTTCTCTTTATACCTTTAATTCATCCAAGAAGGTTGTCGTTGCCTACTTAAGGAAATCCTCTAAGGCGTCGGTAAAGTTACTCCATAGATCCACAATCACAAATATCTCTTCTTAACGGCACATAACTCGTCAATACCAAACAATACTTGCACGTCCTTGGTTGATATCGGTCAGTCTATAATTGACTTATCTCAATTCATACCTCTACTGGTATTAAACTTTTGGTGCACATCACCTACTAGATTAATCCTTTTATCCTTCTTTAGTTCGTCTTATCTTTCACTCTTCTGCTTCCTTTGGGACAACTCTCTTTCTCTAGTCCGATTGTGTCATTCATCTGACATAAATAGTTGTTTCAAGTCTCCCACGATAGCTTGCAAGCGTCTTTGCAATTCTTGTGGTCGTAATGATCATCCACTTGCAGTTCCTCTTGCATGGACCGTCTGTGTTGATGGCTTAGGTCCCATGATAACTGGAGTTATCCTAGACTCTCGAGTCCAGCAAGGTCGTTCCCCCATACACATTTCTTCACCGAAGTTAGTACTAATATCGCCTTCATGAAACTCCGTTGACCTTGCTACAAGCTTCCATTCTTTAGATATTGGCGTCACGGTTTCTTTCAAACTTCTTATATCTTTGATGAGGTCAAAACCTCTCCACACTTGTGGGGTCTATCTTTTCGCCTTTACACTCAATTGTAGGTCTTTATTTTGTGTACCTTAGATCCACATATCCGGGTTGACACCCTAAATCTTCTGGTCTCTCATGCCCATAATTGCCTATGGGCATCCGCCTCGATTGTAACGCCCTTTATTCCGCAAATCTTGGTTGTACTCCGTTCCTCTTGGTAATTGCTCCAATATTGTTATCTCTAATCTGTGCTCTTGTCGTCTCTTGTATGATTCTTCTAATTCATCTCTCGGCTTCATACAACCAAGTCCCTTGTATGACTTTCTACTCCTTCTATCTAAGCTGACTCAGGAATTTCTTACTCATCTGGTTGTGCTTGTGGTAAAAATGATCTTCACAACTTTACTTCCTTGCTCACCTGATCTTTGGATGATTTGTAAGGGTCACCGAGCAGCCCACCCGAGTATAATACTCAATTCAAGGTCCAATTCCATTGCCTCGTGTTGAAAACTCTTCAAGTCCGCTACCGATTTATAATGAGGCGATAATCGCTTCATTATATCACAACTAAAGGATACAAAATATCCTTTAGGATACTAACATGCTATACGTATACATATATATAATAATACATTAGAACATATCGATATAAATCTATATACTAACTAACACACCTATCATTCTAAGTTGCAGAGATCCACGGAGAGCGATGGTAGTCCGACGTACTACTAACCCACAACCCGACTATGCTCGTGTAAAAAAAAACACAAATCCGTTTTGAAAATTTTAGACCCCTTTCGGGTTCTAGTTATTTTATACAATCGGTCTTTCAGAAGATTTCAAGTGCCATTGTTGCCAACCCAGAGCTCTGATACCATATTGTAACACCCCAAATTCTAAGAACTCGGGGAGCTACTGGTTAGGACCTCACAATGGGTCCCGACCTTAGTTTGACAACAATTTTACTAGGATCTTACAACAAGGGACAAAAGTATTAAAAACATTTGAAAACTTTAAACAATATATACATGAAAAATATGTATCAGCCTTACAAATCAAAGGTACTAAAACGACGCATATGAAGTATATAAGACAACCTCGTCCCCAACTAAATGAGTACGTGGACCCGGCTGACCATTCCCTCCGGATCTCTCTACAACTGTCTTAACGTGCAAGGCCTCTACAAGCAGTATAAAACCGTTAGCTAACATTCTATGCATAAGTATAAAGGTAAAAGCACAATCACACATCATACACAATCAACATGCAACACTCAATCCTTTTATTATCTTTAATTAGGTGACAAGTCATTACTAATGATACTTATTTTGTGACACGAGGGACTACCAAACCTCGCCCCTGTCCCCGTTTACCAACGCAAAATGGTACTAATGCATCTGACCGTCTACCGGACTGGGCTGGTCGTAGGGAACCTCCTAGACTCTCGCAAGAGCTAGGCAGATGATGTCACGACCCGTTATCATACACTTGGGTCAATTACGTAAATAATAAAGTCGGCCTAATCCGGTTTCGTTGTTTATCATAACTAACGAACACCACTCATACACATTACACTCATACAAGAAGCCAGCTAAGTAAGTCCGTGGACTTACCTGAATCAGATCTCGACTTTCTAATTCGCAAATCGATCCGTACAGTAGGAATTCAGTGGCCTGTCAAAGGAGGCAAGTGTGTCAGCACACTTTCTAGGTGATTAGAAGTCTAAGACTTCTAAGATAGTAGGTCTTAATAGAACGGAACTGATTACAATATTAATTTATGGTAAAATGACTATTTTACCCTTGGTCCCGAAACTTCTAAAAATTCCATAATTTATGTCTAAACTCTTATTTGAGACTAAAATGTCATATTCTAACTCCTAAAGATGAGTTTGGTTACAAACTGGCAATTTACACATTCTTCTTATTTTCCGAAAGATCATTAAGATCCAACTTCGGCTTCAAATATAAAACTCGAATAAATTTATAAAATTTCTGAAATAATTCCTTAGGTCTTCTATGATATCCCATCTACTCATAGGAGAAAGAATTTCTTCAAACTGTTAAAGCATCACTTCTACACAAATTTCTAAAGTTGGTTACAACACTTAACAAACAGCACACTATCTTAACTTTGAAAAATCATAACTCCTAAACTACTCGCTGGATTTATCCCAAAATTTAATATTTTCTACTATAAAATCTTATCTATAATATATCCAAAATTCAGCCGCAAAGGAGATCAAAATCCTATTTAAAACTATCTCACAAAACCGAATTTCAGCACAACAGAAAAACTGCTTACGACTCAATCTTTGAAAAATCATAAATCCCAAACCACTTGCTGGATTCCTCTCAAATTTTAATATGTTCTACAACAATATGTCAACTATATCATATCCAAAATTCAAGCCAAACGGAGATCCAGAGCTTATCTAAAACCATCTCACAAAACAGCATCACTTGCTGTTTTCCCCAACACTCAGCACATATATAAAAACTGCATGAGGCGTCAACTTTGGAACACAATAACTCTCAAACTGTAACTCCGATTCTTCCCAAATTTTAGTATGATCTACTATATACTACTGACTACAACATATCCTAAATTCAGAAACAAAGGAGGAGTATAACTTACTCAAATCTTGACTCGAAGTTGATTGTTTTTCACTTCCGAAAATTCAGAAAATTGAGAGATGTAACAGCTCTCTGAAGTTGCTCCTTTGGGCTGAAATGTATGGGTTTAAAGATGGTTTAGAGGCACCCATTGACACATAAACATGGAGGGGAAGTAAGGAGGTAGATGTGGGTCTTACTCGATTCTAGGGTTGATTGTATACAGAACCAAGTCCTGGAGACGAACAACCTGTGCAGAAGCGATTCCTGGAGTCGAAGTGCACAGAAGAGGGCTGCTACTGTGCGAGGTTGGTGCTTCGATGGGCTGCTGAGATCTGAATGTCGACGCAGAAGAAGGGGAGGAGAGGTTTACGTGCATCTGGACAGCTAATAAATGAAATTGAATGAAGGAAGGCAAGCGGCAGTGACCTCTGGTTGTTACAAGCAGATGGGAAAGCTGACGGTTCTGGGCTGAGTTCGGGCTGCTTCTGGCTGGGCCTCTTGAGCTGTTTCGATCCGCCAGCAAGGGTTTAACGTAAGGGCTGAGAAAAATAAATCCAATTAAGAAACAATGGGCTGAAACAAGGCAAGAAATAAGTGGGCTGAAAGTTTGTCAAAACTTGTCAAAAACTCGTCATGGCTTTGTCAGGCCCATGCATGACTTCGTCACAGAGTTGTCGGGCTTCGTCATGACCTCGTCTCAGCTCTGTCATGGTCTCGTCACAGCTTTGTCACATTCTCGTCTCAGCCTTGTCATGATCTCGTCTAAAGTCATCGATAAGAATTAATTATAAGAATTAGGGTTTGATATAATTCTATCATTTTATGTAAATTAAATTCTACATAAATTAATAATTATAAGAATTAGGGTTTGATATAATTCTATCATTTTATGTTAATTAAATTCTACATAAAATGATAAAATTTGTGAAGAAAGAAATACTAGATAGAATGGAAAACCGTCAACGGCTCGAAGTCCGATTTGCTTCGGAATTAAACGGAACAAAAATTCCGGATATTACATCAGTACCCCCTTAAAATAAGTTTCGTCCCGAAACTTAGAACAAGGTATTTAATCAGGCGACTTCCATACATCAATTTGTTTATCCTAGTTTCACTAATTTTTAATTTCGTTTTCTAAACCCCTCTAACCCTATTAAAGCGTAACGAAAAAAATCCGGTCGTTACATTTAATCATCTTATATAAGGTCATACACTCAATCGTGTATATATATATGAAACTATGTGACACGAGGAAGGTATCATCCTCGCCTCCAGGTGTTATAGCCATCTAGAGTAGTATCGGCACACAACCCGTGTACCCTAAGGGAGTGGTGAAGTGCCCATCCCGTTTATTTGGTCTGGCCTGACTTCAGAGAACCTCCTAGACTCCTTATAGGATGAAAGGGTGTGCGGAGTTTTCTCGGGCATGCAGGTTTCTACAGGAGGTTCATCAAGGATTTCTCTAAAATCTCTAAACCGCTCACTAATCTTTTGAATAAGGATGCTGTTTTTGAGTTTTAGCAGGAATGCCTTGATGCTTTTTACAGGATAAAGGAGGCGTTGATTACCGCTCCCATCATTCAACCTCCCGATTGGACCTTGCCCTTTGAGATCATGTGTGATGCTAGTGACGTGGCCGTAGGAGTGGTACTTGGACAAAATAAGGATGGCCAGACCAACGCCATTTACTATGCTAGCAAGACGCTAGATGAAGCTCAACTGAATTACGCCACCACCGAAAAGGAGCTTTTGGCAGTTGCTTATGCTTTTTGAGAAGTTTCGCTCTTACTTAGTGGGAGCGAAAGTTATTGTTTACATGACCATGCAGTTATTCGTTACTTGCTTGGTAAGAAAGATGCAAAGCCACGCCTTATTCGTTGGATTCTCTTGCTTCAAGAGTTTGACCTAGATATTTGCAATAAGAAAGGATCCGAGAATTCTGTTGTGGATCACCTCATCCGGCTACCTCCCACCTCGCTCGAGAAGGACGACCTACCCATTGATGATTCATTTCCCGATGAGCACTTGTATTTGTTGGAACATTGGATGGAATCCTTTGTCCCACCCCATGATGAAGATGAAGTATGGGGTGAGGAAACCTTCCAACATGTTTGAGGATGATGTACGGTCTAGCTAGTGACCTTAAACCAAGCGCTTCTTGGGAGGCAACCCAAGAAGCGCTTGGTTTAAAGTCGCTAGCTGGAACCAGATACTTTCTAAGGAAGGATTACAGCTCTGGAAAGGAACCAGATACTTTCTAAGGAATTGAGAACTCCGCACACCCTTAACAGAACAAGGAGGAGGAAGTTTCTCAATAGTCTCGATCTTAGCTCGATCGACCTCAATACCTCGGTTGGAAACGAGATGTCCTAGAACAATTCCTTCTCTAACCATAAAGTGACACTTCTCCCAATTCAAAACAAGATTAGTGTCTTCACAACATTGTAGCACTAGAGAAAGGTTAGCCAAACAGTTATCAAAAGAGGAACCATATACCGAAAAGTCATCTATGAATACCTCCACGATCTCCTCTATATACTCGGAAAAGATAGCCATCATACAATGCTGAAAAGTAGTTGATGCGTTACACAATCCGAATGACATCCTCCGATAAGCGAATGTTTCCCATGGACAGGTGAAAGTGGTCTTCTCTTGATCATCCAGATGGATAGGAATCTGAAAGAAGCCACTATAACCATCTAAATAGAAAAATGGGAGTATTAAGCTATCCGTTCAAGCATTTGGTCAATGAAGGGAAGCGGGAAATGGTCCTTTCGAGTGACCACGTTCAGCTTCCTATAATCAATGCACATCCTCCAACCCGTAACGGTCCTAGTAGGAATCAACTCATTGTTCTTGTTTATCACAACGGTTATCCCTCCTTTCTTGGGAACTACATGCACCGGGCTCACCCACTTGCTATCCGATATGGGAAATATGATACCTGCATCCAACAACTTAAGAATCTCCTTCTTCACAACCTCTTTCATGATCGGATTTAACCGTCTTTGAGGTTCCCGTGAAGTCTTATGATCGTCCTCCATTAGTATCTTATGCATACAAAAATAAGGCTTAATACCAACAAGATCATCAATAATATAACCCAAAGCCTTTCTATGTTTCCTCAGAACATGCATCAGTTTAGACAATTCAGATTCAGAAAGAGAGGCACTAACGATAACGGGATAAGTAGAATCCTGACCAAGGAAAGCATACCTCAAGTGACTCGGAAGTGGTTTAAGCTCCAGGACTAGGGGTGCTTTTTGAGGTGGATTTGTGCCTTCTCCTTCCACTGAAGTGGACTTAGATCGAAGAACTGGACTTTCAGAAGCCTCAGTTGACATCATCTCGCTTGCTACCTCGGTCAAGATCCGAGGTGGGTGACCAAAATGTTCTTCAAATAAGAGCACCTCGCTTGTTCCAAAAGGTGGCTCGGTCGAGGTACTGAAACTGGAACTGAAACTGAAACCTAACGTGCTTTTCTTCTCCTGAACCAGTTTATCAAATCTAGCTCGTGGATCTGCTTCCAATTGTTCCAAGCTTCACACATCTGCATCACAAGAGACATCTATACCTTCCTCCATTAAACTAAAACTTAGAACTTTTTCAAGAGGATCTTTAATAAGGATAGAGCTCACCAATTTTCGCGATTCTTCTTCATCATAGATGTTGAAAATGTCATCTTCCAGCGGCTCTCTCTTCATTGCAGCGAGTAATGCAAACTCCACATGATCGCCACCAATGTTGAACTTCAACTTGGCATTCTTACAATCCACGTTGCAACCCGAAGTTGCTAGAAATGGCCTCCCGAGAATGATGGGAATGGGATAATCTGCGGGAATGTCAAGCACAACAAAGTCTATAGGTATGTAAAAATACCTAACTTGATGGGAATGTCCTCCAAAAATACCCACTGTAACAGTAAAAAATTGAAGATGACCTAATCGAGAATTTTTAAGGAATTAAATCCGTTTTAACACGAGATACCTCTCGAGGTAACTTGCTCCTAGATGATATTACAACCGGTGTTATTTGGAGCAGTTGGGAGCTTCAATTAATAAAAATGCAGTTGAGAGAAATGATCAGGACATCGGACATGTCCTAGATATGAAAAAACATAGAAAGGCAAAACGGCAAAAAGGGTCGCTATTTCGTTTCTTAGCGGCTAAGAAAGACGGCTTAGGAATACGCGTTTTTCGAGACAATTGCGGAATAATTATCCATACAATATTTCAGATTTATTATTCCAATTTCGAGAAGTTTGGAGAAGGGGGTCTTGAACCGCTTTTTCGGATCGGTGAAAGGATAATATCGATTCCGCTAAAGGATAATCATCGACTCCGCTAAAGGATAATTATCGTCTTTGCTATAAATAGCTGAAATAATGTTTATTAATTCATTTCCTTTCACGTTTCCTCGTAAAAGCTCTGATTTCTCTCAACCTTCAAACTCCGATCTACTCTCCGTTTCTAATCCGATTTCAAATCCGTTTGAGTTTTTGGATTCCTCTCTTCATTCTCTTCATTTTGGTACCGAGTTTCTACATTTCCGAGTAAGGGAAGGCCTGGTCGAGCATATATGTTACTAGGGAGGTTTCTTCGCTCAGATTCCGGTGAATTTGATGGTGTCCAAGTGTAGCCTGCGTCGTTGTGATTCCGAATCTTCTTTCGGATCGTCAATCGGGTTAGTAACGAATAAGTTATGAATTTATTCGTTTTCCGTATTGCGATTTGGCCTAAATTGACCTTAGGTTTGTCAAAATGGATAATTGGAAATTCCATTATGCTCGTTACATTATTCTGGTGATTATGGGTTGTTTGTTTGATGAGATTTGATGACAGGTGGGTTCAGAAATTGCCTGCGGGCAAAACGTTGTTCTGGCGAAATTTAATTAATTAATTAAAGGTTAATTAATTAAATTGGGATTCTAGAAAATGCTATAAGCTAATTAAATTCAAAGGAATGAATTTAACTGGTGTTTGAAGCGAGAAGTTTAATACGAGGAATATGCTATTCTCAACAGGTCTTGTTGAAGGTTTCAGTTTAACTATAGCTTAGTTGCTTTGTGAACGTATCCAAGCACGATAAAGGAGGATAGTCCGAGTGGAAAACGGACTCAATAGTTGGTTTCCGAGGTTTTATTGTTCTTACATGCGAGGTAAGTGTATATCAATTACACTTGCTTAATACATGTCATGTATTTAATATGCTATGATTTTATGCATGCTTGAGTGTATATATATGTTTGTTATGATTGTATGCATGCTTATATGTATATGAGTGAGACGATGATGATGACTTGATATTCCTTATGAAAGCATGCGTGAGGTACATGAGATGATAGTGGAAAGAATGTGATGAAAGCATGAAATTGAGTTATGATATGAAAGTGATAATATAGGATGGTAATTGATTAATTAGCCCAACTGGGTCCCGCACGGGTTTCCGGGGGACGAGGTCGCTACCTGATCTACAGGGGGCCTCAAAGGTCGCTACCTGATCTACAAGGGGCCTCAAGATAAGAAAAACAGCCAGAGGTCGCTACCTGATCTACAGGGGGCCTCAAGATAAGAAAAATAGTCCAAGATCGCAACCTGATCTACAGGGGGTCTTAGGACAAGATGGCCGAGGTCGCTACCTGATCTACAGGGGGCCTAGGACGCTATCGGGTTGGCCAACCGAAAAGAAAAAAAAAGAAAGAAAGAAAGAAAAGAAATACGAAAGCAATGAGAAAATATATCGTACGATCAGTTGGGGCTAGTTAGTTAATTATCACCTATGCATCGATGCGATCGAGTCTAGCATGTTATGTGTTATGTTATGATTATTTTTATGTGATGAGATGATATGTTTATATGTGATGTGTGATAACATGCTTGAATGTTTATGTGAAATGTGATATGAATGGTTGTGGAATTATATGTGAATGTGGATATGTATGTGTGCTTTGAAATGTGAGGAAGGGTATAGAGTGTCCTTTGGGGACGGGATATTAGATACTTATATATGTTGGGACAGCGCGATTTGTATACTCTTACTGAGCGTGTGGCTCATTGTTGTTATATCCACATTTTTTCAGCTACTTAGACTCGGCCTGATCAAGGAAGGACGTTGGACCCAACACCTGGATTTGAGATCATAATAGATGGGCTGTTATGGGATGCTACCGCCTAGGATGTTTTGCATGGTCTTAAAACAATTGTATTTTGGTTAAACGGAGTTTATGACGTATGTTAGTATGTATATATGTTGTGAATATGGTTGTAAGATAAAGTTTTAAAAATTTACGTTTTCCGCTTTTCCGCTTATTGTTTTAAACAGGGTTATTCATTGGTAATCAACTAGAAATGAAATAGGTGTCACATTTTGGTTGGTATCAGAGCAGGGATATGATTCCTTGGCTTGTGGTTGTGGGAAGTTTTCTAAAAAGCTTTTGAAAGTTTCTTATTCTTTTAGATGACGGAGCACAACCAAAGGGTCGACTGAATGTGTACATGCTCAGGGTAGAAATGAGCCGGAGCACCCTAAGGTGCTAGTTTAGCCCGTATCACTACCACCATCGGATATGGCTGGTATACCTGATTTAGTGACATATTTGAGAGAAGTTATACCACCACAGGCACAACAGTGTCTCAGGCGGGTATTATTCTAGTAGAGATGGACAAGAATTTTGAGAAGATTCGCCGCCAAGGGGCAAAGCTGTTTGAGGGGACCACTAATCCATTAGTAGTGGAGGAGTGGTTGAGGAACACTAGGTCCATTCTAGATGGATTTATCTGCGCTACTGAGAAACGGTTACAATATGATATATGCTTGCTTAAGGGAGCAGTTGGAGACTGGTGGGACACGGTCCCTAATGGCCATAGTATACCACCTGTGCTGACATGAGATGATTTCTTGAGAGAGTTTGATGTGATGTTAGTAATGGGTTGGTCATCCACTCATATAACTTTGATTGATTGTTATACAAAGGAAGTCACCATGGAGGTAGATGGGGTGAGAGAGGTGATTTTGACATGTGAAAGGAATATGATTCCTGCTTGCCTCATATCTACAGTGAAAATTTTTAGATTACTTCAAGAAGGGTGTCAAGCTTATCTGGATAGTGTGTCAGATTCTACGATTGATAGTCCCGGAGTATCTGAGGTGGAGGTTGTCAGAGAATTTCCTGACGTTTTCCTTGATGATTTACTTGGTTTACCTCCGAGTAGAGAGGTAGACTTCGAGATTGAGAGATTACCAGGTGCAACACCGATATCAATTGCTCCTTACAGGATGGCTCCGCTAGAGCTAAAAGAGTTAAAGAAACAACTAGAAGATTTTCTCGAGAAGGGTTTTATATGCCCGAGTTTTTCTCCTTGGGTGCACCAGTGCTTTTTGTGAAGAAGAAGGATGATAGTTTACGATTATGCATAGACTACCATCCGCTGAACAAAATCGCAATAAAGAACAAGTATCCCTTATTGAGGATAGAGGACTTGCTTGATCAGTTAAGGGGTGCTACAGTGTTTTCAAAGATTGACCTTCGATCAAGATACTAGCAGTTGAGGATAGCAGAGAATTCAATACCGAAGATAGCTTTTCGTACTCGGTATGGACACTATGGGCTTACAGTTATGCCTTTTGGGTTGATGAATGCACCTGCAGCATTCATGGCGCTGATGAACACGATCCTCCAACCTTATCTAGATCAGTTCGTCGTGGTCTTCATTGATGATATCTTGATATATTCCCGAGACGCGGATGCTCATAGAGAGCATTTGAGATGTATCTTGGGGATTTTGAGGGAGAGACAGTTGTACGCAAAGTTCAACAAGTGCGAGTTTTGGACGGATTAGATTGCGTTTCTAGGGCATGTGATATCATGAGATGGTATACAACCTGATCCATCCAATATCAAGGCTATTACAGAATGGGAAATTCCGAAAAGCGTTACGGAGATTCGTAACTTCTTAGGACTTGCGGGTTATTACAGGAGGTTTGTAAAGAACTTCTCGATTATCGCGCGCCCATTGACTAACTTGCTAAAGAAGAATCATCAGTTTATATGGGATAACAGTTGTCAAGAGAGCTTTGGGAGTGGCTTAGGAGGAGTTCTATTGCAGGAAGGGAAGGTAACAACATACACATCTAGACAGTTGAGACCTCATGAGCAAGACTATCCTACACACGACCTAGAGCTTACTGCTATAGTTTATGCTCTTAAGACCTAGAGGCACTATCTTTATGGTTATACATTTCCGGTGTTTACCGACCATAAAAGCCTGAAGTATATTCCCACTTAGAGGGATCTGAATCTGAGGCAGAGAAGATGGATGGAGTTACTCAAGGATTATGATTGCACTATAGAGTAGCATCCAGAAAAGGCGAATGTGGTAGCTGACGCTCTTAGCAGAAAGAGCAGTGACCAAGGCAGTAAGGTCAACTACAAAGTTGAGCATCTATTAGCTCTTAGAGTTATGAGAGTAGAGATGGATGTAAGAGGATCCAAGTTGATAGTGAACATTCAGGTTAGACCGTTGATTCTTGATGAGATTTCAACTAGACAAGATGAGGATGCTACACTGAAGAAGTTGAAAGCTAAAGTGGGAGATGCTACCACTACACACTTCCAGTTGTCTGATCAAGGAGTGTTATACAGAGGTGCACGGATATGCGTGCCAAACACTGAGGAGTTAAAGAAGAAGCTACTTGAAGAGGCACATTCCTCGAGGTATTCCATGCATCCTGGGAGTACAAAGATGTTTAATGACCTGAGGAAGATCTATTGGTGGCCCAGGATGAGACGAAAGGTAGCTGATTTTGTGGCTCGATGTCTAGTGTGTCAGCAAGTGAAGGCTGAACACCAAGCACCAGCAGGAAAGTTACAATCTTTATCAGTTCCTGAGTGGAAGTGGGAGCGGATTACAATGGATTTTGTTGTTGGACTTCCTAGGACTTTCAGAAAAAATGACACGGTATGGGTGATTGTAGACAGATTGACGAAATCTGCTCACTTCTTACCGATGAGACAAGATAACTCCTTAGATGAGCTGGCAGAGTTGTATGTGAGAGAGATTGTTCGACTGGATGGAGTCCCTGTATCGATTGTATCCGATAGAGATCCGAGGTTTACCTCGCATTTCTGGGGAAGTTTGCAAAATGCCCTAGGTACAAGATTGCATTTCAGTACGGCATTTCATCCTCAGACAGACGGACAATCAAAGAGAACGATTCAGACCTTGGAGGAGATGTTGAGATCTTGTGTTTTGGAGCTTAAAGGTAACTGGGATTCTAACCTGCTATTGCTCAAATTTGCATATAATAACAGTTTCCATTCGAGTATTGGTATGACCCCTTACGAGGCCTTGTATGGAAGGAAGTGTCGCACACCTGTATGTTGGGATTTTGAGGGCATGCGACAGATAGAGGGTCCTGAACTTGTACAGAAGACAATAGAGAAAGTACAAGTAGTAAACCAGTGCTTGAAGGCGGCACAAGATCGTCAGAAGAGCTATTTTGATCGCCATAGACGAGAGATGACATATGAGATAGGTGATAGAGTGTTTTTGAAGGTATCTCCTTGGAGGGGAGTTATGAGATTTGGTAGGCATGGGAAGTTAGCACCGAGGTACATTGGTCCATATGAGATCTTAGAGAAGATCGGACCACTTGCATATAGGTTGGCGTTACCACACGAGTTATCAAGATTGCATGATGTCTTCCACGTAACGGTGCTACGGAGGTATAGGTCAGATCCGAGTCGTATCAATCCCGAACCTGAGATAGAAGTATCTGAGAACTTGTCCTACCTAGAAGAACCAGTTGAGGTTTTAGGCAGGCAGGTTCGAAGATTGAGAAACAAGGAGATTCCGATGGTGAAGGTCAGATGGGGACATCATTCAGCTCGAGAGGCTACATGGGAGACTGAGCGGGATATGAGAGCGAAATACCCCTATCTTTTTGAGTAAGAACCTCGAGAAATTGTGATCCGGTTGTGTATCCTTTTGATATATCTATGAGTTTGGTTCTATGTCCTTTCTTAAATTTCGGGACGAAATTTCTTAAAGTGGGAGCCCACTGTAACAGTCAAAAATCGAAGATGACCTAATCGAGAATTTTTAAGGAATTAAATCCGTTTTAACACGAGATACCTCTCGAGGTAACTTGCTCCTAGATGATATTACAACCCGGTGTTATTTGGAGCATTTGGGAGCTTCAATTAATAAAAATGCAGTTGAGAGAAATGATCAGGACATCGGACATGTCCTAAATATGGAAAAACATAGAAAGGCAAAACGGCCAAAAGAGTCGCTATTTCGTTTCTTAGCGGCTAAGAAAGACGGCTTAGGAATACGCGTTTTTCGAGACAATTGCGTAATAATTATCCATACAATATTTCAGATTTATTATTCCAATTTCGAGAAGTTTGGAGAAAGGGGTCTTGAACCGCTTTTTCGGATCGGTGAAAGGATAATATCGATTCCGCTAAAGGATAATCATCGACTCCGTTAAAGGATAATTATCGTCTTCGCTATAAATAGCTGAAATAACGTTTATTAATTCATTTCCTTTCACGTTTCCTCGTAAAAGCTCTGATTTCTCTCAACCTTCAAACTCAGATCTACTCTCTGTTTCTAATCCGATTTCAAATCCGTTTGAGTTTTTGGATTCCTCTCTTCATTCTCTTCATTTTGGTACCGAGTTTCTACATTTCCGAGCAAGGGAAGGCCTGTTTGAGCATATATGTTACTAGGGAGGTTCCGTCGCTCAAATTCCGGTGAATTTGATGGTGTCCGAGCGTAACCTGCGTCGTTGTGATTCCGAATCTTCTTTCGGATCGTCAATCGGGTTAGTAACGAATAAGTTATGAATTTATTCGTTTTCCGTATTGCGATTTGGCCTAAATTGACCTTAGGCTTGTCAAAATGGATAATTGGAAATTCCATTATGCTCGTTACATTATTCTGGTGATTATGTGCTGCTTGTTTGATGAGATTTGATGACAGGTGGGTTTAGAAATTGCCTACGGGCAAAACGTTGTTCTGGCAAAATTTAATTAATTAATTAAAGGTTAATTAATTAAATTGGGATTCTAGAAAATGCTATAAGCTAATTAAATTCAAAGGAATGAATTTAACTGGTGTTTGAAGCGAGAAGTTTAATACGAGGAATATGATATTCTCAACAGGTGTTGTTGAAGGTTTCAGTTTAACTATGGCTTAGTTGCTTTGTGAGCGTATCCAAGCACGATAAAGGAGGATAGTCCGAGTGATAAACGGACTCAATAGTTGGTTTGCGAGGTTTTATTGTTCTTACATGCGAGGTAAGTGTATATGAATTACACTTGCTTAATATATGTCATGTATTTAATATGCTATGATTTTATGCATGCTTGAGTGCATATATATGTTTGTTATGATTGTATGCATGCTTATATGTATATGAGTGAGACGATGATGATGACTTGATATTCCTTATGAAAGCATGCATGAGGTACATGAGATGATAGTGGAAAGAATGTGATGAAAGAATATGATGAAAGCATGAAATTGAGTTATGATATGAAAGTGATAATATAGGATGGTAATTGATTAATTAGCCCAACTGGGTCCCGCACGGGTTTCCAGGGGACGAGGTCGCTACCTGATCTACAAGGGGCCTCAAAGGTCGCTACCTGATCTACAGGGGGCCTCAAGATAAGAAAAACAGTCAGAGGTCGCTACCTGATCTACAGGGGGCCTCAAGATAAGAAAAATAGTCCAAGATCGCAACCTGATCTACAGGGGGTCTTAGGACAAGATGGCCGAGGTCGCTACCTGATCTACAGGGGGCCTAGGACGCTATCGGGTTGGCCAACCGAAAAGAAAAAAAAAAAGAAAGAAAGAAAAGAAATACGAAAGCAATGAGAAAATATATCGTACGATCAGAGGTCGCTACCTGAGATGATATGTTTATATGTGATGTGTGATAACATGCTTGAATGTTTATGTGAAATGTGATATGAATGGTTGTGGTATTATATGTGAATGTGGATATGTATGTGTGCTTTGAAATGTGAGGAAGGGTATAGAGTGTCCTTTGGGGACGTGATATTAAATACTTATATATATTGGGACAGTGTGATTTGTATACCCTTACTGAGTGTGTGGCTCATTGTTGTTATATCCACATTTTTTTCAGCTACTCAAACTCGGCCTGATCAAGGCAAGGACGTTGGACCCAACACTTGGATTTGAGATCATATCAGGTGGGCTGTTATGGGATGCTACCGCCTAGGATATTTTGCATGGTCATAAAACAGTTGTGTTTTGGTTATACGGAGTTTATGACGTATGTTAGTATGTATATATGTTGTGAATATGGTTGTAATATAAAGTTTTAAAAATTTACGTTTTCCGCTTTTCCACTTATTGTTTTAAACAGGGTTAATTAATTGGTAATCAACTAGAAATGAAATAGGTGTCACACCCACGGGACGGGTAATGGAGCGATCCGCCATGTATAACGTCATCTTCATCGGCTTGGGCTCTCCAAGTCAGACATTCTCACATAGCTCTAGCGGAATGATGCTCACGTTGGCTCCTAGATCACATAATGCATAATAAGTTACATCCCCAACTTGAATGGGAATGTAAAATGAACCAAGATCTCTCAATTAAGGTGTCATCGTCTCCTTCATGATTTGAATGAGCTCCGAAGACCTAGATGTCATCCTTACTTCACCAACATCCTTCAACTTTCTCTTCCTCGATAGAATCTCTTTCAGAAACTTTCCATAGGCGCGCATCCCTAGAATGGCATCAATGAAAGGGATGTTAATATGTGTTTATTCATGAGGTCTAGAAACTTACCAAAGTGCTTGTCTAGATGTTCCCTCTCCCTTGACTGAGGGAACAGGAGTTGTGGTTTATAAGCAGGAGGTGGAACATAAACTTCAAATTTATCTTTTGCTTTCTGGGGCTCCATCTCGTTTGGCACCTCGACCGAGGTATTCCTCGTCTGATCTTGGTCCGAGGTGTTCCTCATTTGGTCGGGGATCGACCGAGGTACTGGATCTGCAGTCTTCAATCCACTAAGTGTTGTAATAGTCATGATTTGTCCTTTTGGGTTGCTCTTTGTTCTTGCTGGGAGCTTCCCTGGATCTCTTGGCGCTTCATTCGCCTTGTTGAAAAATTGTTGCTCCAAGGCTTTTTGTGCCTTCGAAAATGAATTTATAGATGTCTCCATAGCGTTGAGCTTGATCAAAATTGCCTCCAGCACAACATGTGGTTTCTTTGGTGGATGGGACGAACTTGATGCAGGCACCTGACTTCTCAATGGAGTAGAAGAAGAAGAGGGGGCATTAAGAGCATTTTCAGCATGAGAATAAGGATTACCGGAATTTTGTTGATTAAATCTCCAATTGTTGTTGTTGGAGTTTCTGTTGTTGTAGTTGTAATTGTTTTTCCGCGGCCCTTGATAGTTGTTTCCTTCTTGGTATCCACCATCTTGCTCCTTCTTCGTTTGAGCTACTAAAAGCTCCTTCAATGCCTTTACTTCATTGCTAAGCGAGGTGAGTTGAGCTCTATTTGATGATGTGTATTGGAAGCTAACTCTCCTTGCTCCATCTTCAACTCTTTGATGGGAGAACTTCTCCATGTGCAAAGCTTGCTTTTCAATGAAATCCCAAGCTTCATCTATCGGCATATCCATGAAAGTGCTGGCGGAAAGTAATTGGAGCTTGAATTGAGTATCTCCATCCAAACCGTTGAAGTAAATCTCCAGCAACTCGATCTTTGGAATCCCATGATGTGGGAAATCCAACAAAAGATCCTTGAATCTTTCCCATGACTTGGACAAACTCCCTTTGTCCTTCATAATAAAAGGATTGATCTTGCCTCTCAATTCAGCGGTCTTAGAAGGGGGAAAGAACTTAGTAAGAAACTCCGTCGTCATCTCTTCCCAAGTGTTGATTTTTCCAGCTGGAAGAGATTGATACAAAATAAGCGCCTTGTCTTTCAAAGAGAAGTAAAAAGGCCTCAATTTGTTATTGTTATTCTCTACTCTTGATGATCTTAAAGTCTCTATCAGAATCTCATAGTTTTGCAAATGTTGATGCGGAGACTCTCTCTCCAAACCTCCAAATTGACATTGTCGAATCATGGTTAGAACGTGAGGTCTAAGTTCGTAATCATGCTCAGCTGGATCTCCTATGTTGACTCATGGATGCCTGACTTGTTGATTTGGGTCCATCCTTGTTCGCTCCAAATGGTGTGTGCAAGCTTTAAATTTATAACCCTAGATGTATGCCTAAAACAAGGATGCGAACCCGCAGTGTACGGGTCAATTGTAATAAAAGCAAGAAATTCCAGGGGTCGATCACAGGGACTTAGGTGAAACCTAAGCAAGTATAGGTAGTCAATATTGCAACTAACCACAAAAGCAATTAAAGCAATCAAAAGATGATAATATAGTCAATTAAGAAAATATGCAAATTCTAGGGATTAAAGCATCTAGTTGTGGTTCCAACTCAAGATCTCAAGATAAGCGGACAAAGCTGAGATTTTGCAAAGGGAAGGTGTTACTAAAGTGGAATAGATCACCGGGTAAGTCTCACTACTCACTAACCCCAAACCAAAAGTTTCTATTACCGGATAAGTCTCAAGGTACTAAGGAAAGGAATTATAATCTCAAACCAACAAACCTACTAAGGGAATAGAATCAACCTTTACCGGGTAAGTCTCAGGATAACTCACAAAGATGGGATGAAGGCACACTCAAACCCCAATAAAGGATAAACCTTTATTACCTACACTTATGATCATTGGTAAACAAACAAAGGAATTACCGGGTAAGTCTCATCCTAAGCTTGCATTGAATCAGGAAAGGTGTAATAAGAATAGGATTTGGCAAACTCTAACACTTAACTCTCAGTTTCGGATCAGAAATGTCACCTCGGTCAGACGAATTCCACCCCGGCCAAGATATTCATCGACTAAGCGAGATGTTCTAAGGTTAAGGATAAAGACTCAATCTTTCAGGGTCCTACTGGAATTTAAGATTATTCTATCATTGTTTTTCCCACAACTTTCAGCTAATCGCCCTAGAATCGCACAAAGAAATTAGCCACTCATCATCATGAAAGCAATAATTAAATATACGGGAAGAAAGTGAATATTTGAACACAAAAACCTTAAGAACAAGGCTTCAATAGCTGAATCAAATATCAAACAAATAAGCGTTCCTTAGATCACAAATCCAACAAGACAAATCAACAAGAAGGGAATCTAAGAAAGTCTTACAAAACCCCTCACAAAAGCTATAACAAGCTATCAATCCTTCCTAGATTGATCTTCAATCTTCCTTCCTTCAAAACTCTGGAGAAAATCCCTTAATTGTTGGATGCTATCAGCCCTCTAAGCATGTATAAGCATGCGGTGATCCGAAGATGGTTGAAATGTAGAAAATCCAACCCTTTATATAGGAGAATTATCTTCCAAAGATAAAATATTGTAAAAAGATAATTTCCTATAAAATATATCCATATCTCCTAAACTTCTTAAGATAATTTTATAGGAAATATCTTAAAAGATAATTTCCTAATAAAAATATATCTTATCTCTAAAATAGATCTCCCAAATATATGATCTTCCTTCCATAAATCCAGCCCAAAAATATAAAATCTCTCTTTCCAAAAATAAAAGATCTCAGCCAAATAAAATATATCCCGCCGCGTCAGGGTATTTGCCTCGGTCGAGACGCTCCCTTAGATCACCTCGGTCGAGGTGGTACTGTAGCTGACCGAGGTGACTCTAAACTGAATGTGAAATCTCTCAAATCTGGTCCAAAGTAAATCTCTTTTGTTAATTCCTTGCTTTCTGGATTCTTCCTTAAGCTCCTGAATGTAGCTCCTATGACTCCTTAGCTCCTTTAGCTCCATTTTGATGCAAAACGTGCCATTTTACCTACGATTACATCGAAACTTGGTGTAGACCTTGATTCTCATAAAGGTAGATGAAACGACGATATAATCACATAATATACATTCAAACATGCAGATTATTGAAGATAAAACGTCTAAACAAGTCCCAAAATATAGACTATAATTCATGCTATCAAAATACCTCATACTTGATATGAAAATTTTGACCTCACTTGATATGAAAATTTTGACCTCTTTTGACCCATCCAGGAATAGGATCATGACAGTGTGTTGTGTGTGAAAAGCAAATGTGGGATGCTGAAGTTGATGAATGAATGTTGTGAATGAAGAAGTTGAATGTGTTGAGAAAAAGTGTAGAAAAAAAAGGTTTGGGGACTTTGGTTTTGATGATGAGTAACTCGACACCATTCACATAATCGGGTGTTTGTGTCTTGCCAAAGTCGGATAAACCGATTGTCCTAACGAGCCTTGGTATGTGTGCCCGGTGTGAGGCACCTCGGAAAAATTCCGAGACCTCTAACTACCAAGGTTTCGGCTTTTCTACACCAATGCCATTGTAACACCCCAAATCTGCGAGACTCGGGATACTACGGACGGAGACCTCACAATGGGTCCTGACCCTTAGCTTGACAACAATTTCATCGGATCTTGCAACAAGGAACAAATAAAGGCCAAAACCAAAATAATATTTTTATGCAATGAAAGGAAACCCGAAAAAATACAAACAACGAACTTCAGCCGAAAACAACTCCAAAGACAAATCGTCATACACGCGGCATACAAAACAATGAACAAAGAACAATACACAACACGACTCGAACCAAAACCCCTCCTAAAATGTACGGAACCCCGGCTGCCTACTCTCCTAGATCTCTCGGCCGTGTTCCTAATGTGCAAGGTAATCTACAACATCCGTATAAAACCGTTAGCTAATATTCAAAGCATTAGAGTCAAGGTGATGGCATACACACACAAATAA
Source organism: Fagopyrum homotropicum (assembly GCA_033239125.1). NCBI lineage: Eukaryota > Viridiplantae > Streptophyta > Magnoliopsida > Caryophyllales > Polygonaceae > Fagopyrum > Fagopyrum homotropicum. The sequence goes on along the minus strand of BSWB01000005.1, from coordinate 89,331,067 downwards.
CCACAAACACACAACATACTCCAAAAAAAACACACAAGTCCGGTTTATTATCTTTTTATTATTAAGTCATATCCCGTTACTAATTCAACTTTCGTTTGTGACATGAGAATCACCGGATGATCTTGCCTCGGTCCCTACTCACCGTCAAGGAATGGAACTGATGCATCTTGGCCGTCTACCTGCCCGGGCTAGTCGCCGAGAACCCCCTAGCTCTCCGCAAGAGCTAGGTAGTGTTGTCACCGCCCGTTATCATACACTTGGGCCAAATATCAATATATAAAGTCATCCTATATCCAGTTTAGTTGTTATAACATAAACAATAAACACACACCAAACAAAACAATAAACACACACCAAACAAAACAATAAACACACACCACCAAACATGGATAGATGCTAATATAAGGAATATGAGCTAAGTAAGTCCGGAGACTTACCTCGTCCCAAACACTAACTTGCAAAACGCTCTCGCTTCCCTTGCGAAGACAATAAACTCTTCTGTTGAAAACGACGAGAGGACGGCAGGGGCGTTGGGTTTGTTCGATGCACTATCCGGCTTCGACAGCTCCGGTAGAGGCGAGAAGGCGAGGCAGGGCAAGCTATCTGGCAACAGTCCTTGAAAGCGACGCAGGCGAGGACGGCTCCGACGGTGTGGCTCTCCGGAGAATCAATGCAGGCAACGGGGTTCCTTGGTGGCCTCTTTAGTTACGGCAGAGAAGAGCAAAGGGTTCCCCCCTGGTCGTCTCAATCGAGGCTAAGGTGGAGCGATTGTACGGGCGGCGAGACTGGTGGCTTCCAGGTGGGTTTCGAAGGTGATTGTAGGGCAAGGCGGGGCAAAGAGGACCTCTCCGGCGGAGGCAAAGCTTTTCTAGTGGCATCGTTGTTGGGCTTGCAGATGGGAAATTCGAGAGAAAGAGAGAACAAAGATGGTGAAACGAAGAGGGAAAGGAGGTGTCATGGTGTTGAAAGGTGAGAGAGAGATGGAGATGCACGAAGATGGTTGATGTTGCACGTGCGGCGAGACTGGTGGCTTCCAGGTGGGTTTCGAAGGTGATTGTAGGGCAAGGCGGGGCAAAGAGGACCTCTCCGGCGGAGGCAAAGCTTTTCTAGTGGCATCGTTGTTGGGCTTGCAGATGGGAAATTCGAGAGAAAGAGAGAACAAAGATGGTGAAACGAAGAGGGAAAGGAGGTGTCATGGTGTTGAAAGGTGAGAGAGAGATGGAGATGCACGGAGATGGTTGATGTTGCACGTGAGGAAGGAAGTGAGAGGTGAGAGTAGGGCTGACCATCGGTCCAAAACCCCAAACCGCAAACCGAACCGCAAAACTGAAAAACATGGACCGCAAACCGAACCGCAAATTTGCGGTTTGGTTTGTGGTTTGAACCGCATGGTTGCGGTTCGGTTGCGGTTCGAACCGCCAATGAACCACAATTTGCGGTTTGCTTGCGGTTTTGCGGTTTTTTTTGTGGTTTTGCGGTTTTGTTTGCGGTTTTTTTTGCAGTTTGCGATTTTTTTTACGGTTTGCGGTTTATTTGCGTTTTTTTTGCGATTTGCGGTTTGCGGTTTTTTTTTTTGCGGTTTTGCGGTTTGAACCGCAAACCGAACCGCAAAACGCAAAACAAAAACTTGCAGACCGCAAACCGAACCGATTAAGTGCGGTTTGGTTGCCGTTTGGACCGTAATTTGCGGTTCGGTGAACCAAACCACTATTTGCTCAGCCCTAGGTGAGAACAGGGTAGCGTAAGAGAGGTGTGAAAAGGGGGAAGTCGAGAGGTCGGATACTGTTGAGAGAGAATCATCACGCTGGACAGAACAAAAAAAGGGAAAGAAAAAGAAGAATAAAGGGAAGAAAAATAAAAATAATTAAATAAAAACATGACATCGGGAATTAAAATAAACTCGATGGAATAAACCAGATAGCATTTCCGGTTTTGAAAACTCCCGAACTTTCCGTGAAATAAATGCGGAATATATATAAATGTAAAATGTATAAACTCATAAAAATTTAATTTACAATGTGAAAATACTCGTAAAAATTATTTTTAAGTGATTGGAAATATCGATAAAAGTAGGAAAATAAATATCGAAAATGCACCCAATAAACGGGGCGTTACAACCATTGTCTCAAGAGTGAGTAAACATGAAAAAGAAAAGAAAAAGAAAAGAAAGAAAAGAAAGAGAAAAATACACTTTGGTGGATGAAGAACAAAAATGTTGTGGTTTCGTTCCTTTCCCGGATTAGCACCACTTGACCTAGAAAAACTCCCACCCTATCATCGCATTTCTTGGCCTCTTCTTTTCTAAGTCCTTAAGAACTATTTGCTTATGTGCATGACTTAGTGATCTAGATTGGATTTTCTCATGATCATCTTGATATTCTCATCTTTGCCTTTCATGCATGTTTTCGAGTTAAGTGTGATTGTCTTTTCGTGCCTTTATCCCTTTAATGCATGATTGCCCATCCATTGTCATGAAACATAACTATGAAGATGATCTAGACTTGAGGCACAATTACAAAAAGATTTTCTGTTTTTCCCCATTCATAACTCACGCCATCTCGTAGCCTACATTTGGACCTTACTCGGGGACGAGCAAGCGACAAGTATGGGGTATTTTGATAACGTGATATATGACACTAGTTTAGGCACTCTTTTAGGTAGTTTTTACATTCATTCATGCATGATTTTGCACATGTTCGGAACGTTTTATGCTTTATCGAGTTATTTCGTTGGAATAAACGTCTACACGAGCATTTGTGGTTTTGTAGGTATTTTGGGGAGATTTCATGCATTATTGATCATATTAGAGGATCAAGCCTCGTGGCGGCCCGGATTTAAGTTCCCAATGGAGCAAGCATGGAGAAAAGAAGAAGAAATTGACCTTGGTTCAAGCCATGCACCGGCTTTTATTTAGCCATGCAGCCATTGACCTCGGTCCAGTCCCCACCCATCTCGACCGAGATGCTTTATGGTCTGTCCAAGATCTCCGTCAGGACCACCACGACACTTGGCACAATCTTCCTACCCACAACCTTTGGCTCTCATGATGGATGGGATGATACGCCCCCGGATGGCGATGCCATCCGTGTTTCCGGCTAGAAAGACCTGCATATTTTGAAGACCGTTATTATTATTCGGCTATTTAATAAAAAGTCTTTTTGTATTCGGAACTTTAATTCCGGAACTTAATTCCGTGAATTAAATTCCGACCTTTCATATTTTAGGCTTTTCATATTCGGAATTTAATTCCGAGTTTAATTCCGTCATTTATGTTTGAACTCTTTGTATGGCCTCCATCCACTATATAAGGATGGCTTGCCTCATCTGTAAAATCATGTCTAAGTTGAATACTAAGTATTGAGAAGGAAAACCCTCTTACTTTGTTCAGGCATCACTTCTCTCCTTCAATCCTCTTAAAGTTCTTATCTTGGATCTAGTCTTTGATTCAAGCCTTCATAATCGAGGATCCTTTTGAAGGATCAACCAAACGCTTCCGCCACCCAATTCTATGTTTGATCCGATTCAAACAATCAAGAAGAAGTAGTTGAAGTTTCTCCTCGATCTAGATCACCCGTAATTCTATCATTGGTATCAGAGCTCGGGATCGAGGTCAAGTTCTTTACTTGTGTTCTTGATTGTTCATCAAAAAAATTTTCTCTCTCTTTGGTGTTCTTCAAAGTTATTCAGTGTTCTTCGAAGATCTTCAACTGTTCTTCGGCGTTCTTCGAAGATCTTCAATTATTTATTCAGCGTTCATCATGTTCTATGATGATTATGATTCTTGTGATGAGGAAGGTGAATGGTTACCTCCTCCATATCCACCGAAGGCCAAGCAAACCACCTGGAGGTACCAACGGAGAAAATACTTTGAGGATGAGGAGTGGTTGCCTCCTCCAAATCCTCCGGACCCACCGAGACCGACTTATACCATTGACGGACACCAAAGGTATCCCCACCGACAAACTTATTTTGAGGATACTTATATTGCCCCAAGACATCATGCTAATACCAAAACAGAGTTGGTCGTGCTCAAGGCAACAAATGACGCTCTGAAGCGTGAGTTAGAAGCTTTGAAGGCACAAATGGTTTCCCTCATGACGGCCACCCAACAAGAAGAACCTGAAGCGGTGTCACAGTCACGGTGTGAGTTGGTGTCCAACCATTGTGTGATGAACTCAAGATGTGGGAAAAGTCATCATTCAAGAGGTCTCCCCGATTATTCCAATTCATCTTGTCAACTTGTTATGTGGAGAGTATTTTCAAGATGATAAAGATGAGATGATCATCAAGGGTGAAGAAGCCATCAAACATGACAATGACACCATTATATTGTTGGCCTACAAATTCGAGCCGGTTGACCTGAGGTTTGACTTTGTTTTGTCTAATCATTTATTTACCGGCTTACCCTTACTTCTTTCCGGCATGCCTCCGACGTACAATGTCACAAGCTTAGACGGCATGGTAGAGAAACTCACCGGCGAGACAATCCACATGTACTACAAGTTTGAGCCTCCGGATCCGGAGTTTGTCCTATTTATGTTCGACAAGCTTGGCGGCCCCACCGTTCTTTTGAAAGACTACAAGTCCAAGCCGCCCGACTCCGAAATTATGCATCCAAGGCTGAATTTTAAGGGTCTTGTTCCTCAAGTGACTCCTTTCTTTTTTTACGGTGAAACGAGGACGTTTCACATTTAAGAGGAGGAGAATGATACGCCCCCGGATGGCGATGTCATCCGTGTTTCCGGCTAGAAGGACCCGCACATTTTGAAGACCGTTATTATTATTCGGCTATTTAATAATAAGTCTTTTTGTATTCGGAACTTTAATTTCGGAACTTAATTCCGTGATTTAAATTCCGACCTTTCATATTTTAAGCTATTTAATAATAAGTCTTTTTGTATTTTAATTCACGGAATTAAGTTCCGGAATTAAAGTTCTGAATATAAAAAGACTTATTATTAAATAGCCGAATAATAATAACGGTCTTCAAAATGTGCGGGTCCTTCTAGCCGGAAACACTGATTGCATCGCCATACGGGGGCGTATCATGGGAGGTGTCTTGTTGCAGCCGACACATTTTTGCAGAGGGACTTCCATTCTCCTAGCGATCCTTAGTTTTTAAAATCTCAAGTGTGGAGAAGAGGAGAAAATGAGACTCCATTGAAGAGAAGAGAAGAACACGTTTTCATAGTCTTAGAGTGAGTTTTTGAGGGTCTTGTAGTGAAGAAGGTTGTAGAGATTGTCGAGCTCGTTTTGAAGCTACTCTTGGATGGTTGTAAACTTGTTCTAAACTTAATATTCAGCTTGTTCTTGCTTTATATTGCTTCCTATCTCTTCATCTAGCTATGGCATGCATGTTTGATGATATGATGATGAATGAACTTAAGATGATTGTTCTTGACTAAGTAGCATGTGATTCTAGGCAGAAGGATGAAAGGTTATGGCTAGGATAATGATAGATTGGACTTAGAAGTATCTTAGGATAGTTGCTTGCTCGAAATACCTGGCTCAGTTTGCAATCTCGGCCTGTTCTTCATCCATTTCGGCCGAGATGTCCATGATCCACCCCAAGTGTGTGAGCTGAAGTTTCTATAGTGTTATATCTTCATGTGTAGGGAGTTTGAGAGTTGAAATCCTAGTGGACTGAGCCTAATCTAGCATTAGGGTGACCTATGTTATTAAACTAAGTGAGGGATGAGACTCACCCGGTTATTCCCGTTCATAGGTATAGAAGTTGACGAACATTAAGTAGTAGTGAGCGTCAACAGCCGTTATTGGATTGAGTGTGCTAGGATCGTTGCCTATGACTTACCTTTTCCGAGACTTACCCGGTAATAGGACCTTAGGTGCGGGACTATTAGACCATGAGACCTACCCGGTGATTGATCCCATTAGAGAAGCATTCCTTCCCAACTTACCGCAGCTTGTTCCTAGGTTGATTAGAAGCTTGCGCCCATGCCATAATCGGACATCCGAATCTCTAGAATCCACTCTCTATACATGATCTTATATCTTATGTTTGTTTTGTTGTTTGGTTGACATTGATGTTGATTGTGATCTTTGCTTGATCACCCTAAAACCCATCAAAAGCATATGATTTTCATTTCTTTGTTTCCATCTCTTTCCTTATCTTAGACTTGAACTATCCTTGATCATTGTATGATTTAATCTCACCTCGGTCTTTATGTTGATCTCGGAATGCTTTCCTTTCTACTTTGTGATCCGTACACTGCGGGTTAGCTAGGAGTTTAGGATATCTTATCGAGTTATAAATTGTAAGACTTCGTGTGCATGATTTGGGTGAACAAATTCTTGGTACTCTTGACTCAAATTTGCTTTGCATCACTTCCTAAAACAACAAGAGTCTTAGCCCGTCGCATCCCGAGTCCCTCGGATTTGGGGTGTTACAATATGGTATCATACCTCTAGGTTGACAACAATGGCACTCGCAATCTTCTAAAAGGCCAAATAGATAAACAAACAGAACCCGCAAGGGTTCTGAGTTTTCTAAATGAATTTCGTTTTCAAATCACGAGCATAGTCGGGTTGGGATAGAATGTACGGGACCACCACTACCACCACGGATCTCGGTAGCCTAGTTTATTGGATTTGAAGTTCTATGTGGATTGTAGTTACGTATTCTAGACTTAGTATTTGTATACTTGTTTCTTAGATTTGATATGTTATGGTAATAATAGCATAGTCTTATGTACGGTTATATATATATATATATATATATATATATATATATATATATATATATGGTTACATATGGTATGCTAGTACCATAGTAGTGATAGCGGCCCCAATAGTTAAGTGATAGGAAGCGATCATCGTTCCTTGCATGATACCTTTTGGCTTAAAAGAGTGTCCTTATGAGGACGAGTGTGCTCAGGTTATTGACTTGTGCATTGCATTTTGGCAAGCACCCTGGTGATTCATCGGACTTCTTTTGAGAACGTCAAAGCAACCATGTGAAGACTAATGAAGACATTAACCGTAAGGACGAACAAATAGAAGGGGACCTCAGGTCAACTTAAGCGAAACCGTGATCAAATCAATAAAAATATGGAAGCAACGTGAAGTCTGGGGAGTGTTTTTCGAGGAAGCAATGAAGGAACGTCAAGGAAACAACTAGAGACAACGAACTTAAAGTTCTTCCAAGAGCCGTACCGTTAAACGGAAGACGCAAACCAAGTAGAGAGGACTACAGGCTAACTCGAGGATAAGAAGTGGTGTTCCAATTAAGGCAAGTTTCCGTAGGCACTCCTAAGTATGGGGTCAAGATGAGGTGGGTGGCCGAACAAGTTACGAAAGATTTAAGGGATCCGTAAGTTAAGCTTATAGAGGTATCAAGAGATGAGGTGTTAATTTTTTACGAGATCCTAATCGGGTGACTTCTTCGGGCATACGTGAGTTACGAGAGGAATCATGTGGTGAAGGTTCACATAGTAGAATTCCAATAAGGGAATCAACCAATTCCGGTTAAGGTGATAATGCTAAGATACGAGACTCAATAGGGGTCTTTCATTTATTGAAGGACCCGAGATACCAACGATGAGAAACATGAGTGGTTGCTAAATAACGTTAGAGATTTTAAGAAGACACAATTACGATATGTCATGAGACATAGATAAGCCTATAAAGGTGGGTCATACGAGACAACAAGGTCGAGAAGAGTATAGTTGTCTTGTGGAAGAGGAAGGAAACATGGAGTGTAGATCGAGCTCGCAGAATTCAAAGTGTTTGGTGGTAAATTTTTCTAAATTTTAAATTTATGATATTATTTAAAGATTTTAATGAAATCAAGAATAATCAAGGAATTGGTTATTTCTTCTGATTTTTTTTGTGGGTCCAAAGTTTAGTTTATTTGTCTATAAACTTAATTAATTAATTAAAGTCAAATATTTGACTTAATTAGTTGATTAATTAAAAGAAGATGATAAGCTGAGGTGATAATCACCCGTTTTATTTGAAAATAAATAGTAAAATAAAAAACATTTAAATATTTCCTTCATCCTTGTATTAAACAAAAATTACTCCCCCTTCACTTAAAAAAAGGGATCTGCAAAACTATAGCAAAACTGCATATCATAGATCACAAAAGATGAGTGAAAGAATGGGGAAAAAGAGGGATGTAGAATCATTATTTATTCTTTCCTTCATCCCTCTCTCTTCACGTTTTTCTTCATTCTTCTATTCCAATCTTCTAACCTTCTTCTCCTTTATACATTAGTATACAAAATATTTTAAAGGCATCATCAATCTCATGCCGAATTTGATCATAGAGCAAAGAAAGTTATGGCAGAAGCAGAGCAAAAGAAGGATAAATTCATAACCGAATGGAGAACACAAATGACTGTATACAAGCGAGATATTTTCTTCTTCGATCCAACTATGACTTGTATCATGCCCGAAATGCCTGAATATCCAAATGGACGGTGTTTTGAAAGTACATACTTTCGATCGCTGTGCCAAAACCGTAGTTGGTTGAAATTGTTGGGTTTCACCGCTACATACGAGATCATGCTCGGTGAAGAACAACTTGGCTTCGATACCGGATCAAGATTTTGGAATGATGAATTGTAGACTCACTAACTGCACAAAAAGAAACAGGAAAATGTGAGTTTAAAACAATTCAAAATTTGTCCGTATTTTACATTGGTTTGGGACAACATAAATCAACATTGGTTCGAATCATAAATTGTTTGATAAATCGAGTTCAAGAATGGAACTTATAAAAAAAGGGATGTAAGATTGGAGTATAGGTGAAGTCGAAGAAGGGGAATGATAAAAATAAAATTGAAAGCCCAAACTCATAGGGAATGTTAGTATCTTGATCGTATTCTTCGGTTCTTGCCTCCAAAGACCCCAATCGAGATATAATCAACTCTCGTGCTTCTCTTGATCTCCAAACCCCAAAAGCCTTTTCTTTTTCCGTTCATCTCGCCCCTAACCTCGTTTCCAAATCCTCCGAACTCGAACTTCTCCTACCCTTTGTTCGATTGTATCGGTGCCCAAAGTGAGTCTTCATGGCCACCATGAATGAAGCTTCGTATCATCCTTTGCAAAGAACAACAGAGAAAAAAAATGAAAGAGGAAAGAAGGAGAGAGAAGAAAGAAATGGATTATAAAAAGACGAAGCAATAAAAAGAATAAATAAAACAACATGAGGGGTTTAATGATAAAGAAGAAGAATCAGGAGCCCTATAGGCTACAATTTTAGTGGGACCCAATCCTAAAAAAATCAAAACTCTAACAATATAATTTGTAAATTTTAAATGCAAGCATTGATTTGATATAAACAAAGAAAGGAAATCAAATGTCAGAAGAAAGCAAATGCAATCAATTTGAAATGATGTTTGATGCTCATTCACGTGGAAGGCTACCACTTTTAATGTAAGTTTGGTTTATTTACAAAATAAACCCACAAAAATAAGTTTTTGTAAAAGTGACCCTATTAAGACAATGTCTTAATAAATAGGTTTACGATTATGTATCGTAAATATTTATATATAGAACTAAACAAAATCAAAATATAAATTTTGTTTTTGTAGAACTACATAAAGACTTGACGCCATTTTAAAAGGTTACGTAAGTAACTCGATATTAAGTTTAAATTATATCGGGTACAGTCGCAAATCAAATTCAAATATTATAAAATGTCAAATATTCTTAACTCGATATATAGCATCCACTCATTGAGTTTAACCTCACAAAAATCCAAACTATATATCTTTTTATCCATAACTACGTTATGACTTGATGCTCTTTCCGAGCTACGTAGGAGATCCAATATTGGATTCAGTCGCACCATCTAAATAAAATCAACTCCAAAATAAATCTTGGAGTTAAACAAAAATTCTTAAATATTCATGAACTCGATATAAAAGCATCCGCTCGTCGAGTTTAACCACATAAAAACTCAATCATTAAAGAACTACGTATGATTTGATTCTGTTTTCATTTACGGATATGTAGGAAATTTGATACAAAACAAAACACGTATTACATTCAATCACAAATATATATTTGACATTCAATAAAATCAAAGTCATAAAACCCAAAAATCCCTTTAAGAACTACGTGCGACTTGATTCCTAAAAAAGGATACTAGGAAATTTGGTACGAATAAATTAAAAACCAAATTCAGTCACGAAAAATAAACATAAAATAATAAAATAAATAACCTATCACTTTTTCTTGATAATGCGCGTGATAGCGGGATAAATTAAGCAACATTTCCTAGAAGGTGGGTTTAAGTTAATCCTTTTGAAAACTCCACCTTGAGTATATATTTGAATAATTGATGATGGAAGACTTAATGAAAATAAAGTGGTTTTTATAGTAACAAAATATTGATTGTATTTCTAGTTGCTTGGTTTGCTTGGTGTTTGTCCAAAATATGTGCAGGCCTTGGAAAGCATTTCAAGGGACAGACGGAGGCCTTGAAATCAGATACAAGGGATAAGCAAGGCCTTGAAACCAGATACAAGGGACAAGCGCAGAGTTTTAAGAAGAATTAACATGGAAGCCTTGAAAGCCATTTTAAGGGATCAAAAGCCAAAGGACAGAGGGGCAAGAAATTAATATCACTACCAAATCAACCAAGAATCCAGAGAAGATCTTCTATGAAGATTTGGCTAACAAGATACGCTCAACAAGAAGATCTCGACCTAGAGGATACGGTTCATAACAAGATCACGCAAAGATCCTCAAATAAAGGCGCAAGATTTCTTCTCAACAAAACTCGAAGATCTTCATCCAACAATCACAATAAGATCTGAAGATCTCGATGCTCAAAAGACAAAGATCTTCAACAGCGTGAGAAGATACGGAGAAGAAGAATCAACGTGCTTTAAGGAGATGAAGAAGATAAAGAAGATCTACAACGGCTATCTCATCTCAGTCAAGAAGCGTTTTCCATGGAGAAGAAGAAACATCTACAACGGTCATCTTTCCAACGGCTAGAAGACCTCTCCATCGAAGACTATAAATGAAGATGTCGATTGAAGAAGAAGATATAGAAGCTTACACGGAAATATTCAAAGTCTTCAAGCGATCTAAAGCATCTTCATTCGATCAAACAAGTTTTTCATTCTCTCTTTCTACAAAAGCCATATCCCCTAGAGAGAGATAAAACTCGAGAGCTTCATTAACATATCTAAAGAGTGTTATACTAGAGTGTGTGTTACTCTGCGGAGTAACTAGGCTATTATAGCAAGGTTAAGAGTTGGAGCTAGATCGTAGCGTTGGCTACAGTGAGAGGAGAAGGGGATTTCTTCTAGTTTGTATCTAGAACTCTTTGAAGCTGATAATAGATAGTTAGATCCTACGGATATACCGTGGGATGGAAAGTAGGAAATTTAGAGCCGAACTTCGTAAACATATCCTCGTGCCGATCTTTTCAATTCCGCACCATATATGCTTTATTGTGACTAACTTTGTTTTGCAGGTTCACAAAGTCAAGGCCCTTGAAATCAATTTCAAAGTCCTTGAAATCAAAGTGTGTTATAAAGAGCTCAGATCGACATCAAGGCCTTTAAAATCAGTTTCAAAGCCTTGAGATAGGTTTTTGCTAAAAGTTCACATACTCTATTCAACCCCCCTTCTAGAGTATCTTTATCCTTTATATTCGCCTAACGGTTCTTCACCTTTGATGCATGGTCAAGATATAAATGTCATGCAAATGATAGTTGGGTCATCGTCTAGGCAACCCTTCCTAGAAGGTGGATTTGGACTTTGATTCTGTGAGGCATGAAAACACTACACTAAACTACGTGAGATTTGATCCTCTGTAACGAGGTACGTAGGCTACCGTCCAAAAACGGGTGTAGCCCAAAGCACCTAAACCAACCAAATATCGGTATATATATAACTTAGAATCAAAAGGTCAAAAAGAGAGGGTGGAACTCAAATAAAAAAATAAATGAAATGTGTTTAAATTTGTATTCGAATAAAACATAAAATGTGTTTTGTAAATTTGTGTACATTTTTACTCAACATATTTGTGGCACGCCCAGTGAGACCTTTTCTTTCTTTTCATCTCCTAGTTATACAAATACAAAAGTCATTCTATTTATTAGAAGAAAATGAAACACAAATGTTTTGCTATTAAGTCAGCTCATTAATGCGGGATGAATCGTGTCGTTTGGTAAGTCATTGGTAGTATGATACAACGCATTAGTGACACCAAATCAAAAGAACAGAAAATAAAATTTTATTAATGATAATAAAATAAATAAGAATCTTTTGGACAAAGTCAAACAAAGTTGAAACTACCTAAAATATAAAGTTCAATGAGAGGAAGAAAAACTTTATTTCATTAACTAAAATATGAATGTGTTGTTTCTTCAACTCAACTTCTTCAATTCTTGCATGTTTTGCTTGATCAAGTTCAGCCCGGAGTTGGTGTAAATTGTGTTATTTATATAACTTAGTATGAAGTCTTGAATTTCAATGCTCTCAGTTTCTAACTTGACTTTGTCAGCCTCAAGATTAAGTTCCATTTTACGAACTTTTTCTTTCAAAGTCATAAGCTCTTTTTCTCTTTCTGCTAAGGCAAGAGACTTCTCAAATAAAAGGGGAAATTGAGTTTTCTTGGACTCAAGTTCGGAAGAGTGTTGAGCTAGTTGCATTGTCAATGTTTCCACACATTCAAAGTCCACACCACTTGCTAGATTGGTTGCTATCTCAACATCATTAAACAAGTCTTGAACTTTTAAAACCAACCAACTGAGGTTAATAGAGTTGACCGTTGCAATTGCCTATAGGGTTTAAGATCTTGGAGGATATGAGATCGTTTGGTCAATAGTTCTTGTGGAGAGTTCAATATTGAAATAGAGTTTATGACCGAAGCCACGCCATTAGAAATGCTTTGGTGTATCCAAACTTGTTGCACTGATGAAAGTAAGTCTTGCAAGGTGGCAAGAATGCTTCGAAGAGAAAGTATTTCTTGAGTCTCTTATCTTGAGACTAAAGATAATAACTCGGGAATTGCTACAATGGTGGTGCTTCTTCTCTAGAATCAACATCGTCAACATTGGTGGAATTGTCATAGATCAATAAATCTTGAAATCCAACAGAATGAGAGCTATCAGGTTTTTTAGGTTGATTACGGCGAACCCTTTTCGGGTTAATATCATCATTGAGAGATACTCTGCTCGGAAAATCTTCCACCTGAATAGTTGGTTCTATTCCAATACTGATTTTCTTGATGCTGGAAGTGCCTATATCAAACTGAGGTGAAGATTCAGTTGAAGGAGGTGAATCTACACGAAAGCCACTAACATGAGAAACTATCACAGCTACTTGTAATCCGGTGGTAATAGTCCTTGAACATTCAATCACAAAAATAGGCTCCCTTTCAACACAATTCTTTTGTAGCAAAATGGATTTGACCTTGTTACATGATTGCGCAAGATAGGGGGTAGAAACTCTCACCCACCAACTACAATAAGCATAAGTATAAGTACCTTGATGATAATCAAGAGGAATGTGAAAAAGTACCTCAGTGTTCTTTCTGAAAAGCCGACTATATGCATTAGCAATATCCCCAAGGATCTTCTACTTATTTTAGAGAAATCAAACTTCAACTCATTTGTAGGAACACCTTGATCAAACCCAAATTGTCGAGCAAATATATTCGGATAGTAGGGCTCTAACATCAAAGTAGCCCCAAAACGAATAGGTAGCACTGCATAACGGATACTCAACAAGTGTTCAAAATGCAGAATTGATAACTCGTCTGAGTCGACATAATCAACACCGCCAACTGTTGTTCCAAAGCTTACTGGTCTATAAGTCTAGCTTGGTATAAAGAAATGGCATGTCCATTTACTCCAACATACTTTGCTAACAATGGAAACTTGTGTCGAAAGTCACTATTTGGACGACTTGAATATAAACAAGGAAAGCACTCTGCTAACCAACCAATGACAAAGTGAATGCCGGAATTGGGTTTAGCGCTACCCGTATTACTTGGATATGTTGCTACTTTTCCTAGTCCATGATATATGTGTCCTAAGACGGTAGGAGCAAGTGAAACCTTCCTTCCTTGTTACATAATAGAAGCCATCACAAATGTTTCCGGTCTTACAGAACTTGAGTCATACGGTAAAACAAATCGACTGAGCAAAAGAGTCAAAAAAGGCTGCGAGCTCTCCTTCGTTTGAGATATGTAGGGGCAATGATTTCTCGGTAATATCTTTTGAGTTTGAAATAGGAGTAGACTTTCTTTTTCTAGAAGAAGTAGGAGCTTCTCCATAAGCAATAAACTCTTGTTTACCTTTGTAAAAATGTCTAATCCACTTATACCATGATACCTCTTGGGTCCCCTCATATCGGCAAATATCAACATGAACCTTCAAAAGTTCAATTATGGTGAATGGGTACTTATCATTGTAAAGTTGCTCATTCGGTGGCAAATACTCCTCATAAGGTTCACCTAAAATCGGTAGACCGCCGATTTGCTTCAAATCATTTAACGAAATAACTACTTCCCCACCTCCATGATGGAGTGTATTGGTTAAAGGACCCCATTGCTCACAAAAAGCCTTCCATACATCCTTGTGATAGTTATATGGAAATTGTGAGGTCCCAACAAGACCATGAAAATCAGCTTCCTCCCATGTTTGCTTATAACGGTCTAGAATGTGTCCTGTCCATTCCATAAGATAGGGAATGAAAGTAGATAAACCACGAAAAGTGAACTCTACGCCCCAATTCATAGGGACATCCATAAGTCTTTTGATGGTAGGATAAAATTCCGTCTTAACTTCAGAAAAGTCATCGTCAAGGCGGACCTTTTCAAGAAGTGTCGCCTTAAATCGGGGACCAAAACCTTTTGTAAGCAATATACACCCTTTGTCAGTGTATATTGAAAACTTGAAGCCACCTTCTGAAACCCCGTCTTTCTTCACTAATGTGACCATATCATTGACTTGGGATTGACCTTAAGACTTCATAGACAATGTCCTGTTGTAAAAGGGGCCAAACAAAACATCTATGTCCTTATCCTTAGGTGCTTTTTGTGACCCGACTTCACCACAAATCTTCATGGGAAGCTTCTAAAAAGGGGGGGGGGAGAGAAAATTTCTCTCTAGTGATTATGTCATAAGAAATTTTGCACAAAATATATTCTCAAGAATATAAACAAATAGGGACATGGGGCCAAAAGTAAATGATAGTTAAAATAGCTATAAAAGGCTAACGTATTATCTTTGTTGATATACAAATAAAATCAAAGTTTGTATAAAAACATCCCCTTTTTCCTCAATAGAGGTTGTACTTGGTTTGAAAGCATATGCTTTTAACCACTACATTTGAACTTGTATAAGAAATGAAATCATATGGTTTCAATATTCGATATGGTTCAAGAGTTCTAAAAAGAGAGGCAACATAAAAACATGTAATGTATGCTAGAGTATACATTGGTTGTCTCAAATATTAAGGGTCATACAACTTAAGATGTTGGGATAAAATAATATAAAATTTCAAACAAAAAAAATGTAGTAAGTTAGTAGGATTTTAATGCTAAAAAAATATAATCCTTAATCAAGTATGAAACGTCAAGTTTGTAATTGATTTCTAAAAATCTTGTAGTAGATTGAAAGTATTTACTTTCGTCAGTACCTTAAATTCATCGTGGGATTGAAAGTGATTACTTTCACCTATATTGGCAATTCCCAAATAACAATAAAACCATATGGTTTATATTTTTTATTCGGATTGCGCTTTAAAAACATACATACAAAAGGGGTTTTGAGAACAAAATTTTCAAATATTGACCTTTCTTATCAAACAAAATTTTAGATAAAAAAATCTAAATATAAATTCAGTTCCAAGGAAATGGAGGATGGCTATTAATATTATGTCTTCTACTCTAAACTTATATTCCAATCAGGTAGATATATGTTATTATCACGACAAATTATGGCATGTTACAAAGCATTTTCTTTCTTCTACGTCATCATACTATCGGAAAAAAATATATAAATCAAGACGAGGAACGAAAAATTCAATAAATTTCGTATACCTTCTCTTTCATCTTTAGGTAAAACCTGCCTGCAAATCTCGACTGGTTAAACGACTCTGATTACTACTGCATCATAAATGTCTGATGCTTTCAAATGTCTGAAATGGATTCAGAGTTTGATAGGGGAAAGTACCCTGTTTACACAGGGTAAAACAAATCACAATAAAGAAAAAATAAAACAAAAAAAATACCTACAACACAACCGGAAGATTATTTCTCCCTATGTACTTCTTCCGAAGAATTTAAAGCGGCGGTACGGGGCAAAATAAGTAAAAGCTTTAGGTTTACCGGGTATATATATACAACATATTTGATCTTTAACTAAAAGATCTTATTGAGATAATTTTGGATAAGATCGTTAATTAACAATTTCTTCTCAAATTCAAAATAATTTAGGCTAAAATAAATGCCAAAAATTATTTATTGGTTTAATTAATATCGTTGATGTGCTAAATAACATCAACTGAATTTCTTTATTCATGTGATAAAATTACCATAAGTTTAAAGTTCAATTAAACGGGTGTCCTTTGTATGCAAATGATAGTTAAAATTATTCGATCAACCCTTCATAGAAGGTGGGTTCGGATTATTTTGGGTGATGCATGAAAATAATGGACAATTAAAAAAAATTTACCTTGATACGAACTCTAAACATGTTCGATTACTCACACGTATAAAGTTCGGGGGCCTGTTTGGGGTAAATTTTTTTAAATTTTAAATTTATGATATTATTTAAAGATTTTAATGAAATCAGGAAAAATCAAGGAATTGATTATTTCTTGTGATTTTTTTTGTAGGTCAAAGTTTAGCTTATTTGTCCATAAAATTAATTAATTAAAATCAAATATTTGACTTAATTTGTTGATTAATTAAAAGAAGATAAGTTGAGGTGATAATCGCCCGTTTTATTTGAAAATAAATAATAAAATAAAAAAGATTCAAAATTGTAGAAAGTTGGGTGAGTGAGATAGTAGAAATGTAGAATGTTAACCTCTTTTAACTTCTACCCTCTTTTGTATTAAACAAAAATTACTCCACATTCACTCAAAAAAAGGGATCTACAAAACTATAGCAAAACTGCATATCACAGATCACATAAAGTGGGTGAAAAAAAGGGACAAAGATGGGTAGAATGATTATTCATTCTTTCCTTCATCCCTCCCTCTTCATGTTTTCCTTCATTCTTCCATTCAAATCTACTAACATTCTTCTCCTTTATACATTAGTATACAAAATATTTAAAGGCATCATCAATCTCATGCCGAAAACGATCATAAAGCAACGAAAGTTATGGCAGAAACAGAGCAAAAGAAGGATAAATCCATAACCGAATGGAGAACACAAATGATTGTATACGAGCGAGATATTTTCTTCTTCGATCCAACTATGACTTGTATCATGCCTGAAATGCCTGAATATCCAAATGGACGGTGTTTTGAAATTACATACTTTCGATCGCTGCGCCAAAACCGTAGTTGGTAGAAATTGTTGGATTTCACCGCTACATACAAGATCATGCTCGGTGAAGAACAACTTGGCTTCGATACCGGATCAAGATTTTAGAATCATGAATTGTAGACTCACTAACTTCACAAAAAGAAACAAGGAAATGTGAGTTAAAACAAATCAAAATTTGTCCGTATCTTACATTCGTTTGGGTCAACATAAATCAACATTGGTTCGAATCATAAATTGTTTGATAAATCGAGTTCAAGAATGTAACTTATAAGAAAGGGATTTAAGATTGGAGTATAGGTGAAGTTGAAGAAGGGGAATGATAAAAATAAAATTGAAAGCCCAAACTCACAGGGAATGTTAGTATCTTGATCGTATTCTTCGGTTCTTGCCTCCAAAGACCCCAATCAAGATATAATCGACTCTCGTGCTTCTCTTGATCTTCAAACCCCAAAAGCCTTTTCTTTTTCCGTTCATCTCGTCCCTGACCTCGTTTCCGAATCCTCCAAACTCGAACTTCTCCTACGCTTTGTTTGATTGTATCGGTGCCCAAAGTGAGTCTTCATGGCCACCATGGATGAAGCTTCGTATCATCCTTTGCAAAGAACAATAGAGAAAAAAATGAAAGAGGAAAGAAGGAGAGAGAAGAAAGAAATGAATTATAAAAAGAAGAAGCAATACAAAGAATAAATAAAACAAAATGAGAGGTTTAATGATAAAGAAGGAAGAATAAGAAGAATCGGGAGCCCTATAGGCTACATTTTTAGTGGGACTCAATCCTAAAAAAAATCAAAACTGTAACGATACAATTTGATTTGTAAATTTTAGATGCAAGCATTGATTTGATATAAAAAAAAGGAAATCAAATGTGAGAAGAAAGTTAATGCAATTCAATTTGAAATGATGTTTGATCCTCATTCATGTGGAAGGCTACCACTTTTAATGTAAGTTTGGTTTATTTACAAAATAAACCCACAAAAACAAGTTTTTATAAAAGTGACCCTATTAAGACAAAATCTTAATAACTAGGATCATAAATTTACGATTATGTATCGTAACTAAATATTTATATATAAAACTAAACAAAATAAAAATATAAATTTTGTTTATGTAGAACTACGTAAAGACTTGACGCCATTTTAAAAGGCTATGTAGGTAACTCGATATTAAGTTTAAATTATATCGTGTACAGTCGTAAATCAAATTCAAATATTATAAAATGTCAAATATTCTTAACTCGATATATAGCATCCGCTCATCGAGTTTAACCTCACAAAAATTCAAACTATATATTGAAGAACCGGTAGGTGATATAAATAGGATAAATAATACTCTAGAAGGGGGGTTGAATAGAGTATGATAACTTTTTGCAAACCCAAATCTCAAGGCCTTGAAACCTCTTTCATGGGCCTTGATGTCAATCTGTGCTCTTTTTGAAACTTTGATTTCAAGGGCTTTGAAACTCCTTTCAAGGGCCTTGACTTCTTGCTCCTACAAAACAAAGTTAGTCACAGTAAAGTATATATAGTACGAAATTGAAAAGATTGACACGAGGATATGTTTACGAAGTTCGGATCTAAATAGCCTACTCTCCGTCCCAAGGTATATCCATAGGATCTAACTATATATTATCAGCTTCAAAGAGTCCTAGATACAAACTACAAGAAATCCCCTTCTTCTCTCACTGAAACCAACGCTACGATCTAGCTCAAACTCTTAACCTAGCTATAATAGCCTAGTTACTTCGCAAAGTAACACACACTCTAATATAACACTATTTAGATCTTCCAATGGAGCTCTAGTGTTTTCTCTCTCAAAGAGGATAAAGCTTTTTGAATAAGAGAAAGAAAAACAACGAATGAAGATGATCTAGTTGCTTGAAGATGTAGAAGATATTTAACGATGTAGGCTTGTGTATCTTTCTTCTTCGACCATCATCTTCATTTATACTCTTCGATGGAAAGGTCTTCTAGCCATTGTGAAGATGACCGTTGAAGGTGAATCTTCGTTTCCATGAAGATCGTTTTCTTGTTCGGAGATAAGTTAGAAGTTGTAAAACTACAACCCCTATTAACATGTTGATCTTTTACTCCGATCTTCTCGTGTTCTATGTGAAGAGAAGATGTTGTTGCCGTTGAGTTTGTTTAAAAAAATCTTCGGAAAAGATTATCTTATTCTTCATTTAAGATCTTCGGTTGATTCTGTAGTTGACAAGATCTTCGGCTGAAATCTTCGGCTGGATCCTTTGATTGTCGAGATCTTCCTTATTCAAAATCTTTTGAAAAAGTCTTGATGCATATTTTGAATTCTTGTTTTGCATTCTTATAACTCCAAGGCTCTTGATATCTTCCTTTGTATTCGCCATCTTCTTTCGTCCTTAGAATTATACTTCAAGGCCCTTGAAACTAATATCAAGGCCCTTGACATATGCATTGTTGTACCTACATTGAATTCAAACCAACCGAATATCTAGAAATATAATCAAGTACATTGTTAGTATATCCAACTGCTTATATTTGTGTGAAGTCTTCCATCATCATCAACACCTGTAAAACCTTTTCAATCATGGTGGAGTTTTCAATCTCCCCCTTGATGGAAGGCAACACAAATTTTCGTACCTGCATTTGTTAGTTTTAGCAATGCAAATGAAAACCTTAAAAACTAAAATGCAGAATGCAGTATATCGGAATGTCGGATCATATTTCTCCCCATTTGTCTTTCAACAAGGAAGGAAAAGCAGTCAAACCAGGAGTTTAAAAACATGCGATTACAAACCCAAAAAAAAATTGTATTTCCAAAACAAAAAGATTTTTAAAACATGTGAAGTAGCAAGCTTCAGTCTTCATTTTGCCACTTTGAGGAGCTTCCTTGCCCATAGTAATCCTTCATGCACATGTCTCTCCAACGACCCTATGCATTGGCAATATCATGCTCCTTTAGGGATAAGTCTGTTACCCTTCGTGTAGAATCATTTGCATACTTCTTAACAACCCCAAATTCTTCAATTATCAAAATATCAGGATCATTTGGCAATGGTTGTCTAATAGGTTGGTCCTTGACAATCTTGTGACACTGATCCATTACCTTCTCTGCATCCTTTTTAGTCTCCTTCCCATCTTCCTCTGATATGGGTTTAATGCTAGTTGCAGCTGTGAGAGACATAACACTGACATGGAATAGCTGATTAATCTTCTAAATTAGGATTCCAAGCAGATCTTGAGCCTTGTCCATCTGATCAGTCATTGTCACTTTAAACTCTATAAACTCATGAGTTAATGATTTCAACGATGCTTCAACAAAATTCAATCTCTACTGTGTAGTAAAATTCCACTCAGACTGCTCCATCAATACCCACACATTACTAAACCCCACCTTAGTCTTTCGAATTCCTATCGTCTCAAAGAAAACTTCATCTAAACAATCATTGTAAAGATACCATGCCTCACTAGAACAATCGATTGAAAAGTGTGTGAATATCATGGGAAGCAAATTCCCATAAGGTAGATGGCTAGTGCTTTGAGAATTGATTGTATTCATCATATGAGACAGAAGAATTTCAGGCAAATTTACCTTCAACCCATTTAACACATTGTAAGTCAAAATCAGCACTGAGTTGATTACGCTTTCTTTGTCACCATTGCTAGGGATAATGCATCTATCTATAATAGAATAAACTATTCTAGCCTCCAGTATTAAGCATGTAATGGTTGGTGGTGTTAAGGCGGTAGGAAGAAGAAGCTGTTCTTTAGCTAGTCTTAAGGACAAAGCGGGATTTGAGTCTTCTGAAGCACTATAACGAGGAATACCAAAAATATCCGCTAGAATTTCAGTAGTGAGGGTAATTTTCTTACCTTTGATGACTGTGTTTAGAATCCATTCCCCTCTCTCACGTCTTGCAGTTAAATTGGCATAAAACAACCTCGTTAGTCTTGGAAACGTCTCTTCTCCTGGATTTAACATGACCCATATAGCGCTTTCCATGAGCACTTCAAAGCCTGGCAGAGACGAGCATGTAAACAGTTCACAGTGAACTCCCTCACACATGCACTGAGGGCGGTCACCATATTTCTTGACCCACTTCTTTGCAGCTGTCGGATTCGTGAACTAATTTGAGAGAAGCCCAGTCCTAGCAAAAATATCGGCATTTCCTGAGAATCCTGAAGAACTAGAACTAGACCTTGAGTGAGAACTTGACCTAGAAGAGTCGGATGAAACTAGAACGACCCTTTGTCGTTTTGGAGCTGACGATGTTGCTTGGTTGACTGAAGATCTTTTGGAAGCCATTAGAGATTTTGAGAAAACGATGAGAAAGGTTTTGGAAAATCGGAAGAGTAAAGCACCGTTCTTTCAAAAGACAAAGGAAGCGGAATAGGAGAAAGAGGAATGAGAAGAGGTATTTATGGTAAGAAGTCTAATCAACGTAAGATCAAAGGATTTTCTAAAATCTTAAAAAAAAATCTTACTATAAATATTGGTAACCTCTTTTCAAAAACCTTTGAATCTGGAAACAAACCTTTTGAAATTCCTTTTAAAAACATTAGATAATTCAATATCTAAAAGATACGAATATCTAATTGATCCGTTAATTTATTTACCCTTGAAATATGTTTCAAGGCTTGAATTTCATTTCAAGGCCCTTGAAAACATCAATTGGGCTGCATATGTAGGATGATTAAAACTTGTTAACTCCCCCTACGCTAATGCTTCCTTGTTTAGCATACCAAGCTCTAATCTAATAAAATTAAATTGTTCCTCAAGAAGAGGCTTGGTAAAGATATCTACAAGCTGCAAGTTAGTTGAGATAAAAGAAATCGAAACATCACCTTTTTCAACATGATCACGAATGAAGTGATGCCTTACATCAATATGCTTAGTTCTTGAATGATGCACAAGATTTTTAGTTATAGAAATAGCACTAGTATTATCGCATTTAATAGGAATACCTTTTAAATCAAAGCCAAGATCACGAAGTTGTTGAGCAATCCAGATGATTTGAGCACAACAGGCTTCAACCGCTATATACTCAGCTTCAATTGTGGATAGTACAACAAAATTTTGCTTCTTGGTGTGCCAACTGATTAGGGATGACCCTAAGAATTGACAACATCCACAAGTACTTTTTCTGTCAACCTTATAACCTGCAAAGTCTGCATTTGAATAGCCAACAAGATGAAACGAGCTTTGACGTAGGTACCATAACCCTAGATCCTTAGTGCCATTTAGATACCGAAAAATTCTTTTCACAGCAATCAGGTGTGACTCTTTAGGATCAGCTTGAAATCTTGCATACATGCACACGCTAAACATAATGTCAGGACGACTTGCAGTTAGATATAATAATGAACCGATCATACCTCTATACTCCTTTTGTATTACACTTTTGCCATTTTTGTCATGATCTAGCGAAAGTGTTGAACTCATAGGAGTCTTTGCAATCTTAGATTGATCCATTTTGTACTTTTTAAGCTAGTCTTTAGTATACTTGCTTTGATTGAGAAAAATTCCTTTCTTTGCCCTGTGTCGCTTGAAATCCAAGAAAGAAATTTAATTCTCCCATTAAGCTCATTTCGAATTCCCTGCACATAATATCTGAAAATTCCTTGCAAAGAGAATCATTAGTAGTACCAAATAATATATCATCAACATAGATCTGTACTACTAGTATGTCGTTGCCTCTAGTTTGGATAAACAATGTTTTGTCAATTAAACCTCTTTTAAAATTATTTTCAAGAAGATATTTAGACAATCTTTCATACCAAGCTCGAGGAGCTTGCTTAAGACCATAAAGAGCTTTGTCTAATTTGAAAACATAATCTGGAAAATCATCATTTTCAAAACCAGAAGGTTGAGCAACATAGACTTCTTCTTCTAAGAAGCCATTTAGAAAAGCACACTTTACATCCATTTGAAAAAGTTTTATGTTCATGAAGGATGCAAATGCAAGTAGCATACGTATGGCTTCTAACCTGGCAACCGGAGCAAAAGCCTCCTCATAATCAATACCTTCTTCCTGGTTATAGCCTTGTGCTACAAGTCGTGCTTTTTTTTCGTACAATTTTGCCACTTTCATCCAGTTTGTTCCTGAAGACCCATTTTGTGCCAATAACTGATTGATGCTTTGTTCTTGAAGTAAGAGTCCATACCTTGCTCCTCTCAAACTAATTCAATTCATTTTGCATAGCTATGATCCCATCTGGTTCTTGAAGAACTTGAGTGTAGTTCTTTGGCTCGATCAGTGATACACAGGCAGAGAATGCACAAAGATTGTTTACTTTCGATCTAGTTTGAACTCCGACATTTAGATCTGAGATCACATTTTCTTGTGGATGATATGAGGAGTGTTGAACTTTTCTTCTTTTAACAGATGAAGTAGATCTTGAAGGTTGAGTTGTATATGTTTGACTAGATTCAGGTACCGTTTGTATATTTCCTGTTGTTCCAATCTCAAGGCCTTGAAGTTGGGTTTCAAGCCCTTGAAGTGGAGTTCTGTTCTCACAGTTTCCAGTTTCAAGGTCTTGAAGGTGTGTTTCAAGGTCTTGAGGGTTTTCTTTGGTATCTTGAATCTTCTCCTGCATATTTTTGTCTTTGTTTTTAAGATCTTCCTCTGCATCCGAAATATGATCTTCTCTTTGATTCAGGTCTAAGTCTGCAAAACTTTCACTCAAAGTACCATCATTGTCTTAATGGCAAGCAAAATCTTATGGTTTTGATCGGCACAGGTTCTAAACGCGGTTGGCTGCGAGAATGTTGGAGGTGATTGCGACTGCGATCGCAAGTTGTGGGCTCGTACTATGAGACAACTCTTCCCCCTGTGGGATCTACTCGTAAATGAATGGTGGAGAGGCGAGTCGTATACGTGAAGACTAGAAGGAATCGAAGAAAGGAAGGTTAAAGGGGTTACCCTGTCGTCGATGAGTGTACCGGAGGAAGGCCGGCGGTGCTGTCCTTGTGGTACAGGGTCCGGTGCGATCGATCGATGAAGATGGGTGTGCAGATTAGACGGAGATAGAAGTCGATTTTTGGGTTAACCGTGGCAACGGAAATTTGTGCGTGCGTGATGTGGAGTCGGTATGTGTACGTGGTTAGCACAAATCTTGGGGCAATTACAATCTCTTATCTGAGGATATGAGAGATCTTAGTGGGCGTGAAAGATGGGAAGAAGAGGGAGTGAGGGCCCCGCATCGTTGCTGAAGAAAAGTAGAAGAAGAGTAGGCCCATCTCCTTTGTTGAAGAGAGGAGAGTTGGGCCTGTCCGGCCTACTAAGGGAAGGAGAAGGAAAAGAGGCCCGTTGGCTGCCAAAAAAAAGAAAGGCAGTTGGGCCTGCCGGCCTGTCAAGGAAAGCAGAAAGACAGTGGGCCGGATGTCTTCAAAAATAGGAAAAAAAAGGTTGTTAAGATCCAACCGGTCCGGTCTCGGTCAGGCGTCTAGAATTCCAATAAAAAGAATACATTCGGATCGGATCTTCCGGAATTAAATTCTCGGATATTACATCACTTCCCCCTTAAAGTAAGTTTCGTTCCGAAACTTAAGATAAAGAATGTCATCGTGCAAGCCTACTAAATATAACCGAAACCTCCGTCTTTCCGTCTCGAGAAACATAGTTCTATCTTTCTAACCATAAAAGTAACACTCAAAGGTCATGGCAAAGTAACGCATAGAAGACTAATCATTCTAACATGCAACACATAAAGACTAACAATCAAACATGCAACACAGATAAAAACCAAATCACTTCACCCTAATAGCAAACACAAAGTCAAACCACTGGATCCAAGTACTAACCCGCCAATCCCTCAGCTGCAACTAGCTCAGCATAAAACTCAGGATAATTCCTCATGATGCTATCCTCCGTCTCCCATGTAGATTCGTCGGCTCCCCGTCTAGACCACTAGATCCGTAGCATGGGTATATCCTTAGACCGTAAGCGTCTAATACTCCTTTCTAACACAACTACTGGGTGCTCTACAAACGTGTGATCCGGCTCTACTGTCAAATCCTCATAACAGATAATGTGTCTCGGGTCTGGAATATACTCTCTCAGCTGAGACACGTGGAAGATGGGGTGAACACCCTTTAGTGTTGGTGGTAAGGCTAATCGGTATGCTACCTCCCCGACTCGCTCCAGGATCTCAAAAGGTCCGACATATCAGGGACTCAGCTTCCCCTTAGTGCCGAAACACCGGACGCCTCTCGTCGGTGACACTCTCAACCACACATGTGCACCTACTCTAAACTCCAAGGGTCAACGCCTCTTGTCGGCATAGGATTTCTAACTACTCTGAGCTGCTAACATCCGCTCTCGGACCAAGGCAATCCGGGCGATGCCATCCTGTATCTGATCTGGAGCTACTCCATCAGCTCTGCTAGGCTCATCCCAACACAATGGTGTGCGACATCTCCGCCCGTATAAAGCCTCATAAGGGGGGCATCCCAATGGACGCGTGTCAACTGTTATTATATGAAAACTCTACAAGTGGAAGGTGAACTGGTCATACCTGTCCCCAATCCAGTACACAGGCCCGCAACATGTCCTCTAACGTCTGGATGGTCCTCTCAGACTGGCCGTCGGTCTGTGGGTGATAAGCAGTGGTAAAGTGGAGACTCGTCCCCAAAGCAATATGTACCTACTCTAAACTCCAAGGGTTAACGCCTCTTGTCGGCATAGGATTTCTAACGACTCTGAGTTGCTAACATCCCCTCTCGGACCAAGGCAATTCGGGCGATGTCATCTTGTATCTGATCTGGAGCTACTCCATCAGCTCTGCTAGGCTCATCCCAACACAATGGTGTGCGACATCTCCGCCCGTATAAAGCCTCATAAGGGGGCCATCCCAATGGACGCGTGTCAATTGTTATTATATGAAAACTCTACAAGTGGAAGGTGAACTGGCCATACCTGTCCCCAATCCAGTACACAGGCCCACAACATGTCCCCTAACGTCTGGATGGTCCTCTTAGACTGGCCGTCGGTCTGTGGGTGATAAGCAGTGGTAAAGTAGAGACTCGTCCCCAAGGCAGTATGTACCTGCTGCCAAAATCTTGAGGTGAAACGTCCATCCCTGTCGGAGACGATAGTCCTCGGTACTCCATGTAGTCTCACAATGTGTCTGGTGAACTCCTCCGCTAGACAACTTATCAGCCATGTTTCCTTAATCGGAATGAAACGTGCGGTCTTCGTTAGACGGTCGACTACCATCCAAATAGCATCAAAACCTCTATTGAGTCTCAATCCCGTGACAAAATCCTTAGAGATATCCTCCAACTTCCACTGTGGTACTGGCAGTGGGTGGAGCTCTCATCCGGACCTACGATGCTCAATCTTGACCTGTTGGTAGGTCGCACACTGAGCTACAAACCGAGCCACGTTGGGCTTCAGACCACCCCACTAGAAGGAACGTCTTACGTCCTTGTACATCTTGCTCGCTCCTTGATGCATTGAGCATGGGGTAGCATGGGCCTCACCAAATATCCGTTGTCTCAACTCACTGTCTGTTGTACACAAATACGGTTCTGACGCCTCATCACTCCATCAGCACCAATAGGGAACTGAGGTGCCTCATCTCGAGATATTCTATCTCTGATCCTGGTCAAAGTCGGACAAGTTTCCTGCATCTGTCGGATCTCCCCCAACAGGTCAAGAAGTAACTCCAAGGTAGGCAACTGATGCACTGTATCTGGAAACTAAATCTCTACCTCCAACCACGCCAAATCCCTCTACAACTATGGTTGTACCGTCAACCGAGCTATCGCCTTCTCCCGAGGCATCTTCCGGCTCAAAGCGTCGGCAACTACATTCGCCTTTTCACGGTGGTAGAGAATCTCAAGGTCGAAATCCTTGATCAACTCTAGCCATTGCCTTTGGCGGTTATTTAAATCCCGCTGAGTGAATATGTATTTCAGACTCTTATGGTTTGTGAAGATGTGGCATGTCGCCCCATAGAGATAGTGACGCCAGATCTTAAGATCATGGACTACTGCAGCTAACTCTAGGTCGTGTGTGGGGTAGTTCTCCTCATACGTCTTTAGTTGACGAGATGCATAGGCTATGACCTTACCCCTCTGCATCAAGACAAACCCCAAGCCTAGCTTGGATGCGTCATTGTATACTACAAAGTCCTTTGTACCCTCAGGCTGCGTCAATCTCCTCTTCAGCTCTTCACAACTCCACTGACACGGCTCAGACCAAACAAACCGAGTAGTCTTCCTCAGAAGGCAGGTAAGTGGTCGAGCAATCAAGGAAAACCCTTCCACAAACCGGCGGTAGTAGCTTGCCAAACTAAGAAAGTTGTGAACCTCCTTAACATTCTTCGGAGGTTGCCAAGAAGACACTGACTCGATCTTCGCCGGATCGACCTTAATCCCCTCAGCGGTAACCACATGGCCTAGGAACAACACCTTTGACATCTAAAACTCACACTTAGACAGCTTAGCATAAAGCTAGCTATCCTGCAAAATCTGTAACACTGTCCTCAGGTACCCGGCATGCTCCTCTCGACTCCTAGAGTAAACTAGGATGTTATCAATGAAGACCACTACAAACTGGTCTAAGAAGTCGATGAAAATCCCGTTCATCAACTCCGTGAATACCGTTGGCGCATTAGTGAGCCCGAATGGCATCACTACAAACTCATACTGGTCATACCTAGTCTGGAATACCGTCTTTGGTATGTCCTGGTCCCTCTCCCTCAGCTGGTGATAACCCGACCTCAAGTCTATCCTCCAAAACACTGCCACTTCATGCAACTGGTCCAACAGATCATCTATGCGAGGGAGTGGATACTTGTTCTTGATGGTGACCTTGTTCAACTCTCTGTAATCGATGCATAGCCTCATCGATCCATCCTTCTTCCGCACAAACAACAACGGTGCTCCCTAGGGAGAAACACTAGGGCGTATGAAGCCCTTCTCTGCTTACTCCTCTAACTGTTTCCTCAACTCAAGCAGCTCTATCGGTGTCATGCGGTACGGGGCCTTCGAGATCGGTCTCATGCCCGGCTCTAACTCAATGCTGAAATCAACACTCCTCTGTGGGGGTAACCATGGCAGATCGTCACTGAATACCTCTGCAAACTCGCATGCAACTGGTATCTCCTCTACTGTCAGGCTCTTGCGTTCCTTCATGGCATAACACTAGAAGGCCTCACAACCTTGTGCTATCAGTCTCGCTGCTCTCACTGCGCTGATAACCGTGCTGGACTTTCCGAGGTCCCAACCTTGAAATATCACTCTGTGACCCTCCTCAGTGGCGACAGTCATAGTCCTTCTGCCAATGTCTAAGACTGCTCCATGTCTCGTCATCCAATCTATTCCTAAGATCACGTCCTCATGTGCTAAGGGCATGACTAGGAAATCTGCCAGCCAATCCTGATCTCCCAAATGAATAGGACAGTCATGAATCTCTCAGGATCCTCTAATCTTACCCCATCAAGTAACTCAACTACAAAAGGTACACCCTCTACCGTAGCTAAGGACAACTTATCTACGCATGCATCTGATATAAAGGAGTACGTAGCACCCGTATCAAACAAAGCTCGCACAGGTAAATCATGAATCTAGATAGTACCTGTGGTCGCAGGTGTCGCTGGCTGATCAACACTCCTCAGCTCAAATACTCTCGACGGGGCTCCTTTGGTGTCAATAGTACCACCACGTCCCCTGCCACGGCTAGATCCCTATGCAGTACTGTGTGAAGCAGGGTGTCTTGGAGCCCGGTACTGCTGTTGCTGCTGACTCGGCGCTCGGTACTGAAGAGGTCCCTGTCCACTCCTCTCAGCACTTGCAGGGGAAGAACCCTGTTGTGAAGGAGCCCTACCCTGACAACAGAAGGTAGCCCTGTGTCCCAGCTTGCGACAAGTGAAACATATAGTAGGTGGCCTCTTGCAGTCTGTCTTAATATGATCGCGACTGCTGCAGTTAAAACACTGTCGATCTCTACCCGAAGTCTGAACTATATGGTGATAGCTAGGTCTCCCCTGAGTCTGTCCTCGCCCATAACCAGCTACTACTACACTGCTACTAGCATATCCTGACCTCTGCCGCTTATCCGGCTCACCAGACTGAACTGCTCTCCTCGGAATTGGCCTATCCCTCTCATATGCAGAAGCCCTATCCTAATAGTCTGATAGAGACTCGCAGCGAAATCCTGCAAAATAAGAACGAGTGCTCTCTCTCAATATCCCGGAGAAGAGGTACACATGTTGCTCTTCAGGAGGTGCAGCTGGTCCAAGTAGGGTCAACTCCTTCTGAAATTTCTTGACTGCCTTAGCAACCGGAATATCTTCAAATCCCGTCTCAATGAAGTCCTAAAACTTCTCTCTCCTTAACAAGGCAGAGTAGTACCTCTCTCTAATACTACTCCTCATCTACTCACAATTGGTGACTCGGCTACGAATGATCCGCCACCAAGAGTGAGCCTCTTCCGTGAACAAGGTCTGTACTAACTCCACCTGTCTATCCTCTGGGCAACGTATCGCCTCTAGTGCAGTCTCTACGTGCCCTATCCAATGCTCCACTTCCAACCCTATCTCTCCATTGAATGAGGGAACTTTCAAGGTGTTGAAAGCCTTCAACCACTCATCCGGCTCGGGGCTCCAAACCCAACAGGAGCTCTGTCAGCCTCAACTCTCCTCTCAGGCACAGTCAGCGCCTGAGTCACTCTTTGTGTCTCTCTGTCCTGGCAGCCTCCTCCATACGCTGGACGTATGCTCTGTACTCTCTGTACTCAAATGCTCCTATAGAGACGCGTCCTAACTTAGTTGAATGTGCTCCCTGTGCTCCAGACCTAGCAACGGTCTCATTCCCGACCTCGGCAACAGTACTCTCAGCTACCACTTCCAGCATCTTGCATGCTCGCTGCGGGTGGATCCTCTCTAGGAGCTCGACCTCGACCTCTCACCATTGGAGGTCTACCTCCACGGCCACGTCCACTAACATCAGAAGTCATATCACCCCTATCCTGTCTAGCTGGAGAAAGAGGTGGACGACCTCTACCTCGACCAGCAGCTGGTGTAGCCCTAGTACGTGACATCTGCACGAGTGATAACAACTACAATTATAATCTAGCTAATCTATTAGAAGCAATAAAAGTCTAAAGTGATCAAACTAAGAATGCCGAGATCCGCGGAAGTAGTGGTGGTCGTTCGTACTTTCTATCCCAACCCGGCTATGCATGCATTTTGAAAACTAAAAATTTCTTTGGAAAACTCAGACCCCTTTCAAGTTCCATTTATTTACTTATTTGACCTTTTAGAAGATTTCAAGTGTCATTGATGCCAACCTAGAGCTATGATAGCATGTTGTAACACCCAAGTTTTCAGAACTCGAGGAGCTACTGGTTAGGACCATACAGTGGGTCCGAACCTTAGTTTAACAACAACTTAACAAGATCTTACAACAAGGCACAGATAAGGAAAAACCAGAAATCATAAAGTATGTATAATAAAGTCATGAATGCAACCAGAAATCCTAACAGCCGGAAATAACAAAGTCTCACAATCTGAAACATGAAAAAGTCATAAACTAAAGACCAACATAAAGAGAAGGATTGCAACCCGTCCTATGAAGTACGACACCCCCCCCGGCTGACCACTACCATCCGGATCGCTCGGTATCTGCTCTAACCTACGATACGTCTACACAACAAAAATACTGTTAGCTAACTATCCAGATATAAGTAGAAATAATAATAGCACAAACACACTCAAGATAACAAAGCAATCATCATGCTGGCACACAAACCGGTTATTATCTGCTAATTAAGTGATTCACTTTATTCCATTTTACAATTGTGGCACGAGAACTCTTAAAAGTTCTCGCCTCCATTCCTTATCCAACTGGGTGTAGGTCTAGCTTACCTCCGCCGGTAGCATCAGTACAAACCGAGTGTGGACTAGTCCCTAAAGAAATCCCCATCGCCCTCAAGCTAACTGAGCAGAATGCCACCACCCGTTTCTCTTAAGCCAATGTATTGGTCGGTAGATAATTACTACAAAAATAGAACTATAAATATATCATTCACACACCACTATCATTATCCACACCCATATCTAGAAGTCAGCTAAGTAAGCCCAAAGGACTTACCTGAATCAAGTCGAAGTTCTGAAACAATACTACTACTCCACTCCGCAAGATCAAAATCTCAAACACCTGTTTATGACGAAAAAGCTTGAATCAGTAACATAACCACTCACCTAAAAGGTTCCCAAACTTTCCAACTTCCTAACAATCCAAGACCCAAAAGCTTATACACTCACATACTTTGAATTCCACTAAGATCCATCTCCACTGTAATATATATCCACGCGTTAACTCACTAACAATACATATAACTATCTATATTAGCTCCCTTAATACACTCTTATAACTTAACTTGATATATATATCATCAAACTAAAACAAGGAACCCACTGCACTCTACAACTAGGTCAAACAAAACAAAGAACCCAATGCACTCTACAACTAGGAGAATACTGCACGCATATATATATATACACACAACAACAATTAGCAACAACTATATATATATATATATACACACACACACCAGCACAGCACTTATAAATATTTATGCTACTGCAGCACTCTACGCTTCTTCTACCTTCGATACTCTACATATGTATATATATACTACTGCATAGGTTGGAGAAAGGAGACTCACTCGTCCCAGCAGCAGACCGAAGACGCCCAACCCTGAAGAGGACACAATAGCTTGGCTCGAGGGGTCCGGTATGTCTTAATGGCAAGCGACATCTTATGGTTTCGATCAGCACCGGTTCTAAACGCGGTTGGCTGCGAGAACGCCGGAGGTGATGGCGACTGCGATCACAAGTTGTGGACTCGTACTATAGGACAACTCTTCCCCCTGTGGGATCTACTCGTAAATGAATGGCGGAGAGGCGAGTCGTATACGTGAAGACTGGAAGAAATCGAAGAAAGGAAGGTTGAAGGGGTTACCTTGTCGTCGATGAGTTTACCGGAGGAAGGCCGGCGGTGCTGTCCTTGTGGTGCAGGGTCCGGTGCGATTGGTCGATGAAGATGGGTGTGCAGATTAAAGGGAGATAGAAGTCAATTTCTGGGTTAACCGTGGCGATAGAAATTTGTGCGTGATGTGGAGTCGGTATGTGTACGTGGTTAGCACAAATCTTGGGGCAATTACAATCACTTATCTGAGGATATGAGAGATCTTAGTGGGCGTGAAAGAGGGGAATAAGAGGGAGTGACGGCCCCACATCGTTGCTGAAGAAAAGTAGAAGAAGAGTAGGTCCATCTCCTTTGTTGAAGAGAGGAGAGTTGGGCCTGTCCAGCCTGCTAAGGAAAGGAGAATGAAAAGAGGCCCGCTGGCTGCCAAAAAAAAGAAAGGCAGTTGGGCCTGCCGCAGTTAGGCCTGCCGGCCTGTCAAGGAAAGTAGCAAAACTGTGGGCCGGTTGTCTTCAAAAAAGGCTATTAAGATTCAACCGGTCCGGTCTCGGTCCGGCGTCTAGAATTCTGATAAAAAGAAGACATTCGGATTGGATCTTCCGCAATAAAATTCTCGGATATTACAAAAAATAACGATAAAATAATAAAATAAATAACCTATCACTTTTTCTTGATATGCGTGTGATAACGGGATAAATTAAGCAACCCTTCCTAGACGGTTGGTTTAATTTAATCCTTTGATGCATGGTCGAGATATAAATGTCATGCAAATGATAGTTGGATCATCTTCTAACAACCCTTCCTAGAAGGTGGGTTTGGACTTTGATTCTCTGATGCATGAAAATACTGCACTAAACTACGTGAGGCTTGATCTTCTTTAACGAGGTACGTAGGCAACCCGTCCAAAAACGGGTGCAGCCCAAAGCACCCAAACCAACCAAATATCGGTGTTTATATAACTTAGAATCAAGGGTCAAAAAGAGAGGATCAAACTTAAATAAATAAAATGTGTTTTGTAAATTTGTATTCGAATAAAACATAAAATGTGTTTTGTAAATTTGTGTACATTTTTACTCAACATTAGGGTAGAGTACCCCGAACGGGTAGCCTTTGATAACATGTATTATAGTCTATATTTTGGGATTGGTTTAGACGTTTTATCTTCATAAATCTACATGTATGAATGTATATTCTGCGATTATATTGTTGTTTTGTCTACCTTTGCGAAAATCGAGGTCTACACCTAGTTTCGTTGTAATTGTAGGGAAAATGGTCTACATTCTGGAGCTTTGAGAAGATCTCAGGAAACATGGAAATGATTTAAAGGATTGATTTTGGACCAGATTCGAGAGTTATACATTCAGCTGAGATTCGCCTCGGTCAGCTACAGTATCACCTCAACCGAGGTGATCTTAAGGAGCGTCTCGACCGAGGCGAACACCTTGTCGCCGTCGAGATCTTTATTTTTGGCTGAGATCTCCTATTTTTGGAAGGAGAATATCACATATTTTTGGCTGGATTTCTGGAAGGAAGATATTATATTTGGCTGATTTATTTTGAGAGATATGGATATATTTTCTAGGAAATTATCTTTTTAAGATATTTTATCTTTGGAAGATAATTCTCCTATATAAAGGGCTGATTTTCTACAATTCAGCCATGCTTGGACCATCCTGGGATTTTTGGAGTTTTGAAGGCAAGTTGAAGAAAGAGTTGAAGGAAGTTTTGAAGGATTGATGTTCAAGGAAGGAAGGAATCATAGTTCGATTTGGCTTTTTGAAGGAGTTTGTAAGATCTTCTTAGATTGCTTTTGTTTTGTTGTCTTTTCTGATTTGTGACTTGAGGAACGCTGATTGTTGTTTGTTTGATTCAGTTATTGAGACCTTTGTGTTAAGGTTTTCTTGTTTGAATATTGATTCCTTTCTTACAAATTTGATTATTGCTATCATGATGATTGTTGGCTAAGTTCTTTATACGATTCTAGGGTGATTGGCTGAAAGTTATGGGAAAGACGATGATAGAATAATCTTAATCCCAACAGGACCCTGAAAGCTTGAGCCTTTACCTTAACCGTAGAACACCTCAGTCAGTCATTGAACATCTCGGCCGGAATGGAATATAACTGAGTGAGGTGAACCTTTCTTGAACCTTATCTGAGTTAAGAGTTTAAGTTTGCCAAATCCTATCCTTGTTATACTTTTCCTGGTTCAATGCAAGCCTAAGATGAGACTTACCTGGAGATTCCTTTGTTTGTTTACCCAAGATCATGAGTGTAGGTAATAAAGGTTTATCCTTTATTGGGGTTTGAGTGTGCCTTCATCCCATCTTTGTAAGTTAGTCTGAGACTTACCCGGTAAAGGTTGATTATATTCCTTTGGGTGGTGTGTTGGTTTGAGATTATAGTTACTTTCCTTAGTACCTTGAGACTTACCCGGTAATAGGATCCTTGGTTTGGGATAGTGAGTAGTGAGACTCACCCGGTGATCTATTCCCAATTCGTCTATCACAATGTTAGGGGAGATCTTGAGAGAAAGTTGTGTGATGTGAGTGGTTTCTAGTCGACGCGCAATTTAGGGAAATACCTTGGTGTACTTATAATTCATGAGTCTGCCACAAAAGATATTTTTAAACCGCTTGTTGAAAGAGTTAAGGCTCGACTTTCTGAGTGGAAAGCACGAACACTTAGCCTGGCTTGAAGAGCTACCCGCATTAGACTTGTGCTATGCTCTATGCCACAATACTATATGAGCTCGATGATTCTCCCTCAAAGCATCCATTCGGAGTTGGATAGAGTGTGCAGAAACTTTTTGTGGAATAATACTGAGGAAAAGTGGAAGATCCATCTTGTGAGCTGGGACCGGGTCTGT
Source organism: Fagopyrum homotropicum (assembly GCA_033239125.1). Classification (NCBI taxonomy): domain Eukaryota; kingdom Viridiplantae; phylum Streptophyta; class Magnoliopsida; order Caryophyllales; family Polygonaceae; genus Fagopyrum; species Fagopyrum homotropicum. Next base: position 89,295,793 of record BSWB01000005.1, on the reverse strand, counting down.
AAACCTCGACAGTGGGGTGGGCTAGGCTTTCGAAAGGCAGAAGAAGCTAACCTTGCATCTATCAGCAAGTTGAGTTCGTGTCTGTTTCCAAATAAAGATAGCTTATGGGCACAAGTTTTGTTGAAAAAATATAATGTTACATCACAGGAATGGCCGCAGTCCCTGGAATGCAAAGTTGGAAGCTCCTATGGATGGAGGAGCCTAGTGAAAGGTTATAATACTGTGGTGGCTCCAAATTTAGGGTGGAGTGTAAAAGACGGTAGTCGTGTTCGTTTCTGGACGGATGTGTGGCTATCTCCTGAACCTCTCTCGCTTTCGTGGCAAGTTCCTCTCTCAAATGTTGATCTATAGCTAAGAGTAAAAGACGTCTAGATGGATGAAAATAGATGGGATTGGAATTATTTGGTGAGCCGATTGAATAATGTTAGTCTATTGAAAGTTATGGCAGTGGGCCTATGGAGTACGAGTGGTATACAAGACAATGTAAGATGGATGCCGGTAAAGGACGGGTGTTTCTCAATATCTTCTGCATATCATTCGATTATTATGCAACATCATAGAGAGGAGGTGAGAGAAGGTACTTTTCTACAAGTTTGGAAACTTAAAGTTCAAGAAAGAATCAAGTTCTTCATTTGGCAGTTAGCATGGGGGTCATTCTCACTAATGCTGAAAGGCACCGTCGCCACATGCGTGATCTCCGGATTGTGAAGTGTGTCTTGGGGAAGAAGAGACAATTCTGCACTTGCTTCGTGACTATCAGTTTGCTAGAGATATTTGGAAGAAGTTGATCCCGCGTGAGCTTCAGGAGGATTTCTTTCAGTTGCAATGGGAGGACTGACTTTATGTGAACATAAGTACAGATTTTGTGAAATCTCCAAACTTGATCTAGAGGGTTGTGTTTTCTATAGGGGTTTGGTGGATTTGGCGCTGGCAAAACACAAGGGTTTTCGAGGAAGGGGTTATACCAAGGGAGAAAGGGGCATTTATCACCAGAAACTATGAAGAATGGTTAGAGGCTTTGTCGGTCAACAGAGGTTTATGTGTGAAGAGAAAAGACGAAGTGATGGTTAGTTGGACAAAGCCTAGGGATGGTTGGGTAAAAGTAAACACTGATGGAGCTGTACGAGGGGACCCGGAGCATGCGACGGCGGGGGCTGTGATTAGGGATGCAGTAGGTAGTTGGATCCAGGGAGTGGTGGTGAATTTAGGAACTACTTCGGTACCTGCTGCAAAACTTTGGGGAGTTGTCCATGGGGTTGAGTTAGCCTAGGACTTAAGCTATCGTCGAGTTCAAGTGGAGCTTGATTCACTGATGGTAGTCGGTTTGATCGAGAAGGGGGTGAATCCGGCTCACCCTATGATGTACGGACACGAACACGAATACGGGAAACAAACACGGCGAGAAACGGGGAAGCGGTAATCCTCAAAAGTAATAGGAAACGGGGACACGGCGAGTAAAATAATTAACATATTATTTTAAAGATATTGAAATATAGAATTACTATATCATAATGAGATACATATATATTAAAAAAAAATCAATGATATATGAGTTGATAAAAATATTAACATGATGATAAAATAATCGAAACAAAAGATTAGAAACAAACATTTTCAGTCTTACAAAACATAGAAATAAACATATTTAGTTTTATAATCTGAAATAATCATACTTAGTATCAAAATTGAAGAATGAATAATTCATTTGCAAATCCACAATAACCGAACAACATGATCAACAAAGGAAAATAATAATAAATATTTGTGAATTATAAAAAGTGAAAGAATTAGAATAACATAGTCAACATTCAACAAATAAAAACTACAAAATAAATTAATAATTAAAGATTTAAAATTAATTTTAAAATCATAAGAAAAATGGAGAGAAGAGTCGGCCAGCGGAACAACATTTCAACATTAGAGCCGGAGAAAAAGATCGGTGTCCTACTTCTGGCAACCACAATCTCGCAGGTGGTCATGTGGAGTTGGGTTTAGTCGGAAAAAATGGGAAAGAAGAAAAACATTACGGCATATAAGTTTTTATTTCGTTGATCATGTCTTGACCGGACACAATCCGCGTTCTCACCGTGCCCTAAACGTGTCCTACCTTGAAAACGTGTCTTGACCGTGTCCGGTCATATTTGACCGTGTCTGAGCCGTGTCCGGTTGTGTCCCCGTTTCCGACACGGCAGGACACGGGACACGCCACCTTCTAGAAGTGTCCGTGCATCATAGGGCTCACCCTCTCTCAAGCCTGGTTATTCGTATTCAAGGCTTCTTCACACGAGACTGGAGCATTAGCTTCGGACATGTCTTTCGAGAAGGGAACAGGGTTGCGGATTCTCTTGCAAGCCTTGCTTTCTCGTTCGATTTTGGAGCCCACCGATTGGCGGAACCTCCCTTGAGTATTAGATCTATCCTTTTGGATGATATACGAGGGATTTCCTTTCCTTGTTTGACTCGTTTGTAATTTGTTTTCCCTTTTACGATTTTACACGGAGCTTTAAGCTCTTTTTTTTTTTACCAAAAAAAGGTGACAGTCGGAGTTGCCATATGAGTCCATCGTAAGCATATGTCGAGATGCCGTGGAGAGTTTTGCGAGTTTGAAATATGCCCACACCGCCCCTTGTTGCTGCCGAATCCTGCTTTTGTTGTTAAACTTTTTTGAAATAATTAGAGAAAGAGGACCTCAAAAATTTGCATTTTGTGAAATGGGCCTCTAATAAGCTAACTACATAAAATAGGTCTGAAAAATATAAAGTAGGCTACTGTTGTTTGATAGAATTGAAATAATGGTGCTGTAGCCTTTTTTCAGATGATTTGATGTTTACTTTTTGGGAAAAAAAATACTGCTTTTTGCTTACCCAGAAATAAATTACCCAAAAATTTTGACATTACTTAGCAAGTTTGAGATTACCCAAAAGTAGAAAAAAACAATGCTTACCCACAAATAGAACAGGGAAATAGAAACACAACTCTTACCATTGCTTACCCATAAATATATTACCCAAGAAGTTTGACATTACCCAAGAAGTTTGAGTGCTTTAGATTGACAAAAACAAGAGATGACAAGTTTCAGATTACCCAGAAATACATTACCCAAGAAGTCCGAGATACCCAGAAATAAAAAAAATTAATGCTTACCCACAAATAGAACAGGGAAATATAATATAAACAAACACTGCTTTTTGAGTCTTTTAGATTCATAAAAACAAGAGATGAGAAGTTTCAGATTACTCAGAAATACATTACTCAGGAAGTTTGAGATTACCCATGGATAGAAACAAACACTACTTACCCACAAATAAAATAGGGAAATGTAAACAAACACTGCTTACCCACAAATAGAACAAGAAGTTTCAGTGTTTTAGATTCACAAAAACAAGAGATGAAAAGTATCAGATTACCCACAAATACATTACCTAAGAAGTTTGAGATTACATAGAAATAGGACTAAACACTACTTACCCAGAAATAGAACAGGGATATGTAAGTAGTCCAGATTCCGGTGAAGAAGAAGCTCAACACGATACATTACCCAAAAATACATTTACGTTTGAAGGGAGGGAAAAAGAAAAGACATGGGTTTGCTGAATTTATAGGGAAGAAGATGAGTTGAATTGATTGGGTTGTTTATTCTATTCAACATGTCACCCATCAAATCAAATGACACCACTTTGTTACTTTTCTGATTTTATCTACATTGCAAATTCAGCCAACTTTGTTCGATAATTTGTATTTAATCAAACAAAAGCCCCCACAATCTGTCGCCCAATCGCGCCTTCCACGTGTCCCCACGATTTCTTCCCCGCTAATTCTCTATTTCCACCCTTCTCCCACCTGAGACTCTGACCCCATACTCCCAACAAGAGAGAGCTCTGCTCTCCCCTCTAAAACCCTAACTCCTTCCCCACTCTCTCTGATCTTCAATGGCGTCCAATAACCCGCTTGTTCTTGCTTTCTCTGTTTCTCTTTTCTTTCCACTTTTTGCTTTCAGTACCTGCGGCGCCTACGATTTCGTCTCCGGGCCTCACATTGCCGACGTAAACATCCTGCTGCCTCCTCGAATGACACATCCGGTCGAGTATCGGCTCCAGGGAACCGATGGCTGCTTCAAATGGTATAAGCTTCTTTCCCCTCTTTAAACTCTGATTTCTACCTTTTTTGTGATTTTGCTGAGCTTCATTTTCTTGTGGGGGGACTACTGGACTTGTTCTTTCTCCTCTCCGGTATGGTCGGCTACTTGATTTTAGCTTTTGAAGTTTCTTAAGTAGGATGATGTTGAGAGATACCTGAAAATTCCGGAATTTGTTGTGATCGACAGATGGCATACTGCTTATGCGGTTCAATTTTGTTAGTTTAATTTCTTGGGAAGTGGTGAAGTAAATAGGTGCTAATGCTTGGGGCTTATGTATATTTGTGATAGAGTAACAACGCTTGACTAAGGGCTTGGATGAGTCGTTTGTCACTTGGTCTACTATTTGTATGATTCGCAATTCATGCTCAAACCGGCTAGCTTCTCAGCATGCTCTGTAATGGATATTTTCAAACATCCACAGATATGATAAGTGTTATGAGTTTGTAAAATGGATGATGTTTAAACCTCCCTAGGTATGAACAGTTTTATGGGCCTTTCTTCTTAAAAGTGAAAATGCTAGGTATATCTAAATGGATAAAATTCCTCCCTAAAATGCCTTATTATGTGTCTTGACATCTTGATTGACATTTCACATAAGTGACAAGTCTTATGAGTATTGACATGGTGATTGACATTTCGGCTCTATGGGAGATGCAAAGTCCCTTTCAATCTGAATGCTATTCTCATAGTTTAACTTGTCTTTTTAGGTCATGGGATCATCATGACATATTATCTGTCATACCTGAATACAATAAGACTAACCACTGCTCAACTAGTGCTCGATTGAGATCAATTGCCCCTTACAGTGGGCGGAAAGAGACTGCTGTTTATGCTGCAGATGTGTTGACAGGGGCAGTAGTACGGTGCAAAGTGTTTATTGATATCTTCTCCAGAATCCAAATATTTCATAACTCCATTAAACTTGACTTAGATGGTCTCGCAACTCTAAGGGTCCATGCTTTTGATGCGGAAGGTAGTTTCTGGAAGTGACTTTCACATGCTTGTTTTGTTTGTTTTTTCTAATTATTCTTACTTTGTGATTAGTATCATTTTTAAGATTTCTGCAAATATGGAAAATGCAGCTAGCATTGCTATGAGCACCTAGCTTATAAACTCGACTTTCTATTCGGAATTTCTGTAATCCTGATAGTGCCACGTGTTGTAAAATTCATGATTGTTAATTATGTTTATACTTTGGTATTCTTGATTTCAGACTCAAATTCATTCTCTCTTTCCAATCTATGGATTCCTTTTAACTTGGGCCAATATGGGAGTAATAATTACGGTGCCACAATCCTACAATTTGGGTGTAGATTGTTAGTATGAATTTGGTGTAACATTAATGTGATAATGCAAAGGCCGGAAGATGGGTGATTGATGAAAAAAAATTGAGCTAAATTAATATGTTTTGATTGAAGTAGAAAAAAGTATGATCTATATGTGAAGTCTATATATTTTGAGCCAATGATTGTTTGGTATTCTGCAGTCAAGCTGTATTTTTATTTACTTCTACTAGTTCCTGCACTCTGTTTAAACTTGTCCGTCCTAGCTGAGAGTTCTAATTGTTATTGCCCTAGTGAGGTCTATTCTTGAGATACATCAATGCAGATGCATTATGAAGGTAAACAAAACAAATAGTTATCTCATGAGTGGATATTAGCTTAGACTTTAAAAAGAAGATTAAAGAAGGAACTACTTAGAGAGTTAGAGGACATATGGAATAAGAACATTGATTGGAAATGTGACCTACATTGTTTTGTAAGAAGACAGGGTATTGAAGAGTAAGACTACTTTGAGTTTAAAAGGAAGAAATGTTTAGAGAGCATTTTTATTTGTTTTCTTTCAAGTTTATATACTTGACCACCAAATATACCATTAGATGGAATTGTTGGGGTAGCATACGAGTAATAAGATTAAGTGCTGTAGAAGTATTTGTATGATAAGATTATATATTCAGAGTTTCTTAGTCCTTCCGAATGTAGTTCTCCGGTTAGTACCTTGTTGATATGAGTCTTTGTTTAAGTTTTTATCTATGGTTGTCATTTGTGCAAGTGTGTAACGCCTTTCGTGAGTAGAAGTTTAGTGTTTATTTTGGAGACCCTTATTCTTTGTCTTTTCTGGCATAATTTTGGCCAAGTATTTTAGTTGGAGTGAAAGGAAGAAAGAGCTAACAACTTGTATTTTCCAAGAGAAAGCAAGTGAGTAGAAGTTTACTGTTTATTTTGGAGACCCTTATTCTTTGTATTTTCTGGCATAATTTTGGCCAAGTATTTTAGTTGGAGTGAAAGGAAGAAAGAGCTAACAACTTGTATTTTCCAAGAGAAAGCAAGTGAGTATAAATGTATGGAAATCAGCCTTGTTAGCTTACAATGCAAGGCAACAAGTACGGGAAAGCAAAAGGCTGACAAGTAGATAATAATTATACTTTTCAGTGGTAAAGTATCTAATCCTATTGTCGATAGTACTCATTGAGCTATAAGATAATATTACATGCATTGGTCAACTCAAAACTCCCCTCAAGTTGGATGATTCTCAATCAATTTGGCAAATACATCTGACATAATCAAGCTTATATTCGCTAAATGCTATGTCAATCACTTTGTCACCCTTATTCGCCTCTAAAGGCATTGTTTACGAGTCTTCATATGTGTATACACTCTTGTTCAACATAAAAATGGCGCATTCTTAATGTCATTAGCGTAGTCATGCTTCATCCCATGTTGCAAAATTCTTTCGTGGAGAGGCAACCTTCACGGTGGTCTTTCTGATCAATTGAACTTCTTCCTTCTTTTAAACCCTCTAATGCCAATGTCCATTTAGCCATCTTCAATGTTTCCTTCCCAACATCTCAATTGACCATGGGTTAGAGCCTAGGACTTTTAGGCGCATGCATATGTCCATATTCATCCCCATGTCGGGGTAAACTTGATCACATACCATATTGCAACTCCCCTTCTATTCTTGTTTGAGATCCCACCCTTCCTTGTATAGATTCTAGTTGAGCAAGTAGCCAAGTACACTTCCATCACCTCACAGTTGGACGCTATCAATGATGAGCCACCACCATTTCCTGTTGGCACTAATACCCTAGCCGAGAAGCGCTCATCGCTCCAGTAAACCTATCACTCCCGTTTGATATTTAGATTGCCTTCCTCAACGAGTATCTCAATGTTTGTAAGCTGCACAAGGCCTTGTACAGATTGAAGCAATCTCCTCGCGCATGGTTTGTCCGCGATCGTAGGGTGATGCGGCTTGCAGGGTATATTCAGATTAAGGGTACCATACTTTGTAGTAAAGCACTCTGACTCCATGGGAATTAATTGATACATATGCTAATACAGTCTGCTAGATGAAGTCCCTAATAATCAATTTTCATTAGTTGTAGATTATTCCTTAGAACATTTATTATGTGAGTTCCTAGGTGTCGTTATTATTTCCAGGAGTCATTTGAAGAATCTCTACTGAAATTAAAATCGAGGCTTTTGCCCAGCAATATATTATCACTTAATAATTCTCTATCAATATCATATCCTGGAAAAAGGTTAGTTGGCTTAAATGATTTAATGCTTGCCTTGCTACATTTGCTTGTTATCCAGCACTTACAAATAAAACTTTTCAACGCCTTCTTGTTTTCAAAATTCGTTGCCAATCAGCTTGCTCTTAGGCATTCTCTAACTGATAAGTCACCGTTGATATGTCATGCAGATAATGTGTTTTCATCCTTAGTTGGCTTACAGTTTATGTGGGAACTGATGCCTGAAAGTGATGAATCTACTCACCATCTTCTGCATGTCCCCTTAAAGGATTCCCCCTTGAGTGACTGCAGTGGACGTTGTGGGTACCTTAATACTCAAATAAACCTTGAAAATGATGTATGTATGATTGCAGGCTACTGTTTGCCAGTTGTTCCTGTATTGGTCCCTTCTTAACTAACCATCTTATCAAACATATTGTGCAGGGGGTGTACTCAGACTTGTTTGTGGTCAGAGGAGTTGGAATTGGGCGTGAGGTTGTTTCGGTGCATTTGCTTGAGCCTCAATTTGTACCCATGGAAGATAAGATTGAGTTAACTGTGGCAGAAGCAATGCAACTTGAACCACCTTCGCCTGTCTTTGTTCTCATTGGTGCTACTGTGAATTACCGTCTAAAAGTTATTCGCGGGAACATACCTGAAGGTTTTGTAAGACACATTCATTAAGTGCTAGCAGATTTAATTCCTTTTCAGTCACTTTAATTTATGTGGTGTCTACTAGTGTATATAATGAGTTCAGCGCAACACGTATGCAGTCAAGGGTAATTATCGTCATACCCCCTTGTGGGAGACAGACTTTCCATTCTCTCGGTAGTGATACAAAAGCCTAATGTGATAAGACGCATTTAGTGCTTTCTCTTTGGAAGCTCGTTTAAGATTAGATGTGCTCTTGAAATTTTATTAAAAAGCTTTATTTGAAATTGCATTGTTACTGCTACTGAAAGGTCTTACTTTGATTTAAATTTTCATAAACTTCTAATTGGATTGTGGACATGTAGATCTATTTTGCTTGTAATGACTTGCATTACAAATTATATTATTGCAATTATATGTAGATCTTTCAACCCGTATCCACCGACTCCAAATTTCAGGCAGTTTATAGTTCGTTCTTTTTGTGCACCGACATCTTAGTTTGTGAGTTTCAAATAGCAAATTAGGTTTCTGTTGTTATATTTACGTATAAATTCTTTTGCTTATACGAATACAGTTCAATCTTAATGCATCATACTCAATTATACAAAGTACTATTCAATCTTACTGCACCATACTGAATTATACCAAGTACAGTTCAATCTTAGTGCATCGTACTTAATTGCTATTCTTGGGGTTTGTTTGTGGATATAGCGGTGACATTGCCTTCTCCATATCATCATTGGGCTGTGCTAAATTCATCTGTTGCTGAAGTAGATCCTAAGATGGGTTTGGCTCATGCACTGAGGCTGGGGAAGACTAGTGTTACTGTAGAGGACAATCGGGTTGCTGGACATGTACAAATGTCATCCCTTCATGTTGTTGTGCCGGATACTTTATCTTTATATATAATTCCAATTTCAGAAGATAGTTATCTTGTTGAGGCAGTTGAAACTATTTCATCCGCTACACGTTGGTATGTTATTGCTGGTAGACACTATCGCATTGACCTGAAGGTTTTGTCAGGAGGATATGCGGGCCAAGAAATCTTCATTACTGAGGTAATGTAGGTGGCATATGAGTTTAGCAAGCATATTGAATTGATTTGTCTGACGGGCATCTTAATTACTGGTTTTCGGGTGTATTAGTTACACACATCAGAAAAATTAGAGAAAATGAAGTTAGATATTTCTGTTATGTATTCTGCTTAACGGTTTCGTTGGGAAAATGTCTACACTTGTCTTTTTTTTTTTTTTTTCTCTCCATCTCTCTCCTCTCCTTTTCACCCATGCGTGCAAGCTGATATGTTTTTATTTATTTATTGTGGTGGTTGATGCATTGTATTAGGGAGATAAAATGGAGTAAAATTTCACTTTAGGGTTGCAACTTATTAATAGTGCTGCCTTAATGAAATTGTGGGGGTGAAACCAAACAGTCAGATCTCTTTGTTGTGAAAAAAAGGTCCTGTCAAGAAACCTGAAACTTCTCCATGTTCACCACAAAGCATTGCTGCTTCCACAACAATTATTAGTTTAGTTTTATAAATCTTCTTTTATTTTGCAGAATGAAGAGTTACAGTTCAACTATGATCAGTCGAAAAGTTGGAGGAGTTACCCAGTCCCTAAAAATGTTGTTAACTATGACCTGAGGAACTCAAGAATTCTGAATGCAACTTCTCCAGGACTTGGGAAGTTGTCAGCCTCCTTAGCTTATTCAGCTGGCTATTCAGAGACAAAGCAGGTAGTTTTTTCATCGTATACATGTTTAATAATTTTGTCATCTTCTGTTACTGTAACAATTATTACATTTAGTTTATACTGTGGTTCTCTTTCAGATTCTTATGGTTACGCAAGAAGTCATGGTCTGTGAGAAAGTGGATATTATAATGAAACCACTATCTACTGTATCAACGGTTATTTTACTCCCGTGGGTGCATGATGTTCATCAAGAACTGCAGCTAAAAGCAGTGGGAGGTTTGCATCCTTGTTTGATATTTTTAAATGTCATATACACTTTGGTTTCTGACCTGGATGTGTACTTTTGTTTGGTTTTTTGCAGGCTGTGCACAGACACCAACTGATTATATTTGGTTTTCCTCTGATGTAGCTACCGTTGCAGTTTCTGCAACAGGTGTTGTCCAGGCTAAAAGGCCTGGTAAAGCTACAATCAAAGTTGTTTCTGTCTTTGATATGCTGAATTTTGATGAGGTAAACACATATTGTTGAATGTACCATGTACATATTTGATGTTAGTTCTTTAAGTTTTCATGTGCATATCTTCATTGAGAAACATAGACACATACGTAAGGCCAAACTTAAACCAAATTGTCACTACTTAATCCAGTTTTGACCCATACATGTGCTATTTAGTTTGTACCTTTATCCTGTATTGACCCGAATGCTTGTCTTGAAAGAGTTTTATAGCTTAGAGAGTTCTTTGGAATTCAACTGCTAACACTAACTGTTCAGCCTGATCTTTGCACTTCTCTTTAATAAATGAAAACAATTCAGATTAAATTGTTCTCTTTTGGAGTAGAAAATGTTTATAGTGGCATGGATCCAACCAAGTAAATTTAGGGTCTATCTATATCAGCTATTGGCTATCATGTTTTGATGTTTATTTGTAACTTCATGCGCATCTTTTATTATTTACATTGCTACATCATCATTAAATTTCTTCATCTGCAGCTGGTCATTGAAGTACATGTCCCTTCCTCTATGGAGATGCTGCCAAACTTTCCTGTGGAGACTGCTGTAGGATCACATCTTCTTGCTGCTGTGACGATGAAAACATCAAATGGTTCTTAACCTGGAATAACTACAAATTTGAAATTTGTTTGTACTTCCTCAATTTAAGGGATTTTCATTTGTCTAAGTATCTTACTCTACAGGTGACTATTTTTATAGATGTGATGCTTTTAGTTCACATGTAAGGTGGAAAACTGGAAGTGAATCTTTTGTTGTTGTGAATTCAACGAAGGAGGCTTCTGGTATGAAAAATGTCAAAGATGATGATCCATGGACGTCTGCCACAGTTCCTGCTTGTTCTTTGACATACATATATGCAGCTGAGCCTGGTCGAACAATGGTGCAGGCCACACTTTCAAAGGAGCAGAAAAAAAGTGATCATCAGCTAAGTGGACCAGTCAATTTGAAAGCTTCTTGTCTCATCGCTTCATTTATACCTCTTATTGTGCATCAAGCTGGAGATGGGAATCAATTTGGTGGTTACTGGGTCGATTTAAAGAAAGGAAACCTTTCTAGTGAGTTGGAAAAATTGGAGGAATTGTATCTTGTTCCTGGAACACATATGGATATTGAGCTTTTTGGGGGACCTGAAAAGTGGGGGGAAAATGTTGAATCATTAGAAGCTGTGGATGTTCTTGATTATAGGCAACTGGTTTCCAAAGAAGGTACAGTTGTGCACCAGATACCTAGTGTCTCCAGGAATCTCTATAGAATTTTATGCCCAACATTGGGGAACTTTGTAAGTTTTTCTTCAATTGCTTTAAAATCATTGCACTTTTTATTTCATTACTTGAATTTGTGGACAACTTAATCTTGTCAGTGTGCTATCACTTGACTCATGCTTAACTCTCTTATTATATAGGAGCTCATTTTCAAACGTGGGAATATGGCTGGAGTTGATCATATCCAGCCAGTGGTTGCAGAGGTGCAGCTATCACTTACTTGTGCCTTTCCATCTTCGATTGTGGTTTTAGCTGATGAACCTGGTTGGATTATTTTCCCTCCTAAATTTAGATAATAAAAATGATTTGATTGAGATCTTGAGTAATGTCTTATTTTGCCATGAAATCCTGAAAGATGAGTGGAGCCATCAGTTGCTTAGTCAGCTCTTTTATCTGCACTTGCTTCTACATAGTTGTTTTTGAAGTTGAACTCTGATGGGATAATTTATAATTTCTGTATTTCGACTTTTTGAGTTTCATTATATTGGTGCAGCTCAGTGTACACTTACTCTCCGATTTTGTTCACCTTTTCATCAAATGCTGTGTGTTATTGCAACTGAGATGATCAGCTGAGTTCTTTTTCTTTTGAATATTTCTGCTGCATATCCTGAGTTAATATATGTGATTTTACTTTTGTTTCCAGTCAATGCAATTGATGTGATAAAAAATGAAATCCGTGCCAGTCGTACTAGGGATCATATCCGATTCATGCCTATAACCGTGGCAAATGGACGCACCATTCGGATGTCTGCAGTTAGCCTTGGTATCTCTGCAAAAGCTTTTGCCAACTCATCTTCTCTCTCTGTAAGTTGGGAACTGAAAAAATGCAACGAGCTAGCTTTTTGGGATGAGGCTCACAATACGAAGGTGTCAAAATCCAGTTGGGAGAGATTCTTGGTTCTGAAGAATGCATCAGGGCTGGTATTGCTTTACTTATGCAGAACAAGATTATATTGTCCTCTTATTATAGTGGATTACAGATTTTTGGAGGGGTAGTTTCCTCAAATAGTTGTTTCTTAGTTGTCATGTGCTCTATAGGCTATACTAGTTCCGATGCAAACAACAGACAAAATTCTTAAGCTGTAAGACTTTCTGCCTGTCAAATTTAATGATGCGATTGCATCTTTGGAGTTGTGTCCTTTGACATCTATCAATCATTGACCTGATTATTAGGCTGGCATGCTTTCCATGAAATAGCACCCTGTCTAGTTACTTCTCTTTACTTGTCCATCGCGTCAGTTCAATGTGGTTTAAGTTTTACTGCAATCATGCTTTTAACCCATCGTGCACACTTTTTCGATGTGTTTGACGACTGAGTATCTAATCGATATCGGTTACCTTCAGTGCACTGTCCGTGCCATGGTTCATGATTTTCAAGAAGGCTCTGAGAATGTTCTTACTGATGCTGTAAATCTGCAGGTATTGAAGTCCTTTGGATGTTATTTCTGTTATATTTTTTTTACCCGAAAAGTTGAAATATTTAGACATCCCTGTTTGCTGAAAATGCCGAATGATTATCAGAAACATGAAGGACATTTTTAGACTTGTTCAGTGGAGAGAAATCTAAGCTTATTTGTACATAAGAAGTCTCTCTATGAATTTGTTGTTAGTTCGTCTCCTTTTAGAAAATTATAGATTGTTGACCTCTTATTCAAAGCACTGAACATTTTATTTTTGCATTTTTAAGTGTAATACTGCAGGCATTAGAAGCAATAACTTTCTTCCCGCCACTTTTTCCATCTTTCTGTACTTCTCTCACTACCTATCCTCTTTGCTTTCTTATTGTAAAGACACACCCTTTTTTCTCAATTATAGCTGTTTTTGTGAATAAACATAATTCAGAAACTTTATAGTTAGGGCTGGATATTGTTTTATTATAGAGTAAGTGCTTCTTAAGTTCTTAGCATACAAGAACTAGAGCCTCCTTGCATAAAGTGGAGGGAAACATCAATATCCTTATTCACTTTTGTGTTTTTCTCATAATGCAGCTTGTCTCTACTCTGAGAGTGTCTCCGGAATTCAACTTGTTGCTGTTTCACCCTGATGCTAAGGTCTTTTTTTTTGAAATCTGTGCTTAGTCTGTTCCTTCCATGTACTACACTGTTCTTTCTCATTTATATTACACATTGTGAAAATGACAGGAATCTCTTCTCACTATTCCCCAATGTGTTTGTGTAATATTTTGTTGAAAATGATGATATAATTTTTTTGAAAATTAAGCTTGCTGTGGTTACAATTATTTTTGCTTTTTAAAGTGCTGGCATGATAAAATAGAAGAATCTTGTTTATCTGGCCTTTCTTTGTCGGGGGAGAGAATGGAGCGTTGTGTTGGAGGCATAGGCGGTCCCTACAGAAGTTGTATATGGACTGTTTTGTTTTGTTTTTTGATAGAACTTGTTTATGTTTGTTAAAGTATAGAGGAATATGCGCAGTTGTGATGGTGTTGCTGATAGTTGGCATAGGGTAGGACTTACATACATGTTAGTCTTTTTTTTGTCATCTTGTAATATTGACCATGCATTATGATGCTAACCTCATCCTTAGAATCTTACTTCTGATGTCACAATCATATGAAGTTATTTCTTCTATTTATATGCAACTCCTAGTGTTCTACAACCAGTGTGTTTCTAGCTTCTTTATCTCCTTTATCAAATAATTAGATAATCTGTTAACACTATGGGTCACTTGTAAAGATAAGTTTGCATTCTATTATTGGGTCATTATTGTTCTGTAAATCACCAGTTGTTGCCGCTGCTTTAGATGAATCTGTCTGTTACTGGAGGAAGCTGTTTTCTGGATGTGGCAGTGAATGCTTCTGAAGTTGTTGAAGTAGTTCAACCCTCTCGAGGTTTATGCTCAAAGTTGACTCTGATCCCAAAAGCAGTTGGATCTACGCTTGTTACAGTTTACGATGTTGGGCTTTCCCCTCCTCTAATTGCGACTGCAGTGGTAATGTCATAATTCTCATGTGCGCTGGCATTGTTTCATCACTTCATCACTCCAGTTGTCTTATCTTGTAGAATAGCTTTTAATGTTTTTAAAACTTGAAAATTGTGCTTCAAGCTGACATGGTACATTTTGCAACGAAAGATTAAGAAGAACTCCGAGCATTATCCAGTAAGTTGCCGAAGTAGGATTTTTAAAGGGTCGTGGGTGTGTGTAATCACTCTAATGGTTTAGTTTTGAAGGATGCTAAATCAAACAGAATTCTTTCTGTTTCTTATGGCAATGATGAAATGACCTTGCCGTAATTCCGTAAACAAATAAACTTATATCGTTAAAATATCTCTCTAGCTCCAGTTTTTTACTCTCAATGATGGATCCTCTCAAGTTGATAGCATCCATATTTTGCAGGAATTGTCTTAATCTGGAAATCATGTAGATCTCTTCAAGTCCTGCTATGCAGAAATGTTATGTACTATTCCCGTAGATATAATACTAATAGACAGGATGTAGGCGTTGTAGACCCATAAGATTTGTAGTGTTTAGGACGATGGAGTGCTTTACTAGGTGGGACACACGCCCTCCAGAAAATTGGTTATGGTCGTCATATCTGTTGCCATTTTCTGTTTATTGGCTGATATTTGACGTAGGAGTTAAACTGATGGAGTATTAGGAAGACAGGGAATGCAATTTGGAGTTTAGAAACTTGTAAAGGATACACGCATCAGTTGCTTATAACAGTGAGGTATATAATAAAAATAGTCAGAAGAAGAGGAGCTAACCTTTACCCCTAAGAACGGATTCCAGAGAGATATAGAGGAGATTCAAGTGATCAACATCTTTCAACCTTGATAATTTGATTCTAGTTGGACTATTTGTGTCTGTCTTCTCCTTAAATGCTTCCTTGATTTCACACCATGAAAAATCTTGGTAATGTATTTGTGCTTCACTTTCTATTATTTGTTGATCATTCTTCTCTTTTGCTTCAATTGATTGAAATACTTAACTTGATTCAGATCCTTGGATTTGGCATTTTTTCGAATGTCTCCCTGTGACATCCTTCTAGAGGATATAATCGGATTATATTAAATTCTCATTATAAAACTCAATGTCGGTGAAAAAGAAATATCCAACCTTAGGGATTATTGTTTTTGCCGAAACAAAAATCTTTGGAGATAAGCCTAGAATTAGGAAAGAATAGGAGACTAGACTTAAAGGGGTCACAACTCTATTGCTTGGTTTTGTCAAAAAATGCTGCACATTTCTTCTTGTAGTGCTCTAGTTCCTCTTGCAATGAAGGGTATAATTATTGATTAAATGTTCACGCCTTTTTACTTGTTGAGGTTCTTATATCTTCTCAGGCTCAAGTTGCTGATGTGGAGTGGATCAAGATAATTTCAGGAGATGAGATAAGCATTGTGGTATGGTGAAAGCTTAAATTGTGCTAGGGATGAACTTACTTTGTCTTTGACCTTGTTATGGGATTACGGTCAACTTCTGTTCAATGGTATCCTCATTCGTGCAGGAAGGAAGCTCACAAAATCTTGGTCTATTGGCAGGGATTAATGATGGTTTGACTTTTGAGTCTTCTCAGGTTGGATAAACTGTTTTGATATGGTTTTCTAATGGCTGGCTATTTAGACGAGCTGGATTACTGGATCATCTTTGCATTTGGTCCGTTACATAGATGTTTTGATAGGACGGGTGTTATTATATTATTTGATATAAGAACAGTAGTCATTGTGTTACTATTTTCTGAAGATGGGTGTTTAGATGAGCTGGATTACTGGTTCATCTTTGCATTTTCTCCGTTACATAGATGCCTTGATAGGACGGTTGTTGTAATATTAATTGGTATAAGAACATTCGTCATTGTGTTACTATTTTCTGAAGGATGGGTGAGGATGATTAGAAATCTGATGAGGCAGTGACCACCTGACAGAGTTGACTTCCTGTGCATAAGTGATGGTCTATATAAATGCTTTAGAAGGAAAACCTTGGACGAACACTTAAGAATTGTAAGAACGTTAGGCGTCTTTGTTATACCATTTATATACAACATTCATCTAAAAACAACTTTTCCCTTTCCCACTAGTTACTTTTTGGGCCCACAGCTTTTCAACCAAAAACAATTTATAACTAACGACCAAACAAACCCTTAGATCTATTTGCTTATCAATAGAAGTACTAATTTGGTAAGCATATTAACTGCAGTACAGAAACATAAATGGATCGAAATTCTAAACTGAATGGAATTCCTTGGAGAGTACTGGAGCTGGACCTATCATATAATTTGGGTCATGCAAGTGACCACACTATAAATTACTTAAGACTGTACGTGTGAACCTGCACATCGTTATAAGTTGGAAAAAATAAGAAAAATACCATAGTTTAATAGTTCAATTCAATCTAGCTTTGGTTACGTATCACCTGCACAAATCTTACATGCATAACTCTGACGTTAGTATTGACATCAGTTGTTTCACAAGATTCATATCTTAGAATTGTATGTCCATGTCCTGTGCTAAACACTGACTTTAGTTTCATATGACTGTATGAAAGGGTTAATTTGGTGGGTGGGTGGTGTGTGTGTGTGGTGGGGAAGGAAAATGTGCTCTTTCCACACCATGTGTAGTTTTCAAGAAGATGACTATAAGGTAGTAATACTGTTAACCTGCTCTAATATTATTGACTAATTAAATCAAATTAGGCAGGGCAGGTTTTCCATTGTGTAATAGATTTTTCAGTACTTGGGTAGATCCCTATATGTATAATATCAAAATAGTTACTGTGCTTTAGTTGGGATCTCCAGGGTCCAGGCAATCATCTTTTTATAAGTTATGGAATATTTTAGATTTTAGCCATTTATATTGTTAACCTGATGATTTTTCTTATTTTCCTGGAACTTCTAATCATGATTTTCTTATTTAATATATCATCATGCAACCTTTTATCTTGTTGGACTCAAAATGCTATCAGTTGGCACTTCATAAGATCAGCTTCGCCTTGGAAACAGATAACGTATTGCTATTTTTTTTTGCAACTTCATTTATACATCATTGTTTGACTAAGACTTCCTTTTTCCTTGGGCAGTATGTTTACATGAATATCTCTGTACACATTGA
Source organism: Fagopyrum homotropicum (assembly GCA_033239125.1). NCBI lineage: Eukaryota > Viridiplantae > Streptophyta > Magnoliopsida > Caryophyllales > Polygonaceae > Fagopyrum > Fagopyrum homotropicum. Next base: position 89,277,956 of record BSWB01000005.1, on the reverse strand, counting down.
AGATAGCTGGATTGATCTTGTGGATGCTGAAACTTTGTTGAGTACTGGCACTGGATACATTAAAACATCAAATTTCACAATATGTGGGAGACATGTCGGGGTCACCACTCTTTATGTAAGTTCTTTGCACTGATTGCATAGTTGCTCTTCAATTTCGCATCTCACTGTTATAGTCTCAATCCAGGTTAGTGCTCGACAACAATCTGGGCTTGAGATACTCAGTCAACCAATCAAAGTGGAGGTTTATGCTCCTCCCATATTGCATCCACACAATCTCTATTTGGTGCCTGGTGCATCTTATATGGTATGGATAAGGATTTATTCGATTCATCTAATTAAAGAGTTATTTATGAAATTGGTCCAATAGATTCAACTACTAGCAAGAATTATTCGGTTCTCTGATCTACTGTCAACCATTTTCTCGTATAATATATATTCTTGTTACTCTCGATGGTCTGATTCATTACTTCCTTTAGCTGGCTCTGAGAGGAGGGCCATCATTTGGCATTAATATTGAGTTTACCAGTGCGGATGATGATACTGCAAAGATTGACCACTCTACTGGGCGAGTTTTGGCAATTTCACCTGGAAATACTGTAAGGTTTTACTCTTCAATAGTTGTAGTATATGGTCCACTTTTTACCTGTTGTAACCAAGTATTTTCAGCATAGGAAGTAAAAGACATGTATTGAGACTGTGAGCTGATAACTTAACGAATGATTATATTTTAAATGGACATGAATTCTTTCTGTGTTTAGTTGCAAAAGTTGCATTCTTCTCGGTGACATCTTCATACTTCTGCTACTAATCCCAGACTGTAATGGCCACCATTTATGGGACTGGAAAAATGGTCATTGGTCAAGCTTATGGGGAAATCAGCGTTGTGGTCCCACCTTCAATGGAGCTGAATGTGCAGAGCAAACAGCTTGCAATTGGTCTTGAGGTTCCTCTGTATCCACTATTATCACAGGCAAGGAAAATACCCATGCTCGATTCACTACTTTTTCTACAAATGAGTTATTTGCCTTTTGAATTGCGAATCAGTTGCTAAATGCTTGTGGTTTGCAGGGTGATTTGTTTTCCTTCTATGAACTCTGCAATAGTTATCAGTGGTCAATAGAGAATGAAGAGGTTAGAAGAAACTCCAATTGATAATTATATGATCTATTACTTGGTGCTTCGAAGGATTCAGCAGGGGCATCTGATACCCTATTAATGAATGAAACTTCCGTCCAGGTATTAGTTTTCCAAGATGCCAGACCTCCCAGTGGAAAGTACTGGACCATATCTTCTCCATCCACTCTGAAGGATACTAAATCTGAGAGAGTCCTTGATCATATTGATGTTAATTTTATCCGTCTTTTGTATGGGAGGTGAGCTTTGCTCATAGAAATTGAATACTTTATTCTTCCATGTAGCCCTACTACCTGATTAAATTTTACTGCTTTACCACTATAATCATCGACTTATATACTCTTGCAAAAAAGTTTCCCTCAGATAAAACACATGAACGGGCAAATCATATTTAATTGTGCATTATTCTAGGAAAAAAAAAGGTAGACATTAATTAATCAATTTTACGAAAAATGCATCTAAATAGCTTGACAATGGATTGGAAGAATATAGAAAATTAGAAAGACTCTTCTATTGATGAAACTACATTGGAATGCATTTTTTTCTTATATGATCTGCAATTGTCAATTGGAAGTAAAAAACAAATTCTGTTACTGGCCAGCTATTAATCTTTGCATAAGAATCCACCTAGATTTCAGGCATAAAGATTTTGTATGTTATGTACTTGTTCTTATTTAACGTTTTTGTGAATCAGATCTGCAGGAAGAACCAAAGTTTCACTTCAATTCTCATGTGAATTTGTATCTGGTTCATTCTCGCAATCAATGTCCTACGAATCAGACGTGATTATAACAGTTGTGTCAAACCCTCCACTTGCTCTTGGGATTCCAGTTACATGGATCCTTCCTCCACATTATACTACATCAAGCCTTTTGCCATCTTCCTCGGAAACATACAGAAAATGGGATACACTAGGCCCGAAGAAATCTGTCACATACTCAATACTGGGACATTATAGCGTAACAGATGGGCTTCACAAGAAATATTTATCGATTGATGGAAACAGGATAAGAACAACAGATAACAACAATCTTGCTTGCATTCAGGCAAATGACCATACAACTGGAAGAACTGAGATCGCTTGCTGTGTAAGGGTAGCCAAGGTAAGCTCACTAGGTTTGATTTATTGTATCCATATTTTCAGTACAGTTTAGTTGACCTTTTTACTTTCTTGATGATTAAAAAAGGTCAATTAAATTGCAATGCTTGTGAAATTCTCTAGATTTATTCATATGTTTTTTGTAGTTCAGATTTATACTCCCATGTCCATTGTGGTTTAGCACGCCTTTTTATATCTTCTGGTATTCATTTCATGTGTAACTTTTTCATATTTAGCTAGTATATAATCTATCGCCGGTGCTTTTTTCTCAGATAGCTCAAATAAGGATTGCAAAGGTGTTTACATCACATGTAATTGATCTTGTTGTTGGCACTGAACTGGAGCTTATGATAAATTACCATGACTATTTAGGTATTTAAACTCTGTGAAGATTCCCATGATAAATGCGCTTGGAGATTTCCTTGAAGTTTCTTAGCAGCTCTATTTATGTACTTGCTTTGAGCAGGATACCCCTTCCATGAAGCTTATGATGTGATTCAACCTGATGTTGATACTGATGGTGCTGACATTGTGGTGGTTGATTCGATTCACGCCGGCAATGGAAGTATTATTGTCAAGGTATATAAGCATATTTCATAAACTTTAAACTAATGAAATTGTCATAACAACAATGTATATCTGGAGGCTGCCAATATGTTTCTGCATCTAAACCTTTTTCCTTAATATATATTAATGCAACTTCCATTTCCACCCCTTTGTTTTGCTGAAGGCCTTAAGCGATGGCAAAGCTCTTCTGCGGGTGAGATTGAATGATGATCCACACAAATCAGACTATATTTTGGTAATTGCTTTTCCTTTCTCCTCTCTATCATTAATCAAGCATCATTAAGTCTCGAGATGTCTTTCCTTTGAACCAGATGGGCTTCCTGACAATAATGAGAATTTTGTTGAAGTTTCTTTGCTTTTCTTCAAGAAAGGATCTTGTTTCATGAATATGTCTCATGTTAGAGAGGGATATATGTACTCAAGTAATGGTATGTCATTTACCACATAGGGTTTATGGAAGTATGATTGTCTATCACTCCCTACATTTCATCTCCCTGAGACAGTGAATTTACGATAAACTTACATAAGGTGGGGGCCGGGGGAGGAAGAAAGTATCATTTTTCCATATAAATGCCTGCCTATACATGTGATTGTTATTACAATTTATACACATCAATAGACATGTTGTTGAGGAAAGGGAGAAAAATCTACACAACAAATTCAACCTAAGGAGTTCCCAACAAACAGAATTCTCTCGGAGGAGTGAATTTCGAACTTGTACGAGCTTTCCGATGACGGTAACTCTGGCCGCAACTGCACATCAATTTTCATTTAGGGCTGTGAATTTCTACATCATGTTCTTTACTAGAGCGTGTCACTGTAATTTTTCATACAAGTAGAATGTTTTATTTTTCTGAAATGGAGAGAATCCGAAGTTAGTTCGACTATGGTTCACATATCCGTTATATTAATTGTCAAGTATATCTTGTATATCTGATCTTCAGATATCAGTTGGGGCTCATATATATCCTCGGAATCCTCTTCTTCATACAGGAGGTGCTGTCAACTTTGGCATAGAAGGTAGAGCTGACTGATGTACCCCTTTATATTACTTTTCTTCGTGAGATTACTTTTGTATATTTTCGTCGGTCTGTCACTGTCTATAAACTTGAATTAATCAGGTCATCCTTTTCTTTTAGACTAAAATCTTGTTTCCATTATTTCGCTCAAATAGCCTAAGCTTATGCAGAGAGACTATTTGCAGTTGTATCCCTAAACTTTTCTTTTCGGAACTTCCTTTATCAAAGAAAATAAAACCTAATCTGTTACTCAACAGAGAATAGTTATGTAAGTTGAGGGACCAACTCCTAAAGACAAGAAGCTTCATCTACTATCGATCTTGACGGATATGCATTTTAGGTCTAAGTTGGGTGCAAACCGTATCACTGACAATTATACTTATGCTTGTGTTGTAACTTTTCATACAGAATATCGCTTATAGATTGACACTTGTTCATTGTGCTAAACAGGTTTAGGAGAGCAAGTGTCTGGTCAATGGACAAGTGCTAATGGAAGTGTTTTGATGATGGATTCTTTATCTGGAGAAGCTCGAGCAGTAGGAGAAGGTGCAACAACAGGTATCAGGGAACTTTTGTCTTCCAGTAATGTATACGGACTACTGATATTCTCACAATAGCATGTTAAAAGTTACTTAATGTATCCTTGGGTAATTGCATTAATACACAACTCCTTCTCTGTTATTTTCCTGTTCAATTTTCAATCAGTAACATATAAAAGCTCCAAGGTCAAGTTGCAAACGGAAGTCACTGTATTGAAGGGTAATGTCATGTTTATTGATGCTCCTGGGAAGACCCCGACTAATGCTCCTTCACCAACAAGGGAAGATAACGTAGCTGTAAAACTGAGGTATAGTCCTTTCCATTACTAATACAAATCATGTTTTCTTCTTATGCCATATGCTAAAAGTAGTGAAAAGAGCTGAAGGTATAAGCTGGACTATCTGGGCTCCATGAATTTGTTTGGAGTAACGCTTTTGACTTGACACGTATTATGACAGAAGTACATAAGATAGAACAGTTCTACACTTTTATTAAAACACAAATTAATGAAGTGGAAGGCCTTGAAGGCCAATGATATTTATACTAGAAGGCAGAAGTATTCGTAAAAAAAATATTGAGCTGAGTTGCACACCTTTAGGGTAGATCGTTTCTATGTAAAACAGGGTAGTTTATAAACTTAATGCAACATCAGCAAAAGTTAAAAAGGAAGTATGTGATGATATATGATTATATGAATTCTGTTAAGTGTCGTAGCTCGTACCTCGCACTCCACATTTTGTTGAACCTTTGCACTTTTGAGTTAATTTTTGGGAAATTAATGTCTTTTATACATATGTTCCAGCAGGGAGTCTGAATCTCCAAGGCAAAATGTTGAAGTTCCTGATGATTTTCAAGAGAAGTCCCTATCCATTTGGTAAGTTTTTGGTTCTTCTCTCACAGCTAGCCTCTTGTTCCCTCACTTTGTTATTTCATTGAAGTGCCCTTTTCAATGATATTTTGTTTGTTAATTTCAGGGATATCAACCCGTTCATCATTGTGATACTTGTAACTTTTATTCTCGTCTTGATAGTCGCTTTGGTAGTTATACTCCTCGAGTGCCTCAATGTTCCAGTGCAATCAGCCAGCCGTGCAGCTAGCAGGGCGGCACCTGAGACCCCTGTGCGTCAGAGTCCTGGTTCCATAAGCGATGATCAATCTCCTCGGACCCCCCAGCCTTTCATAGAGTACCTTAGGAGGACAGTTGACGAAACTCCTTATTACAGAAGAAATGCTAGGAGGGGTAATCCCCAAAACACATACTAGAGAGAAACCTCAGCAAAATGTTGTGTTGCCATATTTGTGAGGACTAGTTTAGTGTTTGTACAGTTCTGTTTGTAACTGTAGGATCTTTAAGTTCGTCTTGGGACTGAAAATTGCTTTGGTTGGTTTGTTATTGTGAGAGTCATTGCACATGCTTGCTACTTAGCACGTCTACATTTGAAATACAGAGAATTTTGGGTTCCTCGTTATTGAGATAAATGATGGCCGCTGTTATTTAGCGCATACTTTTTTTACTAATAACGCACATTTGTCATAACGCACATTTGTCCGTCACGGACAAATGTGCGTTATTTAGTAATTTAATAAAGCTTGTCCGTCACGGACAAGCTACGTTTGTCCGTCACGGACAAAGTATGTTTGTCTGTGACGGACAAACATACTTTGTCCGTGACGGACAAGCTTTATAATATATTTATTTTATTTTATTTTTGGATAAATAATATCTTTATTTTATTTTAAATAAAATAAAAAAAATTATCTTTGGATTAATAATATCTTTATTTTCATAATTTAACAAGCATAAATCTTATTTACGGATAGATAAATAATATATTTATTTACATAAATTAAAAACCATAAATCTTTATCTTTGGATAAATAATATCTTTATTTCCATAATTTAACAAGCATAAATCTTATTTACGGATAGATAAATAATATATTTATTTACATAAATTAAAAACCATAAATCTTTTCTTTGGATAAATAATATCTTTATTTCCATAATTTAACAAGCATAAATCTTATTTCCGGTTAAATAAATAATATCTTTATTTCCATAAATCTTATTTTTGGATAAATAATATCTTTGTTTCCATAATTTAACAACCCTAAATCAATATTTTTCATCCTATAAAAATCGTAGTCAATCCCCTCAAACCCTCATTCAGCCATCTACTCATAAAGTCTATTCTTATTAAAAAAGCAACTTAACAATGTCATACGAGGAAGATTATGATATTGATGATGAAGAAAGATCTTTGAGTTTTGAGAACGAAGACGAAGATAATGTTGAGGTAAGTTTTGTTTATTTTGATCATTAAAGTTGAAATCATTAATCGTGTTTGAACTTAGATATTTAACCATTGATCGCGTGGATTGAATTTGATTGTTAAGTATATTTCTGTCCGTTACGGCAGAAAGCGGTTGTCCGTAACGGACAAACACCATCTGTCCGTTACGGACAACCATCGAACAGATTAACCAATTTTTTTTTTAGGGTTTGGAGGAGATAGATGCGGACGTTGATAATCTTAGCATTGATGAAGGATCAACAGATGACGTAAATGCATCCGCCTCAAAAGCGACGAATAATGATTACTCTAGTCTGTTCACAACCGACATAAACTTCAATAGTCGAGAGGAGGTAATAGGATGGGTTCGAAAAGTGGGACAGGAAAATAAAATGGTTTTTTCTGTTTGTCGGGTACAGAAGTCCGTCCTCGGTAGTTTGGGAAAGACATGGCTGTCGTGCGAGAAATATGGAGCATACAACCCAAAAAAGGTGCAGCCAGCTCAGAGAAAGAATTCATCGACGAAGAAAAGCGGGTGTGAATTCATGATTAGGGTTTTTAAGACTTACCAAGGTTTATGGAAAGTTCACGTGCAGTGTGGTGTCCACAACCACAAGCTTGGAAGAAATTTAAAAGGTCATGCATTAGCGGGAAGGATGAACGAGGAGGAGAAGAAGTTAGTAAAGAACATGTGGACCAGTAATTGCACCCCTGCCCAAATTGCGAGTGCTTTGAGCATTGATAAAGATAACAACACCAGGATGAGACAAATCTACAACCAGAGGCAAAAATTACGTAAAGAAGGTTTGGATCAAAGGATAGTCGCTCAACAATTCTTTTTCGAATGTCGTAAAGAGGGCTATTTCTGTGAGCATAGGGGAAACAAGAACGGTGAAGTTACCGACATTTTTTTCGCACATCCGGAATCAGTTGCCCTCCTTAAAGCATTCCCTTACGTATTAGTAATGGACTCAACATACAACACCAACATGTAAGCTTTCACAGTTATTTACTTTTCCGTTAGATGTCCTTTTTTTATGTATGTAAAATTAACGCTTTGATATTATTTTTTTTTTACAGATACAAGATGCCATTTTTTGAAATTATTGGGTTTACATCGACATGGCTGAACTTTAACGTTGTCGGTGCTTTTCTATCCACGGAGAAGGAAGAAAATTATGTCTGGGCGATTGAACAACTTGCAAAGCCTTGTAGGAGCGTCGAGAAGACACCAACTACAATTGTGACGGATCGAGAGAAGGCTCTTATGAACGCACTTGATCGTATTTTCCCAGAAACACAGTTTCTTTTATGTCGCCGTCACATATTCAAAAACATTGAAGGAAGGGCTAGGAATAATCACATGGATAAAAAACTCGCTCGAATATTTGCCAATAGTTACTCGGGTTTATTTACATCCAAAACGGAAGAGTCTTACGAGAGACGGTTAAATGAACTTGAAAACAAGTGGAAGAGGAGAGGACATCTTCTGCAATATGTGAGGACGCAATGGTTAGATCCTTACAAAAGACGAATTGTTCCGCGTTGACGGATCAATATCTGAACTTCAAAAGTAACACGACAATAGGTACGTATTTCAAAGCAATTTAAAATTTTATTTACCCGATTTGACGTTAACTCTTTTATTTCTCAACAGGGCAGAAACTGCACACTCTGTTCTGAAACAATTCATGAAAACAAGTTCTGCGAAGTTGGATACAATTTTCAGGTTCTATCACTCTTTGATGAGGATTCAGTTGGATAAGATCCTCGGTTCGTTCAACGAGAGCATGTCAAAAAAGATAACATGGACTTCTTGTGTTAAACAATTTCAGTCGTTGCACCACAACATCTCCCTCAAAGCTTTTTTACTTATTATCGATGAGTACAATAAAGCTCGTGCTAACAAGCCCGATGGTCCGTGCACATGTTCATTTCCGACGACTCATGGTCTGCCGTGTATGCACTTTATTTGGGGTTATATGAAGAAAGAAATGTCTATCCCTCTTACAGATGTGCATGAATTCTGGAAAAAGTTAGATATCGATGACGTGGTTCCGGACTCAGAAAAAGGACGAGACGTGCGTCGAGTTGCAAAAAATTTAATGACGGAATTCTGCGAGAAAGATTTTCCAAACCTGAACCCTACTCGACAGTTGGATGTTGTAAATAAAGCTATAGAAACTGCTTTTCCGGAGAGGACCAGTTTGCGGGAACCTGCTAGGGTTGTGATTAAAGGAAGACCGAAGGACAGTCCAAACAAAAGATTGCCATCCGATTGGGAGTTAGCAGGTACCCCACCCAAAAAACAAAGAGGTCGACCCCCAAAGAACCCTATACCAGTATCAAGTCCATCTCCTATTCCAGTATCAAGTCCATCTCCTAATACCGATTTACCACCCAAAATACCTTTAAAGAGAAGTATATCCAAGCATAACCCTGATATTTTAGTAGAGTGGCCTGGGGCGATTCGCATTTGGATGAAAAAGTATGTAATCAGTTGGAATAATGTTAGAGGGGATGGAAACTGTGGTTTCAGAGCACTACATCATGCAATCTACGGCACAGACACAGACGAAGGATGGCGGATGATTAGGCGACTGATGTTAGCAGAGCTTCTTTCTCATCGCGAGTTGCATGAGGGTTTTTGTCATCAACGTAACATCGATCAGACGATTAAAGCACTTGGATGGAATGGAGACGGTTTTGCACCACCAGAATATTGGTTTAATGTGACGGACATGGGGTGTTTAGCTGCCACTGCATTGCAGTGTATTGTTGTAGCGCACGGTGGGTGCGACTACACATATGTTCCACTATATCGTCGAGAAGAAGGAATTACTTCGAACTTAGAGTTTCTAGAGATCCATATATCAATAGTTCCCAACCAGTATCATTACATCAGGGTATGTCCTTTAAGATCTTTTCATTTATCATTTTCGGTTTTGTTCTTCACAACATATATGTACTAATATTTTTTTTTTCTATTTGTTTTAGCTAACACTTGAAGAGGATTGTCCTTTATCAGAGATTCTTAAAACTTGGGCGCACTTTCGTAAGGACACGGTTGATGGTATTGAAGTTAGATTAGCTCATCGCCTCACTCACTGGAAGGAGTTACATTTACAACATGAACGAATAACACGGATAGATCTTGGCACAGTTAGTTGATCTTGTTTAGTTTAACTTGTTAATTTTAACTTTACGATCACACATATTTTCTTAAGGTTTAGTCATTTATATTATGTTAAGGTTAAGTCATTTATATAGTTATCGTTTATATTTAGTTAAATATAACGCAAAAAGTTAAGTACAAAGTTTAAATATACAACGAAACAAGTTTAAACATACACAAAAATGTAGACATAAGATTCAAAAGTTTAAACACACAATACAAACCCAAAAAAAGTGCATACACAAGCCTACTCGTCATCGTCATGACGAGTACCGCTACCCTGTCCATGATCGTAAGAATAATTTCGGAGATCAGGAAAATAATCTACATAACTACGTAAGTCCTGATGCAGGGAAGGAGGGATAGAAGGATCACCAATATACTCCCTAAAACGTGTAGCGTAATCGTAAGGGTCCAACTGGCCGTCAAAGGTCGAAGGTGGAGGTGGAGGTGGAGGAGGAGGTGGAGGAGAATGCATCTGCTGAGCACCTGGGCGTATAAACCGGTGCGATCGGTCTGTATACCACGCCATATAATCGTCAGTGGCGGTATATCCAGGGCCGTAACGTGCAACCATCTCCTCAACCGTGACGTGATGGTGCTTCCATCTATCCCACGCCCAGCTACCTCGAGGATAGCCAACTTTGTAGCTCCTGGGATCCTCGACCCTAATGGCATAATCAGGCTGTATCAGCGGAGGCGGAATAGTCTGAATGTATCCAAAAGCCCTCATGTTCCTGTATGGATCGTAGGGCTCTGATATGTCCATAAAAGTCAACAGCCCGTGGAACAACGAACGCTGTAACTCTCTATCAGTGAAGTCCAACTGGCCGTATGGCTGCCAGTTCACCTGTTTAAAAAACAGACAACATTGTTAGAAAATAAACACGTTAGTTGACAAAAAGATTACAACTATTCAAATGTAGTGGACTTGCCTGATCAACAGTCATCTCATCAAGCATCCGTCTGTAGTCACGGGTGTCCCTCCTAATAGGCCTGATCTCGAATCTCGCCGCCCAAGGCATCCCATGCTCCCAACCCTCAACAACCTCCGGTGCAAAGCATGGAAAATATAGGTAGATCCATGCCTTTAACAAAAAAAGAAATAAAAATTAGACAAACAATACAAATTAAGTTACGAGAATAATAATATGAGTATAGAGGATATATTTTACCTGCAGCAGCGTCAGACAACCGCACATCTGGCGACAGTCGACCCTAGTGGCCTCGCCCATACGCCTATAGAGGTAGGCGAGTGTCGCCGTACCCCAGGATGTAGTAATCACCTGATCAAGATCCTCCACCAATATCAGTAAATCTGGAGAAATCTTGTGCTGAGATTTGTCGGTGAACAGCGTCGATCCCAACAGGTACAACAACCACCGAGACGCTGCAGTCGTCGGATACAGATGTGAATATCCGTCACACTGATCCAGTAAAAAAGAATGTGACAGCCCTCGACGCGTACATCTCCGGCAGTCATCTGTTCATCAGTAAAAGCAAAAAACTCCTGCACTCGGATGGCAGAATCAGCTTTGGCGATCACCTGAGTAACCGCCGTCCCGGATATGGGAATGCCTAGGATGAGCTGGACATCATGGAGAGCAATGGTCATCTCACCCCAAGGCATGTGCAGCTGGTTCACCTCGGGCTGCCATCTCTCGATAAAAGCGTCCAGTAGACGCACATTCAGATGCCTGTACATAAGACCCTGCAGATGGGTCAGTCCACTAGCGTGCGCTAAACCCGACCAAGCCTCCTCATCCAGTGACCAGGCGTTCAGCTGGCTGGCTCTGGTATGATAGTGAAGCGTATCACGATCCTACAAAGAAAAAGAAATTTAATATATAACTAAAAATATTATAACATTAAAGATGCATTTATTAAACATATTTATTGCCTACTCACCATGCCATGCTAGACGTGGAGAGCGGTGTGAGCCTGGAAACTCCTGAGTATCTCTGGTATACGAGGTCCCCCTCCATAAGGACCTCGAAGATTGGGCTGAAAGGCCTGCCGAGTAGGAGGTACTGGTCTAGGACGATCGCCCAGAACACGAGGAAGTACCTCCTCAAGTACCTCGTCCACAGGAGCTGGCGAAGGTGGCCTCCTCCCTCGGCGTCTCCTCTCAGCTGCAGGCTGCTGCTGTGAAGAAGAAGGAGCATACTCCTGCTCCCGCTGGGAAGAAGAAGGAGCATCCTGCTGCTCCTGCCGGGAAGAAGAAGGAGCAAACTGCTGCTCCTGCTGGTAAGGAGCACTCAGATCCTCGACTGAGAATAATATCCGGCACCAAACGAAGAACCACCTCCAGTATAGGAGCTATGTCTGGCTCCGCTAAAAGCCTGGTGAGGAGGGCTCAGTGGAGCAATGTCACGCGCAATACCAGATGTACTACGCCGCGTGACTCCCGACTCCTGTGTTGGGAACTGCTCCTCACCTCCAGAGTAAGAAACTGGCTCTCGTGCCTCGTGTCTAGAGTGGACATCCCGCTATCCCCTCAGAGAACGCATGCCACTGTGGAATACTTTCCTGAAGTATCCCAATCCGCTGAACCTCTTGGAGTCCTTATTTGGGTTCCTTTCCATCTGCAAACAAAAACAACAAATGTTAATAAAAAGGAAAAGAAATTAAAAAAGGGGAAAAAACAAATTTATAAATTTTTTTTTTTTAATAGTTGTCCGTAGCGGACAACTTCCTTGTCCACGGACAATGCAAGTCGTCCGTAGCGGACAACTTGCATTGTCCACGGACAAGGAAGTTGTCCGTGACGGACAAGCGTCTTCTTCGTTCAGCAGATCGCGAACGCCAACAATGGCGTTCGCGATCTGCTCACTCAACCTCTCTAAAACAACTAATTGACTTCAACCCTAACTCATATTCATCGATTTTAGTAACATATAAGCCCCTAAACCTCTCTAAAACAACCCAAATCGAACAAATTAAACTCTAAACCTAAACCTAACTAAAACAAACAAATTTAAACGAAACTAAAACGAGAAAGTTAAGTTTTTACCTTATATTGCAGTAGAGAATACGAGAAATGTGGAGAGAGATTGCAGCCGAAGATCGAGCGAAGGATCGTCGTAGGTGTTCGTCGCGGCGAAGAAAGGAAGAGGGAGAAAGGGAAAGAAAATGAGCGTGACTGTCCTTAATAGGGCATGTGACCTTTGTCCGTCACGGACAGAAGGAGTTTGTCCGTCACGGACAAACGTCATTTGTCCGTGACGGACAAACGCCTTCTGTCCGTGACGGACAGTTCCACTTTGTCCGTGACGGACAGATCACTCCTTCAAAGATTGGTATTTACAACATATATTTGTATCTTTTAGATCAATCAATAATGTGTACAACTTCATTAAATTAATGAGTTTAATTACATGTAGTAACATTTTCGTTAAATTTTAATTTAGTAAGATCTTTGAATGAACATAACGAGTTGTAAAGAACATAATGAGATAAAAATATCAACTTAACGTTATTACGAGGATTATAAATTCCTGTTAATCAAAATTACGTAACTTTCTATCAATAAACGTTTCTTTTGTTCAAAATTTATAGATTTCGTAACAAACATATAAAGTTTCAAGAAATAAACGTAACTTCATATCATACATATCTACGATCCAATGAAGGTTATGTTATTGAAAGGATTTAAACTTCCTTTTACAAAAGAAGATCAAATCAAAGATATTTTATTCAAAAGATTAACACTTTCTTTCAATAAAGAAACCAAACTTACTTACAAACATAACAATTACAAAGGAATCAAAGTTTCAAGATCAATGTTACATTTTTAAGAAATTCAAACATAAATACGATCAAATCAAAATGACGTTATTGAAAACATTTAAACTTTCTGTTAACAAAAGACAATCAAAAGGATATTAAATTTCTTTCAAACAAACCAAATTTTATAACTTTAATCCAAACACAAATACAATTTTCATTTTATACATATAACACTTGTTCGTCACGGACAAGTGACATTTGTCCGTGACGGACAACGCCCATTTGTCCTTGACGGACAAATGGAATCAAATTACTAAATCATGCCCATTTGTCCATCACGGACAAATGGGCATGATTTAGTAATTTGACATGCGCCAAATAGCCTGGACGTAAATGATCGTTTGTTCTTTTTTTGTATGGCCATTTAGTTGGGCCATGATTGTAAACATTCGTTTCTTTGTGGGTCACTTTTGTAATAAAGGCAACTTTCACATTGGGTCCCAATTGCTCCTATTGACCTTGGTTTTGGAAGAATAGATATGATGCTTATTTTGCAGATACCTTTGTTTAATCTCCCAAAGACCTCTGCTTGTTCCAATCGAGATAATAAAAAGAGGACTAGCTCGGCCTTCTCTTCGGCGGAGAAAGCACTCTCTTGAAAACATCCTTGCTCGAGTAAGCATCCAAATCGAACATCCCCACCAACTCATGACTCTTTAAGTGGTGACGACATTGTAACCAATCAAGACTTTATAATCCTAGAAGCTCAAGATTTCGCCATCATTGCACCTCCGGATGGAAGAGATGATGGTGGACTTGCTAGACTTCGATCCTTTCAATCCATGATTTCAAATTTGACAAAAGATCAATCTAAACTTGATCTATTTCACTCTCTCGGAAGAATATAATAAGGAAGTGCTCTTGTCAAATTAGTCAACTTTCTCATATATCTTCATCAACCTACTCTCAATCTTCAAACTAGAGCGCCCCAAACACTCGACATCTTGACTTTTAACTTTTCCGATTCAATTTGAGTTCTTGCATACAAAAAAACCAGCAAACTAGCGGCATTTTGTTCGCCCCTAGAGGTGTGTGCAAATAAGTTTTAAATTTATAAAACTAGAATCAAGCAGCGAACCCGCAGTGTACGGATCGATATAGTTAAGCAAGAATTCCAGAGTATCGAACACAGGGATTTGGGGAGAACGAACTCGATTGCAGGTTATCAAGCAAGTAAATATGGGAGTTTTGCAAATTATTGGGAAAACAACAATCCTAAAGATCCAAGTATCCAACTGTGGCAATCGATTCAAGATATACTTAATGATGTAAAGACAGAGTTGAGATATGCAAAGGTATACTAATGTAAGGTAATCGTACGGTGAAGTTCCAAAAACCTTATATAACTCACCTACAAGGCACTCTCTATACAGGTTGTTGAGGCTCAATATAGAAAGATTCTAGAGACGAGAATTAGTGTCAAATACCCAAACTTATAACCCAAGGATCAAGACTAACTTAACCGATTGAGGTTGTAACACTCACAATCGAGGTAGAGGTTGTTGAGGCTTCACTACCACCTAGAAAAGGCAAGCCAAGACTAAGTTAAAGCCAATCCTTAACTTTAGATTAAAGTAAAAGCAGGTTCGTAGACTTAAGGGAAATCACGGTTAGTTCTTGAGGTTCCACGGCCGTGGACTCAAGAACAGCCCGTAATTTAGGGTTGTCGGCGATAATTCTCTAACTCTCAGGGTCTAATCCGTTTGCGATCGATCTATCATCATCTAAGCCACAACTATCAACCCTTCACCTTAGAATTGTTAAGGGTTTTTAGCCAATAACAGTCATGTTGATATCAATTCAAGAATTAAAAGATAAAAAGATGAAAACTTTCAAGAACTTTCAATAATCTTCAATTCAATCTCAAAGTCACAAAGAGAACAAGTAATGTCAAAAGATTCAAAGTAAAACAAACAATCACCACCTTAGGAAAGAAGAGAAAACGGGATGTCAATCCGTTTTCCAAATCAAACCTAAACAAGAAGAGAGATCTTCTTGCAAAATCTTCCAAGAACTACGATCTTCCGCAAATCCGAAGATCTCAACAGCAATCTCCACCAAAAGTGCGAGATTTAGAGGAATTCCAAACACGAACTTCGATCTCTTCAAAGAGATGTGAATTGCTTCCAAGCAAGCTAAGCAAAACGTGCTCGTGTCTAAGCGGCGATGAATCAGGGCAACGGGGTAGCGAAGGTGACGGAATCTTGCTTTGTCCGTCTTTTTATAGCGTAGGGCAAATGTCGGCCCGGCCCAATCTTTAAAAGATCGTGGCTTCAAAGTGTGGCGAAAAGATTCGCCAAGATCACGGTCGTGGAAGTGTTCCACGACCGTAATTTAGAGCGTGGAAACAAATACGGTTTGCAACATATGTTCCACGGCCGTGTAATCCCCTGGAATGAACATGAATTTCTGACTCCGAATCCACGGCCGTAATTCTGAACGTGGTTTGTGATACGGCCGTATTTTAGGGCGTAATTTAGGGCAAGAACGTGATTCTTCCCTAAACTCGTGCATTCCTTAAGCTAAGACTCCAAATTGCTTCCAAAGAATGTCCTCAATCTATGGACATATCAACTCAACTCTCCTTTGCTCGTTTCCGTTCGGAAATAGCTCCAAATCACCTATAATCAACATAGAACTAGTGTAGACATCCATATCGACAATATAGGCAATACTAGCTCACATATGCATAAAGTTCAATCAAAGACTATCAATATGAATCAAATACGTTTAGAAAACGTGCCTAAAATATCACAATATTTCATGCTAACAAATAACCCCATACTTAACACTTGCTTGTCCCTAAGCAAGGTCTTTCAAAAAGCTTTAAACAAGAGTTAGGATGAAATATGTGTACCTTCTTTTGGATGAATGTGACTTCTAAAGAATAGATCATTCTCAAACCTTGCTTCAATCGTTTTTCAAACTTTCACACACTTAATCAAAGAGTAAAAGGTAAAGAAAATTCATGAATCAACTCAACTTCTAAACAAGCATTATAACCTTCAAACATTAACAAAATCAATCTCAAGAAACTTCAATTTAGATCACCAAGTCATATAACATTCTTTTGATCTTAAGGACTTTCAAAGAAAAGGTCTAGAACATGGAAGGGAAGGGAAAACTTTAAGGGAAAGTGGTGCATAAATCCGGGAAAGTGGACAACTACCTTCTTCTTCTTATGCGGTTTCCGCAACACTTCAACTTAGAGCTTCGCTCTCTTCTTTTCACTTTTCGACTTTACTTTTGGAGTTATGGATAGAGGTGCACAAAAACCGAAGCCTAGGAGATCGGCGTTTCTCAAATTTTTCAAGAGATGCCTCAAACCCTTAGCGCACATACCATAATTCGGGGGGTATATCGCTCACTCCGACTTTGGCAAGACACAAACACCCGGCTATGTGAATGGTGCCGAGTTACTCATCGTCATGATTGACTTCCCCAAACCTATAATTTCTTTCTATTCAATTGATTGCAAATAATTGCTCTCATGGCCCTCCCACATCAAACATGCCTTTTTCTCATTCACTTCTCCAAATTCCCGGATAGGTAAGGGAGGCTAATATTTCAATGAGGGGCTAGATGATCAAAGAAAGAAGAAAGAAAGTATTGAATTGCCTTAATCATTTCAATAAGAAGTATAGGAACTTATAACGCGATTTCAACTTCAATTTTCTAGCATGATTTAGGTAACATTCTCACATTATAAAACTTGCAAAAGAGGTAATATTCATTCATTCAAATTCTTTTCAATTCACAATCTTTTTAAGCATGCAATTGTCATCAAACTCAATTCACAAGTAGTGATTATCATGGAAATCATCTCAATTCATTAGAAGCACAAAATTTTCAAAATTTTTCAATTTTTATGGGTTTTTCAAGTCATTTTTCATGCAATGCAATAAGGAAACGTGTAACACATAACGAAGATGCAACGATAGTCTCGAATGAAAGCAAACATAGAGAGTAGAGTTATTACAAACTTTTAGTACATCCCACCCCATACTTAGGACGAACATTGTCCCTAATGTTCAAAAGAAAGAACAAAAGAAAGAAAAGAAAAAGAAACTCACAAGTGGTGGCGGGAATGTCTAAAACAACGATCATGCGTCTAATCACTGCGGCGGCGGTGGAGGCGGAAATAGAGAGAAACTTGGATCATAGAACCGCCCAAACTGCTGGCGGTAGACGTCCCTCATCATGTGGTCAAGGTCGTCTAAGCGTCCGTCTTTAGCATCCGCCCGGATCTCTAGCGCTCCAACTCTCTCCGAAAGTCCGGTAGCCTAATCCGGCATCTGCTCGTACCATCCCGGGGCGTGACTGTACCATGATGGAGCATCGGATGGTGCTGGTGCTGGTGGTGGTGGTGGTGCTGCTGGCTGCGCCGTGGACCAAGGAGGGGGTGTGTCATACCAAGTGGGAGGTGTAGTCATCCACGTGGGCCTCTCACTCACGCTAGCGCGGCGAGATGACGAGCCTGAAGCTCTAGCTGGACGTGGAGAGCGTCTAGGTACATCCGGGGCCGCCTCCGGCTGATCCGGAAACGTGCCGAACTCGTGCTCCGCTCCTCCACCACTCTCGTACTGACCTCCCATGTCCTCCTCCTCCACAACCGGTGGTGGAACGTAAGGGGGAGCCACTAGCCTGTTCGCATGCATCGCAGCGAACGTCTCCTTCCAATTGTGGCGGCCCGCCACAATGGAATACTCCGGCAGCCACTCAATCCCTCTACCCGTCCTAGTCTCCCAAGGCATGCCCGCATAAGGCGGACCTCCATGTGTGGGGAAGATGAGTCCCCTAACCATAAAAGCATGTAGCCCTAAGGGAACGGCCGGTATACGGGTGCAAGCAGAAAAATCAACACCGAATGTCCTAGCAATGTGGGTCACTATCCCACCATATCCAATGTTCCCCTTCTTCTTGTTCTTAAGTTTACTCATCGTAGCCGCCAAAAGAGTGGCACAATCTGCACGGCGACCGTATAGCATACTATAGAGCAAGAATAGCTCATCCGTCTTGATCTTTTGGGGCGTCTCCGTCCTAGGAAAGAGACACTCCGAAAGAACGCGGTGTGCTATCTTCAAGGCTAGATGGTACATCAATCTAGCCTTGGTATCGGCGGGTTGCCAACGGTCCTCGTCGGCGTATATCATGGCTACTTCCTCCCAAAAATCCTTGGGGTAAACTCCACTCGGAAATCGACCGTTATAGGTCTCATGGAACCCGAAAATGGTCCCAAACTCAACAATGCTCAACTGATAGTCTTGTTCCATGAGACGGAAGGAGACGGTCCTATCTACGTGGCTGTGCTCGAAGGACGTCACAACCTCCCGGGTAATCTCCTCATAGGCGTCTTCACGAATGTTCGTGAAGACAAGCAATCCGGCTCTATCCAAGAGCCATGTAAGATCATCAACAATGTTGAGAGGATGTAGATCCTCCAACAACAAATACCTAGGACCTATCACTGTCCTCTCCTTGATCCAGTCAAGCGCTACAAGGTGGTTCTCATGTATGGTTGGAATGCTAAGGTGAGGAGGTGAGGATGGAGGTGAAGGTGAGGATGGTAGTGAGGGAGATGAGGGTGGTGGTGCCCTAGAGGTGGAGGGATTTCCCTTTCTTTTCTTGTTTTGCTCTCCCTTCTTCTCTTTTATCCTTCCCGACATTCTCCTCACAAAGTCCATTTTTCACTAAAATTACGGTCTGTTCTTCAGGTTCCACGGCCGTGGTTTACCCAGAGACCGTGATTCGTCTCAGAATCTTGTGAATCTCAGCAAATTCACCAACAATCACCACAACAAGCAGTCCTAATCTAATTCCTTCCGGTCTTTGTCAGTTCTTCCTAAAAATCTATAGCAAAAACGAACTAAATCTGCGAAATTCAAGAAGAAAGAAGAAACCTCTTTTTCGGATTGAAAAATCCGAAATGCACGTTTGTTGATGGATTTTCGCTCGGTTTGTCGCTTGGATCTTGTTCGTGGTTGGATTTGCTGCAGTTTAGGATGAAGAATCGTTGAAAACGATTAGAAAACGAAGAATTGGAGAGGGTCGTGGGATTTCGGCGTTTTAGGTCGTGGAAAGGGGTAAGTTTGTGGTTAGTTTTGTGAAGAATGTAGCTTATATACTTGCAGGCAAAATTTTGAAAATCACGGTCTGTCGGGGTGTTCCACGGCCGTGGAAGTGTACGGACCCGTGGTTTTGGTGATTTTTCAAAGGCTTTTGAGAATTACGGCCACTGTAGCTATGACGACCGTAATTTAGACCGTGGAACCTTCTGTAAAGCTTCAAAGTCCAAATTTCGTCATTTTTCTTCGACATTACCTTCCCTTTCTCCTTTTCCATCGATCCTACAACCAAAAACACGAACATACCGGAGGAAATCGAGGCAAAATAAAGCGAAAACGTCTATTCTAAGCTAAACTATGAATTGAAGACAAAAACAAAAATGCATTACCTTGGGTTGCCTCCCAAGAAGCGCTTGGTTTAACGTCGCTAGCTGGACCTATGTCCATAGATGACTCAATGCACCTTGAACATCTTGGATTGCTCTTCAAATCCATCATAGAGCTCTTCCAAGAAATCTCCGGTTCCTAATTTCACCGGCAAGTGGTAAGATATCCCACGTACAAGCTTGTACGGTTTGATTCTCACCGGAATCCTCCTAGCTTTCTTATGCTTTAATGGGACATAATTCAGCCTTACATCCCATCCCTTCCTAGATCGAGAAATCAGTTTCTCGAGAATCCTCTTAGCTTCCCCATCTCCAGCTTGGGGATGATGTATGGTCTTCATCATGTGAATGACCCCATACTTGAACAAAAGACACTTCTTCGCCTTAACGGTGAAGTGCTTGCTAACTCCACTCCTTGTAGTCCAAGGAGCATCTTCTTCCAGCAATTTCAATGGAGGCTTCATCTTCACCTTAGGAGGTTCTTTTGGAAGAGACCTCCAACTCTCCGGTGCATTCCTGAAAAAATCAGAAATTTTAATAGGAATATCAAAGGAAGTAAAAGAATTAACCTTGTAGGGTTCTTCAAGGCTTGGGACAAGTTTCATGTTGGGATGATGATCCACACATGAAATATCTCCCAACTCAGCTGAATCTTCTTCAACCTTGGCCACAGTTTCGGTAATTTGGACAAGGTTCTCCACTTCTTCCTCTTTATCCAGCACAATCGACTCTTCTTCAATCTTGACCACAATATTAGCAATTGGGTCTAGGTGTTCCGCTTCTTCCTCCAGTCGAGCAATTTCAGTAAGGATCAATTTTCTTTCAAGGTCATCGAGATCCTTCATTGATTTCTTGATCTTTGATTCAACTTGATCTTCAAGAGGTTGTTCATATACCTCGCGAGCGGTATAGAGCTCCTCCCAGATTTCAAGCTCCTTCTTAATAGCTTCCTCTCTTTCATTTTGTTCACTGAAAAAAAATGAAAAATAATCCAGCAAATGTCTATTCTCCTTCCATTTAGCTACCTCTTTCTTTCTCCATCTCTCTCTTTCCAAGGATTTGTTCCTAAGTCTATGTTGCTCCAAAGATTCGTTAAGTTCAACTCTGAGGCTCCATATTTCGTTCCTCGCCGTTACAAAACTGCTTCCATCCATTGGAAAATCTGAAAACTCAAGAACTCATACCAAAAGATTAAAAGAAAAAGCAAAAAAAACTTGTTCTTTGGCGAAACTCTGTTCCGTTGCTGGAACAAGAACTTCGTATGTATCTAAGAACACAAACCTGCAAGAAAACTCAAAAGAGATATCAAATAACAAGAGCAAAGCTCCCAAGCTTGACAACCGATAACCGAATTCGGCCTAAACCAAATCCCCGGCAACGGCGCCAAAAACTTGTTCTTTGGCGAAACTCTGTTCCGTTGCTGGAACAAGAACTTCGTATGTATCTAAGAACACAAACCTGCAAGAAAACTCAAAAAAGATATCAAATAACAAGAGCAAAGCTCCCAAGCTTGACAACCGATAACCGAATTCGGCCTAAACCAAATCCCCGGCAACGGCGCCAAAAACTTGTTCGCCACTTAGCGTGCGTGCAATCAAGCTTTAAATTTATAAAACTAGAATAAAAGCAAGCGAACCCGCAGTGTACGGATCGGCGTAGATTAGCAAGTATTCCAGAGTATCAAACACAGGGATTTGGGGGGAACAAATCCAGTTAAGATTATCAAGCAAGTAAATATGTGGAGCTTTTCAAATTATTGAGAAAACAACAATCCTAAAGATCCAGGAATCCTGTTGTGGCAATCGATTCAAGATATACTAAAGATACAAGGACAGAGTTGAGGTTTGCAAAGGTATGCGAATGTAAGGTAATCGTACGGTGAAGTTCCAAAAACCTTATATAACCTACCTAAAAGACACTCCCTATAAAGGTTGTTGAGGCTTCAATATAGAAAGGTTCTAAAGGCAAGAATTAATGTCAAATACCCAAACTTGTAATCCAAGGATCAAGACTAACTAAACCGATTAAGGTTGTGACACTCAGAATCGAGGTAGAGGTTGTTGAGGCTTCACTACCACCTAGAAAAGGCAAGCCAAGACTAAGTTAAAGCAAATCTTTAACTTTGGATTAAAGTAAAAGCAAAGTTCGTAAACTAAAGTAAATCACGGGTAGTTCTTGAGAATCACGGCCGTGGAAACATAAGAATAGGCCGTGATTTAGGGTGTCGACGATATTTCTCTAACTCTCAGGGTCCAATCAAATTACAATCGATCTATCATTATCTAAGCCACAACTATCAACCCTTCACCTTAGAATTGTTAAGGGTTTTTAGCCAACAATCATCATTATGATATCAAATTCAAATATGAAAGGGAGAAAAGGTATAACCTTGAAATCTCAATAATAAAACCAAAACAAATGTCAATCAAACACAATAATCGCAAAACGCGTTCAATGGATGTAGAATCAAAGGAACAGAAAAACCTCACAAAATTTCTAGGGACAATGAAGAACGGGATGTCAATCCGCCTTCAAATGTAAACCCTAAGATCTTCCAACTCCAAAAATAGGAAAGTGCGTCCTTCCGCAAATCTTCCCTGTACGCAATAAACTCTTCAAGCCTCCCTCTCTTTGGGATCCAAATCCTGGGACTGCCACCGTCCCTTGGAGAATTTGACTCTCCCTAAATCTCCCTTTGGAGAAATTAACTCCTTCTACTCTCCCTTTGGAGAAATTGGCTCTCCCTCAATGTTGAAGGCTCTCGAATATTTATAGGAATCAATCTAGGGTTTAAAGATAAAACCCTAAATATTTGGGCTGAAAAGAAGTCGAATCCGCTGGTATCAGAAGATACTCTGGGCCGCGTCAGCAGGTATCAGAGAATACTTTGGCGCGTCAGGCGGTATCAGAGAATACTTTGGGTCGCGTTCGATGGTATCAGAAAATACTTTGGGCCGCGTCCGATGGTATCAGAGAATACTTTGGCGCGTCCTAAATTCCTTTTATGCTCCTTTTTGTCCCGCTTCAAGGCTTAATCCTTAAATGTGCCATTTTTGTTCCATAATTCGCCAAATTACCTACAAATGCAATAAAACTCTGTGTAGACCTCTATTCTTGCAAAGTAGGTAAATATAACCATAAATGTCATGAATGTATGTCTATGCATGCAAAATAAAGGGAAAATCTATATAAATACATGCCTAAAAATAGGTCATAATTCATGTCATCAAAATACCCCATACTTGCCTCTTGCTTGTCCCCAAGCAAGGTTCAAACTTAAAATACAAGATGAAAT
This sequence comes from Fagopyrum homotropicum, assembly GCA_033239125.1. Taxonomy (NCBI): domain Eukaryota; kingdom Viridiplantae; phylum Streptophyta; class Magnoliopsida; order Caryophyllales; family Polygonaceae; genus Fagopyrum; species Fagopyrum homotropicum. The sequence goes on along the minus strand of BSWB01000005.1, from coordinate 89,254,593 downwards.
GGATTATGAATATGTAAAAATAAAGAAAAACCACAATATTTTGGTTGTGCTTCTATTCATAGATCACCCTCAAATAGTTGCTTCGTAACTAATGATAATCATCATATGGTCAAAAGGAAATATAGCATGGAAAGGATAATCACACTTTGTAAGAAAATCATAACATGCATCATAACTTGCAATATATCAAAATCAATCATGAGGAATCCAATTTAGACCACAAAGCCAAACACATTCCAATGATCTTAAGGACTTTCAAGTAAGATTAAGAATGCGGAAAGGAGGGAAACTTATAAGGGATGTGGTGCATGAATCCGGGAAAAGGAATAACCCAACTCTTTTACTTTTTCTTTTGATTTTGCAACACCATCAGCTTAGAGCTTCACTCTCTTCTTTTCATTTTTCGACTTTACTTTTGGAGTTATGGATAGAGGTGCACAAAAACCGAAGCCCAGGAGATTGGCGTTTCTCAATTTTTATGAGATGCCTCAAACCCTTAGCGCACATACCATAATCCGCTAGGAATATCGCTCAATCCGACTTTGGCAAGACACAAACACCCGGCTATGTGAATGGTGCCGAGTTACTCATCATCATGATTGACTTCCCCAAACCTATTACTTTTTCAATTCTTTGAATGCAAAAAATTGCTTTCATGGCCCTCCCACATCAAATATGCCAAATACTCAACTCCTCCTAATTCCCGGATAGGTTAGGGGGACAATTATTTCATTGAGGGGCTAGATGAATAAAGAAGAAGAAAGAAAGGTCGAATTGCCTTAATCATTTCATAAAGAAGTGTAAGAATTTATATGCGGTTTCAACCTTCAACACTCAACATGATTTAGAATGAAAGCGAATTATCAAACATGCATGAAGTTCTATCAAAGTATTAAAATCCCATATATGTCATAAATCAGTTCAAGCATATCAAAATCATCATAGCTATTCCACAAAACAATGTTCATCATAGAGATCATATCCATTCTAGAAGCACAAAACTCTTGAAAATTTTTCAAAATTTTCAAATCATATGATGCAAGATATAAAACATGCAAATGGTATTGCAAATACCTCCACCCCATACTTAAAACTCACATTGTCCCCAATGTGAAGAAAAGAAAAGGAAGAAAAGGATACTCACAATGTAAGATGGCGAATCATCAATCGGGCGATGGTGGTGGGAATCTATAGAAGCTTAATAGGGAACTCCGAATATTTCAATCATTGTCAAAGAACGAAGAAGGGGAACGCCTTTCCGCCGAAAATTTTTCCGAATTTTTTTTTTTTTTTTTTTTTTTTTTTTTTTTTCGGGTCGGGAATTTCCACGGTCGTGGTTTTCAAAACCACGGCCGTGGAACTTTCTGTTGCTCTCGACAAGAGTCCAAGTTCCGTCAATCTTTTCGACTTTTCTCATCTTCTCTTACTTATTCCTTATTCCTGACATCCAAAAACACAAACATACCGGAAGGTATCGAAGAAAAACAAGCAAAAACAACTACTCTAATCTAAGAAAGAAAAGGGAAAAGGATTCATTACCTTGGGTTGCCTTCCAAGAAGCGCTTGGTTTAACGTCGCTAGCTGGACCTATGTCCATAGATGACTCAATGCACCTTGAACATCTTGGATTGCTCTTCAAATCCATCATAGAGCTCTTCCAAGAAATCTCCGGTTCCTAATTTCACCGGCAAGTGGTAAGATATCCCACGTACAAGCTTGTACGGTTTGATTCTCACCGGAATCCTCCTAGCTTTCTTATGCTTTAATGGGACATAATTCAGCCTTACATCCCATCCCTTCCTAGATCGAGAAATCAGTTTCTCGAGAATCCTCTTAGCTTCCCCATCTCCAGCTTGGGGATGATGTATGGTCTTCATCATGTGAATGACCCCATACTTGAATAAAAGACACTTCTTCGCCTTAACGGTGAAGTGCTTGCTAACTCCACTCCTTGTAGTCCAAGGAGCATCTTCTTCCAGCAATTTCAATGGAGGCTTCATCTTCACCTTAGGAGGTTCTTTTGGAAGAGACCTCCAACTCTCCGGTGCATTCCTGAAAAAATCAGAAATTTTAATAGGAATATCAAAGGAAGTAAGAGAATTAACCTTGTAGGGTTCTTCAAGGCTTGGGACAAGTTTCATGTTGGAATGATGATCCACACATGAAATATCTCCCAACTCAGCTGAATCTTCTTCAACCTTGGCCACAGTTTCGGTAATTTGGACAAGGTTCTCCACTTCTTCCTCTTTATCCAGCACAATCGACTCTTCTTCAATCTTGACCACAATATTAGCAATTGGGTCTAGGTGTTCCGCTTCTTCCTCCAGTCGAGCAATTTCAGCAAGGATCAATTTTCTTTCAAGGTCATCGAGATCCTTCATTGATTTCTTGATCTTTGATTCAACTTGATCTTCAAGAGGTTGTTCATATACCTCGCGAGCGGTATAGAGCTCCTCCCAGATTTCAAGCTCCTTCTTAATAGCTTCCTCTCTTTCATTTTGTTCATTGAAAAAAAATGAAAAATAATCCAGCAAATGTCTATTCTCCTTCCATTTAGCTACCTCTTTCTTTCTCCATCTCTCTCTTTCCAAGGATTTGTTCCTAAGTCTATGTTGCTCCAAAGATTCGTTAAGTTCAACTCTGAGGCTCCATATTTCGTTCCTCGCCGTTACAAAGCTGCTTCCATCCATTGGAAAATCTGAAAACTCAAGAACTCATACCAAAAGATTAAAAGAAAAAGCAAAAAAAACTTGTTCTTTGGCGAAACTCTGTTCCGTTGCTGGAACAAGAACTTCGTATGTATCTAAGAACACAAACCTGCAAGAAAACTCAAAAGAGATATCAAATAACAAGAGCAAAGCTCCCAAGCTTGACAACCGATAACCGAATTCGGCCTAAACCAAATCCCCGGCAACGGCGCCAAAAACTTGTTCTTTGGCGAAACTCTGTTCCGTTGCTGGAACAAGAACTTCGTATGTATCTAAGAACACAAACCTGCAAGAAAACTCAAAAGAGATATCAAATAACAAGAGCAAAGCTCCCAAGCTTGACAACCGATAACCGAATTCGGCCTAAACCAAATCCCCGGCAACGGCGCCAAAAACTTGTTCGCCCCTAGAGGTGTGTGCAAATAAGTTTTAAATTTATAAAACTAGAATCAAGCAGCGAACCCGCAGTGTACGGATCGATATAGTTAAGCAAGAATTCCAAAGTATCGAACACAGGGATTTGGGGAGAACGAACTCGATTGCAGGTTATCAAGCAAGTAAATATGGGAGTTTTGCAAATTATTGGGAAAACAACAATCCTAAAGATCCAAGTATCCAGCTGTGGCAATCGATTCAAGATATACTTAATGATGTAAAGACAGAGTTGAGATATGCAAAGGTATACTAATGTAAGGTAATCGTACGGTGAAGTTCCAAAAACCTTATATAACTCACCTACAAGGCACTCTCTATACAGGTTGTTGAGGCTCAATATAGAAAGATTCTAGAGACGAGAATTAGTGTCAAATACCCAAACTTATAACCCAAGGATCAAGACTAACTTAACCGATTGAGGTTGTAACACTCACAATCGAGGTAGAGGTTGTTGAGGCTTCACTACCACCTAGAAAAGGCAAGCCAAGACTAAGTTAAAGCCAATCCTTAACTTTAGATTAAAGTAAAAGCAGGTTCGTAGACTTAAGGGAAATCACGGTTAGTTCTTGAGGTTCCACGGCCGTGGACTCAAGAACAGCCCGTAATTTAGGGTTGTCGGCGATAATTCTCTAACTCTCAGGGTCTAATCCGTTTGCGATCGATCTATCATCATCTAAGCCACAACTATCAACCCTTCACCTTAGAATTGTTAAGGGTTTTTAGCCAATAACAGTCATGTTGATATCAATTCAAGAATTAAAAGATAAAAAGATGAAAACTTTCAAGAACTTTCAATAATCTTCAATTCAATCTCAAAGTCACAAAGAGAACAAGTAATGTCAAAAGATTCAAAGTAAAACAAACAATCACCACCTTAGGAAAGAAGAGAAAACGGGATGTCAATCCGTTTTCCAAATCAAACCTAAACAAGAAGAGAGATCTTCTTGCAAAATCTTCCAAGAACTACGATCTTCCGCAAATCCGAAGATCTCAACAGCAATCTCCACCAAAAGTGCGAGATTTAGAGGAATTCCAAACACGAACTTCGATCTCTTCAAAGAGATGTGAATTGCTTCCAAGCAAGCTAAGCAAAACGTGCTCGTGTCTAAGCGGCGATGAATCAGGGCAACGGGGTAGCGAAGGTGACGGAATCTTGCTTTGTCCGTCTTTTTATAGCGTAGGGCAAATGTCGGCCCGGCCCAATCTTTAAAAGATCGTGGCTTCAAAGTGTGGCGAAAAGATTCGCCAAGATCACGGTCGTGGAAGTGTTCCACGACCGTAATTTAGAGCGTGGAAACAAATACGGTTTGCAACATATGTTCCACGGCCGTGTAATCCCCTGGAATGAACATGAATTTCTGACTCCGAATCCACGGCCGTAATTCTGAACGTGGTTTGTGATACGGCCGTATTTTAGGGCGTAATTTAGGGCAAGAACGTGATTCTTCCCTAAACTCGTGCATTCCTTAAGCTAAGACTCCAAATTGCTTCCAAAGAATGTCCTCAATCTATGGACATATCAACTCAACTCTCCTTTGCTCGTTTCCGTTCGGAAATAGCTCCAAATCACCTATAATCAACATAGAACTAGTGTAGACATCCATATCGACAATATAGGTAATACTAGCTCACATATGCATAAAGTTCAATCAAAGACTATCAATATGAATCAAATACGTTTAGAAAACGTGCCTAAAATATCACAATATTTCATGCTAACACATTTCCAACCCTAAAATCGAGATAACGAAATAGAATCAGTTTCCTTCAAGTTGAGAGAAGAGTGAGCGAATTGGCGGTTGTTAGGTGCTACACCTTTGAACACCGGAGGCGAATTGAAGTTTCCTTGAGTTGAGAGGATCGAGGGAGGGAAGACGCCAACGAAACGGAAAGATCGCGCATGCTATTTAGCGCATTTTTTTTACCACGTAATCCCATTTGTCCGTAACGGACAAATGGGCATCACGTAGTAATTTTATTACATTTGTATGTCACGGAAAAATTGCCACTGTCCGTGACGGACAAAGTAAACTATGTAATATGACTATTTTGTTGAATAAAGTTCTAAAATTTGGTTTGTTTGAAAGAAATTTGTAATCCTTTGAATAAAAAAAATTTAATTTGATTGAATTTTGTTAACAGAAAGTTTAAATCTTTTCAATAACATTATTTTGATTTGATCGTATTTATGTTTGAAGTTCAACGTCAGGTTTAAAAACGTAACATTGATCTTGAAACTTTGATTCCTTTGTAATTGTTATGTTTGTAAGTAACTTTGGTTTCTTTGTTGAAAGAAAGTGTTAATCCTTTGAATAAAATATCTTTGATTTGATCGTCTTTTGTAAAAGAAAGTTTAAATCCTTTCAATAACATAACTTTGATTTGATCGTAGATATGTATGATAGGAAGTTACGTTTATTTCTTGAAACTTTATATGTTCGATATCGAATCTTACAACTTTAAATGATTGTAACGTTTTATTTAGTGAACATTTATATGTTCGTTACGAAATCTATAAATTTTGAACAAAAGTAACGTTTATTTCTTGAAACTTGATATGTTCGTTATGAAATCGTAAAACTTTGAACAAAAGTAACGTTTATTTCTTGAAACTTTATATGACTTTCAATAACGTAATTTTGATTTAATCGTATTTTTGTTTGAAAGGAATTTATAATCCTCTCAATAACGTTAAGTTGATATTTTTATCTCATTATGTTCGTTATAACTCGTTATGTTCATTCAAAGATCTTACTAAATTAAAATTTGACGAAAATGTTACTAAAGTAAAATAAACTTATTAATTTAATAAAGGTGTATAATAGATAGTGCATATTATTGGTTGATTTAAAAAATATAAATATATGTTGTAATTCTCAAGTTTTAATGTATGAGATGTTCGTGATGGACAACAAAGAAGTATCCGTAACAAACATACACCATCTGTCCGTCACGGACAAAACATCTGTCCGTCACGGACGGATCTGAAATGCCCTATAAGATGCACGCTTTCCCTTCTTCCTCTTCCCTTCTTCGCCGCCACGAACATAAAAAAATCCGTCTTTGTTCTCTTCGCTCGATCTCTCTCTCTCAACATTTCTCCTAATTTCAACTGTAATCTAAGGTAAACACTTCATTTTCTCGCTTTAGTTTTGTTTAAATTTGATTGTTTTAGGGCCTGCTTACTTACGGGTTTATAAACTTTCATTTAGTTTATAAACCCGAGCTTATTTGTTGGTGGGCGTTTACATGGTAGTGGGTTTATTTTCGAATGGGTTTATTAGAGTTTATAAACCCATAAAAAATAACCTTACAAATCCAAGCTTTTTTTTGGTGGAGGAGTTTATAATTTTATTATGCCCCAAATTGCCCTGCTATTTCACGCTCATTTTTTCACACTCAATTGAACCCTAACGAAGAGAAGAGAGCGACGACAGAGAGGCGATCGACGACAGAAGAGTGGTGTGCGAAGCTGCAACCGCAATGGCCTCTCCATCCGACACTGCGATTGGTGCGACGAGGAAGGACGTTCGTCGGATGGTCCGAAATCCTTTGTCAGATGCTGCGAAAAGGTCTTCAATCTTCTATTCTTTTAGACGATTAGGGTTGTTTGATTTTTTTGGTTTGTACAATAGAGTGGATTTCTTACTCACTTGTGACTACTATCTTTTGGATTTCATACTCAGTTGTGTAGAGACTGGCAAACTGTTGTAGTTGTGAATTTTTTAGGGACATAAAAGTAATTTGACCGAAAATAAACCCACAAAAAAACCCAATGTAAACAACATTACAGAATTAAAATATATAAACTGAATGAGTTTATAAACCCGAAAATAAACCATAAACTCATATAAACCCATTTAGTTTATAAACCCGAAAAAACCCAAACCCTTACTAAACAGGCCCTTAGTTAGGTTTAGGTTTAGGGTTTAATTTGTGCGTTTTAGGGTGTTGTAGATATATTTAGGGGTTTATATGTTACAAAAATGGATGAATATGAGTTAGGGTTGATAATTGATTATCTATTTTGGGTTTTATTGTAGGTTTAACGAGTTTAGGGTTATAGTTATGAACGAACGCCGTGATTAGCGTTCGCGAGCTGGAGGTGGTAGAAGACACTTGTCCGTGTCTTCTGTCCGTGACGGACATATTGTGTTTGTCTGTGACAGACAGATTGTGTTTGTCCGTGATGGACAAACACATCACAAGATTGGGTTTACTGATGTTCAGATGACTGCTGGAGATGTGTGTTGTCGCGGGCTGTCACATGCCTTCTTACTAGATCAGTGCGACGGTTATGCCCATCTATATCCGACGACTGCATCGTCTGGGTGGTTGTTTTATCTGCTTGGATAGACGCTCTTCACCGACAAATCTCAGCACAAGATTTCACCGGATTTGCTGATACTGGTGGAGGATCTAGATCGGGTGAAAGCATCTCTTGGGGTACGGCGACACTCGCCTACTTGTATAGACGTATGGGCGAGGCCACTCGGGTCGACTGTCGCGAGATGTGTGGTTGTCTGACACTGCTGCAGGTATAATATATCCTTCATACTCATATTATTTATCTCGTAACTTAATTTGTAATGTTTTTCTAAATTTTATTTCTTTTTTGTTCAAATGCATGGATATATCTGTATTTTCCATGCTTTGCCCCAGAGATTAGTGAGGAGTGGGAGCATGGGATGCCTTGGGCAGCGAGATTTGACATCAAGCCTATCAGGAGGGACACCCGTGATTACAAGCGGATGATTGATGAGATGACTGTAGATCAGGCAAGTCCAATACATGTGCAATATTGTAATTTTTGTCAACTTACGTGTTTATTTTCTAACAATGTTGTTTGTTTGTTAAACAAGTGAACTAGCAGCCATACGGCCAATTGGACTTCACTCAGGGGGAGTTACAACGTTCGTTGTTTCAACGGTTGTTGACGTTTATGGACGTGTCAGAGCCCTACGATCCATACAGGAACATGAGGGCTTTTGGCTACATTCAGACGATACCGCCTGCGCCCATACAACCTGAGTATGCTATTAGGGTCGAGGATCTCAGGAGCTATAAAGTGGGCTATCCTCGAGGTAGCTGGGCGTGGGATAGATGGGAGCACCATCACATCACGGTTGAGGAGATGGCTGCACGTTACGACATTGGGTTTACCTCCACCAACGATTATATGGCGTGGTATATAGACCGATCGCACCGGTTTATATGCCCAGGTGCTCAGCAGATCCCTCCACCTTCACCTCAACCTCCACCTCCACCTCCGGCATATGGTGGACTCGACCCATATGATTATGCTGCACGTATTAGGTCGTACATTGGTGATCCTTCTATCCCTCCTTCTCTGCATCAGGACCTTCGTACTTATATAGATTTTTTTCCTGATCTGCGAGATTATTCATACAGTTCTTACGATCATGGGCAGGGTAGTGGTACTCGTCATGACGATGACGAGTAAACTTGTGTTATTTTTGTGGGTTTTGTATTGTATGTTTACACTTTTGTATGTTATGTCTACATTTTTGTGTATGTTTAAACTTCGTACTTAACTTGTTGCGTTATATTTAACAAAATATAAACGATGACTATATAAATGAATAAACCTTAACATAAGTGAAATAAGCAGTAACTGAAGAATTATTTTGAGAAATTGAACATAATTCTTAAGAGCACTCTGATTCGATCCACAAATACAAAGTTGATCCTCAACAGCTAGTGAATACTCATCCCACAACTTCTTTAGACAATTGAAACAAGCATTAACTGAAGAATTATTTTGAGAAATTGAACATAATTCTTTATGGTTTTGGTAGAGATTAGTTCTGTTTGACTTTCCATAGCGAGAACTCGATTCCTTCCATATTTGAGTTGCAGTTTTACAAAATAGCATAGATTCAGCTATGTGTTTCTCGACTGAGTGTAATAACCAGAAAATCAACATATTATTACACTGCTCCCATTTAGCCATCAGTTTAAGATCTGAAATCGGTTTCTTACAATCTCCATTAACAAATCCAAGTTTGTTTTTAGCAAGAAGAGATACCTCCACTGATCGTTTCCATCGACTATAATTGGTTTCATTGAGCAGCGTGGTGGTGAGCCGGAGAGAAGGAGGATCTGAGTGATACAGATGCATTTGATTGTAAGGATCTGCACCATCAGGATTTGCACCATCAGGATCTGGTTCTGGAGCTAGCACTTCTCTGAAAGGATTTGTCGTCTCATCATCAGAATGATGATTGCTTGTGTCAGATAGATCCATGGAAGAATGAACTTAGGAAAAAATGAGGAGGATTCTAGTGTCGTGACAGACAAAAATGAGGAGGATCTGAGTGATGCAGATGCATTTGATTGTAAAGAATGAACTTAGGAAAAAATTACTTTGTCCGCCACGGACAAAGTAATTTTGTCCGTGACGGACATTATTATGTTGTCCGTGACGGACAATTTGAAGACATTTACTAAATAACGCACATTTGTCCGTAACGGAAAATGTGCCTTATTTAGTAAAAAAAATGCGCTAAATAATAGCGGCCATTTTTATTGGAGAAGCTTAGATGTCATTAACAGAAAATTGTAATAGGGATTTGAAAAGGAAAGATTTAAAAACTTGAGGGCACTTAGAAATTTAAAACTTGTGAATACAAAGAAAAAAAGACGACTCCCACCAAAAAAAGAATAAAAGGCGATACTTGAAGGCACCAAAAGAAAATTTGAAAACATTAGGTTGTGCACAGTCCCAATTTTATAATTTCTCTCCTTCCTACAAAACAAATCTCTTCTCCCGGTCAACAACTCTTTGCTAACCCTCTTCCTTCTTTGCTTATCAGCCATTCCTATCCTTTATCTTCTAGATTTACCATCCGTTGTTACTTGCAAACACGTATGTTGCATTTGGATCCTTAGAAAGGTAGAAATCGGATTAGTTTTTTTGGTTTTGTTCAGGTTCCGCATCTATTTTAATGGGATGATTTATTTGAAAATGCATGAACAACATTTTTTTTTAATATTTGTGAATTATATGTAAAGTATCCGCTTAAATAAGAGATAGGATGAAAAAAAATAGATAATTAAAATTATTCAACATATAACGAATAATTTGATAAAGAAAGGTGAGAGATCGAAAATGTTTAAGCAATTGTTCGCTTCAAAACGTGCGTGTATATGAAGGAAAATAACTTTAAATTTATACCAAGAATGAAATCAATTAGCGAACCTGCAGTGTACGGATCAATGCAGTAATAGCAAGTATTCCACGGTCGAACACAAAGACTATGGTGAAACCAAGCAATAAAGTAATCTAGTTAGACAATTTTTGCAAATAAAAGACACAGACAAGATTTTGTGTAAATATTGGGAAAACGCAAATTCTAGAGATCAAGGTATCCAATTGTGATTTTCGATTCAAGACTTCTAAAGATCTATGGACAGAGTTGGGGTTGCAAAGTAAAGGTGTTTCTCAGATGGGATAGATCACGGGGGATGTCTCACTATCCACTATCACTAACCATAGGTCCTACCACCGGGTAGGTCTCAAGGATCTAAGGAAAGGAACTATAACTCAAACCAACCACTCAACCTAAGGGAATAGAACTAACCATCACCGGGTAAGTCTCAGGTTAACTCACAAAGGCAAGGGATTTAGCACACTCAAACCTAATAGAGGGTATTGAGTCCTCTATTACCTAGAACTCATCATCGTTGACAACCAAGAAAGGAAATCACCGGGTAAGTCTCTTCTCAAGCTTGAATGTAGCTTAGAAAGGTTTAGCAAGGCTAGGGTGTAAGCAATATTTAACTTAGGTTGAAAGATAGCGCAGCAAAGGAACAATATAAGGAAAAATTGGTGTGTTCTTGTATAAAAATCGCCCGATTTTTCACCAAGAACATGTCGATTTTTATTCTATGGAAAGGTAAAAATAACTCTCAGGATCCAATCTAAAGTGAGGCTCAGTCTATCATCATCTAAACCACAACCATTAACCAATCACCCTAGAATCACAAAGGTTTTACCTAATAACACACATGATTAAATCAAGAAAGAAATATGAATAAAGAAAATAAAGAAACTTTCGAAACTTGAATAAAAACAAGAAATCTTTAACAAAGGTCTTTGACAATAAAAATTGAATGAAAACTATAGAAAAAGCTTCGAATCTTGCGTTCAAAAGCAAAAGAATCTAAAAACTAAAGTAAATTCAAAGAACTTTACTTAATATCTTCAATCTTGAATCTCGAATCTCGAATATAGTTTCTCCTTCTCCTTTGTGCTGTCTTCTAGGGTTTCTTGATGTGAATCTGAATCTAAGCGAGGTAGGAGGTGTCAATTCCTATCCAGCCGTCGATGTCCTCGTCGTTGGGGGTCCATTCAATGCTGAAGGTTATAGGATATTTATAGAGATAAACCTAGGGTGTTACGAGCATGGGTTTTAACGATAGATCGTAGGTTAAAGATAAACCCTAGCTTAAAGATAAATTGCGGCTTAAAGATAAACCCTAAATTTTTGGGCCGAAAAAGAATGTTGAGCCCGTTGGTATCAGAGTCCACTCCGCGGTATCAGAGCTCACCCCGCGGTATCGGAGTCCACTCCAACACGTGTTCCTAGCTTCCTTTTATGCTCCTTTATGTTCCGCATCAAGACTTAATCCTCATATGTGCCATTTTGCTCCAAAATTCGCCAATTTACCTACAAATGCAACAAGAATCCGTGTAGACATCTTTTCTAGCAAAATATGCAAATATGAGCTCAAATGCTATGGATTCATGTTTATGCATGCAAAATAAAGGAAAAATCTACATAAATGCATGTCTAAATATAGGTCATAATTCATGTCATCAAAATAACTCATACTTGCCTCTTGCTCATCCCCAAGCAAGGTTCAAACTTAAGGTACAAGATGATATGAATTATGAAGATGCAAAACAAAGAAAAACCCATAATATTTTTGACTTGTGCTTCTATTAATAGATCACCCTCAAAGGATTGCTTCATAGCTAATGACAATCATCATATGATAATAAAGAAGAGAAAATTATCTATACAGTATCCCATCTTTTGGACTGACTAAACTTTAGTACCCCATCATTTTAACTATCAGAACGGTACCTCCTCTACTGAGCCCGACCAAAGTTTAATACCTATGTTACTGTTCATCCGTTAAATTCGAAAAACTCTGTTAAATCTCATGGGTAAAATTGTCCAATTTCACATAAACCCTAAGCCCCAAATTTCTAAAAAAATTCTCCCTTATCTCCCGCCTTCACAGATCTGTGTAATCTTTCCATTGATTCCTTCGATCTCTTACATACTGTTTCTTCTTTGCATCTTTTTTCCATGATGATGAACTGCTTCATTCTGGCTGGTGTAGTTTGGGGACCTCGGCAACTGGTGATGGTGGAGCCATGGCAGAGTCTATGATGAAATCAACAAGACAACAAACGATTCGCCGGTTCGAGCGGCTGCTGTCAAGCTTGATGTCTCCGCCGGTTAGGAGTGACTGATCAAAGCATCGAACAACAAAAAAACACCAGCACAATTGATCTAATGAAAGAGAGCTTATGAAGATGTGACATAGTCTATTGACTCCGAACAACAAAAAATCACCAACAACCATTGAGAACCATCCTTGAACTCTTCTTCTTTAGTATTCTCATGATTGATTCTACTATTACATAAGCATCTATGATCTGGATGTGAATTAACACCTGCAACACCCCATCGTTTGGATTCGAAATGAGTGAGATATTCTGGATGTGAATTCCATGGTGGAAGAACACATAAATTTGAGAGAGAAAGGGGATAAAGGAGAAAGGAGACAAAAATTAGGGTTTATTTTGGAGTGGACAATTTTACCCCTGAGAATTAACGCCGTTCTTTGAATTTAACGGATGAACAGTAACATAGGTATTAAATTTTGGTCGGGCTCAGTAGATGAGGTACCGTTCTGATAGTTAAAAGGATGAGGTACTAAAGTTTAGTCAACCCAAAAGATGGGGTACTGTTTAGATAATTTTGTCCAAAAAGAATTATATCATGGAAAGGATAATCACCATCTTCTTTTAATCGCTTTCATGGTCCGGAGGTAGCTCACAAAGGTCGCCATTCTTTAGCCAATGGAATCTAGAGGATAATTAAAAGTGACGAAAATGGAAAGACTGCCACAACAGACGGGTTGCTTCCTCTGTCGTCACCGGGGAGCTATTGATGACACTTTGTAAGAAAATCATAATTTGCAATATATCAAAATCAATCACTGGGAATCCAATTTAGACCACCAAGCCGAAACACATGTGCAATAAGGTCTTAAGGACTTAACAAATATAAAGGCTAAGAAACGTGTTATGGGTGGGATGCATATAGGATATGTGGTGCAAATCCCGGAAAAAGGAAAAACTCCACAACATTGATAATCTTCACAACACATCCACCAAAAATAAGCACTTCACATATTTTCTTTTTTTTTTAATTTCACTTGAGAACATGTCATTGGCGCACAGTAGCCGAAGCCTTGGAGATTAGCAAACCTCATTTTTACGAAGTGCCTCAAACCGGGTGCACATATCATGACTCGTTAGGACTATCGATCAATCAGACTTTGGCAAGACACAAACACCCGGCTATGTGAATGGTGCAAAGTTACTCATTATCAAAATCAACGTCCCCAAACCTATTTTTCTATACATAGCACAAATCATTTTTTTCTACTTCACCAAAACATCGCTTTCACTAACATGCTTCCTAATTCCCAGATAGGTAAAAATAAGGCAAGTATACAATATAAGAGGTGCTAAGCATGATTAAGATGAAGAAAGAAAAGAAAATCAAATTTCCTTAATCATTCCAAAAAGATGTGTAAGAGCTTATTATGCGGTTTCAACCTTTAACACTCAACATGATTTAGAATGAAAGCATATTATCATTCATGCATGAAATTCTAACAAAGTATTCAAATCCCACATATGTCATAAATCAATTCAAACATATAAAAATCATCATAGCTATTTCACAAAACAATATCATCATAGAGAACATATCCATCCTAGAAGCACAAAAATTTTAAAAATTTTCAAATTTCTTGAAAAAATATAATGCAAGACATAAAACATGCAAAAGGTATTGCAAATACCTACACCCCATACTTAAAACTCACATTGTCCCCAATGTGAAGAAAAGAAAAGGTGTAAAAAGATACTCACAATGTAAGATGGCGAATCAGGCAAAGCGAATCATTCCTCGGGCGGTGGTGGCGGAAATATGTAGAACTTCGGAATAAGGAACTCTGAATACTCTAATCGGCATCGGAGAATGTTGTAGAACGAAGAAGGGGAACGCGCTCGGCCGTATATATTTTTGATATTTAAAAAAAATCCGGTCGATTTTTAAATTTTTTTTTTCCTTCTCGTCCATGTACACTAAAAATCGACCGATTTTTCGGGGGGGGGGGGGGGGGGTGGTCGATTTCTAGGTTGATCATGCTCTCGACTTTTAAAAAATCGGATGAATTAAATAAATTAATTCCCAAAGATTGACCGATTTTCCTATAGGTTGGTTGATTTATTAGTCTTCCGTTCTTTATTCCTCTCTAAGTGGTTTCTTCATTCCTTCTTATCAAAATTCTCGATCCCATGTCCATCGTTGATCTTCTTTGAGAAAATACCTAGACTCTGTCATCAAAGACACAAGAAAAACCCGGAGTGTACCAACGAAAAAACAAAAAAAAAATCTAATCTAACTAAAAAAGGGAAAAAACATTGAAATACCTTGGGTTGCCTCCCTAGAAGTGTTTGGTTTAAGTTCGCTAGTTGGACCTATGTAACACCCCGAATTCGCACGACTCAGGATGCTATGGGCGGAGACCTCACTATGGGTCCCGACCCTTAGCGTGACAACAATCTCACCGGATCTTGCAACACGACACAAATACAGGCCAAAATCGAAATACATTTAATGCAATGATATGATACCCGAATATATAAAGAATGAAAGACTCCAGCCGTCTCTATAACGACATCAACAATATACAAATACAACAAAAACACAAGGACTCAAAACCCAAAACTCTTCCTATGATGTACGGGAACCTCGGCTGCCCACTCCTCCGGATCGCTCGGCAACATCTTAACCTGTAAGGCATCTACAACAATCGGTATAAAACCGTTAGCTCACATTCTAGGCATTATATAGATATCAAGATCACAAACACACAAACCGGGTATTATCTTCTTTTTAAGTCATTCCATTACTAGTTCCATTCATTCGTAGTGTGACACGAGAAGTCTTATAACTCTCACCTCTGTCCTCGTGTAACCAACAAGAGTGGTGTGAAGTTCTTCCCGTATACCATGTGGAGTGGTGAAGAAGCCCACCCGTATACCATGCATGGCCTGGTCGTAGAGAACCTTCTAGTATCCCTCGGGAGCTGGGCAGGATGTCACCACCCGATCATAATAAACAAATGGGCCGACAATATATATCCAAGTCAACCTAATCTGGTTTTCATGATCATAAACAAGCTAAAGCACACAACACCGTCATTCATTTAAATAATGCTTAAAAGCGAGCTAAGTAAGTCCGGGGACTTACCTCGTCGCAACGATCAACCAAGAACACCGAATCTCACATCCCGTAGGAATATAAACAAAGTCTGTTCAAGACAAGGCACGATAATCAATAACACTCTCGCATGCTAGAAATCCTTGTTGGATCTTAATGCAAGTGTAAGAGCCTGGGCCTTTGGAGCCTAGGAGCCTTGCTGAGCCTTAGCTGAGTTAGCTTTGACACTGCCAGCCGCCCCAGCGGACTTTTTGCTAGCCGCACCTGTGCCCCAGGTGAGCCGCACCTGCGCCTTAGTCGGTCCGCCCCTGCGATTTTGTGCGGCTGCAGCCACCTTTGTTGACTTCTGACCTTGCTTTTGGGGAAGCTTCGTATATAAGCCTCCCAATCCTCTGATGAAGGGTTTCTTCACTTCATTGCAGCTCCTTCATCACCTTTACGCTCTTCTTCTTCTTCTTCTTCCTCTTCTCATCTTTGCTTCTTCTTGATCTTGTGAGAGAGTTTTGAGAGCTTGAGTGTGGCTTTGGCTTTGGAAGACTTTGTTGAGGTTGCTGTGTGTAGTTGTGGTTGTGCAGAAGTGTTGAGAGGTGTGGATGCTCCATAGTTGCAGCTTAGGTTGGTGTGGTAAGTTCCTTCTCTTCTTCCTTCATCCTTGCTTCTTCCTTCTTCCTTCTAGCCTAGGATCACAAGTTGGACTTGTGATTGGATCTTCCTGGATGTTTTGATAATCATATGTGTGTATATATGCATATGTGTTGATGTGATGTGTTGAAGACGTGAAGAGAATTGAGAAAGGAGTCGAAGAGAAGTCGGGACCAAATCTCTGCACATTTGCCCCCCCCTGCGCCTGACCTGAGCCGCACCTGCGCCTGGTGTGGAGCCGCCCCTGCACCTTTGGTGAGCCGCCCCTACGTCTCACTGGGCTAGCTGGTGTGTTCTTGATTTTGTTGGTGCATACCTTGTTGGTATGTCTTCCTTCCTTCCTTTCCTTTGGCCTTGGCTTAGTTGTTAGCTAGGTTAGGATGGTTAGGATGAGTTGTATGTTAGAAATGTGCCTTAGGCACTTGTGTTGATATTGAGAGTATGCTATAGGCATATGTGAGCTTGTGTTGATCCTTAGGTTGTAGGCTGGTTCTGGTTATGGAGACGAGTCTCCAAACCCTTTCAGGTTGTGATATTGTGTCCCTTGCTCTTGCAGGCGTTGGTTTCTTCCCCGAGGGGAAGCTGTGACATGGTAGAGGATACGAGTGTATCTGGTAAGTCCATAGGACTTACTTAGCGTACGGTTGTGGATTGTATGATTGTAATGGTTGTGTGTGTTCATATGGTTGTGCATTTATAACTTAAACCGGACTAGGATGACCATTCATTACATTTATATGGCCCAAGTGTATTATAACTGGCGGTAACCACCGGTCTCTACCTGCTGGGTTAGGAGGAGGTGCCCTGAAGATGATCTCACAGGAGGGGACGAGTGACGGTCACCCCCATGCAAAACTCCTGTGTTACGTTGGATCGGGCGGGGTTCTTGAGGCTCCTCGTGTTACAAAAGAAGTTGAATTAGTAATGGTATAACGTAATTAAAGATAATAAATGAACGTGTGTGGCATTGCATGTATGAGATGTTGTGGTGTTTTTGTGCTATTACTATCATGCTTATCTATTGCTGTAGCTAACGGTGTATACCGTGTTGTAGATGATATGCAGGTTAGGAAGACTGCAAAGTGAGCCAGATGGTGTGACGAGCCGAGGTCTTCTGTACATTAAGATGCGTGGGTTGGGGACAGCTTTTATGTATTTGTTTTTACACTACTTGTGCCTTGTTGTAAGATCCAGTGAACTTGTTGTCAGGCTAGGGTCAGGATCCATTGTGATATCCTAGCCCAATGTAGCATTCCGAGTCTAGCGGATTCGGGGTGTTACAACAAGGTTCTTTGTGTTTGAAAATTGCTCTCCATCTTCTTCACCAAGAACCATTTCATGGGTAATTAGTTTTCCAAGTAGGTCATTGAGAGGCAATGTTGTGAGATTCTGAGCTTCTTCAACGGCGGTCACTTTTGGTCCCCACTTAGCTTTATGCAAGCTTCTTAGGACTTTCCTTACTTTTTCTAAATTTTTGAAGACCTTTATCTGTGAGTCGAGATTGTTCACAATCTCAGTGAATCTTGTGAACATCTCCTTGACCGTCTCAGTTGAAGTTATCTTGAATAATTCGCATTGTCTGAGGAAGATGCTTATCTTAGTCTCCTTTACTTGACTTGTTCCTTCATATGTAATTATTAACTTGTTCCATATTTCCTTTTCACTTTTGGATGATGAGACACGATTGAATTCATTAGCATCTAGTACACAATAGAGCAAGTTCATGGCCTTGAAGTTCTTTGACACACTATCCAAGTCCGTTTGAGTGAAGCCAACTTCATTCTTTTCAACTTGGACTCGTTCAACCGTGGTGGCTGGAATTTTTGGTCCAGTTTGAATAGTGCTCCATATTTCCATGTCCTGATCAATTATAAACATTTGCATTAGTGATCTCCAATGGGCAAAGTTGTTACCGCAAAAGGGGAGGGGGTCGAGATGTGGATCTTCCTTGAACAAATTCTCCATCACCTACAGAGTTCATGATTAATCTCAATTATGGTTAAATCAATAAACGTGAGTCTAGCTCTTATACCAATTGAAGAACTGATTAGGGGATTAAAAGGGATATAAATACTCTAGAAGGGGATTGAATAGAGTAGGGGAACTTTTCGCAATATCGAATATCAAGGCTTTGAAACTAATCTCAAGGCCTTGAAGTCGATCTCTACGCTTAGTGACAAAACTGTTTCTCAAGGCTTTGAAGTGGATCTCAAGGCCTTGACTTTGAACCTACAGAAAGTTATTAGTCAAAATAAAACGCGGTGTAAGGTGCGGAAATGAAAAGATCGACACGCAATATGTTTACGAAGTTCGGCCCTAACAGCCTACTCTCCGCCTAGGGTTTCCGACCCTAGGATTCTAACTATCTATTATCTGCTTGTTGTGAGTCCTAGATACAACCTAGAAGAACTTCCCTTCTTTTCTCAATGTAGCCTCAATGCTACGATCTAGTCAACTTTATTCTACCAATAATAGCCTAGTTACTTCGTAGAGTAACACACTCGAGTATAACACTAAAATGATATACCAATGTAGCTCTTGGGTTTATCTCACTCTAACGAATAATCCTAAGAAAGCTCAAAGAGGAAGATAAATTTTTGGATCGACGAAGATGCCTTTTATGATCTCTTGTAGGCTTGGTTGTCTTCATCTTCAATCGATATGTCTTTTATAGTCTTCTATGGATACTTCTTCTAGCCGTTATCTTGCAGTTGTTGCATCTTCTTTCTTCCATAGAATCCGATATTTGTTTGAGCGAGATCTTCTCATGTTGTTTGAGAAGTAGCCGTAGTAGATAAGATCTTCTTGTAGCCAAGATCTTCTCTTCAACGTTCTTCACTTGAAAGCCGTTTGATGTCTTCAAGTAAATCTTCTCCGCAATCTTATCCTCAACAAACTTCTCTAGCCAAGATCTTCTCTTCATATCCGTTTGAGATCTTCACTTAAGATCTTTTCTACAACCGATCTCGAGATCTTCTCCTAAGATCTTCTCTTTAATCACCTATCATCTTGGTTGATTGGTTTGTTGGCTATTTAAGATCTTCTCCTTTGGTTGTAGTAAGTCCGTTGTTGTAGTGAATCTCTTAGCTGAGATCTTCCTTTGTAATGCTATCCAAGACCTAAACACATTTTAACAAACAAACCAAGACAAACAATCTAGAAATATAATTGATATTTGTTAGTTTAAAACCGCATTTATATGTTAAGTCTTCCTTCATTTAAATAAAATAATTATTATCAAAGGTGGAGTTATTAGACTCAATGTGTTAAGAGTAGAAAGATGCAAGAAAATAAGCACACAAGAGACTAAGAAGAGAGTTTTACGTACCTTGAACTTATACAATTAGGGAGATAGCCGGGTAGGTTTAATATCGATAGAAGGTAATCTTGGTCTGGATCTCGGGCGAGATTTATCTCTTAGGGTCGAGATTGGTCAAAAGTTAGGTGTTTTGGCAATGAACTGGATCAAGGAAGGTATGCAACTTCTTCTCTGGATTTCCTCTTGAGCTTGACAAACTTGAAATTCTCAACTTTTGTCTCGAAAATTTTTGATAAAATTCACAACAGTAGAAAACCTCAACCTAAATCTCGGGCGAGATTCTGGACTAGGAGCCGAGACTTGTCGAATGTCAAGTGTTGATGACAATCATTGAATATGTTTGGATATATACACCTTTCTTGTTGTCTTGATCATCCCTTCTCAGTTGGATCGCAACAACTCGTACTCGAAAGATTCTTCCCAAACTTTAGGGTATAGCTGATGATATGAAAGGGCGTTTGAGAATTAAAGTATGTAAATTTTGAATTTGGCTTTCTTGTGAATTTATGAAATATAGGTGAGAAATATGGTTGTAAGAAGGAACTAGATATGTAGGACATGGATAGATATTTGGTTAGGATTTGAAAGATATGATAAGTTCTTACCTACTAGATAAGATCTCAACAATAAGATCACTTGTAAATCTCTTTTCATCTTGGATATAACATATGGATATAATTAGATTTGACTCAAATCTAGGTATGGATCTCGACTGGATATGGAGAAGATCACAAAACTTGTTGGCCAAGAAACGTGAAATCTCGGTGTTATACACACGATCTCGGGCGAGATTTCCTTGGAGCTCAAGCGAGATTTTAGATAGGGTTGGTTGGCTTGTGTTTGGGTTATGATGTCTCCCTCTTCTCCAATAGACACAAGACAAAGCACGTTAGACTCAAATAATGTCACAAAGAAATAGCAACAAAAAAAGACTCGATTTTTATATGACTCAAAGAAGACTCAAATAAAAAAAAAAACTCAAACCGTCTTCTGTTGGTTGAGTTGAAATTCAATCAATTAGCTCTGATACCACTTTGATGTGGATTTGATGTCATAGTTTCCCGATCTAGATTGAAGTCTACGAAATCGACGACAGAAGGAATCTCGGTGGCAAATTTCGGGCGAGATTTGTACGGTAAGGCCGAGATTCTTGAAAAATCAAAGAACGAGAAGGTGAATGTTATGGATGATAATGGAAAGATAAAGGAGATGATAATAAGCTGAAAATTGATGAAATATAGGAAGATAGAACCAAGATATAAACTTACAAATAATCTTGACCAATTAGAATAAAACCCTCAACAAAGAGTTACCTTAACCCTTCATTCTTCAACCTTACACAAGTTTTCTAAATTAAGACAAGCAAAAGGAGGGACTGGTTTGACTAATAGCACCAATCTTTAATAAGATTAACACGCACAAGAACAAACTAGCAAGGACACTCAACGATTCAATCAAAGGCTCTTTTTTTTATTGAATAGGAATGAATAAAACACACACTTCGTAAATTAAGTAACGAGTATCTCACAAAATGTGAAAATCAATATCAAATCTAATCTAACTAATAATCTCGTCCGCTATATGCATATATAGGCGTAATTCTCCTAAAAGATAAAAGTATAAAATAATCCTACAAAATATAGGATAGAAGATAAAAACCTTTAGAATGTTTAGAGCTTTTAAGGTATAAAATACTAACTATAATCTTGTATAAATCTTAACGAGATTCGTGTCAATCTCGGCCTTAAGAGATATTAATATCTCGGCTGGGATTTGGTAGGGAAGAGATCTCCATTTGCTTCCTCTTGCTTCCTTGATCATCTTCACTTATGTATAGCTCCTCCACAATCGGTATCATTGTAACTAAAGAAGACTTAAATATAATTAGGGTCTCCTTAGATGTACATGATGCCAATAAGCTATCCACCTCTTCTTGGATGGATCTTGGTCTTGCTCTAGTGATAGATCCCTCCATGATAGGATGTGAAGATGATGTAGACTCCTTCTCCTTCAATGCTCTTTCTCTAGCTCTAGTGATTGTTCCCTATATGGGAGGTTTTGGGGATGGTATCTCATTAGAGGCAACCCTGGTTGAGAGCGGAAGATGCATTCAAATCCCGTTGAGAGTAGAAGGAGGCAACTCTTGTTGAGAGCGGAGGAGACTGTTTTAATGAGCATTCAAATAATAAAAATAAAACTAATGATAATCTGACTTGAAATAATAAATCTAAAAAACCTAAAGATAATGTGCCTTCAAAAAATAAAATAAAAACTAAAGATAATGTGCCTTCAAAAGTTTTAAAAAAAACTAAAGATATTTTTCCTTTTGACCTCCGACTTTGCTAAAGTTAATAGGACTGCATAACACTACTTAAAAATACACTTCATTTTTATAGATCCCTACTTAACGATAAAAAATTCAATAAAAACTAAAGATAATGTGCTTGCATTCCATAAATTTCTTAGGAAAGTTGCAAGGACATGAATTGAATCCAACCACCTAAGTGACAAGTTAAAGGTTTCTAATACAACGGATGAAGTATTACTTAACAAACAGCTAGCGATACATATATTGTTGGAATCTTTGAACCTATAAAGAAAACATCCCCAACTTGTTGCATAATTTGAACCTATAATGAAAACAAGATATGCTCAATCATAACACATGCATTTAAATGTCTCATTCTCATACACATCACATATGCTCTCCAAAGAGTTATCATTGTCTCAACCGAGAAAACGTGGGAAAAAAAATGCTTGATTATAGTATGAAATTATACTAGTTCACACCCCATGACATATCCATGATCTTTGAGGTTCAAAAGATAAATTTGTAATGCCTGAGAATTCCATAACAAGTCAACAACGCATTAAGCCTTTGATGGTGAGGTAGATGGACTACACTCAAAATCACATAGTACCGGAAAAGTGCACGATCGTGTCAATGTAAGTATATGATGTAACATCAAGGTCGAAATTCCAAGAGGCTATGTATATCTCAACTTTGTCTCAAATCCAACTAGTAAAGCAAAAGTGTGTAAAATGAAAGGGAAAAGGGGTTGATCAAGTGATCAAGATGTTTGGGGTTTGAAGTAATAAGTATCAACTATCAAATATCAATGGGGAAAAACACTAGGCATTGGGGAAATTCCTCCAAACCAGAGCTAGGTACATACTTGATTGTAACACCCCAAGTTCTTAGAACTTGGGGCGTTACAGGCTAGGACCTCACACTGGGTCCCGACCCTAGTTTGACAACAACTTTACTAGATCTTACAACAAGTAAATAAATTTGAAAACAATAAAACATAATGGTATGAATGTGAACATAGAACAACCTTGAAACGCAAAATTAATGGTGTCATAGTTACATGCAGAAACTTGGAACAACAATCCCCTTCCCAAACTATATGAGCACGTGGACTCGGCTGACCATCTACTCCAGATTTCTCTACAACATACTTAACCTGCAAGTATCTAGCAACATGACGGTAAAACCGTTAGCTAACAACCTACATATTAGAAGAATAAACACAAGCACAAACACACACAATACGAAAATGAAAGACATAGCATGCTCGCACAGAATTCAATTATTATCTTTCATTAAGGTCATACACTCTTAGTCCAATTATGATTGTGGCATGAGAAGTCTAAGACTCTCGCCTTCGTCCCTTTATCCAACAGGAGTGGTTCGGAGCACCTCTCCGTATACCATGTGGAGTGGTTCAGTACCCTCCCCGTATACCATGTATGGCCTAGTCGCGGAGATCCTCCCAGTCTCCCTCAGGATATTGAACAGATGATGTCACCGCCCGTTATACATACACTTGAGTCAAATATAAGTTGGTTATACTAAACCAATTATAATACTGTAAACACATTAAACAAACACCACTCATCCTAACCTAGCTATCAACTAAGCCAAGGCCAAAGAAAAGGAAGGAAGGAAGACATACCAACAAGGTATGCACCAACAGAAGCAAGAATACACCAGCCAAACCAATGAGGCGCAGCGGCGGCTCACCAGAGGCGCAAGGGCGGCTCCACACCAAGCGCAGATGTGGCTCAGGTCAGGCGCAGGGGCCGCCAACTGTGCAGAGAGTTGGTCCCGACTTCTCTTCGACTCCTTTCTCGATTCTCTTCACGTCTTCAACACATCACATCAACATATATGCATATATACACACATATGATCATCAAAACATCCAGGAAGGTCCAACACAAGTCCAAACTTGTGATCCTAGGCTAGAAGGAAGAAGAAGAAGCAAGGAGAAGGAAAGAAGAGAGGAGAAGAGAAAGGCTTACCACTCCACCCTAGGCTGTATCTATGGAGCATCAACTCGTCTATCACCTCAACACAACTCCAACAACCTTCAGCATCATCTACAAGAGCATCCAAGACCAAGAACACTTCCAAACTCTCACAAACTCACTCACACAAGCAAGAAGAGATCAAAGAAGATCAAAGGAGAAGAAGGAGAAGAGGAAGAACGTGAGGATGAAGAAGAAGCTGGAAAGAGGTAAGGAAACCCCTCTTCTGAAGTCTAAGGAGGATTATAAGAGAAGCCAGCTGCAAAGCATAAGTCAAGAGCCAACGAAAGCGGCTGCACACAGCCAGAGTCGCAGGGGCGGCTAGCCTAAGGCGCAAGGGCGCCTAGACGCAGGGGCGGCCAAGGTGGTGCGCAGGGGCGGCTGACTGGGTCAAGGCTAAGCACACTCTAGCTCATCTAGGCTCCAAAGACTAAGGCTCTTACATCTCACCCCCCCTAAAAACAAGTTTCGTCCCGAAAGTTGCAGGATCCCAAAACCTCTCGGACCTGTAAGTCGAGGTAACACACTCTCCTGAAAACATCAGGTCAAAACCTATAACATTCTACATCCTCAACACAACATGGAGGTATCACAACTCCAGCATCACAACTCTACATAAGGCCTAGAGGAAGATCATATCTAGCCAAACACTAACCACAACACACTGGCATGGAGGAAAACCGTCTCCAACCACCACGTACACATAACACTACTATGTGGAGGAAAATAATCTCCTCTCATACTATGTCCATCAAAAGTAGCATGGAGGAAAGAACCATCTCCTGCTACTCCTAACACACACCAAAGCATGGAGGAAAGAACCATCTCCAGCTATACCTATCTCGTGCTAGCAAACAGGATCTAACAGATCATATGCACATGCAATTAGCATGGAAACACAATATATCACATAAGCACATAGCATACAAGAACTCACCAAGAAGGCGCTAAGATCTACTCAAAGACCCTACTGGTGCCTCTAACTCCGCATAAAACTCTAGATAGTTCCTCTGGATACTATCCTCTGTCTCCCAGGTAGCCTCATCTGGTCCGATTCTAGACCACTGTATCCTCAACATAGGAATGTCCTTCGAACGCAAGCGTCTCACACCTCGCTCTAGGACTGCAATAGGGTGCTCTGCAAACGTGTGGTCCGGCTCAACCACCAGATTATCATAACTCGCGATGTGCCTCGGATCTGGTATGTACTCCCTCAGCTGAGACACATGAAACACGGGGTGAACACCCTCTAACCTCGGAGGCAAAGCTAATCTGTAAGCTGCTCGTCCAACTCTATCTAGTATCTCGAAAGGGCCTACATATCAGGGACTCAACTTCCCCTTATGCCAAAACGTCTAACGCCTCGTGTCGGAGATACTCTAAACCAGACATGAGCTCCTACCCTGAACTCTAGAGGTCGACGCCTCTTGTCTGCATACGACTTCTGGCGACTCTGTACATCCATCATCCTCTCTCTGATCAGCGCTACTCGAGCCATATCATCCTGAATCTACTCTGTCGCTATCCCACTGATACTGCTAGGCTCGTCCCAACATAACAGTGTACGGCATCTACGTCCATATATTGCCTCATATGGAGCCATCCCTATAGATGCATGCTAGCTGTTGTTGTATGAGAACTCAACGAGTGGGAGGTAATCAGACCATCCCTGTCCCCAATCTAACACACAAGCTCGTAGCATGTCCTCTAAGGTCTGGATGGTCCTCTTTGACTGACCATCTGTCTGAGGATGAAACGCAGTCGTGAAGTGTAGACTCGTCCCCAAAGCAGTCTGAATCTGCTGTTAGAATCTCGATGTAAATCATCCGTCACGATCAGAAACGATCGTCCTCGGTACCCCATGGAGTCTCACTATCTGCCTAGTGTACTCCTCAGCTAATCTGTTCACTGGCCACGTCTCTTTGATAGGGATGAAACGTGTCGTCTTCGTCAATCTATCAACGACCACCCAGACGGCATCAAAGCTCCTACTAGTCTTCAGTCTAGACACAAAATCTATGGTGACGTCTTCCCACTTCCACTGTGGTACTGGCAGTGGATGGAGCTCACCTCCAAGTCTAAAATGCTCTATCTTGACCCGCTGACAGGTCGCACACTGAGCCACAAATCTGGCTACATCGGGCTTCAACCCTCCCCACCAAAATGAACGTCTCACATCATGGTACATCTTACTCGTACCAGGGTGTACTGAGTAAGGTATACAATGAGCCTCCTGTAAAATCCGTTGTCTCAGCTTTGTATCTGCAGGAACACATATACGATCATGTCGTCTCATAACTCCATCTGCCCTAATAGTAAACTAGGGTGTCTCTTCATGAGACATTCTATCTCTGATCCTCGCCAAGGTCGGGCGGGTCCCCTGCTTCTGTTGGATCTCATCCAACAGACCAGGTAGAACCTTTAAGGTAAACAACTGGGCATCCTCATCAGGAAACTGGATGTCCATCTCTAGCCAGGCTAGATCCCTTTGAAGCTGAGGCTGTACAGTAAGTCTGGCAATCGCCTTCTCTCGAGGCGTCTTCCAGCTCAAGGCGTCAGCTACCACATTCGCCTTGCCAGGATGATACAAAATCTCAAGATCAAAATCCTTGATCAATTCAAGCCATCGACGCTGGCGGTTATTCAATTCCTGCTGCGTGAAAATATACTTTAGACTCTTATGGTCTGTGAAGATTTGGCATGTAGCACCATACAGGTAATGTGTCCAGATCTTCAAAGCGTGAACTACCGCTACTAACTCCAGATCATGAGTTGGGTAGTTCTCCTCATACGTCTTCAGCTGTCTAGACGCATATGCAATCACTCTGCCCCTCTGCATCAACACACATCCCAAGCTAGGCTTGGATGCATCACTGTAGACCACAAAATCATCAAAACCCTCTGGATGTGCTAAGACAGGAGCAGAAGTCAAACGCTTCTTCAACTCCTCAAAACTCTGAGCATACTGGTCGGTCCATACAAATCTAGTAGTCTTCCTCAAAAGACTAGTCAGTGGGTGGGCAATCACAGAAAATCCCTCAATAAAGCGTCTATAATATCCGGCTAAGCCAAGAAAACTACGTACTTCCTTGACGTTTGTCGGTGTCGTCCATGCAGCAACAGACTCGATCTTCGCCGGGTCAACCATGATCCCATCGGCGGAGACAATATGTCCAAGGAAAGCAACCTCAAACATCCAAAACTCGCACTTAGAGAGCTTGGCGTACAACTCTCTATCACTCAAAATCTGCAATACCATCCTCACGTGTCCCGTATGCTCCTCTTTGCTACGAGAGTATACCATAATGTCATCAATGAAAACCACCACAAACTGATCCAGGAAGTCGATGAAGATGTTGTTCATCAACTCCATGAATAATGCCGGGGCATTCGTCAGCCCAAATGGCATCACAACAAACTCGTAGTGTCCATAACGGGTACGAAATGCTGTCCTGTGCACATCCTCCTCTCTCACCCTCAGCTAGTGATATCCTGAACGCAAGTCAATCCTGGAGAAGACTGTCGCTCCCTGCAACTGATCAAGTAGATTATCAATACGAGGTAGTGGATACCTGTTCTTGATGGTCACCTTGTTCAGCTCTCTGTAATCTATACACAGTCTCAATGATCCGTCCTTCTTCCGCACGAAGAGGACCGGTGCACCCCATGGTGAAACACTAGGGCGTATGAAGCACTTCTCAGCCAACTCCTCGAGTTGCTTCTTCAGCTCCAGCATCTCGACAAGAGCCATACGATATGGGGCCTTCGAGATGGGTCTCGTGACAGGCTCTAAGTAAATGCCAAAATCTACGCTCCTCTGAGGTGGCAAGCTAGATGGCTCCGTAAATACATCTGTAAACTCATAACCCACCGGTATGTCCTCCAAAGCTGGACTCTCTCCATCCTTCATGGCATAGCACTAGAAGGCATCACATCCTTGTGCAATCAGTCTAGCTGCTCGTACAACACTAATGACAGATCCTGTCTTCGCAAGGTCCCAACCCCGGAAGACCTCTATCGGACCTAAGTCGGTAGAGACTGTAACAGTCCTCTTACCCACATCTAACACCGCACGGTGTCTACACATCCAATCCATACCTAATATGACTTCTTCATGCATCAAAGGCATGACTAAGAAGTCAACAAGTAGTACACGAGTCGCTAAACGTAGGGGACAACTACGTATCTCCTGGATACCTCTGACCCTACTACCATCAAGTAACCCTATAGTAAAGGGTGCCCCCTCTATGGTAGACAAACTCAAACGCTCAACACAAGAAGCAGAAATAAATGAATGCGCAGCACCCGTATCAAATAAAACTCTAACAAGTAAACCATGTAACAGAATGGTACCTATAGCAGCTGGTGCTGGCGGCTCCTCAGCACTCCTCAACTCAAAAGCACGACCTCGAACTCCTCGGGCATCACTAGTACTAGCCTCTCTACCTCTACACCCCTACTCGGTCCAAGAGCTGAACCCTGAGTAGCAAGTGTCCCTGGAACCCTCTGTTGTCCCTGATGCTGAGGCGGTCTCTGCCCACCTCCTGCTGCACCTGCACGCGAAGAACCCTGCTGTGATGGTGCCTTGCCATGACGGCAAAACGTAGCTATATGTCTTGGCTTCCCGCACGAGAAGCAAGTCAGCGGTGCTCTAGGGTAATCAACCCACAAATGTCCATAGGCCACGCAATTGTAACACTGCCGGCCTCTATTAGTAGTCTGTGCAAACACTGGAATACTCGAGCGGCCCTGAGTCTGACCTCGCCCGAATCCAGATGCTCCTGCACCAGTCGGTGTTGTACACTGTCTCTTCTCAGACCGTCCGGTCTAAGAAGTCCTCCTCTGACTAGCCCTCTCTCTCTCATAAGCAGAAGCCCGATTCTGGTAATCTACCAATGAGTCACAATGAAATCCCGCCATATATGAACGTGTACTCTCCCTCAGACGTCGGGAGAATAGGTATACGTGCTGGTCCTCAGAAGGTGCAGCTGGACCCAGCAAAGCTAACTCAGTCCAAAAGCGGCGAATGACATCAGTAATGGGTACGTCCTCAAAGCCTGCTTCCACAAAATCCCGCAGCTTCTCCCTCCTCAGTGAGGCAGGGCAGAACTGCTCCCTCAACAGAGTCCTCATCTGCTCATAGGTGGTGACTCGTGCTCTAACTGTCTTCCACCACTGATGTGCCAGGTCACGGAATAGAGACTGTACTATCTCTATCCGTCTGTCCTCTGGGCAACGA
The DNA here is from genome assembly GCA_033239125.1 of Fagopyrum homotropicum. Taxonomy (NCBI): domain Eukaryota; kingdom Viridiplantae; phylum Streptophyta; class Magnoliopsida; order Caryophyllales; family Polygonaceae; genus Fagopyrum; species Fagopyrum homotropicum. The sequence continues at coordinate 89,225,376 of BSWB01000005.1, read as the reverse complement.
ATAGACTCTAAGGCTGAGTCTACATGCCCAATCCACACCTTAGTCTCTAGGCCAATCTCCCCAGAGAAGTGTGGTACTCCCTGCTGGTTGAATGCCTTCAACCAGGTATCTGGTCGAGGCCCTATAGTATCCTCCACAACTCGAGCTGGCTCAGCTACACGAACTGGTGCAGCTGGCACCTGAGTAGCTCCATGGGACTCCTCAGATAATCCCTCCTTCCCTGGTAAGTCTAGGGTTCGTCGACTCGCTTTGATGGCCTCCTTAAACTTCCTGAGATACTCTCTAAACTCAGGTCCTCCCATAGAAACAAGATCTGAACCATCTGACTGGGTTCAATGTGACTGATGTCTCCTAGATCCTGTTCGCCACTTAGCGTGCGTACAAATAAGCTTTAAATTTATAAAACTAGAATCAAGCAAGCGAACCCGCAGTGTACGGATCGGCGTAATAAAGCAAGAATTCCAGAGTGTCGAACTCAGGGATTTGGGGGAACAAATTCAGTTGTAAAGTTGTCAAGCAAGTAAAGGGTAAAGCTTTGCAAATATATTGGGAAAACAGCAACCCTAAAGATCCAGGTGTCTAATTGTGGCAATCGATTCAAGATATACTAAAGAACTAAGGACAGAGTTAAGAGTTGCAAACGTATGCTAAGGTAATGCAATGTATGGTGAAGTTCCAAGGCTTTATATGACTTATCTAAAGACACTCTCTGTAAAGGTTGTTGAGGCTTCAGTATAGAAAGGATCTAAAGACAAGAATTAATCTCAAATACCCAAACTTATAACCCAAGGATCAAAACTAACTAAACCGATTAAGGTTGTGACACTCGAAATCAAAGTAGAGGTTGTTGAGGCTTCACTACTATCTAGAAAAGGTAAACCTAGACTAGATTAAAGCTAATCTTTAACCTTGGATCAAAGTAAAAGCAAAATTCGTAACTAGTGTAAATTACGGGCAGATCTTGAATTCCACGGCCGTGGAACCTCAAGAACAAACCGTGATTTTGTTCGTCGGCGAAATCTCTCTAACTCTCAGGGTCCAATCTGTTTACGATCGATCTATCATCATCTAAGCCACAACTATCAACCCTTCACCTTATAATTGCTAAAGGGTTTTAGCCAATAACTGTCATTATAATATCAAAATCAAGTTTAAGAAGAATGAAAGATGAAAACCTTCGAAAACCTTCAATAGAACTCAAATCAATCTCAAATCCACACACAAGGGAATAATGTATATCAGATTTGGAATAAACACAAACTAATAATAATCCTTGATAAAAATGAAGAATGGGATGTCAATCCGTCTTCTAATCAAACCTAGGGACAAAAGGCGTAACTTCCGCCGCAAGCAACTCCAAATCTTCAAACCCTCGCGAATCACCGTTTGCCAATGCAAAATCTCCGGACGTCCAATGCAGCCTTAAGCACGTCTGTCAAATTCTCTCCTCTCCAGACTTTTTATAAGGAAGGATAAAATAATCGTCCGGCCCATGTGCGTAAATAATGTGGCAATAATTAATTCGACAAAAGATCGCCTAAATCACGGTTTCATGGAGTTCCACGGCCGTGATTTAGAGCGTGGAAGTGGATTACGGTTTCATAGGATTTCCACGACCGTACTTTATACCGTGTAACTCTCTGGAATACTCCACGTTCATGTTGCCAAGATCCACGGCTGCGGTTTTGGGCGTGGACTTCTCTACGACCGTATTTTAGAGCGTGGAAGTGTAATTTGCTTGTGGTTTCCTTTGTGTCGTGCCATTCCTCATCCTAGCATCTCCCTTGACTTCTTTGATGTATCCTTAATCCTTGGATGTGCTCAAATCTTCTCCTATCTCTCTTAATTGGTTCGGTTTTAGCTCTTATTCACCTATAATCAACACAAAGCTAATGTAGACCTCCATATCAAAAATATAGACAAACTAGCTAACAATTGCTTCAATGCCTTATCAATGAACACTATAATGGATGAATAACAACTAGAAAACATGCCTAGAATATCGCACTATTTCATGCTAACAAAATACCCCATACTTGCCACTTGCTTGTCCCCAAGCAAGGTCTTTCAAAAGCTTTAAAACTTAAGTTAGGATGAAATATGCATGCAATCTCAAAAACAAAACAATTTTTAGGTAAATGTGCTTCTAGTCAATAGATCAACCTCAAACCTTGCTTCAATCATCCTTGAAAACGCTCACATACACAAACTAAAGTATGTAAAGTAAAGAAACATCACAAGCTGCTTAATCCTCAAAACAAACATCATAACCTTCAAATACCATCAAAATCAAGAATAAGAAACTTCAATTTAGATCACTAAGTCATATAACACTCTTTTGATCTTAAGGACTTTCAAATAAGGTCTAGAATGCGGAAAGGAAGGATACTTATAAGGAATGTGGTGCATGAATCCAGGAAAGTGGACAACTAACTCTTTTTTTTTCTCTTGTGATCTTGCAACACTTTCAACTTAGAGCTTTGCTCTTTTCTTTTCACATCATTTTTCGACTTTACTTTTGGAGTTATGGATAGAGGTGCACAAAAACCGAAGCATAGAAGATTGGCATTTCTCAATTTCGAGATGCCTCAAACCCTTGATGCACATACCATAATCCGTTAGGAATATCGCTCAATCCGACTTTGGCAAGACACAAACACCCGGCTATGTGAATGGTGCCGAGTTACTCATCGTCATGATTGACTTCCTCAAACCTATTTTTTCTATTCTTTGAATGCAAACAATTGCTTTCATGGCCCTCCCACATCAAACATGCCAAATATCAACTCCTCCAATTCCCGGATAGGTAAGGGATGCTATTATTTCATTGAGGGGCTAAATGAACAAAGAAAGGAAGAAGAAAGGTCGAATTGCCTTAATCATTTCATAAAGAAGCATAAGAACTTATTATGTAATTTCAACCTCAATTTCTCAAATTGATTTAGATGAAGTTCTCACATTACGAAATTTGTAAGTAAAGACAAACAACTCATTCAATTTCTTTCCAATTCATAATTCCGTTCAAGCATGCAATTATCATCGAAAATTCATTCCGCAAGTAAGATTTATCATAGGAATCATCTCAATTCTTAGAAGCACAAAATTTTCAAATTTTTTTTCAATTTTTATGGGTTTTTCAAAAGCTTTTTCATGCAATGCAATAATGAAACGTGTGACAATGGAATGAAACATGCAAAGTGTTCTCAATCAAGGCAAACAAAAGTGAGTAGAGTTATTACAAACGATAGTCACACCCCACCCCATACTTGAGACAAACATTGTCCCTAATATTCAGAAAGAAATAAAGAAAAGAAAGAAAGAAAATGAACTCACAAAACGGCGGTGGGGCGGCTAATGCTAACAATCATCCATGGTCATCATTGTGGTGCTGGTGGTGGTGGAAACGGGAAGAAGCTGGAGTCAAAGTTCCGCCCAAACTGCTGGCGGTATATGTCTCTCATCATCCTGTCATGCTCGTCAGCTCGGACATCTCTAGCATCCTGTCGGACCTCCAAAGCTCCTACTCTGCTGGAGAGATCGGTAGCCCAATCTGAAAGCTCCTCGTACCACCCTAGCACCTGACTGTACCAAGCTGGTGCATCCGATGGTGCTGGTGCAGACGGTGGCTGTGCATACCATGTTGGTGGAGCTCCCATCCACTCCAATTGTGATCTATACCAATCAGGAGGGGCGTCCATCCATGTCGGCCTCTCACTCACGCTAGCACGGTGGGAGAAAGAGGTTGCTGAAGGTCCAGCTGGTCGTGGTGAACGTCTGGGAGGGTCGGGGACATTTGCCGGCTGATCCGGGAAAGTGCCAAAGTCATGCTCCTCACCTCCTCCCTCAAAACTATCACCTCCTCTCATCTCCTCCTCATCTACAGCTGGTACCTCAGGGGGAACGTAAGGAGGGGCTACTAACCTATTCGCATGCATAGCAGCGAATGTCTGCTTCCAATTATGGCGTCCAACCATAATGGAATACTCGGGGAGCCATGCAACACCTCTACCTTCTCTATCCTCCCAAGGCATGGCAGCGGTGGGTGGACCTCTATGCCTAGGAAAGATCAAACCTCTAGTCATGAAGCTCTGGAGTCCCAATGGTCTAGCTGCTATCCTAGTACACGCAGAAAAATCAATCCCCAACTGTCTAGCAATGTGGGTGACTATCCCACCATATCCGATGTTCCCAGCCCTCTTGTTCTTGAGCTTACTCATGGTGGAAGCTAAGAGGGTAGCGTAGTCAGCTGGTCTACCGTGCAGCATACAATACAAAAGAAATAGCTCATCCGTCTTGATCTTTTGAGGAGTCTCGGTCCTAGGGAAAAGACACTCAGAAAGTACTCTATGGGCTATCTTCAAGACTAAGTGATAGATAAGCTTAGCCTTGGTATCAGCAGGTTGCCAGCGGTCCTCGCTAGCATAGATCATGGCAATGTCCTCCCAGAAATCCTTAGCATATACACCACTAGGAAAACGACCATTGAAGGTCTCATGGAACCCAAAGAAGGCTCCGAACTCTAAGATTGAGAACTCGTAGTTCTCCTCCATCTGCCTAAAAGAAACTGTCCGCTTCACATGACTATGCTCAAAAGAGATCACAAACTCTCTAGTAATCTCCTCATATGCATCTTCCCTAATAGCGAAGAAGATGATCAGGCCGGCTCTATCTAAAAGCCATGTAAGGTCACTCACCACATTCAGTGGCTCTAACTCCTCAAGAAGCAAATAACGTGGTCCTATGACCGGTCTCTTCGCGATCCTTTCTAAGGCATCGAGGTAGTTTATCATGGATCTTTGTAATTCTAGGGGGTGGTAGGCGCGAACTCTTCAGTTTGGAGTTACGGTTTGGAGTTATTCGAGTGCGGTAGGCGTGAACTCTTCAGTTTGGAGTTACGGTGAGTACTTCTTGAGTCGTTGACCGTTCACCTTGAAACTTCCGCCGTTTTCACCCCATACTTCAACTGCACCATGGGGAAAAATACGTTTGATTAGATAAGGTCCGGTCCAACGAGATTTAAGCTTACCTGGAAAGAGACGAAGTCTTGAATTGAAGAGGAGAACTTGATCTCCTTTTTTGAGGTCTTTTGGAATGATATGCTTATCATGCCAACGCTTCGCTCTCTCTTTATAGATCTTGGCGTTTTCGTTGGCATTTAAGCGAAGTTCTTCAAGCTCGTTAAGGTCCAAGAGGCGCTTCTCACCCGCTTCCTTTATGTTGAAGTTCAACCACTTTACTGCCCAATACGCCTTATGTTCTAGCTCTACGGGTAAGTGACAAGACTTCCCATACACAAGGTTGTATGGCGTCGTTCCTATGGGAGTCTTATATGCAGTCCAGTATGCCCACAATGCATCATCTAGCTTCAAAGACCAATCCTTCCTTGTCCTTGAAACCGTCTTCTCTAGGATTCCTTTAATCTCCCGGTTTGAAATCTCCACTTGTCCACTTGTTTGTGGATGGTAAGGGGTGGCGATCTTGTGAGTCTCCCCATACTTAGCTAGTAGAGCTTCGAATCGTCGGGCAATGAAGTGAGAGCCTCCATCACTAATGATAGTCCGTGGTGTCCCAAATCGTGGGAAAATGGTCTTGTTAAAGAACTTAACCACAACCATGGCATCATTAGTAGGAGAGGCAATTGCTTCAACCCATCTCGAAACATAATCTACGACTAGAAGTATGTATTGGTTTCCACAAGATGATGGGAAAGGTCCCATGAAGTCTACTCCCCAAACGTCAAAGATCTTCACCTCTTGAATGTTGTTAAGAGGCATCTCGTTTCTCCTGGATATGTTCCCTATTCTTTGACAAGCATTGCAGCAGGAAACAAAGGTTTGCACATCTTTAAATAAAATAGGCCAAAAGAATCCAGATTGCAATACCTTAGTGCTAGTCTTGTTCGAACTAGCGTATCCTCCACAAGGTAGTGAATGACAATGACGGATGACACTTTGCATCTCGTCTTCCGGCACACATCGTCGAATGATGCCGTCAGGACCTCTCTTAAAGAGGAGAGGTTCATTCCAAAAGTATTCCCGAACATCCTTAAAGAACTTCTTTCTTTATGCATAGGATAATCCGGGTGGTAATTCTTGGCAAACCAAATAGTTAACAAAATCAGCAAACCATGGCTCATTACCTTTACTAATCTTGTCGATGCACTCCTCTATGATATGTAAATGCTCGTCCGGAAAGGAGTAATCTATGGGTAGATTGTCGTCCTCTAGATGTGGTAGACGACTCAAATGATCCGCAACAGAATTTTCCGAACCCTTCTTGTCACGGATCTCTAGATCGAATTCTTGTAGGAGAAGAATCCATCTAATTAGCCTTGGCTTCGCATCCTTCTTTGCAAGTAAATACCGGATCGCAGCATGATCCGTGTATACAATCACCTTTGCACCTACAAGATAAGAACGAAACTTTTCAAATGCATATACAATTGCTAAAAATTCTTTTTCGGTAGTGGCGTAGTTGACCTGCGCTTCATCTAGCGTCTTGCTAACGTAGTAGATAGCGTGGGTTCGTCCTTCCTTCTTTTGCCCAAGCACAGCTCCTATAGCTACGTCACTTGCGTCACACATAACCTCGAATGGAAGATTCCAATCCGGCGGTTGAATAATCGGGGCTGAGATTAGAGCTTCCCGAATCTTATTAAACGCATCTAAACATTCATGCGAGAAATAAAAAACTGCATCTTTCATCAATAGATTAGTAAGCGGCTTTGGTATCTTAGAGAAATCCTTTATAAAGCGTCTATAAAATCCAGCATGTCCTAGAAAACTTCTTATCCCTTTCACCGAAGTTGGAGGAGGAAGCTTTTCTATAGTCTCTATCTTAGCCTTATCTACTTCAATCCCTCTACTAGAGATCAAGTGTAATAATACAATGCCTTCTTTCACCATATATTGACACTTCTCCCAATTAAGAACTAGGTTAGTGTCTTCACACCTTTGTAGCACAAGAGCAAGGTTAGAAAGACAATTATCGAAAGGGGAACTATAAACAGAAAAGTCATCCATGAAAACCTCCATGATTTCTTCTATGTACTCCGAGAAGATAGCCATCATGCACCTTTGAAAGGTGGTTGGGGCGTTGCAAAGCCCAAACGGCATTCTCCTATAAGCAAACGTAACCCACGGGCACGTGAATGTGGTCTTCTCTTGATCGTCCGGATGTATCAGGATCTGAAAGAAACCGTTATAACCGTCAAGATAGCAAAAGTGTGAGTATTGTGCTAACCTCTCAACCATTTGGTCGATGAATGGTAGTGGGAAGTGATCCTTCCTCGTTGCGTTGTTTAGCTTGCGGTAGTCTATGCACATCCTCCATCCCGTCACGGTTCGTGTAGGAATGAGCTCATTGTTCTTATTGGTAATGACCGTCATTCCTCCTTTCTTTGGAACCACATGTACGGGACTCACCCACTTGCTATCGGAGATAGGGTAGATGATACCTGCATCAAGTAGTTTAAGAATTTCCTTCTTGACAACCTCCTTCATGGTCGGATTTAACCGCCTTTGAGGTTGTCGCGAAGTTCTAAAATCTTCTTCCATTAGAATTTTATGCATGCATACTGAAGACTTGATTCCTACTAGGTCCTCTATAGTGTAACCTAAAGCTTTCCTATGTTTCTTAAGAACAACCATAAGCTTACTATGTTCATCTATACTCAAATCGGAACTAACAATTACCGGAAAGGTAGAATCAGGTCCTAGAAATGCGTACCTTAGATGTGCGGGAAGTGGCTTCAATTCCATCACTATAGGACTCTCTAATGGCTCTTGGGGAGTGTCCAATGCTTCCTTAGAAGTTTCTAAGGGTGTAGAAGTTGTTGGAAAAGAATCAAAAGAAGTGGTAGAAAGAACACAATTGTCTTCAGATTCACCCAAAATTAAGGGTCCCCTGTTTCCTCCACGGCCGTGGTTTTGGGCGTGGAAGTCAATTACGGTGCCTCTGTTTGTTCCACGGCCGTGGTTTTGACCGTGTAACTTACTGGAGTCCTCTGAATAGCTGATTACGGTCATGTTGGTGGAAACCACGACCGTGGAATAGCACGACTGGCCGTGATTCCTCACGTTCTCTGACCCATCGTAGAGTTTCTCAAATTCTTCTTCATACACTTCCTTTTGCTTCTCCAAAGCTTCAATTTCCTCATTGCATTCCTCTTCTTCCCCTATGTCCATAATGCTCATAGTGATCACCTTTTGCAAGGGATCTTTGAAGAGAATCGAACTTACTTCCTCTCTAGATAGCTCTTCGTCATGGATGTTGAATATATCCTCTTCAAAAGCTGGTTCCTTCACCAAAGTAGAAAGAACAAACTCTACCTTTTCCTCCCCTATGTCGAAGGCGAGTCTAGCATTCTTGCAATCAACCATACAACCGGATGTTGCAAGAAACAGTCTTCCGAGTATGATCGGGACCGGACTATCTGCAGGAATGTCAAGCACAACAAAATCTATAGGAACATAGAACTTACCAAGCTTGACCGGGACGTCTTTAACTATGCCAACGGGACAAGTTATGGATCGATCCGCCATGTATAACGTCATCTTCACCGGTTTAGGTTCGCCTAAACTGATCTTCCTGCATAAGGCAATCGGAATGATGCTCACGCTTGCTCCTAAATCACATAATGCATCATATGTGACATCTCCCACTCCTATGGGAACACAAAACGACCCCGGATCCTTCAACTTTGGAGGCATCTTTTCCTTCATTGTCTTAATGAGATCCGACGAATCCGAACTCATCTTGACCTCTCCAAAATCCTCTAATTTCCTCTTGTTAGAGAGGATCTCTTTTAAGAATTTTCCATAAGCTGGCATACCTACAATTGCATCAATGAAAGGTATATTAATAAGCAGTTTGCTCATGAGTTCAATAAACTTACTGAATTGCTTGTCTAGACGCGCTCTTGCTCTAGATTGCGGGAATGGTAGGGGAGGTTTGTAAGCTGGAGGAGGAATGTAGATGTCTTCCTTCTCCTTCCCCTTCTCTTTCTCTTTCTCGACGGGAAATTCTACAAACTTAGGCTGCAGGTCGGTGGTTGTTGCTCCGCTCCTAGTTGTGATAGCCATCACCCTTCCTTTTGGGTTATCCTGTCTTTTCTGGAAGTTTTCCTTGATTCCTAGGAACTTCCTCAGTATTGCTAAACATTTGGTTTTCTAAAACCTTTTGGGCTTTATCAACCTTAGTAATGTGATTATCAACTTTAGTGATGTGACTCTCCAATCCTTGAAGCTTTCCCAAAATTGTTTCCAACATGGGATCGGGCTTCTCTTTCCCCGAAGTACTTCCACTATTAGATGCTTGTTTCTGAATTTTCAAAGGAATGGAAGAAGAAGAAGGTGGAGTTAGTGAATTTCCTGAATTGGGATAAGAATTACCGGAATTGTGTTGTTGGTGGGAATGCCAATTATTGTTGTTTGAACCCCTATTGTTGTTCCAATTGTTATTCCGGTTGTTGTTGTTGTTCCAATTGTTCCGGTTGTTGTTCCGATTGTTGCAATTTGTGTTCTCATTCCCATTATGGTTATTGTTGTTCCCTAAATAACCAACACCTTGCTCCTTTTGATTTGGAAAGTTAGCCTTGATGACTTCCTTCAATTCTTTAATCTCGGAGTTGAGAGAAAAGATTTGAGTTTGAGCGGCTTGAGTTAGCTTTGCTCCTTGCTCCACTCGATTTGCTTCTACTTTCCGGTGAGAATACTTTTCAATGACTCGGGCTTGCTTCTCAATGAAGTCCCAAGCGTCATCTTCCCTCATGTCCATGAATGTACCACATGAAAGGGATTGAAGCTTGAATTGTGTTTCCATATCCAGCCCCTTATAGTATATCTCCAATAGCTCCAATTTGGAAATGCCATGATGTGGGCAATCCAATAGTAAATCCTGAAATCTTTCCCAAGATTGAAACAAACTTTCGTTAGATCTCATAGAAAATGCATTAATCTTACTTCTCAACTCCGCCGTTTTAGATGGCGGAAAGAATTTGGTGAGGAACTCCGAAGAAAGATCCTCCCATGTGTTGAGTCTTCCATTTGGAAGAGCTTGATACCAAGATAAAGCTTTCCCTTTCAAAGAGAAGAAGAATGGCTTGATCTTGTAGTTGTTGGTGGTTGCATTCTTTGGCTTCTTTGTCTCCATCAAGATCTCAAAATTCTGTAAATGTTGATGTGGAGATTCGCTACTCGTTCCTCCAAACTAACTTTGGCGAACGATGGTAATGACTTGTGGGTTGAAGCTAAACCCTTGCATATCATCAGCATCAAAGTTCACACCTAGACGGCGTGGTTGCTGAATTGGATCCATCCTTTGGCCAAGAGTTCTTGGCTCTTCATCTACACGAGCGGCTCTCGCACTCCCAGCCGGGACACGATAGTTGGCAGCCGGTCTTGGATTAAATTGATTCATGTTGACCGTCGGATTAATGTCTTCAAGAGCTGGCATGGAAGAGTCGCTATCCTCATCGGATGAGTTGGTTCTAACCGATCTTGCCGGTTTCCTCCTCTTCTTCTTCTTGGAATCGCTCAATTCCATTCTCATTTGAAACATCATATCCCTTAGCTCATCAATTTGCAATTGATGACGGTCCGATTCTTCCTTGCGAGTCTTCTCGCTCCATCTAAGTTGAGCTTCGGATTCTGCCAACTCTGCTTGAAGATCCCGCTCCTTGTCTTCAGCCATCTTTCTTTCTTTGAGCTTCTTCCTCAAAGTCTTCTCAAGTTCTTGATCAAGAGGTAAGAGGTCCTTGTTTTTCCTGGACCTGCACATATACCTAAGGTAACCTGCAAATATCACTCAAAGGAGATATCAAATAACAAGAGCAAGGCTCCCAAGCTTGACAACCGGTAACCGAATTTGGCCTAAACCAAATCCCCGGCAACGGCGCCAAAAACTTGTTCGCCACTTAGCGTGCGTGCAAATAAGCTTTAAATTTATAAAACTAGAATCAAGCAAGCGAACCCGCAGTGTACGGATCGGCGTAGTAAAGCAAGAATTCTAGAGTGTCGAACTCAGGGATTTGGGGGGAACAAATTCAGTTGTAAAGTTGTCAAGCAAGTAAAGGGTAAAGCTTTGCAAATATATTGGGAAAACAACAACCCTAAAGATCCAGGTTTCTAACTGTGGCAATCAATTCAAGATATACTAAAAAACTAAGGACAGAGTTAAGAGTTGCAAAGGTATGCTAAGATAATGCAATGTATGGTGAAGTTCCAAGGCTTTATATGACTTATCTAAAGACACTCTCTGTAAAGGTTGTTGAGGCTTCAGTATAGAAAGGATCTAAAGACAAGAATTAATCTCAAATACCCAAACTTGTAACCCAAGGATCAAAACTAACTAAACCGATTAAGGTTGTGACACTCGAAATCGAAGTAGAGGTTGTTGAGGCTTCACTACTATCTAGAAAAGGTAAACCTAGACTAGATTAAAGCTAATCTTTAACCTTGGATCAAAGTAAAAGCAAAATTCGTAAACTGGTGTAAATTACGGGCAGATCTTGAATTCCACGGCCGTGGAACCTCAAGAACAAACCGTGATTTTGTTCGTCGGCGAAATCTCTCTAACTCTCAAGGTCCAATCTGTTTACGATCGATCTATCATCATCTAAGCCACAACTATCAACCCTTCACCTTAGAATTTCTAAAGGGTTTTAGCCAATAACTGTCATTATAATATCAAAATCAAGTTTAAGAAGAATGAAAGATGAAAACCTTCAATAGAACTCAAATCAATCTCAAATCCACACACAAGGGAATAATGTATATCAAATTTGGAATAAACACAAACTAATAATAATCCTTGATAAAAACGAAGAATGGGGTGTCAATCCGTCTTCTAATCAAACCTAGGGACAAAAAGGCGTAACTTCCGCCGCAAGCAACTCCAAATCTTCAAACCCTCGCGAATCACCGTTTGCCAATGCAAAATCTCCGGAAGTCCAATGCAGCCTTAAGCACGTCTGTCAAATTCTCTCCTCTCCAGCCTTTTTATAAGGAAGGATAAAATAACCGTCCGGCCCATGTGCGTAAATGATGTGGCAATAATTAATTCGACAAAAGATCGCCTAAATCACGGTTTCATGGAGTTCCACGGCCGTGATTTAGGGCGTGGAAGTGGATTACGGTTTCATAGGATTTCCACGACCGTACTTTATACCGTGTAACTCTCTGGAATACTCCACGTTCATGTTGCCAAGATCCACGGCCGCGGTTTTGGGCGTGGACTTCTCTACGACTGTATTTTAGAGCGTGGAAGTGTAATTTGCTTGTGGTTTCCTTTGTGTCGTGCCATTCCTCATCCTAGCATCTCCCTTGACTTCTTTGATGTATCCTTAATCCTTGGATGTGCTCAAATCTTCTCCTATCTCTCTCAATTGGTTCGGTTTTAGCTCTTATTCACCTATAATCAACACAAAGCTAATGTAGACCTCCATATCGAAAATATAGACAAACTAGCTAACAATTGCTTCAATGCCTTATCAATGAACACTATAATGGATGAAAAACAACTAGAAAACGTTCCTAGAATATCGCAATATTTCATGCTAACAGATCCATCACTCCTCGTTGCTGGAACAAAGCTCTCAGCAACCTCCTCATGAGCCTCCTCCACCACTTGTGGATTTGCAGCGGGAGCTAGTCCCTATCTCCTCTCTCCCGGAGGAAGAGATGGTCTACCTCTACCTCTGCCTGCAGCAGTAGCTCTGGTCCGAGCCATCTGCGGGGTATGCACACCTAACGTATAAGGCTCTATATAAGCCATATGTATAGATATATATATATATATATATATATATATATATATATATATATATATAATACTTAATAACACATGCATACATATCATCACATAAGAGGTATATATATATATATATATATATCTATACTGTCGAGATCCTCAGATGGGTGATGACTTCTGTACACACTATCCCAAAAACATCTGTACTCGCTTTAAAACCAAAACTCTTTAAAACGTCAGACCCCATGTGGGTTTTGTTTATTTATCCACTCTACCTTTATTGCAGATAGCAAGTGCCATTGTTGTCAACCTAAGCCTCTGATACCAACTCTGTAACACCCCGAATCCACGGGACTCAGAATGCTATATTGGGCTAGGATCTCACAATGGATCCTGACCCTAACCTGACAACAAGTTCACTGGATCTTACAACAAGGCACAAGTAGAGTAAAAACAAATACATAAAAGCTGTATGATACAACAAAAGAGTTTACAAATTCAAAGCCGAGTACAAAACCATAACAACCACATCAACTGATACAAAAGATCCCCAACCCACACATCCTAATGTACAGAAGTCCTCGGATGGTCACACCATCTGGATCACTCTGCAGTCTTCCTAACCTACAGATCATCTACAACACGGTATACACCGTTAGCTACAGTAATAGAAAAGCATGATAGTAATAGCACAAACACACCACAATATCTCATATATGCAATGCCACACACATTCATTTATTATCTTTAATTACTTTATGCCATTACTAATTCAACTTCTTTTGTAACACGAGGAGCCTCAAGAACCCCGTCCCATCCAACGTAACACAGGAGTTTTGCATGGGGGTGACCGTCACTCGTCCCCTCCTGTGAGATCATCTTCAGGGCACCTCCTCCTAACCCAGCAGGTGGAGACCGGTGGTTACCGCCCGTTATAATACACTTGGGTCATATAAATATAATGAATGGTCGTCCTAGTCCGGTTTAAGTTATAAATGCATAAACATATGAACACACACAACCATCACAATCATACAATCCACAATCGTACGCTAAGTAAGTCCTATGGACTTACCTGATACTCTCGTATCCTCTACCACATCACAGCTTCCCCTCAGGGAAGAAACCAACGCCTGCAAGAGCAAGGCACACAACATCACAACCTAAAAGGGGTTAGGAGACTCGTCTCCATAACCTGAACCAAGCTACAACCTCAAGGTCAACACAAGCTCAAATATGTCTATAGCATACTCTCAACATCAACACAAGTGCCTAAGTCACATCTCTAACATACAACTCATCTTAACCATCCTAACCTAGCTATCAACTAAGCCAAGGCCAAAGGAAAGGAAGGAAGGAAGACATACGAACAAGGTATGCACCAACAGAAGCAAGAACACACCAGCTAGCCCAGTGAGGCGCAGGGGCGGCTCACTAAAGGCGTAAGGGCGGCTCCACACCAGGCGCAGGTGCGGCTCAGGTCAGGCACAGGGGCGGCCAACTGTGTAGAGAGTTGGTCCCGACTTCTCTTCGACTCCTTTCTCGATTCTCTTCACGTCTTCAACACATCACAACAACATATATGCATACATACACACATATGATCATCAAAACATCCAAGAAGGTCCAACACAAGTCCAAACTTGTGATCCTAGGCTAGAAAGAAGAAGAAGAAGAAGCAAGAAGAAGGAAAGAAGATAGGAGAAGAGAAAGGCTTACCACTCCACCCTAGGCTGTATCTATGGAGCATCAGCTGATCTATCACCTCAACACAACTCCAACAACCTTCAGCATCATCTATAAGAGCATCCAAGACCAAGAACACTTCCAAACTCTCACAAACTCACTCACACAAGCAAGAAGAAATCAAAGAAGATCAAAGGAGAAGAAGGAGAAGAGGAAGAACGTGAGGATGAAGAAGAAGCTGGAAAGAGGTAAGAAAACCCCTCTTCTGAAGTCTAAGGAGGCTTATAAGAGAAGCCAGCCGCAAAGCATAAGTCAAGAGTCAACGAAAGCGGCTGCACACAGCCAAAGCCGCAGGAGCGGCTAGCCTAAGGCGCAAAGGCGCCTAGACGCAGGGGCGGCCAAGGTGGTGCGCAGGGGCGGCTGACTGGGTCAAGGCTAAGCATACTATAGCTCATCTAGGCTCCAAAGACTAAGGCTCTTACATCAACCAATATAAAACTGCAGCTAAGTAAGCCCAAAGAACTTACCTAAATCGAGTCACGAATCTCGCTAACGCTAATACTCGATTCCGCAAGAGTCAAGTCTCAAGTGCATGGTTATAAAAGTACAACTAGATCAATATCATATCCAAAATTCTTAGAATTTTTCAACTTCTAAGTTACCAAATATCATCTAAAGGAAAGTACCAATTTACCCTTATAAGGGTAAAAATACAATTTTACCATTGGGTCCAAAAAACCCTAAAATTCCTAGAATACTTCCAAAACATCCTTAGGAACTAAAAACAATAATCCAACACTCAAATGAAGGATTTTACTAAGTTGAAAGATTTTTCCAACTTCTTAACTTTCATGAAAAACTCACTAAGGTATCACTTTGATCAACTTAAAACGCTCATAACAAAATCCGAAAATTCCAAAGAAAGTATTTAATCCCTCTATGTTATACACTTTCATCACTAGATTAAAGAGATCCCAAAAATACCCAACTACTAATCCTACACAAAAATCCAATGATGACTCCAAAGCACAAAACACTCTCATACTTGGCCAAAATATAAACCCTTACAAAATTGCATAAGTAGTATACTAGGGGACGTCATAACTCTAAATCCGACTGTTGGACAAAACCCAAATTTTGATACTTCAAACTATGTACAAGCATCTATAAAATATCAAAAAAATCAACAGTGGAAGTACCCAAACCAAAGCCTAAAGTGGACTGTGTAAGAGCCTAGTTGTTGAGTTGCTGAGAGAGTGAGTTGAGGGCCAGGAAATAGCCTGGATCGCCCCTGCGTGACTTTGAGGACGCCCCTGCGGTTTGCCTGGGCCGCCCCTGCGGCTCTGTGTGCTGCATCCGTCTTCTTTGACCCTTTGACCCGTGCTTTAATCTTTTTACCCCTTTATAACCTTCATCTCTTTCCTTCGATGAGGGTTTACCATTCTAGCTTCATCTCTCTCTCCTGCGTACCTTCATTCTCCTCTCTTCTCCCTTGGATCATCCTTGTTGATCTTCTCTTGAGTTTTGTTGAGTTGGTGAGAGTTTGTGGATAGCTTTGCTTGGCTTTGATGTTGGATGATGTTGTTGAGCCTTGTTGAGCCAGCTTAAGGTGTGATGATGTTGTGCTGATTTCCTGAAGAGATTGGTTGGTAAGCTTCGATGGCTTTTCTTCTTCCTTTCTTCTTTTCTTCTTCTTTCCCTCTCTTTCCTTAGCCTAGCTTAGTTTCCTTAGGCTTGGATCATGTTCCAGCCATGTTTGGCTTGTGTTGATTTATATATATGTATGTTCTATATGTATGTTGTTGTTGGAGTGAAGAAAGAGTAAAGAATCAAAGGAAGAAGTGAAGAAAGGGCTAAGGTGGTGTCTTCTACTGTCAAGCCGCCCCTGCGCAACCTTGCAGCCGCCCCTGCGCCAGCCAGGATCCGCCCCTACGCCACCTGTGAGCCGCCCTTGCGCAACCTTGCAGCCGTCCCTGCGCCATCCAGGATCCGCCCCTACGCCACCTGTGAGCCGCCCCTGCGCCCACCTGCATCAGCAAGGTTCTTCTCTTGGTTTTGCAGGTGTGTGTGTACTTCAAGGCTTTCCTTAGGATGCCTTTGTTCCCACCTTTCTTAGTGTGAGTGTATAGGATCATGCTAGAGGTGTGAGGATGTGTTTGGTTGAGGTTATGATCGGTTTATGCCTTGTATGGCTTTAAAGGACTTAGGTTGATGTTGGTTAAGGTTTTGAGGTTGAGTATGATCCTATGGATCCCTTTGGGTCTAGGTGTGACCCTTGTGTTGATAGGAGATTGATATATCTCTTTATGCCCTATTTATAGGTTGTGTTGTCCCTCCAGTGTAGAGGTGATCGTGGTTGAGTTTGATCGAGGTTGAGGTAAGTCCGTAGGACTTAGCTGCCATCCTTATATTGGGTGTTTGCATGAGTGGTGGTGTGTGATTTAAATGTTTAATTAATTACACGGATTGTGTGACCGATATTTGTGCAGCTGGCTAGCAGGATCAAAGGCGAGGATGTATCGGTCCTCGTGTCACATAGTTTCATATATATTTATACATACGATTTGAGTGAATGACCATTATATTGAAATGATAAATGGGTAAATGTGTGGAAGCATGCTGATGTGTGTATCTTTCCTTGATTGTGATTGTGCTTATGCATTACTCTATATATGTGTATGGATAGCTAATGGTTTATTACCATGTTGTAGATGCCCCATAGGATAGGCATGCTGCCGGTTGATCTAGCAGAGTGGCAGGCCGAGGACGTCTCGTACATAGGTTGTTGTGGGCTTCTGGGTTTGTTATCTTTCCCTCCGGTGTGAGGATGATCTTTTGTTACCTCCTGTGTGAGGGTGTTGGTTTATATACTCGGCTATGTTGTCTTACCTTTTGGATGTACAATTTATACAATTTTATGTATTTGTTTTTATATCTGTCAGTGTCATGTTGTAAGATCCAGTGAACATGTTGTTAGGCAAGGGTCAAGTATCATTGTGAGATCCTAGCCCAATGTGACACTCCGAGTCCCGCGGATTTGGGGTGTTACAGAGTTGGTATCACAACCTTAGGTTGACAACAATGGTACTTGCTACCTGCAATAAGGTTTGATAGGTAAAATAAACAGAACCCACATTGGGTCTGACGTTTTAAAAAGGTTTTTGGTTTTAAATGTGGTTTTGGGTTAGATGTATGAGAAGTCGCCACTTCTGCTATGGATCTCTACAATATGGTTATGTATATATGTATTATGGATTATGTATGTGTATGTGTTAAGTATATATATATATATATATATATATATATATAGAGAGAGAGAGAGAGAGAGTATAGATCCTATGAGAACACCCCCTAACGTGAGAACATGAGAACAAATTCATAATTATTATTAGTTTGTTACGAAGGTGTCATATCGTTTAATGTATTATTCGTAGTTATTGTTGGTTGAGTGGATTATTCGTAGTTATTGTTGGATTCCTAATTATTATTATTCGTAGTTATTATTAATTATGATATCTACTCTAAATCTCAACCCTTAATACTCACATCCAACGATGTACGATTGTTCTCATGTTCTCACGTTAGGGGGTGTTCTCATGGGAACCACACCCTATATATATATATATATATATATATATATATATATATATATATATATATATATATAGGGTGTGGTTCCCATGAGAACACCCCCTAACGTGAGAACATGAGAACAATCGTACATCGTTGGATGTGAGTATTAAGGGTTGAGATTTAGAGTAGATATTAAAAATAATAATAACTACGAATAATAATAATTAGAAATCCAACAATAACTACGAATAATCCACTCAACCAACAATAACTACGAATAATACATTAAACGATATGGCACATTCGTAACAAAACTAATAATAATTACGAATTTGTTCTCATGTTCTCACGTTAGGGGGTGTTCTCATAGGATCTATACTCTATATATATATATATATATATATATATATATATATATATATATATACATATGGCCTATATAGAGCCTTATAAGTTAGGTGTGCATACCCCGCAGATGGCTCGGACTAGAGCTACTGCCGTTGTAGGCAGAGGTAGAGGTAGACCGCCCCGTCCTCAGTGTGTGGTAGGTGAGGGACCAGTTCCCGTTGCTGATCCAACAGTGGTGGAAGACATACATGAGGAGGTTGCAGAGAGCGTCGTCCCAGAGACGATGAGCGGTGGATCTAGGAGACATCATTCACACCGAGCTCTGTCTGATGACGCACACCGTGTCTCCATGGGAGGACCAGAGTTTAGAGAGTATCTTAGACATTTTGAGGAAGATATTAGAGCTGGCAGACGGGCCCCAGATTTACCAATACATGAGGGATCTTCTGAGATATCTCATGGAGCAACACAGGTGCCAGCTGCACCGGCCCGTGTTGTTGACCCAGTTCGAGTTGTGGAGGAGATCCGAGGGCCTCGACCATATGTCTAGTTGAAAGCGTTTCATCAGCAGGGAGTACCACCCTTCTCGGGAGAGATAGGGTTATAGACTGAGGTGTGGATAGGGCATGTAGACTCAGCTTTAGATTCTATCAAATGTCCTGAGGAAAGACGGATAGAGCTAGTGAAGTCTCTATTCCGTGACCTTGCACACCAGTGGTGGAGGATTGTACGTACCAGAGCCACCAGTTATGATCATATGAGGAGCATGATTAGAGAGCAGTTCTGCCCTGCCTCACTGAGGAGGGAGAAACTACAGGATTTTGTGGAGGCTGGATTTGAGGACGTGCCTATTGTAGACGTCATTCGTCGCTTCCAGACCGAGTTAGCTTTGCTGGGTCCAGCTACACCATCTGAGGACTAGCATGTGTATCTGTTCTCTCGTTGTCTGAGGGAGCACGCGTTCATACATGGCGGGATTCCATTGCGAGTCCCTAGCTGATTATCAACACCGGGCTTCTGCTTTTGAGAGAGAGCGAGCCAGTCAGAGGAGAGCTTCTTAGACAGGACGGTCTAAGAAGAGGCAACGCACTGGGCAGACTAGTCGAGTTGGAGGAGTATTTGGTTCTAGACGAGACCACAGACGTCAGAGTTACCCCTCGTCTGCACTGACTGCAAATAAGGGACGACAGTGTTACAACTGTGGTGACCCTGGCCTCTGAGGCCAAATTGTCCCATACCAGTTGTGACTTGCTTTACCTGTGGTAGACCAGGCCACAGAGCTACCTTTTGTAGGCAGGGTGGAGTTGTATCTCAACAGGGTTCTTCCCCTACCATTGTAGCGGGAGGTGGTCAGAGGACACCTCAGTAGTAGATACAGGGACAACAGAGAGTCCTAGAGCATCCATCTACTCAGGGTTCTGCTCTAGGACCGAGTAGAGGCAGAAGTAAAGATGTTGACACCAGTGATGCCAGAGGAGCCCGAGGGCGAGCTTTTGAGTTGAGGAGTGCAGAGGATCCACCTGCACCGGCTTCTACAGGTACCATTTTGCTTCATGGTTTACCTGTTAGAGTTTTGTTTGATACTGGTGCTACGCATTCATTTATTTTTGATACTTGTGTTGAGCGTTTGAGTTTAGCTACCATAGAGGGGATACCCTTTACTATAGGGTTACCTGATGGTAGTCGGGTCAGAGGTACCCGTGTGATACGTAGTTGTCCCCTTCGTTTAGGGACTCGTGTTTTGCTTGTTGACTTCTTAGTCATGCCATTGATGCATGAAGAAGTCATATTAGGTATGTATTGGATGCGTAGATACCGTGCGGTTTTAGATGTGGGTAGATGGATTGTTACAGTCTTTACCGAGGTTGGTCAAATTGAGGTCTCCGGGGTTGGGACCTTGGGAAGATAGGTTTTGTCATCAGTGTCGTACGAGCAATTAGACTGATTGCACAGGGATGTGATGCCTTCTGGTGCTATGCCATGAAGGATGGAGAGAGTCCAACTTTGGAGGACATTCTAGTGGTCTGCGAGTTTGCAGACGTATTTGCTGAGCTGTCGAGCTTGCCGCCTCAGAGGAGTGTGGACTTCAGCATAGAGTTAGAGTCTGGTACAAGACCCATCTCAAAGGCCCCATACCGTATGACACCTGTCGAGATGTTGGAGCTGAAGAAGCAACTCGAGGAGTTGGTTGAGAAGGGCTTCATACACCCTATCGTTTCACCATAGGGTGCGCATGTCCTCTTCGTGCGGAAAAAGGACGGATCGTTGAGATTGTGCATAGATTATAGAGAGCTAAACAAGGTGACCATCAAGAACCGGTATCCACTACCTCGTATTGATGATCTACTTGATCAGCTTCAGGGAGCAACAATTTTCTCCCGGATTGACTTACGCTCAAGATATCACCAGCTGAGGGTGAGAGAGCAGGATGTACACAAGACGTCATTTCGTACGCATTATGGACACTATGAGTTTGTAGTGATGCCATTCGGGCTGATGAATGCCCCAACAGTTTTCATGGAGTTGATGAACAGTATATTCATCGACTTCCTTGAGTAGTTTGTGGTGGTATTCATTGATGACATTTTGGTATACTCTTGTAGCAGAGAGGAGCATGCCGGTCATTTGAGGACGATTTTGCAGATTTTGAGGGATATAGAGTTGTATGCCAAGCTCTCTAAGTGCGAGTTTTGGATGAGGTTTCTTTTCTTGGACACATCGTCTCCGCCGACGGGATTAGGTTTACCCGGCAAAGATTGAGTCTGTTGCTACATGAACGACACCGACGAACGTCAAGGAAGTGCGTAGCTTTCTTGGCTTAGCCGGTTATTACAGACGCTTTGTCAAGGGATTTTCTGTGATTGCCCGTCCACTTACGAGTCTTCTGAGGAAGACTACCAAATTTGTATGGACCGACCAGTGTGCTTAGAGTTTTGAGGAGTTGAAGAGACGTTTGATTCTGCTCTTGTCTTGGCACAACTAGAGGGTTTTGATAATTTTGTGGTCTACAGTGATGCATAGCTAGGCTTGGGATGTGTATTAATGCAGAGAGACAGAGTGATTGCTTATGCGTCTAGACAGTTGAAGATGTATGAGGAGAACTACCCGACTCATGATCTGGAGTTGGCAGCGGTAGTTCATGCTTTGAGGATCTGGAGACATTACCTGTATAGTGCTGCATGTTAGATCTTCACAAACCATAAGAGTTTGAAGTACATTTTCACACATCGGGAGTTGAATAACCGCCAGCATCGATGTCTTGAGTTGATCAAGGACTTTGACCTTGAGATTTTGTATCATCCTGGCAAGGCGAATGTTGTAGTTGACGCCTTGAGCAAGAAGATGCCTCGAGAGAAGGCGATTGCTAGATTGACAGTACAACCTCAGCTTCGGAGGGACTTAGCTTGGCTAGAGATGGACATCTAGTTCCCTGAGGAGGATGCCCAGTTATATGCTTTAGAGGTTTTACCTGGTCTGTTGGATGAGATTCAATAGAAGCAAGGGACCTGCCCGACCTTGATGAGGATCAGAGAGAGAATGTCTCGTGGAGAGGTACCACAGTTCTCCATTGGAGCAGATGGAATGATGAGGCGTCACGACCGTATTTGTGTTCCTGCAGATGCAAAGCTGAGACAGAGGATTTTACAAGAGGCTCACTGTACACCTTACTTTGTACATTTAGGTACGAGAAAGATGTATCATGATGTAAGACGTTCATATTGGTGGGAAGGGCTCAAGCCCAATGTAGCCAGATTTGTGGCTCAGTGTGCGACCTGTCGGCAGGTCAAGATAGAGCATTGTAGACCTGGAGGTGAGCTTCATCCACTGTCAGTTCTGCAGTGGAAGTGGGAGGACGTCTCCATGGACTTTATGACGGGATTGAGACCCAATATGAGTTTTGATGCTATTTGGGTTGTTGTTGATAGATTGACGAAGACGACATGCTTCAGTCCTATCAGAGAGACGTGGCCAGTGAGCAGATTAGTTGAGTACACTAGACAAATAGTGAGACTCCATGGGGTACCGAGGACGATCGTCTCTGATCGAGATGGACGGTTTACCTCGAAGTTTTGGCAGCAGATTCAGACTACTTTAGGGACGAGTCTACACTTCACGACTACGTTACACCCCCAGACAGATGGTCAGTCTGAGAGGATCATCCAGACCTTGGAGGATATGTTGCGAGCTTGTGTGTTGGATTGGGAATAGGGATGGTCTGACTACCTCCCACTCGTTGAGTTCTCATACAACAACAGTTGGCATGCATCTATTGGGATGGCTCCTTATGAGGCACTGTATGGACATAGGTGTCGTACACCTTTATGCTGGGATGAGCCTAGCAGCATCAGTGGGATAGCGCTAGAGAAGATTCAAGATGATATTGCTCGAGTAACACTGATTAGAGAGAGGATATTGGCTGCACAGAGTCGCCAAAAGTCATATGCAGACAAGAGGCGTCGACCTCTAGAGTTAAGGGTAGGAGCTCATGTTTGGTTGAGAGTATCTCCGACGCGAGGCGTCAAATGTTTTGGAATAAAGGGGAAACTTAGTCCCCGATATGTCGGTCCTTTTGAGATACTGGATAGAGTTGGCAGGAAAGCCTACAGATTAGGTTTGCCTCCGATATTAGAGGGTGTTCAACTTGTGTTCCATGTGTCTCGGTTGAGGGAGTATGTACCAGATCCGAGGCACATTGTGAGTTATGAGGATTTGGTGGTGGATCCGGACCACACCTTTGCTGAGCATCCTATTGTAGTTTTAAAACGAGGTGTGAGACGCCTGCGTTCGAAGGAGATTCCTATGATGAGGATACAGTGGTCGAGACGTGGACCTGAGGAGGCTACATGGGAGACTGAGGATAGTATCCAAAGGAACTATCCAGAGTTTTATGCAGAGATAGATGCACCTAGGGTCGATGAGTAGATCTTAGTGCTATCTTGGTGAGTATGTGATTATGTGCTTATGTGCTTACATGCCTTGATGTGTTTACTCCATGCTAGTTATGATGTGCTTTGTGATCTTATTAGATCTTGCTATGCTAGCATGATGTATGTTATAGCTGGAGATGATTATTCCCTCCATGCTATTTGAGTATGATATATGTTTATAGCTGGAGAGGGTTCTTTTCTCCATGCTATCTGAGTGTGATTAGGATTCAGCTAGAGATGGTTCTTTCCTCCATGGTACTTGATGAACATAGTTTCAGTGGAGATGTTATTCCTCCATGCGATGTATATGATTATGTTTGACTAGAGATGTGCTTCCTCTATGCCTTGTGATGTGGTATGGCGAGAGATGTGATTCATTTATGCCTTTGGGTAGCGTTATGGCCCTATTTTTTGGAATTGATGATTCTTCCATGTTTATGCTTGAGGTTATAGAGTTGTATAGGTTATGACCTTCCGAGCGGAGATGTGATACCTCTGATAGAGAGAGAGTTATACCTCGGCTTATGGGTCCGAGAGGATTTGGGATCTTGCAAGTTTCGGGACGAAACTTGTTTTTAGGGGGTGAGATGTAAGAGCCTAGTTGCTGAGTTGTTGAGAGAG
This sequence comes from Fagopyrum homotropicum, assembly GCA_033239125.1. Lineage (NCBI taxonomy): Eukaryota > Viridiplantae > Streptophyta > Magnoliopsida > Caryophyllales > Polygonaceae > Fagopyrum > Fagopyrum homotropicum. The sequence goes on along the minus strand of BSWB01000005.1, from coordinate 89,201,470 downwards.
TGAGCTGAGGGCCAAGAATTAGCCTGGACCGCCCCTGCATGACCTTGAGGGCGCCCTTGCGGTTTGCCTGGGCCGCTCTTGCGGCTCACAAAGTCTGCCCCTGCAGCTCTGTGTGCTGCAGCCGTCTTCCTTGACCCTTTGACCCGTGCTTTACTCTTTTTACCCCTTTATAACCTTCATCTCTTTCCTTTGATGAGGGTTTACTGTTCGCCCGAAAACGTGCGTGCAAATAAGCTTTAATTTATAAAACTAGAATAAAAGCAAGCGAATCGCAGTGTACGGATTAACGTAGATTAGCAAGTATTCCAGAGTATCAAACTCAGGGATTTGGTGAGTCAAATTTCAGTCTCAAGTAATCAAGCAAGTAAAATGTAAAGCTTTGCAAATATTGGGGAAAACAACAACCCTAAAGATCCAGGTGTCTAATTGTGTCAATCGATTCAAGATATACTATAGATATAAAGACGGAGTTGAGATTGTAAAGGTATAACTAATGTAAGGTTGAGTACGGTGAAGTTCCAAAACCCTATATGTCTAACCCAAGGACTCTCTCTATAAAGGTTGTTGAGGTTGCAGTATAGAAAAGATCTAAGGACAAGAATTAATCTCAAATACCCATGCTCAAACCCAAGGAATCATAGATAAACTAAAATGGTTAAGGTTGTGACACTCGAAACTGAAATAGAGGATGTTGAGTCTCACTACTACCTAGGAAAGGCAAGCCAAAGCTAGGTTAAAGCAAATCTTTAACTTTGGATTAAAGCAAAAGCAAAGGTCGTAGATCAGGGAAAATCACGGGTAGTTCTTGAGGTTCCACGGCCGTGGAACTCAAGAACAAGCCGTGATTTAGGTTCGTCGACGAGTATCTCACACTCTCACGGTCCAATCTGTTTACGATCGATCTATCATCATCTAAGCCACAACTATCAACCCTTCACCTTAGAATTGCTAAAGGGTTTTAGCCAACAATCATTGTCACTGATTCAATATTCAATTTAGAAAGAAAGAAATATGAAAACCCTCGAAAACTCAATAAAGACTTAAAATCAATGTCAAATCCAAATAACAAAGCAATATGCTCAAATGGATTCAAAATATAGAATAAGAATCCTCACTATAGTCTCAGGTAAAACAACAGAAAACGGTTGTCAATCGTTTCCGGAATCAAAACCTAAGAAATCACCAAACATCCGCCATAAGTAAGCTTCGATCTTCAACCCTCGCCGTCGGCTTCGAAACTCTAAGCGGCGTCCAAAAAACCCTAAGCAAGGATAAGCACGGGATAAGCGCGGATAAGCGAAGGTCCCGAAAACTCTCTTCTCAAGCCTTTTTATAAGGCGAGGTAGGGTTACGAAAAAGCCCATTTACTTTGCAGATGTGGCAAATATGACACGTCATAAGATTTGCCAAGATAACGGTCATGTAGAACTTTCCACGGCCGTAATTTAGAGCGTGGAACCAGATTACGGTGCCATATAATTTCCACGGCCGTGGTTTAGACCGTGTAACTCTCTGGAGTGCTTCAAACTTTCTTCCACGTTTATGATGCCAAGTCCATGGTCGTGGTTTAGAGCGTGGACTTCCAATTTCCTTCTCCACGGCCGTAATTCAGGGCGTGGACTTGCATAACCACTTTCTTTGCATTTGTTTCGTGCAATCCTTCATCTATGCTCCTTCCTTAGCCTCTCCAATGCATCTCCTTGTCCTCGAACATGATCAAATACTCCTTCTCTTCCATCATTTGCTCCTATTCAAGCTCTTATTCACCTATAAACAAAACAAAGCTAGTGTAGATATCTGTATCGACAAAATAGGTGAACAAGCTCATAATTGCTTCAAAACTATATCCATGTACACAATATTGAGGAAAAAACAACTAAAACAAGTGCCCAAAATATCGTCATATTTCATGCTAACAAAATACCCCATACTTGTCATTTTCTTGTCCCCAAGCAAGGTTTTCAAAAAGCTTAGAACATAAGTTAGAATGAAATATGGATGCAACTTCAAAACAACAAACTTTTTGACAAAAATGTGCTTCTAGTCAATAGATCATCCTCATAACTTGCTTCATTCATCCTTGAAAACGTTCATACACATAAACCAAAGAATGTAGAGCATAGAAACATCATAAATTGCTTAACTTTAAGACAAAAATCATAACCTTCAAGCATTGTCAAAATCAAGCATATGAAACTTCAATTTAGATCACCAAGTCAAATAACACTCTTTTGATCTTAAGGGCTTTCAAGTAAGGTCGAGAATGCGGAAAGGAGTGAAACTTGTAAGGGATGTGGTGCATGAATCTGGAAAAAAGGATACCGTAACTCTTTTTCTTTTTGTTTTACTTACAACACCCATCAACTTAGAGCTTTGCTCTTTTCTTTTTCACATTATTTTTTGACTTTACTTTTTGGAAATATGGACAGCGGTGCACAAAACCCGAAGCCTTGGAGATTTGCGTTTCTCAATTTTGAGATGCCTCAAACCCTTGATGCACATACTATAATCCGTTAGGAATATCGCTCAATCTGACTTTGGCAAGACACAAACACCCGGCTATGTGAATGGTGCCGAGTTACTCATCATCATGATTGACTTCCCCAAACCTATAATTTCTATTCTTTGAATGCAAACAATTGCTTTCATGGCCCTCCTACATAAAACATGCCGAGTTACTCATCATCATGATCGAAGTGCCTTAATCATTTCATAAAGAAGTATAAGAACTTATATTGTGATTTCAACCTTCGTTTCTCAATATGATTTAGATAAACTCCTCACATTATGAAATTTGCAAGAAAGGATAAACAACACACTTAATTTCTTTTCAATTCATTGTTCAATTTAAGCATACAATTGTCATCAAAAACTCATTCTGCAAGTGAGAATTATCATAGAAATCATCCCTAATCTTAGAGACACAAAAACTTTTCAAAAATTTTTTTAAATTTTTTATGGGTTTTTCAAAGCATTTTCATGCAATGCAATAATGAAAACGTGTGACTATAAAATGAAACATGCAAGTGTTCATGGATTAAGCAAGCAAACATAGTAGAGTTATTACAATCATAGTCACACCCCACCCCATACTTGAAACATACATTATCCTCAATGTTCAAAAGAAAAATAAAGACAAGAAAAGAAAACAAAGAAACTCACTAGATGGTGGTGGGGCGGCTCAAATCGGCAATCATCTCATGTTATCACTAGGAAGGCGGTGGAGGATACGGGAAGAACTCCAAGCTGAAAGGCCGCCCAAACTGCTGGCGGTAGATGTCTCTCATCATGCGATCATGCTCCTGGCTCCGGGTGTCATGAGTCTCCTGGCGGATCTCTAAGTCTCCCACCCTCCTCGAAAGATCGGTGGCCCACGCCGGTAGCTGCTCATACCAAGCTGGTGGTTGTCTGTACCATGCTGGAGCGTCCCGAGGAGTCGGTGCTGCCGGTGCCTGCTCTTACCATGGAGGAGGAGCTCCCATCCATGATGGATGCTCTCCATACTAAGCTGGAGGGGCATCCATCCAAGTCGGCCTCTCACTCACGCTAGCCCGGCGAGAGAAAGAGGAACCGAAAGGTCTAGAAGGACGGGGAGAACGCCTAGGAGGATCGGGAAATTGCGCCGGCTGATCCGGAAATGAACCAAAGTCGTGCTCATCACCTCCTCCCTCATGATCATCACCCCCTCTCATCCCCTTATCATCATCCCCAGCTGGGATATCATACGGCATGTAAGGAGGGGCTACTAGTTTATTCGCATGTATAACTACGAATGTCGCCTTCCAGTTATGGCGTCATGCTATAATGGAGTACTCGGGGAGCCAAGGGATACCTCTACCACCTCTCTCCTCCCATGGCATGGCTGCGGTAGGTGGAGCTTGGTGGTGGGGAAAGATAAGACCTCTAGTCATGAGATTATTGAGACCCAAGGGTCTCGCCGCTATCCTAGTGCATGCGGAATAGTCTATCCCGAGCTGCGTGGCTATGTGGGTCACTATGCCTCCATATCCTATGTTTCTGGCCCTCTTGTTTTTCAGTTTGGTAATGGTGGAGGCTAAGAGAGTGGCACAATCGGCGGATCTACCGGTAAGCATGCAATAGAGGAGGAAAAGCTCATCGGTCTTGATCTTTTGTGGGGTCTCGGTTCTAGGGAAGAGACACTCGGAAAGAACCCTATGAGCTATCTTCAAGGCTAGATGGTAAATGAGCTTAGCCTTGGTGTCGGCCGGTTGCCAACGATCCTCACTAGCATATATCATAGCAATATCCTCCCAAAAGTCCTTAGCGTACACTCCGCTAGGAAACCGACCATTGAAACTCTCATGGAACCCAAAGAAGGCTCCAAACTGGACAATCGAGAACTCATAATCTTGCTCCATTAGCCTAAAAGAAATGGTTTGGTTCATGTGACTATGCTCGAAGAAGGTGACAAACTCCCTAGTAATCTCCTCATAAGCATCCGCTCTAATAGCGGAGAAAACAATCAATCCGGCTCTATCCAAGAGCCAAGTCAAATCATTCACAACATTTAGAGGCTCAAGCTCCTCTAAGAGAAGGTATCGAGGACCTATGACCGGCCTCTTCTCGATCCTCTCTAAGGCATCAAGGTAATCCTCATGAATGGTTGGGATTCTAGGATGTGGTGGTGATGGTGGTTGGTTAGGAGGGGGTTGAGAAGATGAGGAACTATCATCCTTTCTCTTCTTATTCCTGCTAGACTTTCTCCTGAACATTTTTCCTTTCGACAGTAAGAATCACGGTCTGTTCTTGCTTTTCTACGGCCGTGGAACTCCCAAAGACCGTGGTTTCTCTCTGTTTCACTCAAATCTCAACAAATTCACACCAAACTCAGCAATCACAGTCCTAGACTAATTCCAATCAGTTCTCCTAAATTTTTGTGAATAAATTGAATCGAATTGACAAAGTAAAGAAAAGGGGGGAAAACCTAGGTTTTGGATCTTTCAAATCCATATTCCTTCTGCTGGGTGGATTGTTCACTTGATTCGTTGCTTGGATCTTGTAGAGGATTGAAAATGCTTCACTTTAGGCCAAAGAATCGCTTGAATCGGACTTCAAATGAAGAATTGCGAGTTGGGGAAGATTTTCGGCATTTTTGGGCGTGGAATGGGTCGTGGATTTGGGATTTTGTGGTGTTTTTGTAAAGGAAGATGGTTTATATAGTGCCCGTAATTTTTTTGGAAAATCACGGTCACTCGGGGGTTTCCACGGCCGTAGAAATGTACGGACCCGTGGTTTTGCTTGATTTTTCTCAGATTTTGGGAAATTACGGTCACTGTAGCCTCCACGGCCGTGGTTTAGGGCGTGGAACTCTTTGTTGTGTGCCAAAATCCAAGTTTCGTCAATTCCTTCCAACTTTTTCTTCCTTTCCTTGTCCATTCCTTATTCCTACATCCAAAAACATGACATACCGGGAGGTATCGAGGGGAAAACAAAAGAAAAAAAACAACTAAACTAAGTTAAACTAAGAAACAAAAACACAACGAAAGTGCAATACCTTGGGTTGCCTCCCAAGAAGCGCTTGTTTTAGGTCTGTAGCTAGACCGTACCTGAGTTTATTCGAGTGTAGTTGGTGCGAATTCCTCAGCTTGGAGCTCCGGTGAATACTTCTTAAGTCGTTGACCGTTCACCCTGAAACTTCCGCTCTTTTCACCCCATATTTCAACTGCGCCATGGGGAAAAACATGTTTGATTAGATAAGGTCCAGTCCAACGAGATTTAAGCTTACCTAGAAAGAGTCGAAGTCTTGAATTGAAGAGGAGAACTTGATCTCCTTCTTTGAGGTCCTTTGGAATGATATGCTTATCATGCCAACGCTTCGCCCTTTCCTTGTAAATCTTGGCATTCTCATAAGCGTTCAAGCGGAGTTCTTCAAGCTCATTGAGGTCTAAGAGGCGCTTCTCGCCTGCTTTTGTCATGCTGAAGTTCAACCACTTTACAGCCCAATACGCCTTGTGTTCTAGCTCCACCGGTAAGTGACAAAACTTCCCATACACAAGGTTGTATGGTTTTGTTCCTATGGGAGTCTTGTACGCAGTCCTATATGCCCATAATGCACCGTCTAGCTTCAAAGACCAATCCTTCATTGTCTTCGAAACTGTTTTCTCTAAGATGCCCTTAATCTCTCTATTTGAAATCTCCCCTTGTCCACTCGTTTGTGGATGGTAGGGAGTGGCGATCTTATGAGTCACCCCATACTTAGCTAGTAGAGCCTCGAATTATCTGGCGGTGAAGTTTGAACCTCCGTCACTAATGATAGTCCTGGTGTCCCGAACCTCGGGAAGATAGTTCTATTAAAGAACTTGACAACAACCATGGAATCATTAGTTGGAGAGGCAATGGCTTCAACCCATCTCGAAACATAATCTATAGCTAGAAGTATGTATTATTTTCCGCAAGATGATGGGAAAGGTCCCATAAAATCGACTCCCCAAACGTCGAAGATCTCTACCTCATGAATGTTGTTGAGAGGCATTTCGTTTCTCCTAGATATGTTCCCTGTTCTTTGACAAGCATCGCAACAGGAAACAAAGGTTTTCACATCCTTAAATAAAGTAGGCCAAAAGAAACCGGATTGCAATACCTTAGCGCTAGTTTTATTGGAACTAGCGTGTCCTCCACAAGGTAGTGAATGAAAATGACGAATGACACTTTGCATTTCGTCTTCCGGCACACATCTCCTAATGATGCCATTGGGACCTCTCTTGAAGAGTAGAGGTTCATTCCAATAGTATTGCCGGACGTCCTTAAAGAACTTCTTCCTTTGTGCGTAGGATAGTCCGGTAGGTATTTCCTGACAAACCAAATAGTTAACAAAATCAGCAAACCATGGTTCATTACCTCTTGATATCTTGTCGATGCACTCCTCAATGATGTGTAAATGCTCGTCCCGAAAGGAGTCATCTATAGGTAGATCGTCGTCTTCTATGTGTGGTAGACGACTCAAATGATCCGCAGCAAAATTTTCCGAACCTTTCTTATCGCGGATCTCTAGATCGAATTCTTGTAGGAGAAGAATCCATCTAATTAGCCTCGGTTTCGCATCCTTCTTGGCAAGTAGATACTGGATCGTAGAATAGTCCGTGTATACAATCACCTTTGCACCTACAAGATAAGAACGAAACTTTTTAAAGGCATATACAATAGCTCAGAATTCCTTTTCAGTTGTGGCGTAGTTGAGCTGTGCTTTGTCTAGCGTCTTGCTAGCATAGTAGATAGCATGGGTTCTACCTTCCTTCTTTTGTCCTAGCACAGCTCCAACAGCTACGTCACTCGCATCACACATAACCTCGAACGGGAGATTCAAGTCCCGAGGTTGGATAATCGGGGCTGAGATTAGAGCTTCTCGGATCTTGTGGAAAGCATCTAGGCAATCCTGCGAAAATTCAAAAACTGCATCCTTCATCAAGAGATTAGTTAGCAGTTTTGAAATATTAGAAAAGTCTTTGATAAATCTCCTATAAAATCCAGCATGTCCTAGAAAACTTCGTATTCTCTTCACCGAAGTTGGGGGAGGAAGCTTTTCTATAGTCTCTATCTTCGTCTTATCAACTTCGATCCCTCTATTAGAGATCAAGTGTCCTAACACAATGCCTTCTCTAACCATGAATTGACACTTCTCCCAATTAAGAACTAGGTTAGTGTCTTCACACCTTTGCAACACAAGAGAAAGGTTAGAAAGACAATTATCGAAAGAGGAACCATAAACAGAAAAGTCGTCCATAAAAACCTCCATGATTTCCTCAACGTACTCCGAGAAGATGGCCATCATGCACCTTTGAAAGGTGGTTGGGGCATTGCAAAGCCCGAATGGCATCCTTCTATATGCAAACGTACCCCATGGGCACGTGAATGTGGTCTTCTCTTGATCGTCCGGATGGATCGGAATCTGGAAGAAACCACTATAACCGTCAAGATAACAGAAATAGGAGTGTTGTGCTAACCTCTCAAGCAATTGGTCTATAAATGGTAGGGGAAGTGATCCTTCCTCGTCGCATTGTTTAGCTTGCGGTAGTCAATGCACCCATTTGCTATCGAAGATAGGATAAATGAGCTCATTGTTCTTGTTAGTGATAACCGTCATTCCTCCTTTCTTCGGAACTACTTGAATGGGGCTCACCCATTTGCTATCAGAGATAGGATAAATGATATCTGCGTCAAGTAACTTAAGAACCTCCTTCTTGACAACCTCCTTCATGATCGGATTTAACCATCGTTGAGGTTGTTGCGAAGGCTTAACATCTTCCTCCATTAGGATCTTATGCATGCATAATGATGGTTTAATTCCTATAAGATCCTCTATGGTGTATCCTAAAGCCTTTTTTATGCTTCCTTAGAATAGTCATTAGTTTATCATGCTCATCTTCACTTAAATTGGAACTAACAATTACCGGAAAAGTAGAATTAGTCCAAGAAATGCATACCGAAGATGTGTGGGAAGTGGCTTTAATTCCATTGCTGTTGGTGCCTTTGATGACTCTTGAGGAGTGTCCAATGCTTCCTTAGAAGTTTCTAAGGGAGTAGGAGTGGTTGAAGAAGACTCAAGAGCATTTGTGGAAAGAACGTAATTATTCTCATAAATTCCTTGAATTACGGCACCACTGTTACTTCCACGGCCGTGGTTTAGGGCGTGGAAGCCAATTACGGCATCACTGGTGGTTCCACGGCCGTGGTTTTGGCCGTGTAACTTACTGGAGCTCTCAAAATAACTGTTTACGGTCATCATGGGTAAAACCACGGCCGTGGAATAGCACGACTGGCCGTGATTCCTCACGTTTTCTGACCCATCGTAGAGTTTTTTAAACTTTTCTTCTTGCACTTCCTTTAGCTCCTCCAAGACTTCAATCTCCTCATTGCAATCCTCTTCCTCTCCTTTTTCCATGATGCTCATGGTTATAACCTTTTGCAACGGGTCCTTGAATAGAATCGAGCTCACTTCCTCCCTAGACGCTTCTTCGTCATGGATATTGAACATATCCTCTCCAAGAGCTGGCTCTTTTACCAATGTTGAAAGAACAAACTCAACCTTCTCTTCTCCTATGTCGAAGGCAAGTCTAGCATTCTTGCAATCCACCATACATCCGGATGTTGCAAGAAACGGTCTTCCGAGTATGATCGGGACCGGGCAATCTGTAGGAATGTCAAGCACAACGAAATCTATTGGAATGTAAAACTTACCGAGCTTGACCGGGACGTCTTTAATAATACCGACGGGACGAGTTATGGATCGATCCGCCATGTATAACATCATCTTTACCGGTTTAGGTTCACCTAATCCTACCTTCCTACATAAAGCAAGTGGGATAATGCTAACTCTTGCTCCCAAGTCACATAAAGCGTCATAAGTGATTTCTCCTACTCCAATTGGAATGCAAAATGACCCCGGATCCTTCAGTTTTGGGGGCATTTATCCTTCATTGTTTTGATGAGCTCCGATGATTCCGAACTCATCTTGACTTCTCCAAAGTTTTCTAGCTTCCTCTTGTTAGAGAGGATCTCCTTTAAAAACTTCCCGTAAGCGGGCATACCTATAATCGCATCAATGAAGGGTATATTAATGTGCAGTTTACTCATGAGTTCAATGAACTTACCGAACTGCTTGTCTAGACGCGCTCTCGCTCTAGATTGCGGGAATGGTAGGGGAGGTTTATAAGCTGGAGGAGGAATGTAGATGTCTTCCTTCTCCTTCCCCTTTTCCTTTTCCTTTTCAGCTGAAACTTCAACAAACTTAGGCTGCGGATCGGTGGTCGTCACTCCGCTCCTAGTAGTGATATCCATCACCCTTCCTTTCGGGTTATCCTCCGTCTTTCCGGGAAGCTTTCCTTGATCTATAGGAACTTCCTCGGCCTTGTTGAACATTTGGTTTTCTAAAGCCTTTTGAGCTTTATCAACCTTAGTAACGTAGTTCTCTAGTCCTTGAAGCTTTCCCAAGATTGTTTCAAACATGAGATCGGGTTTCTTCTTTCCCGAATTGCTTGTGCCATTTGATGATTGTCCCTGGCTTTTCAAAGGAGTAGAAGAAGAAGATGGTGGTGTTAGTGAATTTCCTGAATTGGAATAATGATTACCGGAATTTTGTTGTTGGTTGGAACGCCAATTATTGTTTGAATTCCGATTGTTGTTCCAATTATTGTTCCGGTTGTTGTTGTTCCAATTGTTCCGGTTGTTCCTGTTGGTATTCTCATTCCTTTGATAGTTGTTGTTTCTTAAGTATCCAACATCTTGCTCCTTTGGCTTTTGAAGGCCAACTCTAATGACTTCCTTCAACTCCTTGATTTCGGTATTGAGGGAAAAGATTTGAGTTTGCACAACTTGTGTCAACTTAGTTCCCGGATCTCCTTTATTTTGATAGCCGGGATCCACCTTCCGGTGAGACTACTTATCAATCACTTGGGCTTTCTTCTCAATGAAGTCCCAAGCATCATCTTCCCTCATGTCCATGAATGTACCACATGAAAAGGATTGGAGCTTGAATTGTATTTCCACATCCAGCCCCTTGTAGTATATCTCCAATAATTCTAGCTTTGAAATGCCATAGTGTGGGCAATCCAACAATAAATCCTGAAATCTTTCCCAAGACTGAAACAAACTTTCGTTAGGCTTCATAATGAATGCATTAATCTTACCTCTTAACTCCGCAGTCTTGGATGGCGGCAAAAACTTGGTTAAGAACTCCGTAGATAGATCCTCCCATGTGTTAAGTCTTCCATTTGGAAGAGCTTGATACCAAGATAAGGCTTTGTCCTTCAAAGAGAAGAAGAATGGCTTGATCTTGTAGTTGTTGGTGGTGGTCTTCTTCGGCTTCATTGTCTCCATTAGAATCTCAAAATTCTGTAAATATTGATGTGGAGATTCAGCACTCGTTCCACCAAATTAAATTTGGCGAACCATGGTGATCACTTGTGGACTAAAGCTGAATTCCTGGATATCCTCAGCTTCAAAATTCACACCTAGGCGGCGTGGTTGCTGAATCGGATCCATCCTTTGTCCAAGAGTTCGTGGCTCCTCATCGACACGAGCAGCTCTCGCACCCCCAGCTGGGATACGAGGAATTATGAGTGGTTTTGGATCATTCTGGACTGGATTGATTAATGGATCGATTTCCTCTAGCGGTGGCATATCATCATCATCCTCATCGTCGGATGATTCAGCTCTAATGGATCTAGTTGGTTAGCTTTCTTCTTCTTCTTGGAGTTATTCATTTCCAACTTCATGTCCAGCATCATAGCTTTGAGCTCATCAATTTGGAATTGATGATACTCCGCTTCTTCCATACGAACCTTTTCACTCAACCTAAATTGAGCTTGAGGTTTCTCCAATTCCGCTTGGAGATTTCTTTCTTTGTTTTCGACCATTTTTCTTTCTTTAGCCATTTTCCTTAGAGTCTTTTCAAGTTCCGGATCAAAAGGTACGAGGTCTTTGATGGATCTAGACCTGCACATATACCTAAAAGAACCTGCGAAGAACACTCAAAAGAGATATCAAATAACAAGAGCAAAGCTTCCAAGGTCGACAACCGAGAACCGAAGTTTGGTCTTGACCAAATCCCCGGCAACGGCGCCAAATACTTGTTCGCCCGAAAACGTGCGTGCAAATAAGCTTTAATTTATAAAACTAGAATAAAAGCAAGCGAATCACAGTGTACGGATCGGCGTAGATTATCAAGTATTCCAGAGTATCGAACTCAGGGATTTGGTGAGTCAAATTTCAGTCTCAAGTAATCAAGCAAGTAAAAATGTAAAGCTTTGCAAATATTGGGGAAAACAACAACCCTAAAGATCCAGGTGTCTAATTGTGGCAATCGATTCAAGATATACTATAGATATAAAGACAGAGTTGAGATTGCAAAGGTATAACTAATGTAAGGTTGAGTACGGTGAAGTTTCAAAACCCTATATGTATAACCAAAGGACTCTCTCTATAAAGGTTGTTGAGGCTGCAGTATAGAAAGGATTTAAGGACAAGAACTATTCTCAAATACCCATGCTCAAACCCAAGGAATCAAAGATAAACTAAAACGGTTAAGGTTGTGACACTCGAAACTGAAATAGAGGATGTTGAGTCTCACTACTACCTAGGAAAGGCAAGCCAAAGCTAGGTTAAAGCAAATCTTTAACTTTGGATTAAAGCAAAAGCAAAGGTCGTAGATCAGGGAAAATCACGGGTAGTTCTTGAGGTTCCACGGCCGTGGAACTCAAGAACAAGCCGTGATTTAGGTTCGTCGACGAGTTTCTCACACTCTCAGGGTCCAATCTGTATACGATCGATCTATCATCATCTAAGCCACAACTATCAACCCTTCACCTTCGAATTGCTAAAGGGTTTTAGCCAACAATCATTGTCATTGATTCAATATTCAATTTAGAAAGAAAGAAATATGAAAACCCTCGAAAACTCAATAAAGACTTAAAATCAATGTCAAATCCAAATAACAAAGCAATATGTTCAAATGGATTCAGAATATGTAATAAGAATCCTCACTATAGTCTCATGTAAAACAACGGAAAACGGTTGTCAATCGTTTCCGGAATCAAAACCTAAGAAATCACCAAACATCCGCTGTAAGTAAGCTGCGATCTTCAACTCTCGCCGTCGGCTTCAAAACTCTAAGTGGCGTCCAAAAAACCCTAAGCAAGGATAGGCACGGGATAAGCGCGGATAAGCGAAGGTCCTGAAAACTCTCTTCTCAAGCCTTTTTATAAGGCGAGGTAGGGTTACGAAAAAACCCATTTACTTTGAAGATGTGGCAAATATGACACGTCATAAGATTTGCCAAGATCACGGTCATGTAGAACTTTCCACGGCCGTAATTTAGAGCGTGGAACCAGATCACGGTGCCATATAATTTCCACGGACGTGGTTTAGACCGTGTAACTCTCTGGACTGTTTCAAAATTTCTTCCACGTTCATGATGTCAAGTCCACGGCCGTGGTTTAGAGAGTGGGCTTCCAATTTCCTTCTCCACGGCCGTAATTCAGGGCGTGGACTTGCATAGACTCTTTCTTTGCCTTTGTTTCGTGCAATCCTTCATCCATGCTCCTTCCTTAGCCTCTCCAATGCATCTCCTTGTCCTCGAACATGATCAAATACTCCTTCTCTTCCATCATTTGCTCCGATTCAAGCTCTTATTCACCTATAAATAAAACAAAGCTAGTGTAGATATTTGTATCGACAAAATAGGTAAACAAGCTCATAATTGCTTCAAAACTATATCCATGTACACAATAATGAGGGAAAAACAACTAAAACAAGTGCCTAAAATATTGTCATATTTTATGCTAACATTTACCATTCTTGCTTCATCTCTCTCTCTCCTGCGTACCTTACTTCTCCTCTCTTCTCCCTTGGATCATCCTTCTTGATCTTCTCTTGAGTTTTGTCGAGTTGGTGAGAGTTTGTGGATAGCTTTGCTTAGATTTGATGTTGGATGATGTTGCTGAGCCGTGTTGAGCCAGCTTGAGGTGTGTTGATGTTGAGCTGATCTCCTGGAGAGCTTGGTTGGTAAGCTTCCATGGCTTTTCTTCTTCCTTTCTTCTTTTCTTCTTCTTTCCCTCTCTTTCCTTAACCTAGCTTAGTTTCCTTAGGCTTGGATCATATTCCAGCCATGTTTGGCTTGTGTTGATGTATATATATGTATGTTCTATATGTATGTTGTTGTTGGAGTGAAGAAGTTGTAAAGAATCGAAGGAAGAAGTGAAGAAAGGGCTAAGGTGGTGTCTTCTAGTTGTCCATCGCTCCTGCGCCACCTTGCAGCCGCCCCTGCGCCGGCCAGGATCCGTCCCTGTGCCACCTGTGAGCCGCCCCTGCGCCCACCTGCATAAGCAAGGTTCTTCTCTTGGTTCTGCAGGTGTGTGTGTTCTTCTAGGCTTTCCTTAGGATGCCTTTGTTCCCTCCTTTCCTAGTGTGAGTGTATAGGATCATGCTAGAGGTGTGAGGATGTGTTTGTTTGAGGCTATGATCGGTTTATGCCTTGTATGGCTTTAAAGGACTTAGGTTGATGTTGGTTAAGGTTTTGAGGTTGAGTATGATCCTATGGTTCCCTTTGGGTCTAGGTGTGACCCTTATGTTGATAGGAGATTGATATATCTCTTTATGCCCTGTTTATAGGTTGTGTTATCCCTCCAATGTAGAGGTGATCGTGGTTGAGTTTGATCGAGGTTGAGGTAAGTCCGTAAGATTTACTTAGTTGTCATCCTGATATTCGGTGTTTGCATGAGTGGTGTGTGATTTATATGTTTGTTATGATAGCATGAGATGTCGTTTATACCGACCTATGTTTTATTGATTGCCCCGTATGCGTGGATGTGATAATCTTTCTCTTTCATCCCGCCGTGGAGTCTGGGAGATTCTCTGATGTTAGGCCAGACTGACTTTACAGGAAGGGCACAATTCACTCCCATAGGGTACACGGATTGTGTGACCGATACTTGTGCAGTTGGCTAGCAGGATCAGAGGTGAGGATGTATCGGTCCTCGTGTCACATAGTTTCATATATATTTATATATACGATTTGAGTGAATGACCATTATATTGAAATGATAAATGGGTAAATATGTGGAAGCATGCTGATGTGTTTATCTTTCCTTGATTGTGATTGTGCTTATGCATTACTCTATATATGTGTATGGATAGCTAATGGTTTATTACCATGTTGTAGATGCCCAACAGGATAGGCATGTTGCCGAGTGATCTAGCAGAGTGGCAGGCCGAGGACGTCTCGTACATAGGTTGTTGTGGGCTTTTGGGTTTGTTATATTTTTCTCCTGCGTGAGGATGATCTTTTGTTACCTCCTGTGTGAGGGCGTTGGTTTATATTGTCTTACCTTTTGGATGTACAATTTATACAGTTTTATGTATTTGTTTTTATATTTGTCAGTTACATGTTGTAAGGTCCAGTGAACTTGTTTTCAGACTAGGGCCAGAATCCATTGTTAGATCCATGTCCAATGTGACACTCCAAGTCCCGCAGATTTGAGGTATTACAGACTGTTCAACACGAAAATCCTAGAGACAAAGTGAACACTTGATCTCAGCTTTGAGTCTCAATGGAAACGTCCCTGAGTTGGGATGCAGTGGGTAAACAGAAGCCATAGGGATATAAAAGACTCTTCTCATCTCTAGCATTGATCGAAGGCTACAAGGAGGCTTACTCACAGTGGTCGTCCCTATGCACAGAAGGAAGGCATAAGGCTGATCCATGGCTGTCGATGTGTGAGGCAGGTTGTTGCCCAACGGATTGAAAAGGAGGCTAGAGTACCTTACCTGACACTTGGTAGATGCAGGAGGAAGGATACGGTTGAGTTGTGGGAGTGCGAGAAGGCTTTGCGAATTAGGGACTCAATGCCGCTACTTGCTCCTCGACGGACAGGAACCCAGATGCGGAGTAGGCTCAACTCGACTGCAAGATGTAACTCAAGTTGCTTGGTCGACTCAGGAGTATAGGTGTGATCTCTTTCTGGATGCCATCCGTTCTTGTCCATTTGTAGGCGAAGGGAGGGAGGTATGTACAGGCCCGTCCAACAAGGGGTGCCATTCGGCCCAACAGCACAGGGCCCCCAGTTTTTTTGGGGCCCCATAATAATAGTGTTTAATTAATATATCAAACAAAAGAGTGCTTGCCACATTGGTTAAACCTCAACATTAGGTGTAAATGGTCTTGGGTTCAAATCCCAATTCTACTATTTTTTATTTTATTGTTTATATAATCTTTTTTTATCTCCTCTTTTGCTTATTTTTTGGGGCCCATTATAATTATGTTTATATAATTTTTTTTATCTCCTCTTTTGCTTATTTTTATTTTTTTATCTCTTAAACAAAAGAGTGCTTGCCACATTGCTTATGTTTATCTTTTTAAGGTGTGTAATTTTTTTTATATCTTCTTTTGCTTATTTTTATTTTTTTAACTCCTCAATATTAGGTGTAAACGGTCTCATTTTACTTTTTATTGTCATTTTTTCATGCATTTTGTAATTAAAAAATAATTTTATTTTTTTCCCATTTTTTTCTTGATAAAATATTTTTTTTTAAATTGATAAAAAAAAAAATATTGACACAGGGCCTCCGAAACTCATTGGACGGCCCTGGGTATGTATTGCGGTTCATGCGCGTGAGAGATCCTTGCTCACTAGCACCGATTCTAGGGCTACTCCGGTTGATTGGTTGCTGAGCGTGACTGTCTTCCAACATAAGGAGGGTGCACCTTGGGAGGCTGCTGTTACTTGGCTCAGTGTCGACAGAAGGGATGGAGATGGTGGCTAGGTTGATCGGCTGTGGTGTTGAGGACGAAGGAACCAGGTTGTTGGATGCATGAAGAGAAGGGAGAGGATGCGTATGGGAGGATGGAGAAGGGAGAGGCTGTGTATGGCTGTGTGGAAAGTAAAGAAGGAAACTGGCGGATTTTGTGCATCATGAAAAATGGGGTAATATACCCTTAATTGTGGTTAAAGGGAGCAGGATACGGTTGACTTAAAGAGGGCAAGAATATCAGCCCAGATTATATAAGGAGCTAAAGGTTGCAAGGTGTTCTTATCACATGGAATACAAAAAAAAATATAGGGATAAAAGAAGGGACCAATAATCTAAGTGATCGTATAGGTAATCTCCTATATAAAGGAAGTGTAAGAAGAGGAGTTGTTTGGTTATTTTGGGTAAGCATAATTATAACTAAAATGTGACATTCCTTCACATAAAATGATGGATGTAATCCTGAATTTATGTACACAAGGATACCTACATGAAATGAAATGTGAGGTATACTTGGCTCAGGAACTTAGTTATCACTTTAGATCCTACGAGAGTTAATTGTGTAGGATGTTGGTTCGTAATCCATCGAAAATAAAACTTCCGCGTATTACATTGATCATGTTGTGTTTGGTAAAATATGAGAGTATAAGTCACAGATTTTAATGTAGCATGATATATGTATGCTTTGTCAAGGCATTTGACTTGCTTCAACTAATGAGTAGCACATGATGTTTGCTATTTACTCATTAATTTACAAGCTTCTCTACAATTCATGACTATATTGAATTATGCAAGCATCGCATGGTTTTTGCTATTTGCTTACAAAATTCGACATAACCATATATAGTCAGACATTCAGATGACAAATGTGCGTAGCCATCCTCACGACATTAGTTAACATCATTCAAGCATCATAAACATCATACATTGCACAACCACCTTCGAATTACTTATAGATTTTATCTAAGATGATTAATTCATCAAAACACTCATTCATGCTTGAAAATATACAATGTGTTATAGAAACAATCTAGATTATGACTAATCTAGCATCCGACATTCAAAATAAGATCAATCATGGATGAACATTCAAACAAATTCGAGATCTCCTATATGATACTAATCATGCATTTGATTATCCGTATTTTTGTAAACATAACATAGATCACGACAATCCTAGCATGATTTGGAGTTTTCACCCCAAATTCTAGCAAGGTGACTACTCACTCATGACCGAAAATTTAATAACGCCAACCAGATGAAATGGATACCATTGTGACAAACTAGATAGAATATAAGAAGCATAGGAAGAGGAATGGGCTAAAAAGGACTTATCAATCAAAAGTTATGGTTAAAACAAGATTAAAAATGGCTCTAGAGAAAAGATTTGTGAAAAACATCAAGAACAATTCAACCTTCCTTCAAATCGGCCAGCCTTCTTACAAGAGTGATTTGTTTCTAACCTAAAGTGAATCAGTTGTAGAATGGTAAATTGGTGCCTATTACAATCAGTCAAGCCCTTTATTTATAGCTAAAACTGTAGTCCCCCAATCTAGAATCATCTAAACAAACTCACAAACAAGTGTGAGTTAGTTGCAAAAGTGGTCCACACCGGATAGCTAAAATTGAGTTTTGCGTTGTCTTAGATCGAGTTGAAGGAGCTCCTCGTTCGAATCTTTCCACCGCCTTAGAAAATTACACGTAGCTCGAGTTTTTGTACTTCTTTGCTCAAGTTTCCTGAGTGAACTCGACCTAGGTTGACTTTTGCAACTTGAGTTATTCTTAGTAGGGATTTCCATGTATTCTTATCTCGAGTTTTTGTAAATCGAGGATCCTCTTCTTGGGATTCTTGCTTTTTGTAAATAACATAAAAGTTTCAAGTTATCATTAGCTAAATTTTGTTTTCTAACTACAACTAGAAAGAAATCAAGTAGAAGTAGATAATTGAGGTCGTCAAAAACCATCACAATCAACAATTGAAGATTCAATTGGAGAGTACTTACCATGGACCTACTAAGGGCGTTAAATGCAGATGGTCGATCGAGAGTCGTTGTTCCCTTCCACAAGCACATATAAACAAAACAAGAATAATAAACCCTAAACGAGTGAAATAATAAACCCCAGGCTGACTTTACTAAATTTAATAGGAATTTTCATAAGAAAAAAGTTAATAAGAATTTTGAAAAGAAAAAAATTGCTTCAGAACCCATGTTATAAATTTAAACATTATAAGAGTATATTTCCGAAAGTAGTTAAGGTACAAGGATAAATATAGCATCTCGAAATATTCCAATGATCAATGTCCAATTTATTCTAAACATTTTAAGATTTGGACTTACTAACTTTTTAAAATCTTAATTAAACTCAACAATGGAACTTATCTTTAGGGTAATAAGAGATGCTGATACAGGGATTAGTCACGTGGTTACGTCCCGATCTTTTGACACCAAAGACTCTGAAGAACCGTAAGGTGAATATAAAGGTTATAAATACTCTAAAAGGGGGTTGAATAGAGTATGAGAACTTTTCGCAAAAACCTATCTCAAGGCTTTGAAACTGATTTCAAAGGCCTTGATGTCGATTTGATCTCTTTGTGACACAACTGGATTTCAAGGGCCTTGACTTTGTAAACCTGCACAGCAAAGTTAGTCACAATAAAGCAGGATATGGTGCGGAATTGAAAAGATCGACACAGTGATATGTTTACGAAGTTCGGTTCAACAGCCTACTCTCCATCCTAGGGTTTACCCGTAGGATCTAACTATATATTATCAACTTCAAAGAGTTCCAGATACAACCTAGAAGAAATCCCCTTCTTCTCTCACAGTAGAAAATGCTACGATCTAGATCCAACTCTTAACCTAGCTATAATAGCCTAGTTACTTCGTAGAGTAACACAAACTCTAGTATAACACTCTTTAGATATGCCAATGGAGCCCTCGATTTTTTCTCTCTCTAAGGAATAAAGCTT
Source organism: Fagopyrum homotropicum (assembly GCA_033239125.1). Taxonomy (NCBI): domain Eukaryota; kingdom Viridiplantae; phylum Streptophyta; class Magnoliopsida; order Caryophyllales; family Polygonaceae; genus Fagopyrum; species Fagopyrum homotropicum. The sequence goes on along the minus strand of BSWB01000005.1, from coordinate 89,182,239 downwards.
TTGTAAAGAAAGAGAAAGAAAAACTTCTTGGATCGAATGAAGATGCTTTGGATTGCTTGAAGACTTTCGATATTTTCGTGTAAGCTTGTTGTACTTCTTCTTCAATCGACATCTTCATTTATAATCTTCGATGGAGAAGTCTTCTAGCCGTTGGGAAGATGACCGTTGTGAATGTTTCTTCTTCTCCATGGAAAACGCTTATTGGTTGAGATGAGATAGCCGTTGTAGATTTGCCTTATCTTCTTCATCTCCTTAAAGCACACTGATTCTTCTTCTTCTTCATAATATTCTCATGCTGCTAAAGATCTTTATCGTTCAAGCATTGAGATCTTCAGGTTTGTTGAGATTCTTTGGGAGAAGATCTTTCAAGATCTTATGAAGTCCGTTGAGAAGAAATCTATCGTCTTGTTGAGGATCTTTGCGAGATCCATTTTGTTGGACCGGATCTCCTTGGTTGAGATCTTCTAGTTGCCCGAATATTCTCTTGATAGCCAAATCTCTTTGGAAATTCTTCTCTGGATCCTTGGTTGATTTTGTTGAGGTTGGATTTCAAAATCCTTCCTAGCCGTTTTGATCCCTTGAACTGAATGTCAAGGCCTCTATGTTGAACCTTTGAAATGCCTTTCAATCTCTTCGCTTGTCCCTTGTATCCGATTTCAAGGCCTCCATCGATCCCTTGAAATGCTTTCCAAAGCTTGCATACATTTGACAAACACAAACACATGCCAAGCAATCTAGAAATAAAATCGATATTTTGTTAGTCTAATAACCGCTCATTTGTGTTAAGTCTTCCATCATCACATATTCAACAATATAATCTAGGTGGAGTTTTCAATCTCCCCCTTGATGGAAGACAACACAAATACCGTACCTGCATTTTAGAATTAGCGATGCATATGCGATAATATCAAACAAAACTTAAATGTAGAAAGAAGAAGTATCGGATCAGAAATATCGAAATTTCGGATCACAATTTCTCCCCCTTTGTCTTTAAACAAGGGAGAAAAGCAGTTAAAGCACGGAAGTTTTGAAGCAATTACAAACCTATAAAAAGAGTATTTCCAAAAACAACAAAAATAAAAAACTGAGTCCCTCAAACATACATCAAGGGTGGGATGCTTCACTCTTGGTACCATTTTGGGTTAAGACGTCCTTTCCCATGAAGTTCATCCATACACTTTTTCCTCTAGCGATCACGAGCATTTTTTAGGTCAAAGTTCTTTAAGGACTCGTCCGTTTGCCGTTGATCTATAGCATCCTTGTATTTCTTCACAACACCATACTCCTCAATTTGCAATATGTCTGGATCCTCAGAAGTGGTTTGGCAAATAGGATAATCTTTCACAATCTTGTAGCATTGGTGCATAACCTTTTCGGCATGTTGTGTAGTTGTTTTACCATCCTCCTCAGTTAATGGCTTGATACTGCTGGCAGATGTTAGAGATAAAGCATTTACATGAAACACTGATTAATATTCTAGTTCAAGATACCTAGAAGATTTTGTGACTCATCCAATCGATCATTTATCTCGGATCTGAATTTTAATAACTCATGTCTCATTGAATCCAGACCAATCCTCACTGCTTCAAATCTCTAGACTGTTGAAAACGTCCAAGCTGGTTGGTCTTTCAGAATCCGTTCCCCTGTCTATGTTTTCTTAATGCCAATGTTGTCAAATAAGTATTCATTCAGTTCTTCACTAATATAGCATTTTTCTTCATCAGCAAAGTCAATAGAGAAGTAACAAAAAAAAAGCTTTGGAAGCATGTTGGCATAGGAAAGAGGGGTATCACTAGGGGAGTTTATCATGTGTAGCATGTGATTTAGGATGATACTCGGGAGATCCATATCAAGTCCATTCAGCACATGATACAGAATTGCAAATTAATTGATGAGTTAGCACATCCCGATTTTTAATTTGTGGGATGACACACCTGACAAGAATAGCACAAACGATTCTGGCCTCAAGATTTAGACAGGTCAAGGTGGGTTGTGGTGGAGAGTTAGGCAGAAGAAATTGTTCCTTTGCCAGATTAACAGTTCTGGTATGGAGGGGGTGGTCGAAAGAGTTAAAGGTAGGAAGCCCTAGAATCTGAACAATAACCATAGAAGAGAGGGCAATTTTCTTACCTTTGACAATCGATTCAAGTATGAGTTTGCCTCTTTCTCTTCGAGCGGTAAGATTGACGAAGAAGAGTTTTGTCAGTCTTGGGTAAGCTGTTTCCCCCGAATTTAGAATCTGTCAAATGGAACTCGCTCGTAGCATGGTAAAGCAAGGAAGGCCAAACGACAAAAAGAGTTGTCGATCCACCATCTCACACATGAAAAGCTCTTTGTCTTGATATCCGTTGAGCCATTTGCCAACGGCACTATGGCTATTGAACCAGGTAGATGGGAAGCCTGTCTTTGTGCAGATATCAGCATCGTCCATGGGGGATGAAGAGTCAGTGTCAGAATCAGAGGAGAGGTGAACAACCCTTTGACGTTTGGGGGTAGATGATGACGCCTCGTCTGTAGAAGATCTCTTTGAAACCATGGAGGATATTTGAGAGAAGTTGAAACAGTTTTTGGAAAAAGAAAGAGTAAGTAGAGAGTGTGCAAAGGGAGTTGAAACGGAAGCTATTAAAGAGGGAGAGAGGTGGTATTTAAGGGAAGAAGTCACATCATCTTCGGTTCAATAAAATCTTGAAAAAATCAAAATCTTGGGTGAACCGATTTTGATTAGAATACTTTCCATAAATTTTGTAACCACTTTTCAATCATACTTTGAATCTGAAAATAAGGACTTTTGAAATTATTTTAAAAATCCTTCTTTAAAATAATTTAGAGATCAAAATATCTAAAATATATTAACCCCTAAATGGATCCGTGATTTTTAATTTTACCCTTGAATTCCGTTTCAAGGCCCTTGAATTGCATTTCAAGGCCCTTGAAATTGAAGAATGCGCTGCATTCGAAGGAGAAAATAAAACGATTTACTCCTCATACGTTAATGCTTTCTTGTTCAACATACCAAGCTCTAATCTAATAAAATTGAATTGATCTTCAGGTAGAGGCTTAGTATATATATCTGCAAGCCGCAAGTCAGTTGATATAAAAGATATCGAAACATCTCATTTCTCTACATGATCACGTATGAAGTGATGCCTTACATCAATATGCATTGTCCTTGAATGTTGCACAGGATTTTTAGTAATCGAAATAGCACTAGTATTGTCACATTTAATTGGGATACCTTTTAAATCAAAGTCAAGATCACGGAGTTGTTGAGTTATCCATAGAATTTGTGCACAACAAGCTCCCACAACTATGTATTCTGCTTCAGCTGTGGATAGGGTGATAGAGTTTTGCTTCTTGGAGTGCCAACTAATTAGGGATGACCCTGAGAATTGGCAACATCCAGAAGTACTCTTTCTATCGACCTTATAACCTGTAAAATCAGCATCTGAATAGCCAACAAGGTGAAACGAGCTTTGACGTGGGTACCATAACCCTAAATCCTTAGTGTCATTGAGATACCGAAATATCCTTTTCACACCTATCAAGTGTGACTATTTGGGATCAGCTTGAAATCTTGCACACATGCACACATTAAACATAATGTCAAGTCGACTAACGGTTAGATATAACAAAGAACCGATCATACCTCGATACTTCTTTTGTACAACACTTTTAGCACCTTTGTCATGGTCAAGTGAAAGTGTAGAACTCATAGGAGTTTTTGCGACCTTGGATTGATCCATTTTATACTTCTAAAGCATGTATTGGTATACTTGCTTTGATTGAGAAATATTCCTTTCTTTGCTTGTGTAACTAGAAGTCCAAGAAAGAAATTTAACTCTCCCATTAAGCTCATTTCGAATTCCCTACACATAATATCTGCAAATTCCTTGCATAGAGAATCATTAGTAGCACCGAATAATATATCATCAATATAGATTTGTATAACTAATATATCGTTGCCTTTGGTTTTGATAAATTAAGTTTTGACAATCAAACCTCTTTTGAAATTGTTTTCAAGGAGATACTTGGACAATCTATCATACCAAGCTCAAGGAGCTTGCTTAAGAACATAAAGAGCTTTGTCCAATTTAAAAACATGATCCAAAAATTCATCATTTTCAAAACCAGGTGGTTGAGCAACGTAGACTTCTTCTTCTAAGAAGCCGTTTCGAAAAGAACATTCCACATCCATTTGAAATAACTTTATGCTCATGAAAGATGCAAAAGCAACTTGGCAACCGGAGCAAAAGTCTCCTCATAATCAATACCTTCTTCTTGGTTATAGCCTTGAGCTACAAGTCATGCTTTATTTCGAATAACTTTTCCATTTTTATCCAACTTGTTTCGAAAAACCCATTTTATGCCAATCACGGATTGGTGCTTTGGTCTAGACGTGAGAGTCCAAACTTTGTTTCTCTCAAACTCATTTAGTTCATTTTGCATGGAGATAATCCAGTCGGGTTCTTGAAGAGCTTGAACATAATTTTTAGGCTCAATAAGAGACACGAACACCGAGAATGCACATAGGTTGTTAACTCTGGATCGAGTTTGAACTCCTGCGTTTGGATCTGAGATCACATTTTCTGGTGGATGGAATGAGGAGTGTTGAAACTTTCTTCGTTTGTAAGATGGAAAAGATCCTGAAGATTGAGGCTCATATGCTTGACTTGATTCAGGTACCGCTGGAGTATTGCCCTTGGATCTTATATCAAGGCCTTGAAGTAGAGTTTTAAGGCCTTGAAACGGAGTTCTGACATCGCAGTTTTCTGTTTGAAGGTCTTGAAGATGCGTTTCAAGGTCTTGAGATTGTTCTCCGGTATCTTGAATCTTTTCTTGCATATTCTTTTCTTAAGCTTCAGGCTCTTCGTCTCCATCAAAATTGTGATCTTCATGTTGCTTTAGATTAAGATCTGCAAAACTTTCACTCAAAGTACCATCATTGCTTTCATCAAATATGACATGAATATTTTCCTCAATGATTTTGGTACGTTTGTAATAAATAAGATAAGCTTTGCTATTTCAAGCATATCCAATGAATATTGCTTCGTCACTACGTGCACAAAATTTTCCAAGGTTGTCTTTGTCAATGTCATGGACAAAGCACGTACATCAAAGGGTTTAAAATAGGAAATATTAGGTTTTCTTCCCTTAAAGAGTTCGTAAGGAGTCATTTTCAACGTATGGTGGATTAAACATCTTGAATAGATGTAGTTAGCAATATTAGCTGCTTCAGCCCAAAAGCTTTTTGGCAAACTATTTTCCAAAAGCATGGTCGTAGACATATCCTCTAGGGTGCGATTCTTACGTTCCACAAACCCCGTTTTGTTGAGGAGTTCTAGGAGCTGAAAAGTTGTGTGAAATACCATATTTTGCACAAAACAAATCAAACTTTATTTGATCAAATTCTCTACCATGACTTCTTATCGAAATGATAGGTAGGTTTTTCAAAATTTGCAACTCCTTTACACAATTTTGAAAACTCAAACAATGCTTCGGATTTTTCCCGTAAGAATGAAATCCATGTAAAATGAGAAAAATCATCCACAATGACAAGGATTAACTATTTACCTTTGGGAGATTTGACATGCATAAGACCACAAAGATCCATATGTAAAAGTTCAATGGGTCGAGAAGAACTTACAATCTTCTTTGGTTTGAATGAACCTCTTGTTTGTTTACCTTGTGTACAAGTCTTACATAGTTCATCTACCTTGAAGTTTAGGTTTGGCAAGCCACGTACCAAATCCTTTGAAAGTAACTTCTGCATTGTATGCATGCTTACATGACCGAGTCATCTATGCCAAAGCCTTGGATTGACAGTCAAGGCCTTGAGACACTTTAGCTTAGTTTCTGAAACTTGGTTAGTGTAACGACCAGTGTTTTTTGTTACGCTTTGATAAGGTTAGAGAAGTTTAGGAAACGAATAAAAATTTAGTGAGACTAGGACATACCAGTTTATTTGTGGAAGTTGTTTAATTAAGTATCTTGTTCTAAGTTTCGGGACGAAACTTATTTTAAGGGGGTACTGATGTAATATCCGGAATTTTTATTCCGTTTAATTCCGAATCAAATCGGACTTTGAGCCGTTGACGGTTTCCCATTCTATCTAGTATTTCTTTCTCCACAAATTTTATCATTTTATGTAGAATTTAATTCACATAAAATGATAGAGTTATATCAAACCCTAATTCTTATAATTATTTATCATTTTATGTAGAATATAATTCACATAAAATGATAGAATTATATCAAACCCTAATTCTTATAATTAATTCTTAACGACGAATTTAGACGAGATCATGACAAGGCTGAGACGAGATCACGACAAAGCTGTGACGAGATCACGACAAAGCTGTGACGAGATCACGACAAAGCTGAGATGAGGTCATGACAAAGCCCGACAAGCTGTTGACAAGGTTTTGATAAGGCTGGACAACCTCACCCCATTCTTTCTTACCTTGCTTCAGCCCAACCTTATGCCTATGATCTTCAGCCCACACAACCACAACCCACCTTCTCCTCCTTCCTTGCTTGTGACCCATTTCTGGACTGCTTGTACAGGCCCAGCCGCAGCCCATGACAACCCTGTTTACATGCCAGCCGTAACTCTCCCTTCCTGCAGGCCGTTCAGCATTCTCCTCCAGCCCAAGAGCACACACGTTCTGGACATCTCAAAGATCGTAACTCCCCGCCGATCACGCCTCCTCTTGCTCCCTTCTGATACCATCCATTCTCACCAGATCATGTCCTGCCCACGTTCAGCATTTGCCTCAGGCGCAAAACTCGCAAGAAGAAATCAGTAGGTCGCAGCAGCGGATCTACAGCCAAACGCCTCCCTCCTTTATGCACTCGGACACCAGAAACAGAAGTGCCGGACCACGCCTTGCCCTCCTTCACGTTGTGGTTGAAACACACCCAAGTCTACGCAGCTGCAGCGATCTTCTGCATCCCCTCGGTCACACCAGCAAGGGCTCGAGACTCCTTCGATACCTTCAACACGTCCAACCACACAACGAGCCAGGAGAGCACTCGCAGCATCGAGTGTGACTTCAACGGATCTTCAAACCGCAACTGCAGGCCTCTCGAGTCTCAGGTGATCCGTAGGGTTGGCTGTTGGGCACCTTCAGTACACCACAGGTGCATCCCGAGGCCAGAGCAGCCTTCCGTCTTCTTCCTCGTACTCATGAGTTAGGCGAGTCTCATTTGTCCCTGTAAACACCTCACCTCCCTTCTATGTGTTGCACTCTCTACTTATGTGTTGATGAGAGCCTCTATTGTATCCTAGACATTTCATAGCAGCCCAAGAATATGGCTCATGGAGCTACTGCGTTTTCTGAGTTTTCGGAAGTGACGAGCAGTCAACTTCAGGTCCAATTTTGGGTAAGCTAGACTCCTTCTTTTGGCTGGTTTTCGGATATGTCATAGACGGTATTGCATAGTAAATCATACTAAAATTCTAGAGGAATCCATGTTACGGTTTGAGATTTATGATGTTGCAAAGTTGACTTCTCATGCAGTTTTTATAAGTGCGTTGAGTGTTGGGAAAAACAGCATGTGATGTTGTTTTGTGAGATAGTTTTGAATAGGCTTTTGATCTCTATTGGACTTGAATTTTCGATATGATATATTTTACATATTATAATAGAACATATCAAAATTTGGATAAATCCAGCGAGTGGTTTAGGAGTTACGATTTTTCAAAGTAGACTTGTTGTACAGCTAGAAAACATACTCAGATTTTGGCTAAGTATAGGAAATTTCAAGTGTTGTAACCAACTTTGAAAATTTTTGTAGAAGTGATGGATGAACAGTTTTAAGAAATTCTTGCTCCTAGGAGTAGATGGGATATCATAGATGATCTAGAGAATTATTTCGGAATTTTTATAAGTTTATTCGAATTTCATATTTAAAGCCGAAGTTGGACCTTAACGATCTTTTGGAAAATAGGAAAAAAGGGTAAATTGCCAGTTTGTAACCAAACTCATCTTTAGGAGTTAGAATATGACTTTTTAGTCTCAAATAAGAGTTTAGGCATGAATTATGGAATTTTTAGAAGTTTCGGGACCAAGGGTAAAATAGTCATTTTACCATAAATTGGTATTGTATTAAATTCTGTTCTAATAGGATCTACTATCTTAGAAGTCTTAGACTTCTAATTACCTAGAAAGTGTGCTGACACACTTGCCTCCTTTGACAGGCAACCAAGTTATACAGTTACAGATTGAGTTGTGATTAAGAGAGTCGAGATCTGATTCAGGTAAGTCCACGGACTTATTTAGTTGGCTTCTTGTATGAGTGTAATGTGTATGAGTGGTGTTTGTTAATTATGATAAACAATGAAACCGGATTAGGCCGACTTTATTATTTAGGAAATTGATCCAAGTGTATGATAACGGGTCGTGACATCATCTGCCTAGCTCTTGCGAGAGTCTAGTAGGTTCCCTGCAACCAGCCTAGTCAAGTAGACGGTCAGATGCATTAGTACCATTCCGCGTTGGTAAACGGGGACAGGGGCGAGGTTTGGGAATCCCTTGTGTCACAAAATAAGTATCATTAGTAATAACCTATCACCTAATTAAAGATAATAAAAGGATTGAGTGTTGCATGTTGATTGTGTTTGTTCTGTGTTTGTGCTTTTACCTTTATACTTATGCATAGAATGTTAGCTAACGGTTTTATACCGCTTGTAGATGCCTTGCAGGTTAAGACAGTTGTAGAGAGATCCGGAGGGAATGGTCAGCCGGATCCACGTACTCATTTAGTTGAGGACGGGGATGTCTTATGTTCTTCATATGTGTCATTTTGGCACCTTTGCTTTGTAAGGCTGATACATATTCTTCATGTATATATTATTTAAAGTTTTCAATGTTTTAAATACTTTTGTACCTTATTGTAAGATCCTAGTGAAATTGTTGTCAAACTAAGGTCGGGACCCATTGTGAGGTCCTAACCAGTAACTCCCCGAGTTCTTAGAATTTGGGGTGTTACAGTTAGTACTCATAGAATAAAACATTATTACATCTAGGAGTTGTAAGCACAATATCACCCGATGTCTTGTCTCGAACTTCACATTTTTCTGAATCAAAAAACATATTGTTGCCTTTATCACATATTTGAGAAATGCTAAGCAAGTTATACTTCAAACCGTCAACAAGATATACATCATCAATGAAGTAAGATGAATTATAACAAATTTTACCGATGTCAATAATGTCACACTTTTCTTTATCACCAAGCATAATGGTTCTAGATGATTGCTTCTTTAGATCTCAGAACAGTGAGCTTTTTCCACTCATATGTCATGAGCAACCACTATCTAATATTCATTTATGCTCCTTTACCTTGGTGATATCCTGCAAAACAACAAACATCAACCTTTCCGGGTCGACCAAATGGCATATTTTGGTCCATATTCAGGCTCAATCATGTTTGATGGTCCAGTTCCTTTAGGAACCCAAATTTGCTTAACTTGTTTATGTAGACATAGAGGATAAGTGTTTCTAATGATGTAAGGATCATTTCTTCTATATAGACATGTGGATTTTACATAAACCTTTTTACAATAGTAGAAACATGTGGGGATATGAATACTTCCTTTAGCTTTGACAAAAGTGGTAGTCGTTTTTCTAGGAAAGCTAACATGATAGCCTATACCATTTTTGTTGAGAGAAGATTGTTGCTCACCCATCATCCTTTCGAGATTAGCTTTCGAACGAATGAATATAATAAGAGCATTCTAGTCTTGACACGTCACAGTTAGATCAACCTTTTATTCTCTAGATCGATATATTCTCGATGGAGAGAAGAGAGATTGCCCTTGAGAATTGCATTTTCTGATTTCAAGGCCTTGATATTGATATCAAGGTCTAACTTTTCAATGTTAAGATTTTCAATTTTCTTTTTTTTTTTTTTTTGAAAAGTGATTTTCAATTTTCAAAGACATATCACTTAATCGTTTCTCTTTTTTGAGAAGTTTTTCTCTCAAGGAACTTATCCTTACCCTATGTTCTTTATCACATATGATTATGTCTTTAAGGAATTGTGTAAGATCCGTTTCAGGTTGAGACATAATAGTACTTACCACGTTATCAACATAGTGATCTGGATCTTCTTCATGATCGGCCATAAGGCAAAGGTTTGCTTGTTCTTTTTCGTCTTCTGATTCATTTGTGGAATCTGAATCACTCCATGAAGCTACTATAGTTTTCTTCTTTCGATCATTCTTCCTAAAGTTGTTTCTCTTCTTTTGTGGACAATCCTTAACGAGATGATCTGTTTTACCACACTCAAAGCAAGTTAGAACTATAGTTTTCTTATTAGAGTTAGAAAACTTACCTCGAGGTCTTGATGTTCGCGGATATTCTTTTTTGTTTGCAAACAGCTTCTTCGTTTGAAAAATCTTCGCAAGACCCCTGAATATCAAGGCAAATGGATCTTCCTCGTCTTCATCATCACTTTCTTCCTCCTCTGATGGTATCTCATCCTTCTTAGATCTTAGTGTCAGGTTCTTTGTGTTAGATGAGAGCTCTCCGTCTTTTTCACCAAGAACCATCTTGTGAGTGATGAGTTTTCCAAGAAGGTCGTCAAGAGGGAGTGTTGTGAGATTTTGAGCTTCTTCAACTACAGTCACCTTTGGTCCCCACATAGCTTTAGGTAAGCTCCTTAGAACCTTCCTTACTTTTTCTTCATTTGTGAAGACTTTTCCAAGTGAGTCCAGGTTGTTCACGATCTCGGTGAATCTTATGAACATTTCTTTAACTGGTTCATTTGGGTTCATCTTGAATAGCTCATATTATCTGAGGAAGATGCTTATCTTTGTTTCCTTGACTTGACTTGTTCCTTCATATGTGACAACAAGTTTGTCCCATATTTCTTTTGCACTCTTGCATGATGATACGCGGTTAAATTCACTTGCATCCAATCCACAATAGAGCAAGTCCATGGCCTTGTAGTTCTTTGAAATGCTATCCAAGTCGGTTTGTGTGAAGTCGGCTTCCTTCTTTTCAACTTGGAATCCTTCAACTGTGGTGGTTGGGATTTTAGGGCCATTCTGAATAATGCTCCATAGTTCCATATCCTGATCAATGATAAACATTCGCATTAGTACTTTCCAATGGGTAAAGTTGTTTCCATAGAAGATTGGTGCTTGAAATGGAGATCTTCCTTGATCAAATCCTCCATCACCTACAAAGTTCATGATTAGTCTCACTGATGGTTAAATCAATATACGTGAGTCTAGATCTAATACCAATTGAAGAACCGTAAGGTGAATATAAAGGATATAAATACTCTAGAAGGGGGGTTGAATAGAGTATGAGAACTTTTCTCAAAAACCTATCTCAAGGCTTTGAAACTGATTTCAAAGGCCTTGATGTCGATTTGAGCTCTTTGTGATACAACTGAATTTCGAGGGCTTTGAAAGTGATTTCAAGGGCCTTGACTTTGTAAACCTGCAAAGCAAAGTTAGTCACAATAAAGCAGGATATGGTGCGGAATTGAAAAGATCGACAAGGTCATATGTTTACGAAGTTCGGCTCTAACAGCCTACTCTCCATCCTAGGGTTTACCCGTAGGATCTAACTATCTATTATTAGCTTCAAAGAGTCCTAGATACAACCTAGAAGAAATCCATTTCTTCTTTCACAATAGCCAATGCTAAGATCTAGCTTCAACTCTTAACTTAGCTATAACAGTCTAGTTACTTCGCAAAGTAACACACACTCGAGTATAACACTCTTTAGATATGTCAATGGTGCTCTCGAGTTTTTCTCTTTCTATTGAATAAAGCTTTTCTAAAGAAAGAGAAAGAAAAAATTCTTTGATCCAATGAAGATGCTTTGGATCGCTTTAAGACTTTGGATATTTCCGTGTAAGCTTATTGTACTTCTTTTTCAATCGACATCTTCATTTATAGTCTTCGATGGAGAAGTCTTCTAGAGGTTGGAAAGATGACCGTTGTGAATGTTTCTTCTTCTCCATGGAAAACGCTTATTGGTTAAGATGAGATAGCCGTTGTAGATTTGCCTTATCTTCTTCATCTCCTTAAATCACACTGATTCATCTTCTTCTTCATAATCTTCTCATGCTGTTGAAGATCTTTGTTGTTCAAGTATTGAGATCTTCAGGTTTTTTTAGAATCTTTGGCAGAAGATCTTTCAAGATCTTATAAAGTCCGTTGAGAAGAAATCTTGCGTCTTGTTGAGGATCTTTGCGAGATCCATTTTGTTGGACCGAATCTCCTTGGTCGAGATCTTCTAGTTGGCCGAATATTCTCTTGATGGCCAAATCTCTTTGGAAGTTCTTCTCTGGATCCTTGGTTGATTTTGTTGAGGTTGGATTTCAAAATCCTTCCTAGCCGTTTTGATCCCTTGAACTGAATGTCAAGGCCTCCGTGTTGAACCTTTAAAATGCCTTTCAATCTCTTCGCTTGTCCCTTGTATCTGATTTCAAGGCCTCCATCGATCCCTTGAAATACTTTCCAAAGCATGCATACATTTGACAAACACAAACACTTACCAAGCAATCTAGAAGTAAAATCGATATTTTGTTAGTCTAAAAACCACTCATTTTTGTTAAGTCTTCCATCGTCACATACTCAACAATATAATCTAGGTGGAGTTTTCAGACTCTTCTCAATCTTTATGAAAAGGATCGAGCAAACGAGGTCTGATCGTGTATAGGGGGGGTGACAGTTGGATTGGAAGAGGTTGAGGGATGGTTGATTATCCGATGATGGTGGTGGATCGGTAGATGGATAGATCAAGGTCGAAACCTACGAAACAACTTGGAGCACACTAGGGAAACTAAGACCCAAACACATAACCAAGAATGATTGTATAACCCTTCCGTTGCAATCTTACACAAGAGGGAAAGTGATTGTCCCTAGAGCACAAAAATTAGGTTTGTGAATGATTGAGAGCACTAACTTGGCAATTCAAGGTGACACAACACAAAACAGTCCAAGTTGTAAGGCCGAATGAGAATCCATTCGATGTCTCTGCCCCGGGAAGACACATGATGACATGAACTATATGCTATCATATTCATGCATATTGCGAGTATATCACCTCAGTTTACATACATTTGATGAGTATTATGTGCCTTTAAGTCTATATTCACATATATAGAGGTCTTGATTGATTTATAGGTAAAATTGTGGAGTTTTGATGCCTAAATGGATCAATATCAGACTTAATATCATAAAGGATCATGAAGGAGTCTTAAAGATAGGAAAATATATGAGAAGAAACCACAAAAGAAGATAGAAGACGGAACTTAGAGATAACACGCTCAGAAGACAAAAATCGGGTCAGAACATGATATAAATCAACCGATTTTCTTAGAGATAGACCGATTATTATCTTGGATCGTCCGATTCCATGTAGGATTACTCAAAAGATAAAGTGTTGTAACCTTGGATTTTCCCTATAAATAGAGGACGTCTCTCCACATCTTAGAGCATTTAATGATTAGTGAAATACACTCAGGAAGCATTGAAGAAACCCTAAGGGAAATGGATTTGAAGATTGGCATTAAAGATTGAAGCAAGATTGAAGTTCTTAAGGTTTTGTTAGTTTTTATTTCTTTTGTCATTGTAAACACAAGTTTGGAGTTTGTTTTTAGTTATTATTTGGTTTTTGAGATTGATAAACCTTTGTTAAGGATTTGTTTATTTTTATTTCAAGATTCAAAGTTTCTTTACTTTCTTGATTTAATCCTTTTCTTGATTTTGATAGTGTGTTATTGGTTATTACTCTTATGATTCTAGGGTGATTCGTTAAATATTGTGGTTAAGATGATGATAGAATGAACCTCACGTTGAGATTGGACCCTGAGAGTTGAGTTTTACCTTTGCAAAGAAGAAAAATCGAGCTGTTCTTGAGAGAAATCGGCAGATTTTCCATGAAGAACGTGCCGATTGTCCTTCTGTCGTACCTATCATGCTTTATCCTTAAACCAAAGTTAAAGATTGCTTAAACCCTAGCTTTGATGAATCTTCCTAACCTATCCGAGCGTGAGAAGAGACTTACCCGATGATTCCCTTTCTTGGTTGCCAATGATGATGAGTTCTAGGTAAGAGAGGATTCAAAACCTTCTATTAAGGTTGGGTGTGCCAAGCCTTCGACTTTGTGAGTTAACTTGATTCCCTTAGACTGAGTGTTTGGTTTGAGAGTATAATCCTTCCCTTAGGTCTCTATCTTATCGTGACTCAACATCCTTTATTTAGAGCCTTTGGGTTGAGATAAGTGTGTAGTGGAGACTTCACCGTACATTATCCCGTTTTAGAACATACTTCCTTGCAATCCCAGCTTTCTTCATATATCATTAGAAGTCTTGAATCGAAAACTACAATTGGATACTTTGATCTCTAGAATCTCTCTTTCCCAATATTTACACAAATTCTTGCTTTTGTCTTTTATTTCCATTACTTTCCTTGCTAGATTGCTTTTTATCAATTTGACTTCACCAAATTCGTGAGATTGACCCTGGAGTATTTGCAGTTGCTACAATTGATCCGTACACTGCGGGTTTACATATCGTTTTGGCTTATATTTTAGGTTATAAATTTAAAGCTTATTGTGTAAATATTGGGAAAGAGAGATTCTAGGGTCGATCTAAGGGATTTGGTGAAATCCATGAGATCAAATCGCCGGCACAAGCAAACTTGCCACCTAAGGAGCAAGAAGTGAACTACACGGGTCGAGGAATTATCAAGAAAACTATCAAGGACCCCGGAATAACAATTACAACAACAAGAACTACAATGGAAGGAATAATTATAGGGCTAACCATAATCATCCGGGATTCTCTTATTCAAATCCGGATGAAGCATTGAACCCTCCAGCTTCCTCTAGTCAAGCTCCACCACCAAGGACTCAAAATCCTCCACCGGGATTCAATCAACCTCCAAAGGACTGGGTGGAGATTATGTTGGAAAAATTATTAGGAGATATGAATGAGCTGAAGAATGACATGACTTCTATTTCTAAGGCTCAAAAGGCCTTGGAAAACTAGGTATTCAGCAAGGTCAGAGAAGTTCCTAGAGATCAATGACGGCTTCCGGGAAGAACCGAGAATAACCCAAAGGGGAAAGTGATGGCTATCACCACTAGAAGCGGAGTAAAAATTAATGAGTCACTGCCCAAGAGCGTTGATAAAGGGAAGCAAGTTATGGTTGATGAAAATCCGGAACCAAGTGAGAAGGAGAAGGAAAAAGAACCAGATTATGTACCTACACTAGCATACAAACCAAAACTTCCATTCCCACAATCTCGCGCTAGAGAGCGCCTAGAAAAATACTTTGGTTGCCAAAGATGATGAGTTCTAGGTAATAGAGGACTCAACACCCTTTATTAGTTTTGAGTGTGTCTTCCCCTTACCTTTATGAGTTATCCTGAGACTTACCCGGTGAAGGTTAATTCTATTCCCTTAGGTTGAGTGGTTGGTTTGAGATTATAGTTCATTTCCTTAGATCCTTGAGACTTACCCGGTGATAGGACCTTTGGTTTGGAATAGCGGATAGTAAGACCTCCCCCGTGATCTATCCCACCTTAGAAATACCTTTTCTTTGCAATCCCAGCTCTGTCCATACATCTTTAGAAGTCTTGAATTGAAAACCACATTTGGATGCCTTGATCTTTAGAGTTTGTGCTTTCCGAATATTTACATACAATCTTGTCTTTGATTAATTGCAAAATTGTCTAACTAGATTACTTTACTTCTTGGTTTCACCATAGTCTTTGTGTTCGACCCTAGAATACTTGCTTTTATTGTGATCGATCCGTACACTGCGGGTTCGCTATTTGGTTTTATTCTTGGTATAAATTTAAAGCTATTTTCCTTCATATACATACACGTTTTGGAGCGAACAGGGGATACTCATTAACCAATGATGACGAAACTCTAATGGTTCCACCAAATGTTGTGGCACCATCCAAAGACTGGATGAAGATTCCCATATGGGCGCTTTGTTTACCACGATCTATCAATGCACTCTTCTATTCTTGGATTGGAACACGATTTATAGGAGCCTCCCGTTGACTAAACAAAAGCCTCTCAAGGGTTCCACGTCCCTAGATCTATCAAATTCATTGCCCAAGACACGGTTTATCACCATTAATTTTACCTCTAAATTTTGTTGTCTTTGAAGGTGGAAAGAATTTTGTAAGGAATTTGGAGGTCAACTCCTCCCATGTGTTTACTCTTCCTTCCGGTAAAGATTGAAACCAATTAAGAGACTTGTCTTTCAAAGATAAAAAAATCCTCTCAATATATGATTGTTAGCTTCCAATCTAGGGGGCCTCAATGTTTCCATAAGTATCTCATAATTTTGTAAATGTAAGTATGGGGACTCCCCTTTGGATCCTCAAAAATGACTTTGGCGGATCATAGTAATAACTTGAGTGCGGAACTCATAATTATGATCAGCTGGATTTCCAAAATCTACTCCAATACGATATGTGTGTGTGTGTGTTGCATTGGGTCCATTCTTTGTCCAAGGGTTTGTGGTTCTCCCACAATTGGATCAACTCTAGCATTCCTCACCGGAGGTGAGGTATGGAAGCTGGTGGTTGAGGACGAGGTGCGATAAAAGGTGGATTTGGTGGTGGTATCTCAACGCGGATGTGTCCTCCTCTTTCAAGGAGGATGTTCCTCATATTGTCGTGCATCTCGTCCCCTCTTGCTTGAAGTGCATCCTCTCTCTCACGCGCTCTTTCTTCTATCTCATGTGCTCGTTAATTCGCAAGCCTTATTTGTTCCAAGGCTTCTTCCAACTCAGCTTGAATGTCTCTATCAGCCATCTTCTTTCTATTAGCTTCTCTTAAACTTTGTCGGATGGTTCGTTCCGATTCAGGATCGTAAGGAACGAGTTCTTTACCGGCGCGAGTTCTTCGCATAAAACTAACAGGAAAAGGGAATTCCTACAAGCACAACTACTTAAAGAAAAAAAATTAATAGAAAAAGCAAAAAGCTAAATAGACAACCGGCTTAGTGCTTGGTCTAGACCAAGTCCCCAGCAACGGCGTCAAAAACTTGTTTTCTCCAAAACTTGTATGTATATGAAGGAAAATAGCTTTAAAATTTATACCAAGAAAAAAACCAAATAGCGAACCCGCGGTGTACGGATCGATCGCAATAAAAGCAAGTATTCTAGGGTCGAAAACAAAGACTATGGTGAAACCAAAAAGTAAAGTAATCTAGTTAGACAATTTTACAATTAATCAAAGACAAGATTGTATGTAAATATTGGGAAAGCGCAAATTTTAGAGATCAAAGAATCCAATTGTGATTTTCGATTCAAGACTTCAAAAGATATATGGACAAAGCTGAGATTGCAAAAGAAAGGTGTTTCTAAGGTGGGATAGATCACGGGGAAGGTCTCACTATCCGCTATTCCGAACCAAAGGTCCTATCACTGGGTAAGTCTCAAGGATCTAAGAAAAGGAACTATAATCTCAAACCAATCACTCAACCTAAGGGAATAGAATTAACCTTCACCGGGTAAGTCTCAGGTTAACTCACAAAGATAAGGGGCAAGCACACTCAAACCTAATAAAGGGTGTTGAGTCCTCTATTACCTAGAACTCATCATCTTTGGCAACCAAGAAAGGGAATCACCATGTAAGTCTCTTCCCAAGCTTGGATATAGGCTAGAATGGCTCAACAAGGCTATGATTTAGGCAACCTTTAAACTAGGCTCAAGGATAAAACATCAAAGGCACGACAGAAGAAAACTTGGGCACTTCTTGAATAAAAATCGGTGGATTTTTCACCAAGAACTTACCAATTTTTCTCTTCTATGAAGGTAAAACCAACCCTTGGGATCCAATCTAAACGTGAAGGCTCAGTCTTTCATCATATAAACCACAACCTTCAACCAATCACCATAGAATCGCAAGGGTTTTAGCCAATAACACACATTATCAAATCAAGATTGAAATATAAAATCAAGAAAACCAAGAAACAAATGAAACTTAAATAAAAGCAAGAAATACTTAAGAAAGGTTCTTCAATATCCAAAACTGAATGAAAGCAATCATTAAAGATCCGCTCTTGTGTTTTAAAGCAAAATAAATCTAAAAACTAAAGTAATTCTCAAAGAAACTTCACTATCTATCTTGAATCTTCAAAGTTAATGTTGATGATGCTCTTCATCTCCTTCCTGAGTATAAGATTTGTATTGTATGCTTCTAGATGCATTTAGTCGTTGTTGGATGTCCCTTATTGATAGAAGAAAGCTAGGGTTTTGAAATTGTATCTTTGGACGAATTTATGCAAAATCTCGGGTGATATTTATAAAAATCGGCCGATTTTTATCTTCATAGACTGAAATTTTTGCTCTGAAGTGTGTTATCATTTAGTTCCGTCTTCTATCTTTCTTTAGGGTATCTTATCTCTATCTTTTAGGTTCCTTAATGATCCACCAAGCTTCTTAGTCCAGTATTGATCCATTTTCGCTCCAAACTCCAACATTTTATCTATAATTACAACAAGAAATAGTGTAGACCTCTATTCTTGTAATGTATGTGAATATAAGCTTAAAGGTTATTGATTCTTGCCAAATGTATGCAAAACTAAAGGAAAATACTTGCAATATGCTTGAATATGATAGAAATAATTCATGTCAGCATCCCCTTCGTCGTCCAAAAAGATGTCATATCGATCTTGGTGTTTACGAAACTCCTTCATCATACTTCTTCGAACTTGAGGCCATTTATCCTCCCCGCGACCCAACAATACAACAAGTGCTCGAGATCCATATTTCTCGTAGCCTTGAACATTTGCTAAGTGTTCAACACAAGAAACCGTGAAGCTTTCAAAATTGATGGAGCCGAACTCACATTCTCCTGATTGGTGTTTCATTTTTTTGCCACTTCTTCTACCACACCATCATCCATTGCGTCCCCGTCGCTTCTTCTTCTTCCTTCTCCCAATGCACCATCACCTACACCCCTCTCTTGCCTCCCTTTCCTCGCTTGTTTTGGCCATGGCATCACGAGTGTATTCAAAACTTGATCTCTACGCTCATTTGCGCCCTTCTTTGGTCTCCCTTTCGGGTTTAGGTTGGTATTTGACGCTTCTAGCATTATATTTTATGGGTCTCTAAGCCTTCGCCAAATTATGCCAATTTGCATAATCTCGTGATTTGTTAACTCACGGGATTTGATGGATTCTTGGAGGCTATCCACGGTCACCTTATTCACCTCCATATATCTTGGGTCGCTTAGTTTGTTATTTGCATCATCGAACTAGTAAATTTGGCGCCAAAAGACAACGACATTTGTTTCTACAAATGTGAGGCCTTCGTGAGCGATAATTGTCACTTCATGAACACGAGGTATCCCATATGTTATTCTGGTGTAACAATTTCTACAATACGGATCATAATCCCCGGAGCAAACGACTTTGAATACACCAAGGAGCATGAATATTATGTAGGGATGGAATACCTTGTTCAGCTCTTTGTAATCAATGCACAGTCTCAACGATCCGTCCTTCTTCCGCAAGAAGACGACGGGTGCTCCCCACGGGGATACACTAGGGCAGATGAAGCCCTTCTCAGTCAACTCCTCGAGTTGCTTCTTCAGCTCCAACATCTCAACAGGCACCATACGATAGGGGCCTTCAGGATCGGTCTCGTACCGGGCTCCAACTCGATACTGAAGTCCACACTCCTCTGAGGCGGCAAACTAGACGGCTCAGCAAACACGTTTGTAAACTCATAAACCACTAGAATATCCTCTAATGCTGGACTCTCTCTATCCTTCATGACATAACACCAGAAGGCATCACAACCCTGTGCTATCAACCTCGTTGCTCGTACAACACTGATGACAAAGCCCGTCTTCCCAAGGTCCCAACCTCAGGAGACCTCTATTTGACCTACCTCGGTAGAGACTGTCACAGTCCTCCTACCTACATCTAATATAGCACGGTGTCTACACATCCAATCCATACCTAAAATGACTTTCTCATGCACCAATGGCATGACAAAGAAGTCTACAAGCAACACACAAGTACCTAAACGAAAGGGAGAACTACGTATCTCACGGGTACCTCTTACCCTACTACCATCAGGTAACCCTATAGTAAAGGGTATCCCCTCTATAGTAGCTAAACTCAGACGCTCAACACATACATCATAAATAGAGGAATGCGTAGCACCCGTATCAAATAAAACTCTAACAGGTAAACCATGAAGCAAAATGGTACCTGTAGCAGCCGGTGCAGGTGGCTCCTCTACAATCCTCAGTTCAAAGACTCTACCCCGAGCTCCTCTACTGTCAGTGGTACTCCCACCACGACCTCTACCACTACTCAACCTGGGAGCAGATCCTTGAGTAGAATGACAATCTGGGACTCTCTGTTGTCCCTATGTCTACTATTGAGGTGTCCTCTACCCACGTCATGTCACGCTAGCAAGGGAAGAGCCCTGCTATGATGCAACTCCACCTGCCTACAGAAGGCAACTCTATGACCTGGCCTACCACAGGTGAAGCAAGTCATTGGCGTCCTCGTACACTCTAGTCGCAAATATCCAATATCACCACAGTTGAAGCGCTATCGTCCCTTCTTTGCAGTCAATGCAAATGAGGAGTAACTCTAGCGTCTCTGACTCCGCCCATAACCTGAAGCTCCACCAACACCACTAGTCTACCCAGTCCGTTGTCTCTTCTCAGACCATCTTGTTTGAGAAGTCCTCATCTGACTGGCTTGTTCACGCTTATAAATTGAGGCCCGGTCCTGATAATCTATCAAGGACTCATAATGAAATCCCACCATGTAGGAACGTGTACTCTCCCTCAGTCGATGGAAGAACAGATACGCGTGTTGATCCTCAGAAGGTGCAACTGGACCGAATAATACCACCTCTATCTAGAAGCAACTGATGGCATCTGCTATCGGCCTATCCTCAAAGCCCGCCTCCACAAAGTCTTGTAGTTTTTCCCTCCTCAGCGAGGCAGGGCAGAAACGCTCCCTGATCATGCTCCTTATCTGATCATAACTAGTGGCTCGACCCCGCATGGTCCTCCACCACTGATGAGCTAAGTCACGGAATAGAGTTTGGACTAACTCTATCCGTCTGTCCTCTGGACATCTGATAGACTCAAGAGTTGAGTCCACATGCCCAATCCAGACCTTCTTCTCCAATCCCACCTTCCCAGAGAAAAGGGGTACTCCCAACAGATGGAATGCCTTCAACCAAGTGTCTGGTCAAGGCCCTCTATACTCCTTTGGAGCTCTAACAGTCTCAACAACACGTGTTGGCATAACTAGCACCTGAGTGGCTCCTTGGGACATCTCAGAAGATCCCTCATGCACTAGAAGATCCGGGGCATGTCTACCCGCTCTGGAAGCCTCCTCCACTTGTCTAATGTAAGCAAGGAACTTTGGTCCCCTTACAGAGACACGATCCGAGTCATCTGACTGGACTCACTGTGATCACTGTCTCGCAGATCCACCGCTCTTCGTCTCAGGAACGACACTCTCGGCAATCTTCTCACGAACCTCCACCACCACTGGTGGATCGGCAGCGGGAACTGGTCCCTGTCCTACCACGCCCGGAGGAAGAGGTGGTCTGCCTCTACCCCGGCCTATAGCAGAAGTTGCTCTAGTCCGAGCCATCTGCGGGGTATGCACACCTAACTTATAAGGCTATATATATGCCATATGTACATATATATCTATATATATATAACATACACATAATCCATAATACATATATATACATATCTATTGAAAATGCCAAACCTCTTTCGGGTTTTGTTTATTGTATCCATCCGACCTTATTGCAGGTACCAAGTGCCATTGTTGTCAACCTAAGGCTCTGATACCAACTCTGTAACACCCCGATTCTGCGGAACTCGGGATGCCACATTGGACTAGGATCTCACAATGGATCCTGACCCTAGCCTGACAACAAGTTCATTGGACCTTACAACATGGCACTGACAGATATTAAACAAATACATAAAACGGTATGAAATTGTATATCAAAAGGTATAGAAAATCATAGCTGAGTATAAAATATCATCCTCACACAGGAGGTATACAAACATCAACCTCACGCAAGAGGTATATATATATATAGCATCCCCAAAACCATAATCATCTAATGTACAAGAGTCCTCGGCCTGTCATCCTGCGGGATCACTCTACAACTCTCCCATCCTGCAAGGCATCTACAACATGGTATGAAACCATTAGCTAACCATACATATATAAGGTAATGCATACATGAAAGGTAAACACATAATCATGTTGTCACACATTTACATGTTTTAACTATCTTTATATAAGTAGTCAATCACTCAAATCTTATATATATATATATATATATATGAAACTATGTGACACGAGGAACGTATCATCCCCGCCTCTGGGCCTGCTAGCCATCTGGAGTAGTATCGGTCACACAACCCGTGTACCCTATGGGAGTGGTGTTGTGCCCTTCCCGTATACCAGGCTTGGCCTGATGTCAAAGAACCTCCCAGACTCCTTACAAGATGAAAGGGAAAGCTTATCACTGCCACTGCAAGGGGGCTATCAATAAAACATAGGTCGGTAATAATCGACATCGCATGCTATCATATCAAGCTTATAACACACACATCACTCATACATACACCCAATATAAGGATGGTAGCTAAGTAAGTCTTACAGACTTACCTCAACCTCGTACAATTTATACCACGATCAACCTCCAATCTTGAGAGGGACACTGCCTAATAACATGGCATAGAGATATATCAACCTCCTATCAATCAAAGGGGTCACACCTAGACCCAAGGGATCCATAGGATCATCATCAACCTAAGCCTCACAACCTACTAATCCTCAAAGTCGTACAAGGCATAACATGATCATAACATCATTATCACACTTTCATCTATACCTAGCATGATACTACATACTCACACTAGGAAAGAAAGGAACAATGCCATCCACAAGCAAGCCCAAAAGCAAGACACACCTGCGTGACAAGAGCAAAGTGAGGCTGGTACAGGGAACCGCAAGGGCGGCCCTCGGTGGCCCAAGAGCGGCGTCTGGCCAGTACTAGGGCGGCCCTGAGGTGGCGCAGGGGCGGCTGGTGTGCAGATTGCACACTTCAGCTTCTCTTCACTTCTTCACTCGAACTTCTTCACTCCTTCTTCAGTCAGCAACCCCATACACACATATATACATCAAACAAAGCCTAAGAAGGCTGCCACAAGATCAAATCTTGTGGAATCCTAAGCTAGAAGGGAAGAAGAGAAGAAAAGAAGAAAGGAAGAGGAAAGGAAGAAAGATCTCACCAACTGAGCCCTAACAGAGGGAGACTCCTCACCACAACCTAAAGCTTGGCTCATCAAAGGCATAGCAACCACATCCATCAACATCCTCATCATCCAAGCATCAAACTCTCTTCAAAAATCTTGCAAGATCAAGGAAAAACAAGAAGAAGATTCAAAGGAGGAAGAAGAAGAAGAAAAAAGAACGTGAGGGAGAAGATGGAGCTGGAGAGAGAGAGAATGAAGAAACCCTCATCTAGAATAGAAGGAAACTTATAGAGGAAGGAAGGGTCAAAAGCAAAGGCACGAGTCAACAAAGACGGCTGCAGCACACCCTAAACTGTAGGGGCGGATGAATTGGCCGCAAGGGCGGCTCAGGTGGCCCGCAGGGGTGGCCTTTGTTTTTTCACACGCAGGGGCGGCTGGCATGGCTCCAACACTACTCAGTACCTGCATCTCAGCTGGGGCGCAGGCACGGGATCCCTCAAAGACTAAGGCTCTTACACTTACTTGATGTTGAACCCAACTATATTTAAGAGTATATAAGTTATTAATATTGTTGTCCGAACACTATGTATGTAAGAACATATAAGAACCGTCACTTATATGTTTCTAATGTAGGTTGTGTCCATGATCATAACCCAAGGAAATTTCTTCCATAAAGCAAAGAAGTGGAGTTTGTGAACGATATGTCTTGCAATCTCCCCTCGCATGTCGTTCGCCAACTGTAGACGTGTTGCCTCGAAGTTGAATTTTCATCGTAGATTTTATACTTGTTCCCTCAAAGTTGAATTTTCATCGTATCTAGCCTTGAGGATTTCAACCATAGGCTTTGGTGTACAACTTGCTAAAGTGAGGTCAACTACCTCATTAATCATATCGTGTGACTAACAATCTGCTTGCATATGTATAACCCTCAAAGTGCTTCTTCAATTCGTGGTTGTGAACCCCATTGTGAACTTTCAGTCTCCATACGTTCTTCTCAACGCCATAACAATGCAACATAAATGTACGATTGCTCTTTTTTGACGAATAATCATGTTGCTTTACTAGTTGATCATTATCGTCAAGAAGTTTACCCTTTAATTCTCTCTTAGATCTATATTGTTCACACGCTAGGTGAACCATCCCGTACTTCAGCGGCTCTAAGGACTTCCATGATCGAGCAATCGTGAGTACCATGCCTTCAACCGAGCTTGACTACGAGCCCAAGTTATCATAGATTTCGTGCTAGGCCACCTTTTTCCGTTGTAAAAACATCAAAATAGTCCTCTTCTAGTATGACAACATCGGGGCCTTCGAAATTCACCATATATGGGTCATACCGCTTCAAAAGGTAGGAGAGAGGAGCCGTAGGTAATAATAACCGAATATCCAAAAAAAGTAACCAAACGCATATATGTGAAAATAAAGGTAATAATAATGAAATGGATATTACGAGTGAACATATAGAATGAACAAGTAACAAATATATGTAAATATATTTGTAAATAATGATGTTAATAATAACTTCAACGAAATAAAGATTAAAATTATAATTAAAATAACTTAAATAACAATAGAAAAGCTACATACCGGAACTTCATGCATGCTAGTTTATTCCCTTTGATTTTGAGACCCTTGTTCATTTTTTATCAAGGCAATATAAATTAAGGGTACTGATCAAGTACAGTTTACTATTCCGGTACGGTTGTGCGGCTGCACACGCGGCCGACACGTGTCCAAATATATATTTTTTTTCCAAAAACAAATGAAAATGATAGTTCAAAACTTATAAAGGGATAGCTCATAACTTATAAAAGTATAGTGCATAACTTATAAAGGGATATCTCACGAATTATAATAGAATAGTTCATTGAGCAAAACTTATAAAGGATAGTGCATAACTTATAAAATGATAGTTCATGAATTATAATTGAATAGTTCAGAATATATAAACGATTAATTTATAAATAATTTGATATAATATATTAAAAAGTATCATGAATTATATGAGAATAGTTCAAAGTTTATAAGAGAATAGTGCAAAATTTATAACATGGTAGATAAAAAAAAAAATTGATATAATATATTAAAAAGTATCATGAATTATATGAGAATAGTTCAAAGTTTATAAGAGAATAGTGCAAAATTTATAACATGATAGCTCATAACTTATAAAGGGATAGCTCATGAATTATAATAGAATAGTTCATAAAGCAAAACTTATAAAGGATAGTGCATAACTTATAAAATGATAGTTCATGAATTATAATTGAATAGTTCATAATATATAAACGATTAATTTATAAATAATTTGATATAATATATTAAAAAGTATCATGAATTATATGAGAATAGTTCAAAGTTTATAAGAGAATAGTGCAAAATTTATAACATGGTAGATCAAAAAAAAAATCAATCGTTTCTGGAAAAAAAAAAAATTTGGACACGTGTCAGCTACACAACCGTACCGAAAAAAGTAAACCATACTTGAACATTAACCTATAAATTAAGGCAGGTTATATGTATTGATTCAACTCTTCCAAAACTAAAATTTGATTCGTAAATATCCCAATGTTAAAATCAATCACTCAACCAATAAGTAACGAATATGTAAATAATGAAGGTATAATACTAGAACTTCAAGGAAGTTAATTCTATCATTTGATATTGAGATTCTCGTTCCTTTTTAGCAAATAAAAAAATGAATAAGTAACGAATATGTAACTAATGAAAGAAAAAAACGAAAAAAAACAAAAAAAATAACGAATATGTAATGAAGGTATAATATCGGAACCTCAAGGAAGTTAAGGTTTATCATATGACGTTGAGATTATCGTTCCATTTTAATAAATAAGGTAAAAGTGGCACTAGACTCCTTAAGTGTTGGCTCGGATATTCAAGTTCGAATTCTCCTATTAGTATGTTAAAAAAAAATTGATATTGGGAGGGTCTCCCCAATTGGGTCACAAGACTCACAATTGTACCCGGTCCGGACGTAGAGCGACTTTGTCTGTTCGAACCGGGCAAAAAACATAAATACAATTAAGGTAAAAAAAAAAGTAACGAATTAAAAAAAATTTCCTATTTTATATTACTAGTGAAAATTATGATATCATTTTTATTCATTAATACAAATTACAAAATATAACAAATTAAACAGAAAATAGCGGGATTGCGGGCAAGTTAAGGTTGATCCTTTGATGTCGAGGCTCTCGTCCCTTACTTTCAAATAATGAGTGTAACAACGATATGATTTGTTAAATTTATGAGGCTTGAAGTTTATGAGATTTTTAGAATGAATAAGCGAAGTTTGAGGGTCTGTTCGACATCATGGTTGAAGTAGTGAATCATATGAAATTTATGAAAAAACTGCTTTATGGTGTTCGGTTGAAATCAAGGAGAGGATGAAGATTAGAATTAAGTAGTTGAAGGAATTGAAGATTATCCCTTTTTCTTCAACCAGATAGACCCAACTTACAAAGTTGAAGGAATTTTCTTCACGTATATGCCCTTCTCCTCTTCAATGTGTTTGGTGTTGATAAAAAAAAGTTGGGGCTTTGATTCTTCTCTTCCCTTACCTTCTCCTCTTCTCTTCGATCTCCTTTTATTCGATTCAACTTGATTTCATATTAGACTCGAAATTGAGGGTTTTGGTTCTTCCCTTCATCAAGTCGTCGTCGATGGAGGTTCACCACAAACCGGAAAAAAGTGGCTATCGTCTACAGATCTACACATTTGAAGAAAAGAGAAGAATCATGCTTTGTTTTAGTTTTTGATTAGTGGTTCGTTAATTAGATCCCCTAAAGTGTTCGATGAAATGCTTATGTAAAATTCTCAGTTGTAGAATATTGGATTTTGAAATGGTAAAAGTGAGATTGAAAATTGGGTTTCTTTAATTCTTTTTGGTATTCTTAGTGCATATTTGGTTGTCTCGATCCTTTTCAGGTCAAATATACATCGTTGTTTATGGTAAGTCTAGTTGTTTGGAAATGAAATGGAAGACATATACTTTGGGATCAATTGTATACAAAACAATTTATATGAAAGTAGGATCTTGAAAAACTCGAACTTAACAACATAATTCAGATTTTTGGTTAGCTAGCTGTTGAAAAAACTGACTTTGTGAATAAGCATGACAACAGTAGGTAGGAAATCATGTGCACCTTAGGAATTTTCCACAAGATGTATGGATTGGAGATAAAAACCCAACGTTGTCACCTTTTAGTTCCAATATTAGATTCAGCAATATCATATTCCTCATATGTTATCTATGAGTTCATTAGGCTTGATTTCACTTTTCTACTCAATGCAGCTGGTGCAATTCATTCGACGATGCCTTTATATTGCTAAGAAACTTAGAGATATCTAAAAATTGAGCATATGTTGAGAATACTGATTTGGAAAGAGAATATATCATAAGATGGATAATTGGAATCTACATTGTGTAAATGCTTTTAAAAGTAACATTTGCTTACTTGATCCTGTTTGCCAAAGTTGATTACGTGACTGATGATTTATTCAATTGTTGGCTTAAGCGGGCGGTTGTCTGGTGCGAGGAGCTTGAAGAGCAATGTAGAAGGGTCACACGATGATTTGGAGACAAATTGACAGGTGTTGAAGAAGTAGCATGTACATATGGAGAGAAATTTGCACAAACATTGTGGTATGTTGGGTTTCATAAATATCAGAGAGGCAATTAGGCGGAGAGAAAGGAGTCAGCTGTGGCATGCCCAGGCTCACCAAATTGCGTTTAGTAGTAGTAATCGAAACTCTCTTATTACTTAATATATATATCCACTTAAAAAAAAAATTTATTTTATACCCCTTTTCGTAATTTCACTCACAATAATTCTTTTCATACTCTTAATACTCTTTCTACCAAACACCAATCAGATGATTATTATTTCATCCCCTTCATCTTCATTCTCAATTTTTAACTTCAACTTCATCTTCAACTTCAATTTCAACTTAAACCCGTTGTTACCAAACGGACCCTACGTTGATATATTAATATAGTGAGAAAGTTGATGCAAGTTATGAAGAGGAGTAGATGTATATATATAGTCGAGTATATACATGCATGATTCAATTCCAAAACAAATAACAACAATTAACCTTGCATGATTCTTGGGAACCAGTGACATGTGTTCGGCTGGGCACATTATGGCCTAAAATGCTACTGAGATGTGACAACAAAGGGGCAATTGCAACGGGATCCCCGGGAGAGGTGATAGTTGGGTTACTTTGGCACGTAAAAGCTCAACCTGAGGGGACTGAGGCGCCATTGTGGTCCGGCAATAGGAGCCAGAAGTCAGACTTGTCACTTTTCAGGGAAGTAGACTTTGTTTCATGGTGGCATACTTTTTCTTGAGAGAGTTGGAGGGCCGACTTCATAATTATCAATATTTTGGAGTGTATCAGTCTCGCTACTAACTCTCACCATCTATTTTCGTATTGATTTTTCGTCATAATTATTAAAAAAAAATATCGTCATATTCGTCAATTTATTCCACATGTTATAATTTAAAATCTAATTATAGAAATAATTATGAAATAGACAAAAAATAAAACGAAAAGCGGTTCGAATCAATAAACGACGCACCGTCTAGTGGATCGAAAGAGTGAAAAAAATCTGCATGCACACTAAGGGCCCGTTTGACCCAAACTCCGGAAACGAAAACATAATGGAAACGAATTTAGTCCATATGTTTCTTTATAGGGCATCAAAATTAATCAAATTATACTCCAATTACTTCAGACCACAAGGAATGATTCCAAAAACTTCAATGAACAAGAGTATACGTATGGACTAGATTCCTTTCCATTCCGTTTCCGATTTCGGAGTTAAAACCAAACGAACCCTAAATGTTATGAAATAGCCAGAAGATGAACGATTCCGTATAAAAAAATCCTAACTAAATAAATACCCGTTTATAAAATAATAATAATTACTGAAGGGCGCAACTTGTCGTCGCTTACCTCCTACTTCTATCTAGATAGTTATCCAATAAAAAAAAAAATGAAGGCAGTTTCTCAACTAATTTTTTTTATAAACTTCCCTTCGCCTCGAGTCCGGTCTGGAAAGCAGGTAAAATTAGAGTGTTGCCGAGTCGGAGTTTGCCCTAGCTGTGCTTATAAACTTCGCGAGCTTCCCTCGTTCATTACGGTGAGCTTGATTCCGATACATGGAAGTGGAGCGATGGTTTTACCTTGACTATTCGAATATCCTCGGAGTTTAAACTCATGGATATCTTACACATCAATGAAGAAGCCAACCATCACCCTCTTTGTTCATCGTCGTCTACTATGGACTGCCCTTACAGGTAATCTCATTTTGCCTTCATCACATCTGTTTACTAGTGAGAGGTTTTGTGGCCAGAATCAAAATCTATCATTGTCCTATTCGACTGCTACCAGACCATATCCCGATTTCTCCCCAAAGAAACCTAGCGTTCGGGACTCTGAACTCGTGCAGTACATTTCCACCACCATAAAACAGCGTCGCAATGAGCCGTTGCGTGCTGTGTTGAGGCAGTACGAATCCAAGTTCGGCGCTAACCACTTCATTTGGGTTCTCATGAACATCAGGAACGATTATGAGCTTGTTCTGGATTTGTTTGATTGGGTCTGTAAGCGCAGAGAGCCTTCGTTGGAAGCACGCTGTATTGTTATTCACATTGCGGTTGCCTCCAAGGACTCAATAATGGCTAGAAAGCTTATAAGCGAATTTTGGGTGAAACCTAATTTGGATGTAAGCCATTCATACACTTGTTTTGCGGAGGAGCTGATTTATACTTACAAGGGTTGGGGTTTGGAGCCCAATGTTTTTGATATTTTTTTTGAAGTTCTTGTTGAACATCAGATGCTTGGTGAAGCAAGGAGGTTTTTTGAGAAGATGTTGAAATATGGAGTGGTTATCTCTATTGATTCGTGTAATTTTTTCTTGCACCGGATATCCAGTCAATCAGAAGTGTTCAAAGATATATTGGAGGTGTTTAATGACTTCCTAGAGGTGGATGTTCCTTTTAATGCTGAATCGTACAATATAATTATCCATGCTCTTTGCAGGTCAGGGAAAGCTAGAGAAGCTCACCACCTGTTGGTGCAAATGGAGTTGAGAGGTTGTCTGCCTGATGTTGTGAGTTACAGTACAGTTATTAATGGTTATTGTTCTGTTGGAGAGCTGCAAAGGGTGCTGAGACTGATTGATGAGATGCAAGGGAAGGGTGTGAAGCCAAATACATTCACTTACAACAGCATAATTCTTCTTATGTGCAATGCTGGTAAAGCAGCCGAAGCAATAAGTGTTATGGAAGAAATGATAAGCCAAGGAATTCTTCCGGATCATGTGCTGTACACTTCTATCATTATGGGCTTTTGCAAGCACAATAATGTGCGTGCTGCAATCAACCTCTTTAAGGAAATGCAAAGGAAAAAGGCTTTTCCTGATTTGATAACGTATACTGCAATAATTAATGGACTCGGCCAAATTGGAAAAATAAAGATAGCGCACATGCTTTTTCATGAAATGCTGAACAGGGGACTTGCCCCAGATTCGGTTATTTATACAACACTTATTGATGGTTATTGCAAAGTAGGTGAGGTTAAAACAGCCTTTTACCTACATAATAAAATGATACAATTGGGGATCACACCAAATGTTGTCACCTATACCGTTCTTGTACATGGCCTGTGTGAACAAGGAGACGTTGATACTGCAAATGAACTTCTTCATGAAGTATGTTCCAGAGGTCTGGAACCGAATGTATACACTTATAATGCTCTAATTAATGGCCTTTGTAAAGCTGGTAATTTAGCGCAAGCTGAAAAACTGATTGAAGACATGGAAGTAGCTGGTGTGCTTCCTGATGCTGTTACTTATACTACTCTTATGGACGCTTACTGCAAGTCTGGGGAGATCAACAAGGCCCATCAGCTCCTAAAGGTGATGCTTGATAAAGGTGTGCAACCCACAGTTGTGACATTTAATGTAGTAATGAACTGCTTTTGTTTGTCTGGTATGCTGGAGAATGGGGAAAGGTTACTTAAATGGATGTTAGAAAAGGGTATCATGCCAAATGCTGCAACGTTTAATCCCCTTGTGAAGCAATATTGCATTAGAAATGATATGCGAACTAGTTATGAAATTTACAAGGGAATGTGTGCACAGGGGGTGATGCCGGACAGCAACACCTACAACATATTGATAAAAGGACATAGTAAAGCAAGGAATATGAAAGAGGCATGGTATCTGCACAAAGAGATGGTTGCAAAAGGCTTTAATCCTTCGTGTAGTTCCTACAATGCTCTTATTAAGATTCTTGTTAAGAGGAAGAAGTATCCAGAGGCTAAGGAATTATTTGATGAAATGAGAAGAAAAGGCCTACCTGCTGATAAAGATATGTACAGCTTTTTTTGTGATGGGAACCTTGATGTAGGGAACATGAGAATGGATCCAGAGGTGCGTGATGACACAATAGATGAAATTCTTGTATGTGAAGGTAACAAGAGAAGAATTGCTTGAACATTTTGTTCTGGAGAGTTTCTTGAAAGCTTTCATTTGTCCAATGAAATATACAGAGTGATGAAATGTGCAAAAGGAGATGATGAGTCTTAACCTAGCAGTGTAGCACAAAAAGGTTCTTGCTTTAAGATATATCCCTTTTAGTTTCCTCTTTCAAAAGCATTAAGAAATGCATAATTTCTTGGAACAGGAATAGTGACACAACATGCTAATAGTACTGCTAGTTTCCATAGTTAAAAGTGTGTTATAACCTTTCACAGTTTTACCATGCAATTTTTTATCACTTACATCATCTCTTTTTATGCGAGCAGGAAGATTTGCTTAGACGTTAACAGGAATAGTGACACAACATGCTAATAGTACTGATGCTGTATATCTGCAGGTATAAAGGTACTTTGCATCTATTTCTGTAATACATTTTTTATAGCAGGAAAGTTGAAATATTTAGACATCTCTGTTTGCTGAAAATACTGAATGATTGTCAGAAACATAAAGAACATTTCAAGACTTTGCGGGAGAGAAACCTAAGCTTGTTTGTACATATAACTCTTTCTCAATGAATTTGGTTCTGGTTCGTCTCCTTTTAAAAAATACTAACAAACTATTGACCTCTTATTCAAAAGCGCAAATATTTTACCATTGAACATTTTATTTAGCTTTTTTAAGTTTAGTACTTTAGGAATTAGAAGCACCAACTTTATTCCCGTCATTTCCCATCTTTCTATACTTCTCAATTCTTATCATCTTTGCAATCTTATTGTAAAGAAGCTCCAATTTTCTCAATTATAGCTATTTATGGTGAGCAAACATAAGTCGGAAACTTATAGTTAGGACTGGATATTGTTTATAGAGTATGTGCTTCTTAAGTTCTTAGTATACAAGAACTTGAGCCTCCTTCTATGAAATGGAGGGAAATATCAACATCCTTACTCACAGTCTTGTGTTTTTCTCATAACACAGCTTTTCTCTACTCTGAGAGTGTCCGGATTTCAACTTGTTGCTGTTCCACCCTGATGCTAAGGTCCATTTTTCTGAAATCTGTGCTCAATGTGTTCCTTGCATGTACTACACTGTTCTTTCTCATTTGCATTACACATTGTATGAAAAATCTTCAGAGGTGGGCCTAAAATAAAAATCTTCAGAGGTGGGCCTAAAATAAAGAACGAGTAGGAGACTAGAGTACTAGACTAAAGGGGTCACAGCTCTATTGCTCGGTTTTGTCAACAGTTGCTGCATATGTCTTCCTGTAGGTGTGTAGTTCCTCATTCATTGTAGGGTGAAAGCTTCAATGGTGCTAGGGATGAACTTACCTTGTTATGGAATTATGATCAACTTCTGTTAAATGGTATCGGTCTGCGTGCAGGAAGGAGCCTCACAAAATATTGGTCTATTGAATTAATGATGGTTTTACAGTTGAGTCTTCTCAGGTTTAATAAACTGTTTTGATATGGTTTTGCAATGTCTGGCTGTTTAGATGAGCTGGATTACTGGATCATGTTTGCATTTGGTATGTTATATACATGATCTAATAGGAGGAGTGTATTACTTTAATTGATTTTTAAATATTATGAATTGTCTTACTATTTTCGATAGGACTTGATTATAGATCTGATTGAGGCAGTGACCACTGGACATATTTTACCTTTTGTGCATAATTGATGGTTTTCTTATGCTTTAGGAGGAAAACCATGGATGGAATCACCTGTGATAGCATATTGATACTTGGCGAACCTACTAGAACTCAAGAATTGTAACTTAGGGTATGTTTGTTGTATCATTTATGAACAACTTTCATCTACTATCAACTTTTCCCTCTCACTAATTACTTTTTGGGCCCACAGTTTTTCAAACAAAATTTTTTATAAGCTAACAACTAAACAATCCCTTGGATTTATTTGCTTGTCAGTAGGAGATTACCTATGTTTGAGTTACATACCTTTTCTACATATGAGTTATTTTGCCTTTTGAATTGCAAATTATTGGCTGATGAATACTTGTGGTTTGCAGGGTGATTTGTTTTTCTTCTATGAGCTCTTCAATAGTTATCAGTGGTTTATAGAGATTGAAGAGGCTAGAAGAAACTCCAATTGATAGTTATACGATATATTACTTGTGGTTTTGAAGGATTCAGCAGAGACATTCTGATGTCACAATAGATGAACTTCTTGATTGTGAAGGTATCAAGAATAGAATGGTTTGAGCATTTTGTCTGGAGAGTTTCTTGAAAGTTATCATTTCTCCAATGAAATATATAGTGTGTTGAAATGTGCAAAAGGAGATACCGAGTTTTAACCTAGCAGTCTAGCACATAAAGTTTCTTGCTTTAAGATATCACTTCGTAATTTCCTCTTTCAAAATCAATGAGAGATGCATAATCTCTTTGAACGGGAATGGTGACACAACGTGCTAGTAATACTTCTATTTTCATAGTTGAAAGTTTGTTGTATAACCTTTTACATTATTACCATGCAATTTCTGTTGTCGCTTACATAATCTCTTCTATGGGATCAGGGTGATTTGCTTCGACATTAACTTTTTCCATTAGTTCCTGCACTCTGTTTAAAACTCGTCCTAGGTCTATGCTTGAGATATATCAATGCAGATGCATTAATGAAGGTAAACAAACCAAATAACTATCTCATGGGTGGAGATTTGCTTAGACATTAAAGAAGATTGAAAAAGGAACTGCTTACAGAACATATGAAATAAGAACATTGGTTGGAAATGTGAGCTACATCGTTTTGTAAGAATACAGGGTATGGAAGAGTAAGACTACTTTATGTTCATAAGGAAAAGTGTTTGAAATGTTTAAGAGAGCATTTTTCTTCATTGCTCCCTCTCAAGTTTATCTATTCGGCCACAAAAATAGCATTAGTTGGAAATGTTAGTGAAGTAACTCTATGTAACCTTTTTAGCATTTACATTGCTACATCATCCTTACACATTTCTCTATCTGCAGCTGGTCATTGAAGAGCAGGCTCTTTCTTTTTATGGAGATGTTGCCAAACTCCCCCGTCCCCTGTGGAGATTGCTGTAGGGTCACATCTTTTTGCTGCTGTGACGATGAAAACATGAAATGGTTCCTCAATTTAAGGGGTTTTCATTTGTGCAAATATCTTACTCTGCAGGTGACTGTTTTTATGGATGTGATGCTTTTAGTTCACGTGTAAGGTGGAAAACTGGAAGCAAATCTTTTGTTATGGTGAATTCAACGGAGGCTTCTGTTATGAAGAAGGTAAAGATGATAATCCATGTACGTCTGCTACTGTTCCTGCTTGTTCTTGAACTTGCATATATGCAGTCAAGCCTGGTCGAACAATGGTGTAGTCCATAATATTAAAGGATTAATTATGGAAGTGATCATACGATAAGTGGACCTTTCATTTTGAAAGCTTCTTGCCCATCGCATCGTTATACCTCTTGTTGTACATCTAGCTGGAGATGGGAATCAAGTTGGTGGTTCCTGGATCGATTTAAGGAAAACCCTTCTACTGGTTTGGAAAAATCGGAGAACTTGGTATCTTGTTCTTGATTATCAGCAATTTATTTTTAAAGAAGGCACACTTGTGCACCAGATACCTAATATCTCCAGGAATCGGTACAGAATCTTACTCCCAACATTGGGGAACTTTGTAAGTTTTCCTTCTTTTGCTTTAAAATCATTGCACCTAATACTCCTGTACTTGAATCGGTAGACGACTTAATCTTGTCAGTGTACTATCACTTGGCTTATGTTTAACTCTCTTATTACGTAGGAACTCGTTTTCAAATATGAGAATCGGGTTGGGTTGTGATAAGATCAAGATAAACTAGTGATAAGATCAAGATAAACTATATTTAGAATTAAGAAGTATCTTTAATATCCCTTGTATTTAGGATACCTTTGTTCATTCTGTTAGCTCTATGATGTATATATTCTACCCTACGGCAATATACACAACACACATTTCAATCTATCTACGTCTACATGGTATCAGGCTTGAACCTCCCAATACAAACACATTTTCGCATCAATGGCTCTTCAAGCGCCTCTAACACCAATGTCCCTTTATTATCTTCATCCATTTGATCATCCCAGTTTAGTTATTTGCTCAATTCTTCTTAACGACGATAACTACGCGGATTGGTCCATTATGGTGATGGGAGCGGGTGAAGAAAGGGATGGTGTTTATTGGCTCCGTCGGATGAAACCACTGAAGCTTGGCCATTTGAACCATGCTGTTACTTTAGCCCTGTCCGAACTACAACACTGCCGCCTCGGCCACCCCTCTTTTGCTATTTTTAGCCTTTTGAATTCTAATAAACCCTGTGGCATCTACTTTAGGGCAAAACAATCTCGTACATCTTTTCCTTCTAGCATATCTCATGCCTTGAAATTTTTTGTTTTAGTTCATATCGATGTGTGGGGTCCTTATCGAGTTAAATCCACATGACAAAATTTAGCTAGTAGGGTATCTTTTGTTTCTCACGTACTAACTAGGCCCCTCTATGATCTGCCTAAATTTTTAAATCTAAAATAAATTAATTAAAGGGGCATAACGTAAAATATAAAGCCTATAAAATCACCCTCAATCCAACGTCTAAAACAGTTAGGGCTTCCGCAGTATTGCAGTTGTTCCAGATCTAAACTTCTTTAACCTCCTTCGTCCTAGCGATGCGGCAAGCAATGACAAAGCGGTGGTGAATGCAGAAAACGACAGCGGTGGATCTCGACGGTTTGGTGCGTTATTTTTTTTAACAAAAAAACCCGAAGCATGAAGATTAGGGCTGCTAGGGTTACGATTTGAAACTCACCCCCACAATTCCCGCAACATATGTGCAGAGGAGATAAATCCGGAAGACCACGAAGGCTAGTGGACGGCGGCCTCAACACCTTTTACGACGGACGCGGCGAAAAGAACAATACATTCGGCCTCGAAACTGGAGGCGGATATCGTGGCGCGACGTTGGGCAGCAGACCAGGGCTCGACGCTGGGCAAGGTAGCAGGGCTCGACATTGAAAAATTCTTCATCTCCTTATAACTGGAGGCGGATATCTCTCGCCTTTCAAATTGTTTCTTCTCTATTCTCTTCGGTCTCCTTTGATTTTTCAAGATTCAACTTCACAAAGCTATGGCGGCTGAGGTTAGTAAGCAGATTGAGACTAAGGTCAAATCGGGTGACCCGATTACCCGTGATTTTCTCGGTGGGAGGTTTGGGGTTGAATCCAATGAATTGGATCTTGATTTACATGTTCCCTTGGCTATGAGAAGGTCTTAATCTCAAGGTATATTGTTTTATTTTATTCAATTTGCACTGTTTGATTTATTTTGTATCAAACTTGTGTTGTTTTGATTTGAATTTTGGTTGTTTGACCTTGAATCCTTAGAATTGTATGTTTTTGCAGTAATAAGCACTCGTTTGGGAAATGAACCGAGCCTTTGATTTCATCATTAGAACATTATCGCAAGATTTATTATACTGAATACATATGAGAATTGATGTACATGATTAATGGTGTTTTTAAATTTGATATTAATATGGCAGTTTTGATTTATCATCCATATGAATCGAGTTTTGATTTATTATCCATATGAATCGAAACAAACCCTGTTTAGTTTGGTTTCATGTATTATTGAAAGTTAAAATCGATGCCTATTCTGAAATAAGGCTCTATTAGTTGGCAGTCAGGAAAAGTGTATGTTACGCTAAGAACGTGACACACAAAAGTCTTAAATTTATAACTCGATATATTTTTCCTAACTCCTAGCGAACCCACAATGTATGAGTCGTTTTGTAGTAAGGATAGTATTCCGAGGTCGAACACAGAGACTGAGGTGAAATTGAATCAAAAAGTGACTAAGGATAATGTAAACCTAGTTTGAGAAAAGAGAAAGAAATAAAGAAATGAAAATCTCAATGTTTTTGGATTGGTTTTGCGGTGATCAATCAAGGATCACAAATCATGCAAAAATAACAAACAACTAAACTAGTAACACGAATAAGCAACCACAAACACAAGATAGGTAATCAAAGGGAGAAAGACGGATTCTAGGGGTTAGGAATTCCGGTTATGGCATTGGACTCAAGCTTCTAATCATTCCTTGTATCTACTATGGTATGTTGGGAAAGAGTGTTTCTCAAATGGAACCAATCACCGGGTAGGTCTCATGATCCACTAATCCCGCAACTAAGGTCCTATTACCGGGTAAGTCTCTAGGAGCCTAGGGTTTGGAATATCTACACAAACCGGATTGCTATCTAGGGATCTAACCTCTCCTTACCGGGTAAGTCTCGGGAAGGTAAGTCCTAAACATCGATCCTAGCACACTCAATCCAATAGCGGCTTATGAGGCTCACTACTACCTAGAGTTCATCATCTTCGGTACTTAAGATCGGAAATCACCGGGTAGGTCTCTTTCCTCACTTAGATTGCTAGCATTAGGTCACCCTAGGCTAGATTTAGCTTAACAAACACTAGGATTTCAACAATATAACATCCTAACATGCAGTTCTATCAATACAAGCAAGTCAGACAAAATCACGGGCAGTTCATCCACTTTCACGGCGGTGGATATGTAGGAACAAACCGTGGTTTACAACAGTAGCTATGTTCGAGAAAATAAATCATCCCAAGATACATTTAAGTCTATTCTATCATAGTCCAAGCCATAACCATCATTCCATTACCCTAGAATCGCATCTATTTAGCCAACAACATGCATCTTAACAATCAAACTCATCAAGCATACATTCATGGATTCCATATCAAGAGAATGTAATGAAAGAGAGATCAAACAAGTAGAACAAGCAAAACAAGCTGAATAAAAGTTAAGAAGGACTTACAATCCTTCAAAAGAAGGTTTTGAATCGTTTCTTACAACCCTTAACAAATGTCTTCAACAAATCTCACTCAAAACCCACTCAAAAACTATGAAAGCTATCAAACTAATGTTCTTCTTCTTCTCCTCCAAATGAGAATGAATCTTCTCCTCCAAGAGTAGCTCCAATCCAATGATGTGTAATGAGAGAATATGGAAGAAGATGTGTGTGGTCAGGTCCCCTTTTAGAATCAGCCTGCAAGAGTACTTATAACCTTCACCATTTGCAAGAGTCGGTTATGGAGATCGTGGGATAGATGTCCCAGCTGTGCAGAGGGAATCACGGTCCATTCCATGGCCGTGGAAGTGCCAGGGACCGTGGTTCTGGTGTTTCAGCCTTCTTTTGATCGTTGAGCCATGATTTGGTGCAAGACATGCACCAACATGGTCCTATGTGTTCTCCTTTGCTCCTAACTTGCTTCCCAATGAGCCCGGATATGTGTCATCATGAGGAACGATCCTCGGATGTATCGATTAAGCTCCAAAAGCTCTCAAAATACCTACAAAACATGCAAAAGTCCATGTAGACGTCTATCTCGACAACATACATGAATTAAGTGCAAATTGTCACGAACTAATGCCAAACTATGCATGAATAGCGGGAAAAACTATCTAAATGGATCTCTAGACTAACATCATAAATCGTGTTATCAAAATACCCCATACTTAAGATTTGCTCGTCCCCGAGCAAGTCCCAACTATAGACTAAGAGATGACATGATTTATGCATGCAGAAAAACAACAAAATATTTTTGGAGTTGTGTTTCTAACATTGGATCACCTTCATAGTCATGTTTTATGGCAAATGGACAAGCAATCATGCATCAAATAGATGAAGGCATGGAAAGACAATTATACTTAACTCAAAAGCATGCATGCAAGGTGAAAATGAAGAAGTCAAGATGATCATGAGCATATCAAATCTAGATCACTAAGTCTTACACACATGCAAATAGGTCACAAGGACTTAGGAAAGAAGAGGCTAAGAAACGTTGTGATTAGGTGGGAATTTTTAGGTCATGTGAGGCTAATCCGGAAAAGGAACTAACTCCACATTTTCATTTGGATCAACTTCCCCACAAGTGTATATTGTTCTCCATCTTTTCTTTGTTTTTCTTTTCTTTTTCACAATTTTTTTTTTCTTTAACTTATTTTTGAGACAATAACATTGGTGTACAAAAGCCGAAACCTTGGTGATTAGCGGACCTCGGGATTTTTCCGAGGTGCCTCACACCGGGCACACATTCCAAGGCTCGTTAGGACATTCGGTTTATCCGACTTTGGCAAAGCACAAACACCAGATTATGTGAATGGTGCCGAGTTACTCGTCATCAAAACCAAAGTCCCCAAACCTATATTTTTTCTACACTTTTTTCACAACAAATTCAGCACTTCATTCACAACATTCTTTCATCAACAACTTCACCCCACACTTGGTTTTCACACACATCAACACACTAGCATGCTCCTATTTTCGGAGGGGTCAAAAGAGGTCAAATTTTATATAAATTGAGGTGCTCAAACATGATCAAGATGAGAAGTAGAGAAAGATGAATTGCCTTAATCACTCCTAAATGATGTGCAAGAACTAGCATGTAATTTCGACCATCAATCCTCAATCCAATCAAGGCAAACATTCATGATCACAATTTATACATGGGATTCAAGATAAGTACTTCAAGTCCACATATGCATGCATCAATTCAACACATAAGGCCATCCATAGCCAATTCACAAGACAATTTCATCATAAGGGTCATTCCCAAGCTTAGAAGCACTAAAAATTTTTAAATTTTCTGATTTTTTTTTTTGAAAATTTTGAAATATGTATGTACAATGCAAAACCTAATGAAACATGTAACTAAAAGAAACTATCCTAGATGCTAATCATGCAAGTGATCATAAAACCTCACCCCATACTTAGAAACACATTGTCCCCCAATGTGTAAATCAAGTAAAGAAGAGTGAAAGAGGGTCCTCACAATGTAAAATGGTTTGCTTCGGTATTTGGGTTCACTCAAGTGGATTGATGGCGGATGATCCTATCAACGATGGTAGAGAGCTCAAGGTGTTCATTATGGCGTCAGGACCCGCACTAGGCACCGCTAGCCGTCCAAGTTCCGCGTTAGCTCCACCCACAATTGATGAGGGAATCATCATCATCATCCACATGTCATGCAAGGCTTCCATGCTACTTAGACTCTAGCACACAAACTCCAAACACACAAAAACAGAAAAATGAACACAAAACCAAAAACGAAAAGGGAAAGATGTCTACCAATGGGTTGCCTCCCACCAACCGCTTCTTTAAGGTCATTAGCTTGACCAAATTCGGGGGCGTCTCACTCAAGGTAAAGTGGGGAAATCATATCCACCGGAGTACCAGGGATATACTTCTTCAACCGGTGCCCATTCACCTTAAAATCTCCACAATGCTCCCCTCCTATCTCAACTGCTCCATGGGGAAAGATCTTTTTCACCACATAAGGACCCGTCCATCTTGACTTTAGCTTTCCGGGGAAGAGCCGCAACCTTGAGTTGAAGAGAAGGACAAGGTCGCCTTCACTCAACTCCTTTGGGATGAGACGCTTGTCATGCCAACGTTTGGTCCTTTCCTTGTAAATCCGGGCGTTTTCATAGGCATCCAACCGGATTTCCTCAAGAGCGTTCATGTCTAGAAACCTCTTCTCACCGGCCTCCTTGAGGTCAAAATTCACCCACCTTATAGCCCAATATGCTCTATGCTCCATCTCCACCGGAAGGTGGCAAGATTTTCCATAAACTAGCTTGTAGAGAGTGGTGTCAATCGGTGTCTTGAAGGCGGTTCTATAGGCCCACAAAGCATCATCGAGCTTCATAGCCCAATCTTTTCTTGTTCTAGAAACCGTCTTCTCAAGTATCCCCTTTATCTCCCGGTTGAAGATCTCCACTTGGCCACTAGTTTGGGGATGGTAAGGTGTTGCCACCTTATGAGTTACCCCATACTTAGCCAAAAGTGTCCCAAAGTTTCTATTGGTGAAATGCTTCCCTCCATCACTTATGATGACTCTTGGTGTTCCAAATCTAGGGAAGATGACTCGGTTGAAGAACCGCTCCACAAATTTGACGTCATTGGTGGGAGAAGCGATTGCCTCCATCCATCTCGACACATAGTCCACCGCCAATAGGATGTAGAGGTTGCCACATGAAGAAGGGAATGGTCCCATGAAGTCCACACCCCAAACATCAAATATTTCCACCTCTTGTATGTTGTTCAAGGGCATCTCATTCCTCCTTGAGATGTTGCCCGTCCTTTGGCAAGCATCACATGCTACCACAAAATTCTGCACGTCCTTGAACAAACTTAGCCAATAAAACCCGGATTGCAACACCTTTGCACACATCTTGTGTGAGCTAGCATGACCTCCACATGGAAAGGAATGACAATGACGGATCACACTCTCCACCTCATCCTCCGGTATGCATCTCCTACAGACCCCATCCGGTCCTCTCTTGAACAAGAGAGGCTCACTCCAATAGTAATGCCTCACATCCTTGAAGAACTTTTTCCTTTGGGCGTAAGATAAACCGGGTGGCACCTCTTCACAAACGAGATAGTTCACTATGTTGGCATACCATGGCTCATTACCCCTTGACACTTGAAGCAAGCACTCCTCCACCATTTGCAATTGCTCATCCCGGAATGAATCATTAATTGGGATGTCATCTCTCTCAATCTCCAATGGTGGGAGT
Organism: Fagopyrum homotropicum; assembly: GCA_033239125.1. NCBI lineage: Eukaryota > Viridiplantae > Streptophyta > Magnoliopsida > Caryophyllales > Polygonaceae > Fagopyrum > Fagopyrum homotropicum. The sequence continues at coordinate 89,139,862 of BSWB01000005.1, read as the reverse complement.
CTACTAAGGTGGTCCGCCACATAATTTTCGGACCCCTTTTTGTCCCGGATCTCCAAATCAAACTCTTGGAGAAGAAGGATCCACCGAATCAAACGAGGCTTGGCATCCTTCATTGTAAGGAGATACCGCATCGCAGCATGATCCGTATACACAATGACCTTCGCTCCAACAAGATACGAACGGAACTTCTCAAATGCATACACAACCGCTAGCAACTCCTTCTCGGTGGTAGCATAATTGAGTTGGGCATCATCTAGCGTCTTGCTAGCATAATAGATGGCATGTGTTAGCCCATCTTTCCTTTGTCCCAAAACAGCTCCAACGGCCACATCGCTCGCATCACACATGATCTCAAACGGTAAACTCCAATCCGGAGGTTGCATGATAGGTGCGGAGATCAGAGCATTCTTCAACCTACAAAAAGCCTCAAGTAAATCCTTGGAGAAAACAAACTCAACATCTTTCATTAGTAGGTTAGTAAGAGGCTTAGAAATCTTAGAAAAATCTTTAATGAATCTCCGGTAAAAACCGGTATGCCCTAAGAAACTCCTTACCCCCTTCACCGAGGTAGGTGGTGGCAACTTCTCTATTGTCTCTATCTTAGCCCTATCAACCTCAATGCCTCGGTTGGACACCAAGTGTCCTAACACAATGCCTTCACTTACCATGAAGTGGCATTTTTCCCAATTCAAGACAAGATTAGTCTCCTCACATCTCATTAGCACCAAAGACAAGTTAGCTAAACAATCATCAAATGAAGATCCATAAACAGAGAAATCATCCATAAACACTTCCATGATCTTTTCAATATATTATATGGCCATCATACACCTTTGAAAGGTGGCGTGTGCATTACACAACCCAAATGGCATTCTCCTATATGCAAATGTACCCCAAGGACATGTGAATGTGATTTTCTCTTGGTCACTGGGGTGGATAGGGATTTGGAAGAATCCACTATAGCCATCTAAGTAACAAAAATGGGAATGTTGAGCTAATCTCTCTAACATTTGGTCAATGAAAGGAAGAGGGAAGTGATGTTTCCTAGAGGTCACATTTAGTTCCCTATAGTCTATACACATCCTCCATCCCGTAACCGTTCTAGGTGGGATTAATTTGTTATTCTCATTAGTCACTACGGTCATCCCACCCTTCTTAGGAACTACATGCACGGGACTAACCCATTTACTATCCGAAATCGGGAAAATGATTCCCGCATCTAGCAATTTAAGGATCTCTTTCTTTATCACTTCTTTCATGATAGGGTTTAGTCTTCTTTGAGGTTCAATTGAAGGTTTATGATTATCTTCCATTAAGATCTTATGCATGCACAAAGATGGTTTAATTCCAACTAAATCATCAATGGTATAGCCAATAGCCTTCCTATGCAATCTCAATTCATGCAACAATCTATTCAACTCATCATCATTCAAGCATGCATTAACAATCACCGGATATGTAGAATTATCACCAAGAAAAGCATACTTCAAATGAGAGGGGAGGGGTTTAAGTTCAAGTTTAGGAGGACCTTTATCGATTGGAGATGCTCCATACAATGTAGGTTGAGATGATTCCAAAGCCATGAAAGACTCCTCATGGCTCCTTGAAGCTTGATCAACTACTAAGGCACTTTCTAGAGAAACCACGGGCAAAAGTACGATCTTTGGCAAAACCCCGGACGTGGAATCTGAGAAGCTGGCACCGTGGAGCATTCCAGAGAGTTCCACGGGACAAATCACGGCCGTGGTTCTTGGTGGCAGACCGTGATTCCTACAGCTTTTCAGCACACCTTCATGTACTTCAAATTCATCACTTGTCTCCTTTTCCAATGCATCCAAGGCCTTGATTTCTTCATTGCAATCATCTTTAACCCCTTCCTCCATCAAACTTAAGCTAAGAACCTTCTCCAAGGGGTCCTTGTTCAAGATCGAGCTCACAACTTCTCTACATTCCTCTTGCTCGATAATGTTGAACACATCTTCACCAAGGGCTGGCCCCTTCATCATTGTGGATAGTTTGAACTTAATATTCTCTTCTCCAATGTTGAAGGAGAGAATTCCATTTTTGCAATCCACCAAACATCCGGATGTGGCCAAGAAAGGTCTCCCCAAGATGATAGGAACCGGATAGTCCGCCGGGATGTCCAAAACAACGAAGTCTATTGGCACATAGAACTTCCCGAGTTGCACTGGTATGTCTTCCAAGATTCCTACGGGGTGAGTGATCGAACGCTCCGCCATGTAAAGGGTCATCTTGACCGGCTTTGGCTCTCCTAGCCCAACCTTGTTGCATAGTGCAAGCGGGATGATGCTTACACTTGCTCCAAGATCACAAAGGGCTTCATATTGCACTTCCCCTACTCCAATTGGCACACAAAAAGATCCCGGATCTCTTAGCTTAGGAGGCATCTCCTCCCTCAGGGTTTGAATCAATTCCGAGGATCTCTATGTCATCCTCACTTCTCCATACTCATCCAACTTCCTTTTGTTGGAGAGTACCTCTTTCAAAAATTTTCCATAGGCCGACATACCTAGAATAACATCCATGAACGGAATGTTAATATGCAATTTAGACATAAGTTCAAGGAATTTACCAAAGTGTTTGTCCAAGCGAGCTCTTGCTCGTGATTGTGAGAATGGTAGTGGTGGCTTGTATGGAGGTGGCGCCACATATGTTGGCTCATCATCCTTACTCTTTCCTCCTTCTTGCAATGTCTCTTCTTCTATCACCACTTGCTTTCCCTTAGCATTCTCCTTGGGCAAGGGATCCTTCATGCTCAGCCCGCTCCTTGTTGTAATAACCAACACTTGCCCTCTTGTGTTATCCTCGGTTCTTCCGGGTAGCTTTCCCGGATCTCTATGAGCTTCACCCGCCTTTTGGAACACTTGTGCTTCTAGCACCTTTTGAGCTTTAGAAATGGAAGTCACCGTGCTCTCAAGACCACTCAACCTTCCAAGCAATTGCTCAAACATCATCTCGGTTCTATCCTTTGGAGGTTGAGTAAATCCAGGTGGAGGCTCTTATGAAGCCTTTGGTGGTGGAGCTGCGCTTGTGGAAGCGGGAGGGTTCAAGGCTCCATCCGGGTTAGAATAGGAAAACCCGGGATGATTATGGCTAGGCCGTTAATTGTTGAATTGCCGGTTGTTGTTGAAGTTCCTTGGGCCTTGATAATTATTGAAGTTTCCCCTTCCCATATAGTTCACATCTTCCTCCTTGGAAGATAAGTTTTCTTGCACTTGCACTTGAGGGCTTGCTTGATTCTTCAAAATTGTAGCACACAACTCCCTCAAGGACTTAAGCTCATTGTTGATTGCATTGATCTTGTAGTTGCTCATGGTGACTTCACTCACTTCATAAAATCCCGGTTTTCTCCCATCACTCTTCCTATGGGAGTAATTCTCTATCACCAAAGCTTGTTTCTCTACAAACTCCCAAGCCTCATCAGCATTCTTCTCCATAAAAGTTCCACCGGAAAGAGATTGAAGCTTGAATTGACTATTTTCATCAAGTCCCTTGAAGTAGATCTCCAAAAGCTCTATTTTCGGTATACCATGGTGTGGACAATCTAGGAGGAGGTCTTTGAATCTCTCCCAAGACTTGAATAGGCTTTTTCTATCCTTCATCACGAAGGCATTGATGTTCCCTCTTAGCTTGGTTGTCTTGGAAGGTGGGAAGAACTTAGTCAAGAAGTCGGTTGTCATCTCCTCCCAAGTACTCACACGCCCTAGTGGAATCGATTGGTACCAAGTCAAGGCTTTATCCTTAAGAGAGAAGGAAAAAGCCCTAAGCTTATGGTTGTTGTTCTCCAACCTAGGCGGCCTTAGAGTCTCCATCAATATCTCATAGTTCATCAAGTGTTGATGAGGAGACTCTCCTTCCATCCCTCCAAATTGGTTGTGCCGGATCATTTGTAGAATTTGAGGGCGGAGCTCATAATCATGGGCTGCTGGATCTCCTAAATTCACACCCGGACGGTGCGCTCTTTGGGCCGGATACATATGTTGCCCTAACGTTTGTGGCTCCTCAATAGCAATGGGCACAACCCGAATATTAACCGCCAGCTGCGGTTGTGGTGGAGGTGGAGGTTGTTTACGATTAAGCTCTCTTTGCACAAGAGCTTGCCTAATCTCTTCAATCTCCCTCCTAGTTGCTTCTTGCCTCTCATTGGCAAGTCTCCTCTCATTCTCCAAGGCTTCATCCCTTAGCCTAATTTGCTCTACAGCTTCATCTAACTAAGCTTGGAGATCTCTTCTGCCCATCTCCTTTCCCTTTCTAATGCTCTTAGATCTAGCTTTAAGGGTTTTCTCCAGTTCGGGATCGAATGGAGCTAAATCCTTGCCACGAGATCTTCGCATGCACCTAAAGAATGAGAGATGTCCTGAAAATGCAAAGACACAAACCAAACGAGATCAAATGCAACAAGAAAGACCTACACTATAAACAATCACAAAAATGACTCAATTTAGAGCTAGTCCCCGACAACGGCGCCAAAAACTTGTAACGCTCAGAACGTGACACGCAAAAGTCTTAAATTTATAACTCGATATATTTTCCTAACTCCTAGCGAACCCACAGTGTATGGGTCATTTTGTAGTAAGGATAGTATTCCGAGGTCGAACACAAAGATTGAGGTGAAATTGAATAAAAAAGTGACTAAGGATAGTGTAAACCTAGTTTGAGAAAAGAGAAAGAAATAAAGAAATGAAAATCTCAATGTTTTTGGATTGGTTTTGCGGTGATCAATCAAGGATCACAAATCATGCAAGAATAACAAACAACTAAACTAGTAACACGAATAAGCAACCACAAACACAAGATAGGTAATCAAAGAGAGAAAAGCGGATTCTAGGGGTTAGGAATTCCGGTTATGGCATTGGACTCAAGCTTCTAATCATTCCTTGGATCTACTATGGTATGTTGGGAAAGGGTGTTTCTCAAATGGAACCAATCACCGGGTAGGTCTCATGATCCACTAATCCCGTAACTAAGGTCCTATTACCGGGTAAGTCTCTAGGAGCCTAGGGTTTGGAATATCTACACAAACCGGATTGCTATCTAGGGATCTAACCATTTGTAAGAGTCGGTTATGGAGATCGTAAGACAGCTGTCCCAACTATGCAGAGGGAATCACGGTTCATTCCACGGCCTTGGAAGTGCCAGGGACCGTGGTTTTGGTGTTTCAGCCCTCTTTTGATCGTTGAGCCTGGTGCAAGACATGCACCAACATGGTCCTATGTGTTCTCCTTTGCTCCTAACTTGCTTCCCAATGAGCCGGATATGTGTCATCATGAGGAACGATCCTCGGATGTATATATTAAGCTCCAAAAGCTCTCAAAATACCTACAAAACATGCAAAAGTCTGTGTAGACGTCTATCTCAACAACATACATGAATTAAGTGCAAATTGTCACGAACTAATGCCAAACTATGCATGAATAACGGGAAAAACTATCTAAATGGATGCCTAGACTAACGTCATAAATCGTGTTATCAGTGTATATGTAGAGGTGTAAATGACGGGCTTGTGTAATGACGAGCTTGTGCAAATGACGGGCTTGTGTAAATGAAGCGCTTGTGTAAATGACGACGTATGTAATCAAACATTGTGTAAATGACAGACTTGTGTACATGACAAACGGAACTTGTGTAATTGAAAAATGACCGAATTTGTTAACTACATAAATTGACATAGCAAATGAAATTGTGTATTTACATTGGGTAATTGAAATTGTGTATGAACATTGTGTAATTGAAATTATGTATTAACATTGTGTATTGAAATTATGTATTAATATTGTGTAATTAAAATTGTGTATTAATACGGTGTATAAACAGGAGAATACACGAAGTTCAATTAGTCCAGCTCATATAAGAGTGGGAGGGAGGACTTGTCCCCCAAAGTTCAATACTCACTCGTTAACTGAACTCGGGCTTACTTGGACTCAATTAAAAATTTCAATTATACAAAAAGTACCTACTTAATACTACAATATAAGCATGCCCACGGGTCGGACACGCCGGGTCAAGGGTCCGGGAAGGGTGACCCGCCGGGTCACGGGTCGACGGGTTGCCCTTTTTTTCAAACCCGAACTTAAAAAAAAGAAGGAGAATTGGGCTTGAACCGGAATCCCGGTTGCCTACGTATCCTCTCGGGGAGGAGGAATCAAAGCCCACGTAGTTCTCTTACCTTTGTTTATATCCCCGATTGTCCCTTACCTTAGTCGTCGGACTCGGTCGCCGCCACTCCTTGGTCCGAGCTTCCCGCCGATACATCCGATGGCGTTTGTTGTCGTTTGCCGTCATCTTCGTCGCCTTCCTTCGCTGATAGGCTGTTTCTTTGTGTTCGCATTTCCGCTCTCCTCCAATCGGTTAGTAGGACTTGTGACTCCAACGTCTCGGGCAACATGTTTGATCTTGTCGGATCGAGCACTTTTCCACTCCGGCTAAAGGTTTGCTCAACCGCTACCGTTGAGGCGGGAACGACGAGAATTTGTGCCACGATCCTTGAGAGGGTAGGAAACCTCATTCTCTCCGGTCGGCTCTACCACTCTAATATGTTGAAATCCTCGTCTTCTTCTTCATTGCCAAACTCAAAAGTAATGGTTAGATATTCGTCGAGTTCCGAATGGGAACTCAACGTAGTTTTTGCCCTTTTCTAGCCAAACAAATCTCTAGCAATTGATTTAAATTAAGAAGTAGTTGAAGATGAAGGACGAGGAGGGGGTTGAGATGATTGACCTTGATCGGTAACACGATATTGAAGCAATAAATCATCAAATAATTTTCTAACTCTAGCAAGTATGGTAGAAACATGGCAATCGGGATTTGTTCTAAATCTAAAAATTCATAATAACTTTCTAAAAATTGTTTTAAACCTTTGGGAATAGTTGTATAATAATCTAACCATTTAATTCGCATTGTATAAATAACTTGTGAAATAGAATCAATTAAAAGACCTTATTGAAGTGCAAATGCAATATTAATTGCTATATAACAAAATATGTTTAAAGTTGGTGTATAAACATAACTAAAAGTATTAGTAGCATCATAAAAATATTTAAAAATCTCCATTACATCTTTTGCTAAAACCCAAGATTCCCCGAAAACAAAATCACCGTCAATATGTTGTGCGGAAAAACCACTTAAAAGATCTCGATATTCATATGATTCGGAAATCATTTTGTAAGTAGAGTTCCATCTTGTACAAACATATTTTGGAAATTTTTTAGGATAAACGCCATTTTGTTTACAATATGCATACCATTTAGTACGTATACTTTTTTTAGACCAAAGTTCATTAAGAATTTTACGAATAGGTTGTACTAAATCTCTAACATATGCTAAACCGTCTTGAACACACAAGTTTAAAATATGAGTGGCACACCTAATGTGAAAATTTTTTCCTCCAATCGATGGCTTACAATAGTTGGTTAAATCTTTAATGGAAGCCGTGTTAGCGGAGGCGTTGTCAAAATCGATTGAAAAAACTCTTGAAAGTAATCTATATTCTTCAAAAACATTTGCAATCAAACGGGCTGTAATAACCAAAAATTTTAAATTTCCGTTTAATACGGAATTTAACCAGATCTCGAACCGTTATCATTTTTAAATAAAATAAAATAGCGGTTCCGGACGGATAACGATCTAGTTAATTGCAAATTTGTTAAATGAGCGGACTGGGCCAATTTATGACCCATACATATTCAGCCGGCCCAACACTCAGATGGGCCTAATTAAGCAAACCCTAACTTATACTAACCTACACTAAATCATAATTTAACCTAATTATCTATTCTACACCCTCCTGAGTATGCCGCTTCTGCTTCTCCTCTCCCTCTCTGGACGAACTACTGCAACAGCGAACACCACGCCGGACCGAGCCGCCACCGAGCCCTTGTGCCGCCGCTGTCGACCGCCCAACCGCCGCCAACGCCTGGTAAGCCCGCCGCCTTCTCCTTCCTCGCACTCCTCTTCTCGGCTTCAGTTTTCGTTAACCGCCGCCGCCCCGCCTCTCTTCCGCAGCAGCAGCAAGACAGCAGCCACCGAGAGTTCTGTCCGCTGGCTTGTCGACCACCAGGTGAGCCTCCTTCTCTGTCCGTCTGTTCCCGTCCTTTCTACCCGCGAGTATTCCAGCCGCCTAACCTTGGTTTCACACAGCAGCGGTTATAAAACACCGGTGGGTGCTGCAGTGGTGCCGATCGACCCATCACGAGGACCTCCCGTCGTTGCAGTAGGAGTCGTCCCTCTTTTCCCTCTGCTTACCTTCGGCTCTTCCTGTGGTAACTAGAAGTCGGTTATTTCTCCGGGTCCGGCAGTCGCCAATTAGGACGAGCGGTGCAACATTGGGGGTGCAAGCAAGCCGGTTCAAACCCTCTGTAACGGCCATCCATAAAACTCGAACCAAGCTGCTGTTTCCCCTCCAGGTGTGCGATGAGTGCGCTGGACGGCGGGTTACTTCTTCTCAGTGCAGGGTATGTGTTTATGTTACGTAGATGTATGGATCGGAAGAATGAAGTATATGTTTATATAGGAGTACAGTACACATATGTATTGTAGATATAGCTGTAAGAGTTGTAAGATATAAATAAATATATATTGTAGCAGTGTACGTATATACTTTTATAAAAAAAAATGGAAGAGTGGGTAACATATATATATATATATATATATATATATATATAAGAATAGGTGCACTGTACATGTATACGTATATATATAGTTTTTACGAGTTGGAAGATACGAGTACATGTAATTATGAATAGGTGTAGGGGACGCGTATGTGTATATAGAGATATAAGAAGAATTAAGTGTAGGTTTATACATAAGTACAAGAGTAGTACACATAAGTAAGTTTATATTCTGTAGATAAGTATATTTATATATATATAGAGATAAGTATAGAGTATATATATATATGAGTTACGGATATAAGTACGAGTTGGGAGTTATGAAATTATGTAACTATATATAAATACCGAGTAGTTACGGAACTATACGAGTTGAAGGAAAAGCTAGAGTAGGTACATACATATTTATACATGTAGAAGAATAGAGTGGTAAGCGGGAAAGAGGAGGAGGGTTGTTCTTTGAGGAGTGATTTCGAGTTTAACTCATAACTTATAAGAACTGTCAGAGAGAAACAATTTATGGAAAACAAATACTAAAAGAAATTAGTAGAATTCAAAAATAAACTTGATAATTTTCGGCACTAAGGGTAAAATGGTCTTTTACCGTAAGAGAACTTTTTCCGTAATTCCTTCGCATGAGGTTGGATATCGAGATGTGATTTTGATCCACATGCCTTTTGACAGGCGTTTGAGTTACCACGATTACGGACGGTTTTGAGACGTGTTAGAGAGTGTTTTGACTCAGGTAAGTCCTTGCGACTTACTTAGCTGGTTTCTGGATATTAGTTGGGTGATGATGGTTGTGTGTGCAATGTGTGTTATAATAAATAACAAATTGTTAGGACGACCGTGGTTATTACGTTTTAAGGCCCAAGTGTATGTATAACGGGCCGTGACATCACTGCCCAGCTCTGCCAGGAGACTGGGAGGTTCTCTATACCCAGACCATACAGGTACACGGTGAGATGCATCGGATCCACTCCTGATGGGTACACGGGGGCGGAGGCGAGGTTTGGGAATCCCTCGTGTCACAAAATAAATATCATTAGAGTGAATGACTTAATTGAAGATAATAAATGGATTGTTTGAAAGCATGATGAGTGTTTATTATTTTATGTGTGTGTGTGCTATTATTATTCTCCTAATGTTTAGATAACTAGCTAATGGTTGTCTTGTTGTGTTTTAGTTTTACTGCAGGTTAGAACAGCAGCTGAGTGATCCGGAAGTAGTGGTCAGCCGGGTCTCCGTACTCTTTAGAGTGGGGGTTTGGGTTATTGCTTTGTTGTCTTTCCCTTTTGTTAAGACAGTTAGTCTTTTTCGTTGTTTAAGTACGATAGGCTGTTAGACTTTGTTGCATTCATTCTTTTACAAATACATTTTATGAATTTCGGTTTTTCTTATTTGTGTCTTGTTGCAAGATCCTAGTAATATTGTTGTCAAACTGAGATCGGGACCCATTGTGAGGTCCTAACCAGTAATATCCCGAGTTCTGAGAATTCGGGGTGTTACACGGGCAATGTTTTGGGCGGTGTGTTGTTCGTTGAAAACTCGTAATGCTAAAAACTCTTTTGTTTAAAATCCAAAATTTATCAATAAAATGACAAGTAATACCCATATAGTGATTTTTTTGAAAACCGTCGGTCCAAATATCACTACAAATAGAAACTTGAATATCAAAATTTTTTATAAAATATTTAATCAATTTTTCTTTACGCATTTTATATTTGAGCATCATTTTTCTTTTAGCGATTTGGCGAGAAATCGGTTTATATGCGGGTTGAGCATGATGTGTCATCCAATCATTAAAATCAACATTTTGTGCAAAACTAAATGACAAAGAATCTAGGGCTAACATTTCTGAAAATGTATCCATAGACGAAGCATGATCATATGTAAATAAAGAAGGAGGTTGGTTAGAGGTAGATGCGTACCCGATTAGTTGCGTTTGCTCTCGTGCCATTCCCATTTTTTCGGGATGCTTGTTGCGAATATGTCTTTTGTAGTCCCCGTAGCCTTCTCCCTTTTTGTGCTTGTATTGTGTAGAACAAAAATTACATTTAGCATAGTAAATCCCGTTAGCATCGGGAGCACCTTTTTTGAACCAAAACCGGAAGACCGCCGCCGATAGTTGAGTGTTGTTCATAGGCTCCTCCGGATCTTGTGTCTCGGATTCTTGAGTGTTGAGGAAAGGAGGTGAATCCATGTTGATTTTCTCCTCCTCGTGGATCTCGTGATCTCCACTAAAACCCCACCTTATATCCGAACCGGTTGGAGGACCACTAACGGAATGAAGTCCTCGACTAAAACCTCCGCCGGATGAAGGACCGCTAACAGAACGTCTTCCTCTGCTAGCCATTTCTTTTTGAATGTAGTAAAATGTAAAATAAATAATTGAAAAGAAAATTAGAGAATGAGATTAGGAGAGTAATTGAATTTAAGAGTTGGAAAATATGGAGAGATTGAGAGAGTGAGTAGATGATTGTATGAGAGTTGGTGTGAGATGAAATGAATTGGGTTTGGGGTATTGATAGAAATGTTTTGGGCTTAAATTTAATAGTTTTTTGTTTTTGTTTTGGCTAAATAGCCGTTGGGCTTTTTTTTTTAAAATTGTGACCGTTGGACGGGTTGACCCGCCGGGTCGGCGGATAAGGATCACCTGGACCTTTACCTGCACCGGTAACCCGGCGGAACCCGGACCCTGGTGACCCGGACCCGCCGGGTTTCCGCTAGGTCACGGGTAACCCGTGACCCGTGAACATGCTTACTACAGTAATGCAATATGTGTCTACTTAGCCAACTCACCCAATCAACATTTGGGTGCTCATATTTTTTAACCGTCTTAGATGACTACTCATGGTTCACTTGGGTCTATTTACTCAAACAAAAAGGTGATGTTCATCTCTCCATCAAACACTTTTGCGCCATGACTCAAAATAAATATAACACTAGTGTCAAAACGCTTCATAGTGACAATGCCAAAGAGTTTCTTTCTTTACAAACCTATTTTGATACTCTGGGTATTCATCATGAAACATCGTGCATCCATACACCTCAACAGAACAGACGGGTAGAACGTAAACATTGTCATATCCTAAACGTTGCTAGGGCTTTAATGTTTCAAAGCAACTTACAACTAAAATTCTGGGGAGGATGCGTTCTAACGTCATGCTACCTAATCAACTATACACCTTCTCGTCTTCCCCACAAGAAAACGCCTTTTGCAACATTACACGGGCATCAACCTTCTCTTGATCATTTAAGGGTTTTAGGTTGTTTAGCGTATTGTTCGGTTATTCCCAAGTCAAACAATAAGTTCGATCATCGGAGTCGTAAATGCATTTTTTTTGGATACCCATACACTCAAAGGTTGGAAAGTCATCGATCTTGAAACAAATAAGATTTTTAATTGAGCTTTGACATAGGTAACTCGTGTGGGCCTACTTGGCCTTAAATGAACTCGGGCTTTATTAAATCGATTGAGCTTACTTGGACTCAATTAAAATTACCAATCAACCCTTTCAATTAATCTTTATTAATAAATAAGAGGGGCCTAATTTGTCTACAAGATACAAAAAGTACCTACTTAATACTACAGTATGTAAAAAATGCCTACTTAGCCAACTCACCCAATCCATATTTGGGTGCTCATATTTTTTAACCGTCTTAGATGACTGCTCATGGTTCACTTGGGTCTATTTACTCAAACAAAAAGGTGATGTTCATCTCTCCTTCAAACACTTTTGCGCCATGACTCAAAATAAATATAACACTAGTGTCAAAACGCTTCATAGTGACAATGCCAAAGAGTTTCTTTCTTTACAAACCTATTTTGATACTTAGGGTATTCATCATGAAACATCGTGCATCCATACACCTCAACAGAACAGACGGGTAGAACGTAAATATTGTCATATCCTAAACATTGCTAGGGCTTTAATGTTTCAAAGCAACTTACAACTAAAATTCTGGGGAGAATGCGTTCTAACGTCATGCTACCTAATCAACCGTACGCCTTCCCGTATTCTACACAAGAAAACGCCTTTTGCAACATTACACGGGCATCAACCTTCTCCTGATCATTTAAGGGTTTTAGGTTGTTTAGCGTATTGTTCGGTTATTCCCAAGTCAAACAATAAGTTTGATCATCGGAGTCGTAAATGCATTTTTTTTGGATACCCATACACTCAAAGGTTGGAAAGTCATCGATCTTGAAACAAATTAGATTTTTAATTGAGCTTTGACATAGGTAACTCGTGTGGGCCTACTTGGCCTTAACTGAACTCGGGCTTTATTAAATCGATTGAGCTTACTTGGACTCAATTAAAATTACCAATCAACCCTTTCAATTAATCTTTATTAATAAATACGAGGGGCCTAGTTTGTCTACAAGATACAAAAAGTACCTACTTAATACTACAGTATGCAAAAAATGCCTACTTAGCCAACTCACCCAATCCACATTTGGGTGCTCATATTTTTTTAACTGTCTTAGATGACTGCTCATGGTTCACTTGGGTCTATTTACTCAAACAAAAAGGTGATGTTCATCTCTCCTTCAAACACTTTTGCGCCATGACTCAAAATAAATATAACACTAGTGTCAAAACGCTTCATAGTGACAATGCCAAAATTTTCTTTCTTTACAAACCTATATTGATACTCAGGGTATTCATCATGAAACATCGTGCATCCACACACCTCAACAGAACAGACGGGTAGAACGTTAACATTGTCATATCCTAAACATGGCTAGGGCTTTAATGTTTCAAAGCAACTTACAACTAAAATTTTGGGGAGAATGCGTTCTAATGTCATGCTACCTAATCAACCGTACGCCTTCCCGGATTCTCCACAAGAAAACGCCTTTTGCAACATTACACGGGCATCAACCTTCTCTTGATCATTTAAGGGTTTTAGGTTGTTTAGCGTATTGTTCGGTTATTCCCAAGTCAAACAATAAGTTTGACGATCGGAGTCGTAAATGCTCTTTTTTGGATACCCACTCACTCAAAGGTTAGAAAGTCATCGATCTCGAAACAAATCAAAATTTTATTTCAAGAGATGTTGTTTTTGTTTGAAAATATATTTAATTTAACAAAAAACCAACTATTTCTCCTATATCAGCCACACTAATCTTTCCCCGTCAATTTTTGATCTTGCTACCAATGATGTGGGCCCCTCAAACCTCCCTCCATCTAAAACCCAAACTCAGCCCGCCCAGTCCATGGTTGACACGCTTTCCCCTAACCTCTCTCTACCAAATGCAACCCTAAGTCCTCAATCACCGAACACTAATTCCCACAACCCATGTTCTTCATCCTCCTAAACCGCTTTGTCAATTCCTGCTCCTGTAGTCCGACGTAGTACCCAAACTTCCACTCCATTCGTCCTTCTTAAAGACTTTGTGTGTAAATCTGCGACCAATGAATGACTAATCCCATGCGACATTCCTCTGACACCAAATTCAGGTAAACCTTATTCCCTTTACGATTATGTTTTTTATAACCATTTGCCATCAAACTATGTTGCTGCTCTTAAATCAATTCAGCTTGAAAGGGAACCCATAAATTACATCGAAGCAGTCGTAAGTCCGAAATGGAGGATGGCTATGCAACAAGAAATCGATGCTCTACATCGGAATCACACGTGAGATTATGTGGATCTTCTTGCAAACTAAAAAGACATAGGATCAAAATGGGTGTATAAAAATATAATATTGTTCAATAGGAGAGGTTAAACGTTATAAAGCTCGATTAGTGGCTCTCGGCAATCGATAGAAAGAGGGAGTTGATTTCACATAAACTATCTTACCTATGGCTAAACTGGTTACCGTTAAGATCTTTATTACCGTCTCATGCATCCGTTAATGGGAGATACATCAGATGGATGTCCGTAATGCATTCTTACACGGGGATTTGGACGAAGATGTTTACATGTCTCCTCTCCAGGCTTCGACACATCACACCCATGGAAAGTCTACAAGCTCAGAAAATCACTTTATAGTCTCCTCAAAGCGCCTCGAAAAACGGTTTTATAAGCCGGGTCGGGCACTCAAGAGGTACGGTTTAACAGTCATTGGTAGATTACTCGTTGTTATACTATGAAAAGTGTGGAGTATCACTGCAAGTATTGATATATGTGGACGATCTACTAATTACTGTCAATAATCCCTCAACCATTTCTCGCTTCAAAGACTATCTTTAGCGTTATTTCCACATGAAGGATCTCGGTCCAATTCAGTTTTTTCTTGGGATAGATATTGTTCGGACTCGTACTGGTATATTGTTGAATCAACGGAGGTGTACTCTTGATATATTGTAGGGGTGTGGCCTGCTAGGTTGCAAACCTGCAACTTATCCCCTCCAACAAAATCATGGACTACAATTGGATAACAACAGTACTTTGATAGATCCTCAACCATATCGCCGGCTTGTGGGACTAATCATATATCTAACTATTACTCGACCCGAACAATCATACTCAGTCCATGTGATATCTCAGCATATGCAGGAACCTCGAACATGTCATTGGGAAATGGCTCTATGTGTTTTGCATTACCTCAAAAAGGCGTTGGGACAAGGTTTTTTTTGTCCAACAATAGTGATCTTACCTTACATGCTTTTGTTGACTTGGATTACACGGTTTGTCCTCTAACACGGCGTTCCACAACGGGGTATTTTATCTTGCTCGGCAATTCCCCTATTTTCTGGAAGACTAAGAAGCAACACACCATTTCCCATTCTTCAGCAGAAGCCAAGTACCGAGCCATGCCAATTACCACTTGTGAGCTACTATGATTGAAATATGTTTTAACTTTACTTGGTGTTTCTCATCCATATCCAATGCTCTTGTATTGCGACAACAAATCGGCAATTCACATCGCGACCAATCCCTTTTTTCATGAACGTACAAAGCATATCGAGGTAGATTGTCACACGGTACGAAATCAACTACAAAAAGGTGTGATAAAGACTCTTTTCACCA
The DNA here is from genome assembly GCA_033239125.1 of Fagopyrum homotropicum. Lineage (NCBI taxonomy): Eukaryota > Viridiplantae > Streptophyta > Magnoliopsida > Caryophyllales > Polygonaceae > Fagopyrum > Fagopyrum homotropicum. Next base: position 89,124,251 of record BSWB01000005.1, on the reverse strand, counting down.
AGTCCGTTGATCAAATTGCAGATCTAATGACGAAGGCTCTTGGACCCTCACGCTTCACATCCATATTGTCCATGCTCGGCTTGTCAACGAGCCACCTTCGGCTTGAGGGGGAATGATAACATCAAGATAAACTGTATTTAGAATTAATATGTTTATTGCTGATAATATCTTTAATATCCCTTGTAATTAGGATACTTTGTTCATTTTGTTAGCTCTCTGATGTATATATTCTACCCTACGTCAAACACATTTCAGTCTACATGCTTCTACACATTGAGTTTTTCTTCCTAAGCTAAGGTGGCTACAATGGCTCTTTTTGAATAGCAGGGTTCCTTCTATAGTGCGATATCTTTAGCTTTTTTTTTGGTGTACCATCGAACAAGTGTAAGATGCCTACACGAGAGTCTCCTTTAGATTATTTTGAACAAAACCTAGTGTTATCTGTAAGTAAATGTTTTGGAGCAATAAAAATTATAAAGTTATCGATCCTTTCAAGATGTCAATTATTTATTTCCCTATAGTAGTGTAATTGCATTCATCCTTTGAAACTTCCACCGCTATATTTGTAGAGCTTCTTTCTTTTTAATTCGAGAATCGATCATTTATTACTAAATAAGTACTATTACATGTTTATTTTATTTGTCATTAGACATTAAATCGAGGATGATTTTTCTTTGATTTATTATGTATTTATTTTATTTGCCCCGGAAGGCTCCATATTTTCATTTCAATATTTTATTTGCCCCGGAAGGCTTCATCTTTTGAAGGTTGGCCCCGGAAGGCTCCATATTTTTGAGGTGCAACTGTGGCGCTGAAAGTACCATTGCAGAGCTGTCACATCCATACTCAAATCAGAGGAATAGTTGGTATGAAGAAATACTGAGCGGGCGATTCAAATTTTGAAGGTTGGCCAATATATATACATGCATTTCCATTTACTGTCCTCTCATTTATGCACAAAATTTATCTTCCCTTTTATTACAAAAATTTCTCCTCTCATTTATGCAGATGTTTGCTCCATTCCTCATTATATCTCCTATAATCATCTAACTATCGACTCAAAAGGAAAAATTTGTAAGTTGTTATTCATGTATTCATTAAACTTTAGTATATTATTGTTCAAAATCGTTTGAAAATTTTTTTTTCAACATGATACCTTTCATTTTTCAAATAAATATGGATGATCGATTATTGTGTATGTTACTGGTTCTCCCTAGGTAAATGATGATATAGTAAATGGATTAATTGATATGATGAGTATTTTTTTTAAAGAGAAGAGGATATGTATATTGTTATATGATTATTTCCTGGTGTCAATAAATTCTGTGGAATATCATTTGTGATTTAGTAGTAATTGGGTATGTTTTTTTTGACGTCATGTTTATTGGGTATATATGTTGTCATTTCAGAGACATTGACTTATCATTTTTTCGTATGTAGACATGGATATGATGATATAGTATTGTCATGCAATTAGGTATATATATTATTGTTTAAAAGTTATTGGGTATGAATATATTCATTCGCATAACATTTTTTAATTTTTAGTGTTGTGTCAATATTTTTTCTTATTGAGTGTTGTACTATGTAGATGGCTGAGTATAGTGGTGATGAATCAAGCCTGGACAACAATGATCCAAACTATTACGATTGATATTTTAGTCAACAATTTGCCTTAACATGGGAAGAAGTTGATGAAGAAAGACTTGCTCTTATAGTTGCCGATACTAGCCCCGTAACGACGTTGATGATTAATGATTTCTTCAAAGAGTTGAAGGACGAGAATAGAAGTTTGGATGATGAGATTTCGCAATTGCAGTCTACAATTAGAGCCAAAGACGAAGAAATTTATAGCTTAAGGAGGCAAGTTGAGAATATGCAGAATGAGAAGTTGGATAACAAGAATGGCCATTTGTGTAATGACTTGTCCCCAGAGATTCGACTACTTGTGGTAGCTTTTGTTGGATCAATTTTAGGTAGTATTGTTTGTAGGAAGTTGCGGAAGTAAACGTTTAGGTATCACTTACGGTTCGTGGTATGACAAAAATTTCGTTTGGTATTATTGTTATATTGTTATGAGTATGTTTACGCGCTTGTTTGAAGCTTGAAATATTGTGTTGAGTATGTTTACGCGCTTGTTTGGTTATGCTTGAAATATTGTGTTGAGTATGTTTACGCGATTGATTGTTTGGTAATGACTAAATTTTGTTTTGTATGAATTATATAATATATTCAATATGTTTAAATCGCTTGTTTTGAGTACGCGTACGCGCCTGTTATAGGGTTTGTAACTTGTACAATATTGAGTATGTATAATATACATAAAACAAGGTAGCGTTGAGTAATGGCCAATAACGCCATATTAATTAAAAAATAAAAAAACAAGATAGCCAATTGTAGGATTTGACGGTTTGTAGAGGCTATTTAGTTATTGGAAACCGTTCCCTTGTCATAAATTTCTTACAAAGCTTATTAAAGAAGCCAAAAGAGGTATCAATCACGTCAATGTCATTTCAACTCCACCACTTCTCATCTCTCACCGTCTCTCTAGAGGAAAAAGATCCAGGAACAAAAGTTTTTGGTTTTCACTCCTGAATACCTTTGTACCAAAATCTCATCGCCCTCAATTCTTCAAACACTTTCTTAACCGTTTGCATGACGACTCCAAACAACAATCAACCAAACAAGAGTGAAGATGACAATATAAAACTAGGCAAACGAAAGTCGTCGGCTAGAGAATTCCCACCGCCTTCGTTCCGATTGATTCCCGAAACGTAGGAGGATGTTTCAGGAAAAGACGAAGACGAATTGATACGATTTTTTAGGGTATTTAATGAATGTTTAGTATTTTATTGGTTATTACTGTTCTAATGTGGTTAGGGTTTCGAAAAAGCATTGACCTTTGTGTATAAGTTGTGTTTGTATTTTGGATTGTTAGATATTGAGAAATAGATAACTGCGTTTGGGAATAGCGTGTGTTGTCTATGCTTACGAATCTTGTATGCAATATTTGGTTTTCGGATTTTGATGATATTGGTATGTGGTTATGTTGTAGAATAACCATTGACCGTGTGTATCAATTGAGTATGAATTTCGTTTTTTAAGAGTTTCAGAAATCGATAAGTGAGTATTTAAAGATCGCTTCTGTTAAGTATGCCTATGAATTTTGGATCCAAATGTTTGAATTTTAAGTGCGAAATTCTGTTTTTTATGAAGAAGGCACTAAATTCGATGGTTGAGTATCAAATTACTTTGAGTATAAATTAATTGAGCATGTATAATTGCTTATGCTTATGAATCCCTGTTTTGAGTATAAATCTGTATTGAAATTGCTCATTTAAAATGAAAATTGTTGTTTAGGGATGAAGAAATCGGTAATTGAGCATTTTTATTGTGTATGCCTATGAATATGTGTTCGAATGCATTTTCTTTGAGTATGGATAACTGAGTATTAAAATCGGATGTGTTAAGTATGCCTATGAATGTTGGATCCAATTGTGTGTATTTTAAGTGCTAAAGTATGGGTCTATGGTAGGTTGAGTGTGCATATTTTGTATATGCATATGCTTTGCAGTCCAGTGTTTCTATTTTGAGTATTGATATCCCGTGTGTTGAATAAGCAATATATATATTTTTTGTTACCGACTTTGTATGTAAACTAATGTGAAATACTTGTCAATCATTTCCCTATTACACCACCCAAATGTCAAGATGATGTAATTGGCAGAGTATCCCAGGCATACAATCCACCACTTACGCAGGAAATTTCGGTGAATTCTTACCCAATTCCTGTTACACATAAGCCCCAAATTTCAAAGACTATTCCTCATGTTGTTATTTCTTCTTTGTAACAATTTAAGTACAAATACGGACAAGATCCATCATTTGAGAACACAAGGATAAATAACAACTCTAGGATGAAGTTTTTCAATATTAATACAGGGTTTGAATGTAGATGATAGAGAAAAGTTTGAGCAAGGTCCCTTTAAACACATTGTTGCCATGGGTCAGAAGATGATTTTGTCCAACCAACTGATTCACTATATGTTGCTTTGAGAAGTTGTGATGAAGCGCAAGTGGTCAATGTGGTTTGGCGTTAACAAGTGGCTCTTGAGATTTTCGTTGCAAGAATTTAGTGACATTACCGGTTTGGATTGCTCCAAGGAGACGAAAGAAATTCTTTCTCTGGACTTTGAAGAGGTGTTTCCAAGGACCAAGTGGTGTTCAATTAAGGATCTTGAGGAAGTATACATGAAAGAACCGAAAAAGTCAAAAAGGAAGCTCAAAATGACCCTCATATTAATGGTCGAGGGAGTGTTAATGGGACATGATAGACGTCTTAAGGTTGATCAACATACATTGGGTTTGGTGAATGACATGATGAAATTCAACACATTCTGTTGGGCTCGTCGAGTATTTAAGCAAACGTTGCTCTCACTTCGTTCATGCAAACCGGCCAAGTACAGATCTACAGGAAGTTACAACATCGGTGGGTGGCCGTTGGCCTTGCAGGTACGGCCGTTTCAGTTTGTCATTTTGTTGTGCCTGGTACTCAAATTTTGTGTATGCTTAAAGGTTTTGTTAATATGTTGTTGTAGATTCATGTTTGCATGACCATATCCAAAATACAACAGGGTATGCTCAAAGAAGTTGATGGAGAGGCTACTCCATTATGTCGTAGATTTGTGTCTTTGATACAAGGTAGAGAGGTTATTAGTTACCAGAAGATAAAGGCAATAATTTCCGATCTCAAGGATTCTGAGATAGAGAATTTGCCTACGTCAGAAGAGGAGGGCTTATTTTTTGATGATAGCAGCTGGTAGGAGTTTGAAAATGATGATGGTTGTTTACAAATGTTATTTAGTATTGGATTCAAAAATGTTAAAATTGTGGCTCCTGAGTCAGAGGAAGCTGAAGAACCTGATACCAAGAAATAAGCAAAGGTATCAAAAACAAGTAAGAAGTCTAAGGATGGTGGTTTTGTGAAAATCCCGACCAACAAAGCAGCTATAAGGTGGTTCCTGAGCAAGATTCTTCTAATGATTTCACGAAGCCTGCTCGGGTACGAACGTTGCGTTCTCATTCTGGGCGGTCTGCTCCGGAAAAGGCAAAAAAAGTTAGGACTCAATATGAGAAAAGGCCCCCAAAAAAGTGGGTAATGAAAAGAAAATGCACCATGAAGTACTATCATAGTAAACGACACTTATATACTTCTTCAAAGGGGAAACACACAGTGGAGAAACGCGCAGTGGAGAAGTAAGTATTGTGTATGCATTTGGTATTTGTTTTTGGATGTTCATATTCGGTAGTTGCGTTTGATATTTATTTTTGCGTTTTATGAAGGGAACCATGCATTTTTGGACCTATAGTCTTGTATGATGAAAAACTGGCCCAATGTGTTCTAAAAGATATTGGAATGTCCAGTTGGTATGCATGATGACACAAGTTGGTTCATACTCAGTGTTTGAATATTGACTTTTGGTTTTGTGTTTCTCTAATCAGTGCAACTGAAAAGTTTGAAGATAAAGTTGGAGATGAAATTAATCCTGAGGAGGATTGCGGAATCAATGCAAGTGAAAAGTGTGAAGAGAAAGTTGGAGACAAAGGTTATCCTGAGGAGGATTGTGGTATCAATGCAAGTGACAACAATGAAGAGAAAGTTGGAGATGAAAGTAATTCTGAGGAGGATTGTGGTATGAATGCAAGTGACAACAGTGAAGATAAAGTTGGAGATGAAGGTAATCCTGAGGAGGATTGTGGAATCAATGCAAGTGAAATGAGCGAAGATCAAGTAGGAGAACCTGGACATATGGAGCACGAATCCAAAAGCAAACAGGATGGATCTACTAAGTATGTTATCTTATGTTTGTTAGATGCATTTTATTGGGATTGTTTTATAGCTTAAATTAGCTTACGAATTTGTAATGGGTGTTGTTATTCTATTCAGTGCAACCGAGAACATTGAAGGTGAAGTAGATGCTACAAAACAGGATGCTGGTACTGGGTATCGGAGGTTAACACATTTTCCGAAAGCAAACAGGATGGGTCTCCTTCTTTAAGCTTTTCATAACTCATTTGTTTGTGTATTACTAGTGCCGTACCGGAGGTTAACACATTTCCCGGTTCTAAGAGGCCGAGGGGTTTAGATGATTGTGTAACGAGAGATTCCAAGAAAACCAAGCTTACCCAAACTGACAAGCTTAAAGAAGGAGATAAACATATGGGTAATGTGTCTGATGAACAACCGTTGTGGGTAATAATATTATTGGACAAAGTTACAGAGCTTGAAAAAAAGATTGTTCAGCATGTTGAGGTAATACAAGAACTTCTAGTGTGTGCAAGAGAGGAAAAAATTATGCATGATGGTTTTGAAGGTGATATCAATAGGGTGCAAACACGGTTGAGGAAGTTACTTGCCGAAAGAAAGACCGATGATGAGCAAAATACAACAACCCAAACACATGGACATGATGTTGCTCATATCCCGGACGATGATGTTATGGCGGAAGGACCTTTACATGAGCAACGTGATGGACAACACGACAAGGTAAGTCTCGGTTATATATTGGGTATGGTGGTTTAATTTAGATTTTGGGTATTGAAAAGAAAAATGGTTTGATGTCGCCCAAACTATTCTTATTTTCTCCTCAAATAGTGTAAGCATTTTTTATAATTCTCCACAGCCAGCTGAAGTGGTTGAAACAACACGTAAAGTTGGTAGACGGCAACGCAAACCATCTCAAGCCGTTATTTCGCCATATAGACCCATGATCACAATACCCAATGCGCCAAAGAATGGGTGTCTTACTAAGAAAGAGAGAAATGACTTATATGATTGGTACCTGTAGAGTGGAATGAATGATTGTGTAACTGGATTGACGATGTAGTTGGGTCGGGACCATTTCAAACAACTGCTCAACAGAACTTCTTGGTTGTCCAGCGATGTAAGTATTTTGTAACAATCACACTCATATTCTTACCCAAAAACATACCCAACAAGGGCAGACGAATCATACACAATAATTGTCTTCCGGATTGTTGATGCATTTTTTTTCATTATTTTTCTATTGTAGTTGATCGATGAGATTGTCATGCATTTAAGGAAAGGTCTTTCGAAGGCTAGTTCTACGTTGGGTAATGTTGCAATCTTATCGGCGTCATTATTTGCAAAGTTCAACCCGGTTGAGTATGAGAACTACATGGCAACGCCTACAAGCTATGTCTTTTCCCAAGAGCTGTTGTCATTTGCTAATGGTGATGAACCTGCTATGTTTCGTAAGGACATGTCTACCGTGGATGTTATATATGTTCCTTTTAACGTGGGCAATAAGCACTGGGTAGCGTTGAAGATTGAGTTGAGTTCTTGGAGTGTAACTGTTATTGACTCCATTATTAATTTCATGTCCGAGGATACTTTCATCCACCATGTTCAACCGCTGCTGCAAATGCTACCTTCTCTACTGAGTCTGTACAAACACACTCATTACTTGAGGCATGAGGCCAAGATGACACAAAAATTTATTCTGTCAAGGATGTCAGAGGAAAATGTTCCTCAAAATGATGAAAGGTAACTTCCACCCTACCCAAACACTCCTATATTAACATTGCAGTTTCATTATCTTACATCAAATTGTGTACTTATTTTGCAGCGGTAGCTGCGGCATTTATACCGTCAAGCACATCCAGTACATTGCAGCAGGTTCAACCAATTTTTCGACAATATGTGAGAGCAATGTAGCCTCTATAAGGGAACATTTGTCGTATGTTTTGTTTCATGGCATTTGGAAGAAGCCGTTTGATATTGTATAGATATAGTGCCGTTTCAAATTATACATTACAAAATTGTGTGTTTACTACTTTCATGTTAATTTAGAATTGAGGTTGACATTTGTGTGTATGTACCCTTGGTTTTTAAGAATGTTATGTAATAGGTTTATTGTGTGTGTATATGTACGAAAGTTCATCTCACATGTTACACACAACTGCAAACTTAATCCAAGATTCCATCTTCATCCCATACGTCATTTTAATATTCAATACCCAAAAAAACTCACTTGACAAATGATGACATGAATTATATACCATTATAATCATGCATATTGTAGAGGTTTACCTCAATTTACCTTATATTTGGAGAGAATTTGTGTACCTTTTAGGTTTATTTCATTTATATTATGAAAATAGAGGTCTACACGAGTTTTGGTTGAATTATAGGTGAATTCGGTGGATTTAGAAGCAATAGTGGAGCAAGGAGCATCTAAGGCTAATAAGGAAGCTTAAGGAGTCTTAGAGGAGTCACAAAGAGCAAATGAAGTGTATAAAAGAGTCACCAAAAGGAGGAAGGAAACAAGCCAAGAGACGAGCATTCTCTATTGAAGAAAATCGTGTCATTCACCCTAAAAATCGGACGATTTTTCTCCTAGAAAATCGAACGGTTTTCTTCTTTGTTTTGACAGCACGATTTTCTACAGCTTTCGGCCAAAGAAATATCACGACCTTAAGCCCCTCACTTATGTGCCTGAGATGTGTTTTGTCAAGCGGCCCATTAGCAAGGAAGTATACATTGGAACCCTAGGAACGAAAATCAGGGGTTTGGCAGCGAGAAAGATTTACACGATTTTGAAAGATTGAAGGTTCTTGGAGAGGAGATTGAAGGAAAGTGCCAAGAAGTCAATCTATACCATTGTTGTGATATCTTTTGTTTCTCTTCCAATTCTTGTGATTTGTGAACACATTATTGAGTGTTTTGAGAGATTCTGTGATAGGTTTTGAGATTTCATTACAGATTCGGAGATTATTTGGTTTTTATTCAAAGTTCGGGTTTTAATTGATTTTATTCATTCAATCTCAATTTTGATTTGATTATGAAAATGGTTGGCTAAAAACGTTGTGATTCTGGGGAGAATAGTTGATGATTGAGGCTTAGATGATGATAGACTGAACTCATTTAACCATTTGGACCGTGAGAGTTGAGATTTAACTTTGCGACAAACAGGAAAATCGACCTGTTCTATAGGAAATCATCCGATTTATCTAATAAAAACACGATTTATCTTTCTGACGATCTTTAATTGATTTATTCTTTAACCAAAGTTAATCCTTGCCTAAATCCCAACCTTGCTTAACCTTGTTAACCTCTATTTAAGTGTGTGAAGAGACTTCATCATTGATTCTACATTTAATAGCTAAAGATTACAAGATTTGGGTAATAGAGAGACTCAACATCCTTTATTAAGGTTTAAGTGTGCTTTCCATCTTTACCTTTGAGAGTCATATCCTGGGGTTTTGGGTGGTTAGTTTGAGTATAATTCTTATCCCTAGACCTTTCTATATTGCAGCCTCAACAACCCTTATAGAGAGAACCTTTGGATTAGACATATAGGTTTTGGAACTTCGCCGTACGATACCTACTTTTGAAACACATAACCTTGGCAACATCAACTCTGTCATTTGATCTTTAGAAGTGTCTTGAATCGAAAGCCGCAGTCGGATACTTGAATCCTTGGAATCATTTGTCTTCTTCATTAATCACAAAAGCTTTTACACTTTTCCAGATATTTAAAATCGATTTTATTCTCACCAAATTCCTGAGTTTGACTCTGGAATTTCTTGCCTTACTACAACTGATCCGTACACTGCGGGTTCGCTTTTGCTTAAGTTCTAGATATAAATTTAAGACTTTGACGCACATACTTTTAAGCGAACAACAACCACAATTGCCATCTTCATCCCATTTTTCACAGCCACACAAAAATATCCATACTTACAAAATTCAATCGTTCATACACTTGCCCAAAAGAACAACACTTACAAATATGTTACTCAAAAGTAACACACACCTTCATTTTGCGTCACCACGATCATAACCAACAAGACTATATAGAACTATTCCTACAATTTCATAATTGGTTGGTTCCTACACGTTTTCTTGTTATGTCCAATGACTCCACAACACATGCATTTTCTTTTCTTCCCCTCACCATGCCCACGTATCCTAGCTTTGGGTAATCTATCACTCCTTTTTTCTTTATAGGAGGATTGCATACAATACCTTCAATGCTGGTATGCTGCTTTCGCCACTTTCAAGTACTGGGTATATAATGTCTTCATACGCCTTCCTCCAAGCTGCAACACTGTAGTACGAACTTACTAACGTAGTGGAGTTTATTTTAGCTTGCTTCACTGCATCTATGGCATGCACACAAGGTATCTGTTCGAGATCAAATGCCATGCATGTACACGTGTGTTCTACCAGACTCACGACCTCGCTTTCTTCCCCCCATTTAATTTCATACAGCAACCGTCCGGTATCAAGTATGTAGCAACCGTACTTACTAGCATCAACATACTTTAGTTGGATGCTTTGTTCGATGTTTGGGGCTGCGAAATCCTCCCATCTTTCTGACTTTTCCCTCCTCATAACAAACCACCGACTCATAACTTGGTCTATCTCATCAACTAAGGCAAGGACCGGATATTCTCTTGCATCAAGCATCACTCTGTTAAAAGTCTCTGCATTGTTGCTTGTCATGATGTTGTATCTTGTTACTGGGGAATAAGCACGTGACCAACACTTGAAACCGACATCTCTCAACAATTGCCCAACCGCCGGTTTCTCCTACAAAATGCAATACCTTTTTTAGGTATCAATACCCAAATATCAATGGTAGTAATACTGCAACATAATTGTAAAATACCAGCAACGACATGGTTAAATCTCACCCGCTCAATAACTTCAAACAACTTCATGCAATCTTCTTTCTTGTAACTTTGTTCGGCGTCTTGAAACATATCTTGAATCCTTTTCATTCTTGATCTTTTCTTTATATTTTGTTTCAAGTGGTACATGCAAACCTCGTGGTGTAATTGTGAGAAGTTTGTACCAATAGCTTTCTTAATGGACATGTGTCTGTCAAATACAAATACCTGTTCATGCGCATCTTCAACACACTTTTTCAAGTTTTTCATGAAGAATTCCCATGATTCATCGTTTTCTCTATCAACTATTACAAATGCTAGAGGATAAATCTGTTGGTTTGCTTCTTGAGCAGTTGCTATCAAAAAGAACACCTCCATATTTGCCTTTAAGAAACGTGCCATCAACTGAAATCACCTATAAACAGTATGATAACTTATTTAGTATTGTACCATACTCACAATTTTTAAGTATTGAAAAACCAACCTTGCGTATAGCACTTTACCCCCTCAGTGATTGCCCAAATGCGAAGAATACATAATGGAATTTGGATTCTTCGTCTACGTCAAGAGCAACAGCGCTACCGAGGTTAGCTTCACGCAGTTTGTGCATATACACCGGAACTTCACTATAATTCTCTTCACATGTCCCTCTAAGTAATTCCTTAAATGCTTCCAAGGATTTCCAACATACCCAATATGACACAATAATCTTCAAATCGTTTTTCAGCACTGATTGAACAGTTAACGGTTCAGGTTGATTCTTCACACTGGTGTACCTGCATAGGTTACCCAAATTTTGTGATGTAACCCTAGTAAACCCTAATTTCCAAAAGGTTTACGCAAATTAGGTACCCAAAACCCTAGTTTAAATAATGCATACACAAACCACGAAAAAAAATTTAGAAACACAAATTTACTTATAGATCACAAAGTAGATGCTCAATTACGTTTACAGACGGTGTCCTACGATTGCGCCTTTTGATTTCAAAAGAACAAGTGTGTTCATTTGTGTAACGTGTGATGGTGAAATGGTGTGACTTGCCCAAAATAGAGAAACGAACTTTCCAATTGAAAGTACTTTCGTCACATTTAGCAACCACAACAGTGTTACGTGATTTTCTTATTTTGTACTCAAAACACTGGTACATGGCATTCATACACAAAGCAACCTTCTTATCCTTCTTATTGTTATACGTTTGACCAATATCAAGTGCCCACCTTCGACTAAGTCCGTCCAATGAGTCACTATCAAAAATAGGTTGTGCACAGTCATACCTTGTTGTGTCTTCTTCAAATCTTGATCTTGGAACCCTCTTATCATAAACCACTATGCTGGAAAGTACCCCATTATCACTATTGAGTATTGATACCCCTAAATCTTGTTTTTCTTCCATTGTAAAACACAATGGGATACTCCAACACACACTGTCTACCTTGTTTGCCGTCAGATATGCTTCAAAGTCCTCACAACTATCAATAGTGAAAGGCTGTAAACATTGATTCATACTATTCTTGTATCTTAATAAGATTATGGTTTTATATTCACAACTTAAATCTTGAAGTGATTAAACCTTTTAACGTTTCTATTGTTGTCCCTTGGCTTATAATTATGTGCTTGCTTTGAATTGTCCCAACATAATTTCAAATCCCATCTAAAGTAACCCAATCTCCCCCGTAGTAACATGTCAATTATACAGTACCCATACCAGAAACAAACATGTTAAATGTGTAAGTACATGTATTAACTGACGTGTAGATACCCAAAAGCTTGTACAAACCCAAACACATTAATACCCAAAAAATTGTTCTGAATCAATACACAAAACCAAGTCGCCGTAGATGTACAACGTACCCAATCGGTGTTGTTAATGTTGCGTAAAACGATTTCAACATTCATCCACAGGGACATAAGAATAAAGCTGAATACTTAGTTAAAACAAGATAACATTGTCCTTACCCAATAGTGTTGGATGACTGGCGTTAGCTTCGAATTCAACTATTTGAATGAATAAGGAAGACTTTGTTTTGTAATGTACAAAAGCAATAAAGCCCAAATTTTCTGGAAAGGATGATTTTCAAAATGGATGAAATGGGTGCTGTTTTCGTGTAATATTGTAGGATGATGGAGTTTTGGAGGGAAACAAAAAGGGTGTTTGCAGGATACTTGCTTTCTACAGCCATGTTACATCGCCGGGTGAATTGACAACAGTGTACTTTCTTCTTCTTTTTATAACCTTTCCTTTGCTTTTATATTTACGCAATAATCATAGAAAAATGGAGTTACAGTAAATGTGTTATGATGTAATAGGGTATATTTTTCCAAACATTAAAATAGGGGGTTAGTTTGTATAGTGTATTATTGGAATAGGTACATTCCACCAAAACCGCCTATATATTTTTCTCATGGAATATCTGATTGAAGTTGTTTTCATCTTACATCTATTACGGAATGGAGAGTACATCAATTAGGCATTGACTGATCACCACAGACACATTCAGGAAAATAAATATCAATTTTATAACAACTTCACATTTAATTACTAAAAACAAGCAACAATATCAATAGACTCTCCATCTCCATAACTGTATTATTAAGCTCATATAAGCTCAGTTTACTGAATGACCTATTGGTTTTTCTTTGTCTTGCTCATCATTTACAGCATAGTCATCCTGACAGTGAAGCTGGAAATGGAAGACAACAATTCAACTTAAAATAAATGAACTGCTAGTAAAATAGATATCAGTTAATTGATTCACAAAATCACCTTGTTTCATTTGATTTTGCATAAAAGGATCGGAACGTAAGACAGTCTAATTGAATCTTTCCTCCCAAAGCGATCGTGACGGCCCGAGACCACGATAAGTCATTCCCCACCTTACTTCACAGACAGATTATTACTAATTACAATAAAAACCGGTTGTGAATTATAAGTTTGTGTAAATAATATTCCACCTTCAAAATAAATGAGAAAAATTTAGGGACCAATGTGAAATATATTTCAAAGTTTAGGAGGCTATTTTGTTTTGTTTTTTGTAAAGTTGAAGAACCATAGACACTTGATTGAGATATACCTTGCCTCTAAGCTACTTTCAAACTTTACTTCAATGCTATAGCTGATACCATATGTTGAATTGAGAATAGATTGGTTGTTCCCTGTATAGCCTTGAAGCTGCATAGCATATTGTTCTGTTGTCTTGATTTCCTTGCACTTAACCTGAACATAAATTAATTCATAACTAGTTTATAACCCGTATCTTGTGCGGGTATATTTATAATAACTATTCAATTATTCTCACGATGATAAAATATTTGTGAATAAAGAGTGTCTTATTATTTAGACATTATTTTAATTCTTATACAGCATACCACTTTTATAAATTTATAAATAAATAACCCTAATTATACCATGTATATTAATTTTTTGCCAAAAAATTTAGGCACTACAAATGAGTAAGACGCTAAAAATTTATGAGGGAAGATTCAAATTTCAAATTTGAAAAATTAAAATAATATAGGGCAATTTGGTAACTAGGCCTTTTTGAAAAACTATAGTAGTACTAGGCTTTTTAATGTTTCAATTAAGTAAATATACCCAAACCTTTTGTATTTATTCTTACACTCTACACACTCTTCTCTCAAGGGGTACATTTACTAAACACAAAACTAGAAAAAGTCTAGTAAACCAAATTGGTTCAATAAATATATAAGATTAGTAAAATAATGTTCGAGTAAGTTATAATTACAAAACTTCTAGTAAAAACTAGTTAAGATTTCTTAAAAAAGTTACAAAATTCTGATATTATACAAAACTAACTTGGATATTTAACATTCAACCAAATTTACGCATATAATATAAAAACCAGAATCATAACAAAATTGATTACACGAATGAGATTACGCTTGTGGATAATTAAATAAACATAAAACAAATAAAAATACGAATTTGAAGTAGAAAAAAATGTAACCAATTTTTTTTGTCGAATCTGAATTAAAAAAATGAATAAGAAATTTTTTAACAGTAACAATTTTGAATAAAAAAGAAATAAAAACTTGTAAAAAACAAATATGAAAATAAAAAGGAGAAATATTTGTTTAAAAAAATGAATTTGTATGATAAAAAAACAAATCAGAATGAAATTTATTTAACGATAATGAAAGATTTTGCAATCGAATATGGATAAGAACGAATAAGAAAATTTTAACAGTAACGAATCCGAATCAAAATAATAAAAAAATTGTAGAAAAAACAAATTCTAAATTAAAAAAAACAAATATATTTTTTAAAAAATATACTAAGTCTGAATATAAAAAATACGATTCCGATAAAATTTTAAAAAAGTAATAGCATAAGATTTGCAGTCGATTTTTTTTACTAAATATGAATAAGAAAAGTTCCCGTGAAATTAAAGAACTTTTTTATGAAAGCTAATAAATTTGAAATCTAAGTATGGATAAATTAAATCCTTAGTTTAGGATTTCCAATTAAGTTGTTAGCTAAAAAAAAAGCCTGCACCTAAAGGGTGACAAGCGTAAAATGCAATGGTCGTTATATTAAACTTATCAAAGAGAATTTTGAACTTAATACTAAACACAAATATAGTGATTAAGTAAGGGTCGAACCTAAGAGAGTGAGAGACAATCACTACACTAGATTGTAGAACGTAACAAGACAAAAGCATGTAAGAGTAAGCAAAGATGATGATAATATCAAGAGACAATCACTACACTAGATTAGACATCAACATTCATACAACTTGGTTGGTGCCTTTTTAGTAGTATTCAAACATTTGTTCTCATCTTGATCATATATATATATATATATATATATATATATATATATTAAGCCATCCGAAATTAATATAACTTAACAAGTTGCTAATCCGTAAACCTATAAGACCAAACAACAAGTTAGCATTCAACCAAAGATAAAGAGATACATAAAAGATAGACAACCCGTTAATCTTTATTATGTAGTTATATTCCTTTTCACATAGATATTCACAACCCGTTAATACCTAATGTGTTTGCTATTGGATTAATGACCCGAACACTGAACCAGTTAACCTTAGCCTTTTGAATGCAATTAGACTACTTAGGTGATCAAACTAAGGTGAAAACAACATGCAAACAAAGTTAGATACTAAGAATATAACACAAATGTAACTTAATATAAACTTCTATTCAAAAAGGAACTTACAACCAACTTGTATGAAGCTTTAATAAACCCAATGTAGCAAGAAGACTTAGCACTCCATACAAAGACTTAAACAAAACAAATGACAAATAAAGGTTTTTGTTTGAAAATGTGGTGATTCTAACATCAGTCTAGCCTCTCTATTTATACTAAAAAGTACACTAAATTGCAATAAAGGGGTTGTCTAAACCATCGCCTTAATGCCATAAAGGGAGGGTTTAAACAGTCAAAGTAATGACGTCTGTTGCACAACCGCGGACGCAGATCTAGGAGCCACGAGGCGGTTTAGTGAAAAACGTTTCATCTCCAATTTAGCCGCGGGGTTGGCTTGGGAGTGTCGCGGGGGTGGCGTCTTTAATGCTCTAGAAACGCTTGACGCTTGATCTTCTGAAGTTTTTGTCGTCGATCCACATGTGTGGCCTAGTGTCACCGCGGGGCGGTGACACGAACTTTTGAACTTCTCAGGTCCGCAGGCAAGAGGTTCAAGGGAACATACAAGGGGGCCTCCTGGCGATGTCACCGCGGGTGCAGGGCAAGGCCGGCACGGGAACGGTAACAAGGAACCTTCCGGATGCTTGGTAGTGCACAGGGTGCGGTGTTGGGTGCGTCGTCACCGCGGGGGCGGTGACCCTATGCCGCGGGGGTGGCTGAGCGACATAACATCGTCTTGATTGTCTTCTTTGATCTTCTTTCTCTTCCAAGTGTTGCTACATCCTTTGATATCTTCATTTGTGACTTCTTCATTTGGATTAACATATATCAGCAAAAAAGAACCAATATAATCTAATAACATGTTAAAACTACCTAGATATGATAGTGATTTCATCACCTATCAAACTTCCCCATGCTTAGACTCTTACTTGTCCCGAGTAAACAAAAAATATAACCAAAATGAATCAAAAGCCTCAAGAAGCACGATGCAGTGGAGAGGTAACAAAAACAAAGCATATTAAAGGTAACAAACAAAAATTCTAACAAAGTGATTTGATAAAAATGGAAAAGACTATTGTCCTTATTGCTCCAAGAGTGGTCTACCCGGATTCCTCCTTATATCTCCTCTTCTTATGTCGCCAACGTCAGAAAAGGGGAACCTATCACTCGGATTTCACTCATTTTGCCAAGACGCCGTTTCGGGTTTTCACCTTGCCACTCTTTTTTTTCTAAGTTAGTCTTACCAATTCTCACATCCCTCAAGTCCATTTTGCACCAACCTAGTGTGGTCAGACTATCTTCTTTTTACCTAAACCGCCATCTCGGGTTTTCGGTTTATTATTGGATATTTCATGCCTTTTTTCAATTTTTAGCTTTTTTTTACTGAAAATTCAGTATTACAATGCAACTGTACAAACAAACAAAATGCAAGATAGATCCCTCCCCATGATTGAAGATCACTTTGCACTCAAAGTGCGTAGTATGAAGGGAAAAATACAAATGGAGAAGGGAACAGGGCACTCACTGGTGAGATCGTCCGGTTGGACCATCGGGGTCCTGTGGAAGAGATGAGAAGTGGGAGAAGAAGTGCTTTTGACGCCAGTGGAGCTGGGTGATGCGGCGGCTCTGATCGTCAAGCCAATCAAGAATTCTCCTCTCATAACCTGTTTTCCAAGACTGTTGCTGCTCATTGATATGAGTTGTCATCTGCTGCTCATAACCCGATTGCCACTCCTGTTGTTGCTCAAGCATCCTACTCTCATAGCCGGACTACCACTCGGTCTAATGGTCACGGAGTGAAGTAGAGACTCGCCATTCGAACCCTGTGTGCCACTCGTTTTGCAAAGTGTTCAGGGCTCTCATCTAAGCAAGAGTTGCTCTTGAAAGGGATTTGTATAATCAGTATTAGGCATCTCTACATCATCCGGAATGGGCTCATAGGCCTCAACTAGGCCTCTACTCGAGCTCGCCGCATGCCGCTTTATGATATCAACACGTGGTCGTCTCGGAATAACCGGGTCGGCGCAAATGTAGAAATGAGCTAAGTTTGGGCCATAGGTGTAATACCTGGAATTTTTATTCAGTTTAATTCCGAAGCAAATCGGACTTCGAGCCGTTGACGGTTTTCCATTCTATCTAGTATTTCTTTCTTCACGAATTTTATCATTTTATGTAGAATTTAATTCACATAAAATGATAAAATTATATCAAGCTCTAATTCTTATAATTATTTTTCATTTTATGTAGAATTTTATTCACATAAAATGATAGATTTATATCAAACCCTAGTTATTATAATTCATTCTTATCGATGACTTTAGACGAGATCATGACTAAGCTGAGACGAGGCCATGACAAAGTCCGACAAACCTGTGACAAACTCATTCATAAGCCTGACAAGGCCATGACGAGTTTTGACAAGTTTTTGACAAACTATTCAGCCCATCTTTCTTACAATTATTTCAGCCATCCTTCTTGCAGTTGTTTCAGCCCATCCCTTTGCTATGTTGGCCCAGCTACCCATAACCCTCCAGCCCACACGGACCTGCTCTCGCCCAGCCATCCTCGCACAGCAGCCCAGCCTGTTTACGAGCCTAGTAGCAGCCTTCTTGCAGCCCGTACAGCCCAGTTCGCAGCCCACAACAGCCCACTCTCCTATGCTTCAGCCAGTACAACGCCAGCCCACTCCTATGCTTCAGCCAGTGCAGCGCCAACCCACTCCTATGCTTTAGCCCAAAACCTTGCTCATGCTAGCCCAGTTACATGCTCAACCCAGGAGGATGTAACAACCGGCCCTTCCTCTCCCTTTTCTTCACAACGTAACCGATGCTGAATTGAAGGAGAGCTGCTGTAACGACTCCTTAATTCACGCAACAGATCCATTCAGCCTGCACGTTTCCTTACACCTCCCTACGTACAAAAGCTTGATCTGAAGCAGCCGTTCAAGCGTTCCTGCACACAATAACACAACAACCAACGTCCTTCCTCTTCCTACTCCTATATTTGTGCTAGTCGAGTCTCTCTTGTTGGGTAAACATCTCCCCTCCCTTCTCTACATTGCACTCTCTATATATATGTGCTGATGTGAGCCATTTGAATCCTAAAACCTTTCATAACAGCCATGGAAGATAGCTAGAAGGGCTGGGAATTTTCTGAGTTTTCGGAGGTGACGAACAGTCTACTTGGAGTCACGATTTGGGTAAGTTAGACTCCTCTTTTTTGGCTGGTTTTCAGATATGTCATAGACAGTAGTACATAGTATAACATACTAAAATTTGGGAAGAATCGGAGTTACGGTTTGAGAGTTATTGTGTTCCAAAGTTGATGCCTCATGTAGTTTTTATATATGTGCTGAGTGTTGGGGAAAACAGCAAGTGATGCTGCTTTGTGAGATGGTTTTGAATAAGCTCTTGATCTCCGTTGGGCTTGAATTTTGGATATGACATGTTTGACATATTGTTGTAGAACATATTAAAATTTGAGAGGAATCCAGCGAGTGGTTTAGGATTTATGATTTTTCAAAGATTGAGTCGTAAGCAGTTTTTCTGTTGTGCTGAAATTCGGTTTTGTGAGATAGTTTTAAATAGGATTTTGATCTCCTTTACGGCTGAATTTTGGATATATTAGAGATAAGATTTTATAGTAGAACATATCAAAATTTGGGATAAATCCAGCGAGTAGTTTAGGAGTTATAATTTTTTAAAGTTAAGAGAGTGTGCTGCTTGTTAAGTGTTGTAACCAACTTTAAAAATTTTTGTAGAAGCGATGCTTTAACAGTTTTAAGAAATTCTTTCTCCTATGAGTAGATGGGATATCATAGATGATCTAGGGAATTATTTCGGAATTTTTATAAGATTATTCGAATTTTATATTTGAAGCTGTAGTTGGACTTTAGTGACTTTTTGGGAAATAGAAAATGGGTAATTTTTCTAGTTGCTACCTAAAATCATCCTAGGAAGTAGAATATGGTTAGTTAGCCTCAAATTATAATTTAAGTACATATTCCGAGTTTTTGGAAGTTCCGGGACTAAGGGTAAAATAGTCATTTTACCTTAAATAAACACTGTAATAACTTCTGCACATAGAATCATATATCTTAAGAGTTTTAGACTTATAAGTATCCAGGGAAATGTGTTGACCCACGTGCCTCCTCTGACAGGCAACTGAGTTCTGCACTTACGGATTTAGTGGTGGTTAAGAGAGAGTCGAGATTTGATTCTGGTAAGTCCACGGACTTACTTAGTTGGCTTCTTGTATGAGTGTAATGTGTATGAGCGGTGTTTGTTAGTTATGATAAACAACGAAACCGGATTAGGCCAACTTTATTATTTACGTAATTGACTCAAGTGTATGATAACGGGTCGTGACATCATCTGCGTAGCTCTTGCGAGAGTCTAGGAGGTTCCTTGCGACCAGCCCAGTCCGGTAGACGGTCAAATGCATTAGTACCATTCCGCGTTGGTAAACGGGGACAGGGGCGAGGTTTGGGATTCCCTCGTGTCACAAAATAAGTATCATTAGTAATGACCTATCACCTAATTAAAGATAATAAAAGGATTGAGTGTTGCATGTTGATTGTGTATGATGTGTGATTGTGCTTTTACCTTTAGACTTATGCATAGAATGTTAGCTAACGGTTTTATACTGCTTGTAGATGCCTTGCAGGTTAAGACAGTTGTAGAGAGATCCGGAGGGAATGGTCAGCCGGGTCCACGTACTCATTTAGTTGGGGACGAGGTTGTCTTATATACTTCATATGCGTCGTTTTAGTGCCTTTGATTTGTAAGGTTGATACATATTTTTCATGTATATATTGTTTAAAGTTTTCAAATGTTTTTAATACTTTTGTGCCTTGTTGTAAGATCCAAGTTAAATTGTTGTCAAACTAAGGTCGGGACCCATTGTGAGGTCCTAACCAGTAGCTCCCCGAGTTCTCAGAATTTGGGGTGTTACAATAGGGCAACATCCAGGGCACGTATGTGACATGACTGTGGTCATGGAATGATGTATAAAAGTGGTGCTCACCCTTGATAGCATGTATTATAGTCTATATTTTGGGATTGGTTTGGACGTTTTATCTTCATAAATCTACATGTATGGATGTATATTCTTTGATCATTATGTTGTTTTGTCTACCTTTGCGAGAATCGAGGTCTACACCTAGTTTCGTTGTAATTGTAGAGAAAATGGCACGTTTTGGAACAGAATGGAGCTAAGGAAGCTAATTTGTCATTGGAGCTACATTGTGGAGCATTGAGGAGCTATAAGAAAGGATCAGGAACTAGGGAAATAAGATGGAAGATTGATTTTGGACCAGATTAGAGAGATTTACACTCAGTTGAGATTCACCTCGGTTGGCTACAATATCACCTCGACCGAGGTGATCTTCAGGACAGGCTGGACCAAGGCGAATATTATAACGGCCACGAGATCTTTATTTTTGGATGAGATCTTATATTTTTGGAAAGTGAATTTTCCTATATTTTAGGATGGATTTTTGGAAGGAAGCATATCTTTTTGGCTGATTTATTTGGAAGATTGGAAGATATTCTAAGGAAAGAAATTGCCTTTTAAGGATACTTTATCTTAGGAAGCTGATTCTCCTACATAAGAAGATGGATTTTCTGGAATTAAATTATCTCGGAATCAGGGATATCAAGGAGCTGCTGTTCTTCAGAGTTTGAAAGGAAGTTTGGAAGGTTGAAGATCAAGGAAGGAAGGAAATTAGTTTGAAGGAAGGTTGAAGGAAGTTGTAAGATTTTCTTAGTTTGGTTTGGTTTTATTGTCTTTTCTGGTTGTGATTGAGGAACGTAGTTTGATTGTTTGTTTGATTGTTTGATTGAGTTATTGAGACCTTTGTGTTAAGGTTTTCTTGTTTGAATATTAATTCCTTTCTTATATATTTGATTATTGTTATCATGATGATTGTTGGCTAAGTTCTTTATGCGATTCTAGGGTGATTGGATGAAGGTTGCGGGAAAGACGATGAAAGAATGAGCCTTTATCCCAGTGGACCCTGAAAGCTCGAGCCTTTACCTTAACTGACGAACACCTCGTTCAGTCGTGGAACATCTCGATCGAGATGGTAAATGAGCTAAGCGAGGCGAGCCCTTTCCTGATCCTTATCTGAGTTGAGGTTTCAGTTTGCCAAATCCTATCCTTGTTATACCTTTCGTGGTTCAACGCAAGCCTAGGATGAGACTTACCCGGTGATTCCTTTGTTTGTATACCCAAGATCATGAGTGTAGGTAATAAGGGTTTATCCTTTATTGGGGTTTGAGTGTGACTTCATCTCATCTTTGAGAGTTAGCCCGAGACTTACCCGGTAAAGGTTGATTCTATCCCTTGGGTGGTGTGTTTATTTGAGATTATAATTCCTTTCCTTAATACCTTAAGACTTACCCGGTGAGAGGATCTTTGGTTTGGGATAGTGAGTAATGAGACTTATCCGGTGATCTATTCCCACCTTAGAAACACCTTCCCTTTGCAAACCTCAGCTTTGCCCACGTTATCTTCTGAGATCTTGAGTCGGAACCACAACTAGATGCTTTAATCTCTAGAATCCGCATTCTCTTTACCTGGTTATTACATCATCTTTGATATCTTTTCTTTGTTGCTTGTTTTTAATTGACAACCTGAATTACCGATCTTTGTTTCACCATAATCCTTGTGTTCGACCCTGGAATTTTTGCTTTTATTACAATCGATCCGTACACTGCGAGTTCGCTATTTGCAATTATTCTTGGTATAAATATTAAAGCTTGCACACACCTGTTGGAGCGAACATGTTTTTGGAGCCGTTGTTGGGGACTGGGTCAAGACCAAGTTCGGTTTCGGTTGTCTTTCGGGGCTGATGCCCTTGCTGCTATTGATTACTTTACTTGAGTGATTTTGCAGGATCATTCCTTAGGTTTATGCGAAGAACTCGTGCTGGAAAGGAAATCGTTCCTTATGATCCCGAACCAGAAAAGACATACAAAAGATGATTGAAAGAAGTTAAGATGGACGATCAAGATAATCGAGATCTTGAAGCCGAATTGAAGGAGGCATTAGAACAACTTCGCCTCAGTAAAGAAGAATTGCAGCGAGAGAGAGACGAGACTCGTGCAAGAACTGAAGGGATTGAAGCTGATATGGCCGCTCTACGAGCTCAGTTCTTACCTCGACCGATCCTAATTGCTCGACCGAGGCAGGAGCCAGCCCTAGTTGCACCGGCCGAGATACACCCACCACATCGGATGCCGGCCATGGTAGACCGAGGTGATCTTTTTGAAGGAGTTCCACAAACCCTTGGTGCTTGCTTGATATCAATCTAGGAGATCTACTGAGAAGCCAGAAGCCGTCATCAAGCTCGTCCCAGCCACCCAAGAAACCGGACACTGTGCTGGAGGCAATATTGATCAAGCTCAATGCTATGGAGACATCTATGAATTCATTTTCGAAGGCACAAAAAGCCTTAGAACAACAATTTTTCAACAAGGCTAATGAAGCGCCAAGAGATCCTGGAAAGCTTCCAAGAAGGACATAGGACAACCCAAAAGGGCAAATCATGGTTATCACAACACGCAGTGGATTGAAGACTACAAATCTAGTATCTCGGTCGGACCACGATCAGATGAGGAACACCTCGGTCGAGGTGCCAACCGAGATGGAGCCCCAGAAAGCGAAAGAAAAAGCTGAAGTTTATGTTCCACCTCCTGCTTATAAACCACCACTCCCGTTCCCTCAGTCAAGGGTGCGGGCTCATCTTGACAAGCACTTTGGTAAGTTTCTTGACCTTATGAATAAGCTACATATTAACATCCCTTTCATTGATGCTATCTTAGGGATGCCCGCCTATGGGAAGTTTCTGAAAGAGATCTTGTCAAGAAAGAGAAAGATGGAAGACTTTGGTGAAGTAAGGATGACCTCTAGATCTTCGAAGCTCATTCAAATCATGAAGGAGAAGATGCCACCTAAGTTAAGAGATCCTGGTTCGTTTTGCATTCCCATCCAAGTTGGAGATGTGACTTATGATGCACTATGTGATCTAGGAGCTAGTGTGAGCATCATTCCTCTAGAACTTTGTGAGAAGGTCGGCCTTGGAAATCCCATTCCCGTGAAGATGATGTTATATATGGTGGATTGCTCCATTACCCGCCCCGTTGGTATCTTGGAAGACGTTCCCATCAAGTTAGGTAATTTCTACATACCTATAGACATTGCTGTGGTGGACATTCCCGCAGATTATCCCATTCCTATCATTCTCGAAAGACCATTTCTAGTAACATCGGGTTCCAACGTTAATTGTAAGAACGCCAAGTTGAAGTTCAACATTGGCGGCGATCATGTGAAGTTTGCATTATTGGCTGCAATGAAGGGAGAGCCTTTGAAAAATGACATCTTCAACATCTATGATGAAGAAGATTCTCGAGAATTGGTGAGCTCTATCCTTATTAAAGATCCTCTCGAGAAAGTTTTAAGTTTTAGTATGATGGAGGAAGGTATAAATGTTTTGTGTGATGTAGATGTGCGAAGCCTGGAAACATTGGAAGCAGATTCAGGAGTTTGATTTGATAAACTGATTCAGGAGAAGAAAAGCACATTAAGTTTAGGTCCCAATTCCGGTACCTCGACCGAGACAGCTTCTGAAGCAAGCAAGGTGATCTTATTTGAAGAACACCTCAATCACCCATCTCGGACCACAAACGAGACAACAAGCGAGATGAAGTCAAATGAGGAGGATAATCTGTCCGTTAATGATTCATTCTTTGATGATCACTCACAGTTGGTGGAGCATTGGCTTCACCAAGTTTCAGATGGTAAAGAGCCTTGGTACGATGATACCGTCAACTATCTTGTTTGCCAAGAAGTACCTTCCGGATTGACATACGCTCAAAGGTAGAAGTTCTTCAAGGACGTATGCCACTACTATTGGAATGAACCTCTACTCTTTAAGAGAGGTCTAGATGGGATGCTTCGACGATGCATTCCGAAAGATGAAGCTGCTAGTGTCATACGGCATTGCCACTCACTTCCTTGTGGAGGACATGTTAACGCTCACAAAACATGCGCTAAGGTATTACGTTCTGGTTTCTTTTGGCCTACATTATTTAGGGATGTGCAAGCGTTTGTTGTCTCTTGTGATACATGTCAAAGAACAGGGAACTTGTCTAGAAGGAACGAGATGCCACTCAACAATATTCAGGAAGTTGAGATCTTCGATGTATGGGGAGTAGATTTCATGGGACCTTTCCCATCATCCGCAGGGAACCTCTACATCCTCTTAGCTGTTGACTACGTTTCTAGGTGGGTAGAGGCAATTGCTTCTCCCACTAATGACGCCATGGTGGTTGTGACGTTCTTCAATAAAACTATCTTTTCATGTTTTGGGACGCCGCGTATCATCATCAGCGATGGAGGGACACATTTCATCAACCGGAAGTTCAAAGCACTTTTATCAAAGTATGGGGTAACCCACAAAGTAACAACCCCTTATCACCCTTAAACTAGTGGGCAGGTGGAGATCTCAAATAGAGAAATCAAGGCAATTTTGGAGAAGACCGTTTGAAGGACAAGAAAGGATTGGTCCATGAAGCTGGACGATGCTCTTTGGGCATATAGGACCGCATTCAAGACTCCGATTGATACCACCCCTTACAATTTGGTATATGGAAAGTCTTGCCATCTACCCGTTGAGCTGGAGCACAAGACATATTGGGCAATCAAGTGGTTGAATTTTGACATCAAGGAAACCGGAGAGAAGAGACTTTTAGACATTAATGAGTTGGAGGAGTTGCGCTTAAACGCCTATGAGAATGCCAAAATCTACAAAGAAAGAATGAAGAGATGGCATGCCAAGCATATCGTTTCTAAGGAGCTCAAAGAAGGAGATCTTGTTCTACTCTTCAACTCCCGCCTCCGCCTCTTTCCAGGTAAGTTGAAATCTAGATGGACAGGACCTTACGTTGTGAAAAATGTTTTTCCCCATGGTGCAGTTGAAATATGGGGCGAAGCTAGCGGAAGCTTTAAAGTTAACGGTCATAGACTGAAGAAGTATAGACCGGAAGTCCCGGCTGAAGAGATCGCACCATTATACCTTGTTTGAAGATGATGAATGGTCCAGCTAGCGGCCTTAAACCAAGCGCTTTTTGGGAGGCAACCCAAGGTATTGCTTTCTTTTCCCTTTTTCTAGTTTAGTTTAGATAGTTTGCTTCGTGTTTTTGCGTCCTCCTAGACAGGAATCAGGTACTCTCTAAGAAGGAATTACAACTCAGGAGCTACATGGAAGGACAAAAGTTCGAGAAATTGAGAAGAAGGAGTTTGACTGAGACACATCTCGGTTGTTGTTAGAGCACCTAGACTGAGATGTTCTCCGTCAACCGAGGTGCTTAGGTCTGACATCCACTTTGACACTTCGGTTCGCTCAGGAACATCTCGACCGAGGTGTAATCAAATTCAGCGAGGGGTATAAAAGGCGCAACGGTTTCTCTCTCCTCTCACTTTTTCCCTCTCCACGCTCACCTTGACCGCGGCTCCCTCTACACTCTAATTCTCAATTCTCAATTGTTTTTCACGATTCTTGGCTCAAAATCACCAAAGGAAGCAAGAGCATCAGTTTCTAAGCAACGAACAGCACAGAAAACGCTTCAAATCTGCAGAATCTTAGGTATTTTGACATAAACCCTAACTCTTTCCTTCTTTTGTCGATTCTGCATAGATCTGGCTCTGGTTTCCATAGGTTGTTGCTGAAAAAGATATAAGTACCCCATAGGAGGCTTTTGGTAGTATTTTTGGGGGAGAAATCTTGTAGATTCAGAAGTTTGATTCAAAAAACATTTTGCCTCGATTGACTCGACTGTGTCTCGGCCGAGGTGTTCTTGGCCGACCGAGGTATTCTTCCAGTATGAGCATCCCACGCAGATTTGATCGTCAATTGGCCTTGAGGGATAGGCCCAGCAGTGGCACTTGCTATCTGCAATAAAGGTAAAGTGGATAAATAAACAGAACCCACATGAGGTTTGACAACAATGGCACTTGCTATCTGCAACAGATGCTTTGGGATTGTGTGTACAGAAGTCGTCACCCATCTGAGGATCTCGACAGTATATATATATATATATATCTTATGTGATGATGTGTATGCATGTATTATTAAGTATTATATATCTATACATATGGCCTATATAGAGCCTTATACGTTAGGTGTGCATACCCCGCAGATGGCCCGGACTAGAGCAGCTGCTGCTGTAGGCACAAGTAGAGGTAGACCACCTCTTCCTCTAGGAGGGATAGGACAGGGACGAGCTCTCGCTGCAGATCCACCAGTGATGGAGGAGGTTCATGAGGAGGTTGCTGAGAGCGTAGTTCCAGCTACGAGGAGTGGTAGGTCCAGGAGACAGCAGACCCATCCAGGCCAGTCTGATGGCTCAGACCGTGTCTCTATGGGTGGATCAGAGTTCAAAGACTATCTTAGGCATTTTGAGGCGGCCATCAGGGCGGGCAGACGAGTCCCAGATCCGCTAGGGCATGAGGGATCATCTGGGAGACCTATGGAGCTACTCAGGTGCTAGCTGCACCGGTTCGTGTAGTTGATCCAGCTCGAGTTGTGGAGGAGACTAGAGAGCCTCGACCAGATACTTGGTTGAAGGCATTCCACCCACACTTCTCTGGGGAGATCTGCCTAGAGACTGAGGTGTGGATTGGGCATGTAGACTCAGCTTTAGAGTCTATTCGTTGCCTAGAAGACAAACGTATAAAGCTAGTACAATCTCTATTCCGTGACCTGGCACATCAGTGGTGGAGGATAGTTAGAGCACGAGTCACCACCAATGAGCAGATGAGGATTATGTTGAGAGAGCAGTTTTGCCCTACCTCACTGAGGAGGGAGAAGCTGCAGGACTTCGTGGAGGCGGGTTTTGAGGACGTACCCATTAAAGACGCCATTCGCCACTTCCAGACTGAGCTAGCATTGCTGGGTCTAGCTGCACCATCTGAGGACCATCATGTGTACCTTTACGTCCGTCGTCTGAGGGAGAGCACACGCTCATATATGGCGGGATTTCACTATGACTCATTGGCAGACTACCAGGATCGGGCCTTTGCCTATGAGAGAGAGAGAGAGCTAGTCAGAGGAGGACTTCACAGACAGGACGGTCTGAGAAGAGACAGCGTACCGCACCTACTGGTGCAAGAGCATCTGGATACGGGCGAGGTCAAACTCAGGGTCGCTCGAGTGTTCTAGTGTCTTCACAGATAGCTGAGAGAGGCCGGCAGTGTTACAATTGCGGGGCCTATGGGCATGTGAGGGCTGATTGCCCCAAAGTACCACTGACTTGCTTCCCGTGTGGGAAGCCAGGACATAGAGCTACATTTTGCCGTCAGGGCCAAGCGTCATCACAACAGGGTCCTTCCTCTACAAGTGCAGTAGGAGGTGGGCAGAGACCGCCTCAACATCAAACACAGGGACAATAGAGAGTCCCAAGCACGCCTGCTACTCAGGTGTCAGCTCCAGGACCGAGTAGAGGTAGAGGTAGAGAGGCTGGTTCCAGTGATAGCCGAGGAGCTCGAGGCAAAGTTTTTGGCTGAGGAGTGCTGAGGAGCCGCCAGCACCAGCTGCTACATGTACCATTCTATTGCATGGTTTACCTGTTAGAGTTTTATTTGATACGGGTGCTACGCATTCATTTATTTTTGCTGCTTGTGTTGAGCGTTTGAGTTTGTCTACCATAGAGGGGACACCCTTTACTATAGGGTTACGTGATGGTAGTAGGGTCAGACGTACCCAAGAGATACGTAATTGTCCCCTACGCTTAGGGACTCGTGTACTACTTGTTGACTTCTTAGTCATGCCTTTGATGCATGAAGAAGTCATATTAGGTATGGATTGGATGCGTAGACACCGTGTGGTATTAGACGTGGGTAAGAGGATTGTTACCGTCTCTACCGACTTAGGTCCGATAGAGGTCTTCCGGGATTGGGACCGTGGGAAGACAGGATCTGTCATCAGTGCTGTACGAGCAGCTAGACTGATTGCACAGGGACGTGATGCCTTCTGGTGCTACACCATGAAGGATGGAGAGAGTCCAGCTTTGGAGGACATACCAGTGGTCTGTGAGTTTACACACGTTTTTGCAGAGCCGTCTAGTTTGCCACCTCGGAGGAGCGTAGATTTTGGTATTGACTTGGAGCCTGGCACAAGACCCATCTCGAAGGCCCCATACCGTATGACACCTGTCGAGATGTTGGAGCTGAAGAAGCAAATTGAAGAGTTGGCTGAGAAGGGCTTCATACGCCCTAGCGTTTCACCATGGGGTGCACCTGTCCTCTTCGTGCGGAAGAAGAACGGATCGTTGAGACTGTGTATAGATTACAGAGAGCTGAACAAGGTGACCATCAAGAACAGGTATCCGCTACTTCGTATTGATGATCTACTTAATCAGCTGCAGGGAACGACAGTCTTCTCCAGGATATCAACAATTGAGGGTGAGAGAGCAGGATGTGCACAAGACGGCATTTCGTACCCGTTATGGACACTACGAGTTTGTAGTGATGCCATTTGGGCTAACGAATGCCCCAACAGTATTCATGGAGTTGATGAACAACATCTTCATCGACTTCGTGGATCAGTTCGTAGTAGTCTTCATTGACGACATTTTGGTGTACTCTCATAGTAGAGAGGAGCACGCGGGACACTTGAGGACGGTGTTGCAGATTTTGAGGGATAGAGAGTTGTACGCCAAGCTCTCTAAGTGTGAGTTTTGGATGTCTGAGGTTGCATTTCTTGGACACATAGTCTCCGCCGACGGGATCATGGTTGACCCGGCGAAGACCGAGTCTGTTGCTGCATGAACGACACCGACGAATGTCAAGGAAGTACGTAGCTTTCTTGGCTTAGCCGGTTGTTACAGACGTTTTGTGGAGGGATTTTCTATGATTGCCCGTCCACTGACGAGTCTTTTGAGGAAGACTGCCAGATTTGTATGGACCGACCAGTGTGCTCAGAGTTTTGAGGAGTTGAAGAGGCGTTTGACTTCTGCTCCTATCTTGGCACATCCAGAGGGTTCTGATGATTTTGTGGTGTACAATGATGCATCCAAGCTAGGCTTGGAATGTGTAATGATGCAGAGGGGCAGAGTGATTGCATATGCGCCTCGACAGCTGAAGACGTATGAGGAGAACTACCCGACTCACGATCTAGAGTTGGCAGCGGTAGTTCATGCTTTGAAGATCTGGAGACATTACCTGTATGGTGCCACATTTCAGATCTTCACGGACCATAAGAGTCTGAAGTATATTTTCACACAGCGGGAATTGAATAACCGCCAACGTCGATGGCTTGAGTTGATCAAGGACTTTGACCTTGAGATTTTGTATCATCTTGGCAAGGCGAATGTGGTAGCTGACGCCTTGAGCAAGAAGACGCCTCGAGAGAAGGCGATTGCCAGACTTACTGTACAGCCTCAACTTTAGAGGGATCTAGCCTGGCTAGAGATGGACATCCAGTTTCCTGATGAGGATGCCCATTTGTTTACTTTAGAGGTTTTACCTCGTTTGTTGGATGAGATCCAACAGAAGTAGGGGACGTGCCCGACCTTGACGAGGATCAGAGATAGGATGTCTCGTGGAGAGGCACCCCAGTTCACTATTGGGGCATATGGAGTTATGAGGCGACATGATCGTATCTGTGTTCCTGCAGATGTAGAGCTGGGACATCGGATACTATAGGAGGCTCACTGTACACCTTACTTAGTGCATCCTGGTACGAGTAAGATGTATCATGTTGTGAGACGCTCATTTTGGTGGGTAGGGCTGAAGCCTGACGTAGCCAGATTTGTGGCTTAGTGTGCGACCTGTCAGCAGATCAAGATAGAGCATTTCAGGCCTGGAGGTGAACTCCATCCACTGCTAGTGCCGTAGTGGAAGTGGGAGGACGTCTCCATGGATTTTGTGACTGGATTGAAGACCAGTAGGAGCTTTGATGCTATCTGGGTGATCGTTGACAGATTAAAGAAGACGGCACGTTTCATTCCCATCAGAGAGACGTGGCCCGTGAGCAGATTAGTTGAGGAGTACACTAGACACGTAGTGAGACTCCATGGGGTACCGAGAACGATCGTTTCTGATCGTGATGGACGATTCACATCGAGATTCTAGCAGTAGATTCAGACTGCTTTGGGGACGAGTCTACACTTCACGACTGCATTTCACCCCCAGACAGATGGTCAGTCAGAGAGGACCATCCAAACCTTAGAGGACATGTTGTGAGCATGTGTATTGGATTGGGGAAAGGGATGGTCTGATTACCTCCCACTTGTTGAGTTCTCATACAACAACAGCTGACATGCATCTATAGGGATGGCTCCTTATGAGGCACGGTATGGACGTAGATGCCGTATACCTTTATGCTAGGATGAGCCTAGCAATATCAGTGGGATAGCGCCAGAGCAGATTCAAGATGATATGGCTCGAGTAGCGCTGATTAGAAAGAGGATGTTGGCTGTACAGAGTCGCCAGAAGTCGTATGCAGACAAGAGGCGTCGACCTCTAGAGTTCAGAGTAGGAGCTCATGTCTGGTTGAGAGTATCTCCGACGCGAGACGTCAGACGTTTTGGCATAAAGGGGAAACTGATTCCCTGATATGTCGGTCCTTTCGAGATACTGGATAAAGTTGGATGAGCAGCTTACAGATTAGTTTTGCCTCCGAGGCTAGAGGGTGTTCACCTTGTGTTTCATGTGTCTCAGTTGAGGGAGTATGTACCAGATCCGAGAGACATCGTCAGTTATGATGATCTGGTGGTTGAGCCGGACCACACGTTTGCAGAGCACCCTATTGTAGTCCTAGAGCGAGCTGTGAGACGCTTGTATTCGAAGGATATTCCTATGTTGAGGATACAATGGTCTAGACGAGGACCAGATGAGGCTACCTGGGAGACAAAGGATAGTATCCAGAGGAACTATCCAAAGTTTTATGCTGAGCTAGATGCACCTATAGGATCCACGAGTAGATCTTAGTGCCTTCATGGTGAGTGCATGTTATATGCTTATGTGATATGTGTGTTTTCGTGCTAGCTGTGATATGTGCATATGATCTGTTAGATCTGATTGCTAGTACGAGATAGGTATAGCTGGAGATGGTCCTTCCTCCATGCTTTGGTATGTGTGTTAGGATTAGCTGGAGATGGTTATTTCTTCCATGCTACCTTTGATGGACATAGTGTGAGTGGAGATGATTTTCCTCCACATAGTAGTGTTATGTGTACGTTGTGGCTGGAGACGGCTTTCCTCCATGCCAGTGTGATGTGGTTAGTGCTTGGCTAGAGATGAACTTCCTCTAGGCCTTGTGTAGAGTTGTTATGATGGAGTTATGATTTCTCCATGCTGTGTTGAGGATATAGAATATTATAGGTTATGACCTGACGTTCTTGAGGAGAGTGTTTAGCTCGGCTTACAGGTCCGAGAGGCTTTAGGATTTTGCAAGTTTTGGGACGAAACCTATTTTTAGGGGGGTGAGATGTAAGAGCCTTAGTCTTTGGAGCCTAGGAGCCTTGCTGAGCCTTAGTGAGTTCCAAATTGACCCAGTCAGCTTCCCCAGCGGACCAGGGAGGCCGCCCTTGCGTCTAGGCGCCCCTGCGCCTCAGGCTAGCCGCCCCTGCGGCTTTGTGGCTGGTGCAACCGCTTTTGTTGACTCTTGACCCATGCTTTGCGGCTGGCTTCTCTTATAAGCCTCCTTAAACTTCAGATGAGGGGTTTGCTACCTCATTCCAGCTTCTTCATCCCCTCCACGTTCTTCCTCTTCTCCTTTCTTCTCCTTTGATCTTCTTTGATCTCTTCTTGCTTGTGTGAGTGAGTTCTTGAGGGTTTGAGTGTGTTCTTGGCCTTGGATTCTCTTGTGGATGTTGTTGAAGGTTGTTGGTGTTGTGTTGAGGTGATAGACGAGCTGATGCTCCATAGTTACAGCCTAGGGCTTGTGTGGTAAGCTCTTCTTCTTCTTCTCTCTTCCTTCCTTCTTTCTTGCTTCTTTCTTTTTCCTTCTAGCTTAGGATCACAAGCTGAGCTTGTGTGGATCCTTTCCTAGCCTTTTGATGATCATATATGTGTATATATGTGTATATGTTACTATGGTATGTTGAAGACGTGAAGAGAATCGAGAAAGGGATCGAAGAGAAGTCGGGACCAACTCTCTACACAGTTGGCCGCCCCTGCGCCTGTCTTGAGCCGCCCCTGCGCCTGGTGTGTGAGCCACCCCTGCGCCTTTGGTGAGCCGCCCCTGCGCCTCACTAGATCAGCTTGTGTGTTCTTGCTTCTGTTGGTGCATACCTTGTTGGTATGTCTTCCTTCCTTCCTTTCCTTTGGCCTTGGCTTAGTTGATAGCTAGGTTAGGGTGGTTAGGATGATTTGTATGATAGAGATGTGCCTTAGGCACTTGTGTTAATGTTGAGGTTATCTCATAGGCATATGTGAGCTTGTTATGATCCTGAGGTTGTAGATTGGTTCTGGTTATGGAGACGAGTCTCCTAACCCTTTCAGGTTGTGATGTTGTATGCCTTGCTCTTGCAGGCGTTTGTTTCTTCCCCAAGGGGAAGTTGTGACGTGGTAGAGGATACAAGTGTATCAGGTAAGTCCATAGGACTTACTTAGCGTTCAGTTATGGATTTGTATGATTATGATGGTTGTGTGTATTCATATGATTGTGCATTTATAACCTAAACCGGACTAGGATGACCAAATATTACATTTATTTGGCCCAAGTGTATTATAACGGGCGGTAACCACTTGCCTGAAGCTCGCCGAGAGTGAAAGGAGGTGCTCGGAAGCCATTAGCTCAGGGGGGAGGTAGATCCCCATGCAACACCTAGGTTAAAGGGGGAAGAGACGGGGTTCTTTAGGCTCCTCGTGTTACAAAAGAAGTTGAATTAGTAATGGTATAACGCAATAAAAGATAATAAATGAATGTGTGTGACATTACATGTATGAGATGTTGATATGTGTTTGTGCTATTACTATCATGCTTATCTATTGCTGTAGCTAACGGTGTATACCGTGTTACAGATGATCTGTAGGTTAGCTAGACTGCAGAGTGAGCCAGATGGTGTGACTAGCCGAGGACTTCTGTACATTAGGATGCGTGGGATATGGGTTCTTTTGTAACAGATGTTGTTGTTGTTTTGTACTCGGCTTTGAGTTTGTAAACTCTTTTGATGTATCTTATATAGCTTTTATGTATTTGGTTTTACTCTACTTGTGCCTTGTTGTATGATCCAGTGAACTTGTTGTCAGGCTAGGGTCAGGATCCATTGTGAGATCCTAGCTCAATGTAGCATCCCGAGTCCCGCGGAATCGGGGTGTTACACTTTTGGAATTTCTTAATTTTTTTCTTTTCTGGGTAAATCCACAGGGGCGGGGGCTTGTCACCGCGGGGGCGGTGACAAGGAAGAGGGGGATGCAGGCCCAGCGCCGGGGGCGGCGCCGGGGATGCATGTCAAGAGTGGTCGCTGTAGGGGCGTAGGGATGTCACCGCGGGGGCCTTTGTTTTACGTCATTGCCTCCTGAGCAGCGCCTTTGTTTTACGTCGTTGGCTCGACGTAAGGACCCTACTTCTCTGCTTGGGCCTCCTCCAACACCATTTCATCAATGAGATCTTTCTTCACTCCTTCAAGGTAGGGCTTGAGCCATTGTCCGTTGACCTTGAATATCTTGTGCATTTGTGGATCATAGAGATCCACAGCTCCGTGTGGGTACACTTCAGCTATCACATACGGACCTGTCCACCTTGAAAGCAGCTTAACTGCAAAAAGCTTCAAACGAGATTGGTAGAGAAGAACTTTGTTACCTACTTTGAAGTCTTTCTGGAGGATGTTCCAGTCATGCCACGCTTTGGTATTTTCTTTGTATGCGGTGGCATGGTCATACGCATTGATGTATATTATGTGATTATATTGTTGTTTCATCTACCTTTGCGAGAATCGAGGTCTACACCTAGTTTCGTTGTAATCGTAGGTAAAATGGCACATTTTGGATCGAAATGGAGCTAAGGAGCAAAGGAGTCATAGGAGCTACATTCAGGAACATAAAAGAGAACCCAGGAAGCATGGAATTAACAAAGAAGATTTACTTTGGACCAGAATTAAGAGATTTCACATTCAACTGAGATTCACCTCGGTCATCTATAGTATCACCTCGACCGAGGTGATCTAGAGGAGCGCCCCGACCGAGGCGAACACCCTGGCGCCGGCGAGATATATTTTTTGGCTGAGATCTTTTAATTATGGAAGGAAGATATCTTATATTTTTGGGCTGGATTTCTGGAAGGAAGATCATATATTTGGGAGATCTATTTTAGAGATATGGATATATTTTATAGGAAATTATCTTTTTAAGATATTATTATCTTTGGAAGATAATTCTCCTATATAAAGGGTTGGATTTTCCACAATTTAGCGATCTTCAGATCTTTTGATCAACAATATTCTCCACACTGCAGTAAGGAAGGATTTTTGGAAGTTTGAAGGAAGGATTGGAGATTGAAGGAAGGAAGTTCATAGCTTTGTGATAGCTTTTGAGGGGATTTGTAAGATTTTCTTAGATTCCCTTTGGTTTTATTGTCTTGTTGGATTTGTGATCCAAGGAACGCTAATTTGTTTGATATTTGATTCAGTTATTGAAGCATTATTCTAAAGGTTTTTTGTGTTCAAATATTCATTCCCTTCTCATATATTTGATTATTGCTTTCATGAGGATGAGTGACTAATTTCCTTGTGCGATTCTAGGGTGATTGGTTGAAGGTTGTGGGAAAGACGATGATAGAATAATCTTAATCCCAGTAGGACCCTGAAAGCTCGAGTCTTTAACCTTAGAGTACCTCATTTAATCGATAAACATCTCGGCCGGGGTGGAACTTGACTCACCGAGGTGACCTTTTCTGATCCGAAACTGAGAGTAAAGTGTTAGAGTTTGCCAAATCCTATTCTTATTACACCTTTCCTGGTTCAATGCAAGCCTAGGATGAGACTTACCCGGTGATTCCTTTGTTTGTTTACCCAAGATCATAAGTGTAGGTAATAAAGGTTTATCCTTTATTGGGGTTTGAGTGTGCCTTCATTCCATCTTTGTGAGTTAGCCTGAGACTTACCCGGTAAAGGTTGATTCTATTCTCTTAGTTGGTGTGTTGGTTTGAGATTATAGTTCCTTTCCTTAGTACCTTGAGACTTGCCCGGTAATAAGAGCTTTGGTTTGGGATTGTGAGTAGTGAGACTTACCCGGTGATCTATTCCATCTTAGAAACACTTTCCCTTTGCAAAATCTTAGCTTTGTCCGCTTTATCTTGAGATCTTGAGTTGGAACCACAACTAGATGCTTTAATCCCTAGGATTTGCATATTCCCCTTAATTGACCTTATTATCTTCTTTTGATTGCTTTAATCGCTTTTGTGGTTATTAGTTGCATTGACAACGTATACTTGCTTTGTTTCACCTAAGTCCTTGAGATCGACACCCCAGAATTCTTGCTTTTACTATAATTGATCCGTACACTACGGGTTCGCATCCATGTTTTAAGCATATTTCTTGGGATATAAATTTAAAGCTTGCACACACCGTTTGGAACGGACAAGTTTTTGGCGCCGTTGTCAGGGACTTGGTCTAGACCAAGCCGGTTGTGGTTGTCTTTCGGGCAATTGCCCCTATTGCTACTAACCACTCTACTTGAGTGACTTTCGCAGGTTCTTTCTTTTAGGTTTATGCGAAGAACCCGTGCTGGGAAGAAAATCATTCCTTACGATCCCGAACCAAAGAAGACATACAAACGACGCTTGAAAGAAGCAAAAATGGCCAACCAAGACAATCACAATCTTGAGGCCGAATTGAAGGAGGCGATGGAACAGCTGCGCCTTATTAGGGAAGAACTGTAGCATGAGAGAGATCAGACTCGCACCAGAACTGCAGAGATTGAAGCAGATATGGCTGATTTACGAGCCCATATTGTGCATCGACCGAGGTAGGACCCCGCTCCAATTGCCGCGGCCGAGATACATCCACCTCAGATGCCTGTTCGAGATGTTCTTTTTGCAGGTATTCCACAGACCCTAGGACAGAGGATGGACCCGAACCAGCAAGTGAGGTGTCCAGGAGTCAACCTAGATAATCCAGTGGAGCATGATTATGAACTTCGACCGCAAGTTCTTTCCATGATCCGCCAATGCCAGTTTGGAGGTTTAGAGAGGGAGTCTCCGCATCAACATTTGCAAAACTATGAGATTTTTGATGGAGACCTTGAGACCTTCAAGGCTGGAAAATAATAATTACAAGCTAAGACCTTTTTACTTTTCTTTGAAGGACAGGGCGCTTACTTGGTATCAGTCTCTTCCTCCCGGAAAGATCAACACATGGGAGGAGATGACGACGGAGTTCTTAACAAAGTTCTTTCCCCCTCCAAAACCGCTGAAATGAGAGAGAAGATCAATGCATTCATCATGAAGGACAAGGAAAGTTTGTCCAGGTCATGGGAGAGATTCAAAGATGTTCTCTTGGATTGCCCACATCATGGGATTCCAAAGATAGAGTTGTTGGAGATATACTTCAGGGGATTGGACGGAGCTACCCAATTCAATCTTCAACTACTATCCGCCGGCACATTCATGGACATGCCGATTGATGAAGCTTGGGAGTTCATTGAGAAACAAGCTTTGCACATGGAGAAATACTCCCACCAAGGAGCTGAAAATGCAGTTAAGAGAGTTAATTTCCAAGAAGTTCCGTCAAATGATAATCAACTCATTTCCCTCAAGAATGATGTGAAGCAATTGAAGGATCTTTTGGTTGCTCACACCAAAAAGGAAGAGGGAGGATATCAAGGCTCAAGGAACAACAATCATGGTTACCGGAACAACAATTACAACAACAATAGAGGCTCCAACAGCAACAATTGGAGATCTAACAATCAAAATTCAGGTAACCCTTATTCTAATTCCAATTCTAATAATTCTTTTAATCCTTCTTCTTCTTCTACTCCATTGAAGAGCCAGGAGCTTGGATCAAGTTTGTCCCAGCCAGAGAAGAAAGATGCAGTGTTGGAGGCCATCTTGATCAAGCTCAATGCTATGGAGACATCCATGACTTCATTCTCGAAGGCACAAAAAGCCTTAGAGCAACAATTCTTTAACAAGGAGAATGAAGCGCCAAGAGATCCAAGGCAACTCCTAGCAAGGACAGAAAGCAATCCTAAAGGACAGATTATGGCAATAATGACGAGAAGTGGATTGAAATCTGCAGATCTAGTACCTCGGTCGATGCCTGTGCAGACGAAGAACACCTCGGTCCAGGTACAAATGAGGAACACTTTGGTCGAGGTGCCACCCGAGGTGGAGTCCCAGAAAGCGACAGACAAAACTGAAGTTTATGTCCCACCTCCTGCATATAAACCACCACTTCCATTCCCCTAGTCAAGGGCTAGAGCACATCTAGACAAACACTTCGGTAAGTTCCTTGACTTGATGAATAAGTTACATATTAACATCTATTTCCTTGATGCTATTCTAGGGATGCCCGCATATGGGAAGTTCTTAAAAGAGATTCTATCAAGGAAGAGGAAACTGGAAGATTTTGGTGAAGTGAGGATGACATCTAAATCCTCGGAGCTCATTCAAATCATGAAGGAGAAGATGCGACCCAAGTTAAGAGATCCCGGCTCATTTTGCATTCCCATTAAAGTTGGGGATGTGACTTGTGAGGCATTGTGTGATCTAGGAGCCAGCGTGAGCATCATCCCGCTGGAGCTATGTGTGAAGATCGGACTTGGAGAGCCCAAGCCGGTGAAGATAAGGTTATACATGGCGGACCGCTCCATTACCCATCCCGTGGGCATTTTGGAAGATGTTCCGGTTAAGTTAGGTAACTTCTATTTACCTATAGATTTTGTTGTGCTTGATATACCCGCAGATTATCCCATTCCTATCATTCTCGAGAGACCATTTCTAACAAATTCGGGTTGCAATATGGATTGTAAGAACGCCAAATTGAAATTCAACATTAGCGGAGATCAAGTGGAGTTTGCATTTCTTGCTACAATGAAAGGAGAGCCGCTGGAGGATGATATCTTCAACATCTACGATGAAGAAGAATCAAGAGAATTGGTGAGCTCTATCCTTATGAATGACCCTCTTGAAAGAGTTATTAGTTTTAGCTTAATGGAGGAAGGTATAGATGCTTCTTGTGATGCAGATATACGGAGCTTAAAGGCACTGGAAGAAGATCCAGGAGCTAAGATTGAGAAACTAATCTAGGAGAGGAGAATCTCCAGTTCCGGTCCCAGTTCCAGTACGTCGACCGAGGCACTTTCTAGACCAAGCGAGGTGTTCTTATCTAAAGAACATCTCGGTCACCCACTTTGGACCTCGACCGAGGTGGCAAGCGAGGTGATGTCAACTGAGACTTCTGAAATTCCAGTTCTTCGATCTAAATGTACTCCACTAGAAGGAGGAAGCAAGGATCCCCCTCAGAAAGCACCCCCAGTTGTGGAGCTTAAACCGCTTCCAAGTCACTTGAGGTATGTTTTTCTTGGACCGGATTCTACTTATCCCGTTATTATTAGTGCTTCCCTTTCCGAAACTGAACTGTCTAAACTAATGCATGTCCTGAGAAAGCATCAAAAGGCTTTGGGTTATACTATTGGTGATCTTATTGGTATTAAGCCTTCTTTCTGCATACATAGAACACTAATGGAGGACGATCATAAGACTTCACGGGAACCTAAAGGACGGTTAAATTCGATCATGAAAGAGGTTGTGAAGAAAGAAATTCTTAAGTTGTTGGATGCAGGTATCATATTTCCTATCTCAGACAGCAAGTGGGTGAGCCCAGTGCATGTCGTTCCGAAGAAAGAAGGGATGACCGTTGTGACGAATAAGAACAACGAGTTGATCCCAACTAGGACTGTTACGGGCTGGAGGGTGTGCATCGATTACAGGAAGCTAAACGTGGCCACTCGGAAGGACCATTTTCCACTTCCCTTCATCGATCAAATGCTCAAACGGTTAGCCCAACATTCACATTTTTGCTATTTAGATGGTTATAGTGGCTTCTTTCAAATTCCTATCCATCCGGATGATCAAGAGAAGTCCACTTTCACTTGTCCATGGGGGACATTCGCTTATAGAAGGATGCCATTTGGTTTATGTAATGCACCCGCTACCTTCCAGCACTACATGATGGCTATCTTTTCCGAGTACATAGAGGAGATCATGGAGGTATTTATGGATGACTTTTCAGTATATGGTTCCTCTTTTGATGATTGTCTATCTAAACTTTCTCTAGTTCTACAAAGATGTGAAGACACTAATCTCGTTTTGAATTGGGAGAAGTGTCATTTTATGGTTAATGAAGGCATTGTGCTAGGTTACCTCGTTTCCAACCGAGGTATTGAGGTCGATCGAGCTAAGACTGAGACTGTTGAGAAACTTCCTCCCCCTTGTTCTGTTAAGGGTGTGCGGAGTTTTCTCGGGCATGCAGGTTTCTATAGGAGGTTCATCAAGGATTTCTCAAAGATTTCTAAACCACTAACTAAACTCTTGAATAAAGATGTTGTTTTTGAGTTTTCGCAGGAATGTCTTGATGCATTTTACAGGATAAAGGAAGCGTTGATTTCCGCTCCCATTATTCAACCTCCGGATTGGACCTTGCCCTTTGAGATCATGTGTGATGCAAGTGATGTGGCGGTAGGAGCGGTGCTTGGACAAAACAAGGATGGCCGGACCAACGCCATTTACTATGCTAGCAAGACGCTAAATGAAGCCCAACTAAACTAGGCCACCACCGAAAAGGAGCCTTTGGCGGTTGTATATGCTTTTGAGAAATTTCGTTCTTACCTAGTGGGGGCAAAAGTTATTGTTTACATTGACCATACAACTATTCGTTACTTGCTTGCTAAGAAGGATGCAAAGCCGCGTCTTATTCGATGGATTCTCTTGCTTCAAGAGTTTGACCTAGAGATTCACGATAAGAAGGGATCCGAAAATTCTGTTGCGGATCACCTCAGCCGGCTACCTCCCTCTTCACGCGAGAAGGACGAACCACCCATAGACGATGCATTCCCCGATGAGCACTTGCATTTGCTGGAACGTTTGATAGACTTCTTTATCTCACCCCGTGATGAAGGTGAAGTATGGGGTGAGGATACCTTCTAGCATATTTAGGGATGCCGTACGGTCCAACTAGCGACCTTAAATCAAGCGCTTCTTGGGAGGCAACCCAAGGTGTTGCTTTCTTTTTCCTTTTTCTAGTCTAGCTTTAGATAGTTTGCTTTTGCTTTTGCTTTGCTTTGTTTTGTTTTTGGCATCCTAGACAGAAACCAGGTACTTTTTAAGGAAGGATTACAACTCAAGAGCTACACTGGAAGGACAAAAGTTCGAGAAATTGAGAAGACGGAGTTTGATTGAGACACATCTCGGTTGCTGTCACAACACCTCGACCGAGATGATTCTTGAGCAACGATCCACCTCGGTCTAGTCGGGACCACCTCGACCGAGGTGACAGCAGAATCGGCGAGGGGTATAAAAGGAGAAACAATTTCTCCCTCTTCCCTCCTATTTTCCCCTCGACCGCGGCGCCCTTCCATCTCGTTTTCTTCGTTTCTCGATCGTTTTCTATGATATTTGCTCCGATCTTGCAAGGAAAAGCAAGGTGATCAGATTGCAAGCAAGAAACTGCAACAAAAACGCTTAGAAACTGCGTGATTTGGGGTAAATTGTTGGAAACCCTAACCTCTCTTCTCTTTACTGAATTTGGACATTATTGGCTTTGGTTGCCACTGATTTGTGTTGGAAAAGTCTTAAGTACCCCATAGGAACAATTGGTAGTGATATTGGGGAAAAGAATTAGAAATTTGAGAGTTTAAATCGCCCTGCCTTTCGCCTCGGTCCAGTCAACCTGTGCCTCGGCCGAGGTATTCTTAAGCCTTGTCAGACCAACCGAGGTGACCTGTCAGCAAAAAGAATGAGTTCTCGTTCTGATTGCCAGTTAGTTCTGAGGGATGCTCCCAGTAGTTCCTCACATTCTTCTACTTCCCGATCTTCCATTCCGGTGATTCACGAGCGTCACCGAGCGGATTATGACCGCATTTGCGGGAGACCCATAGTTGCCCCGCATTTCTTGGATATTTTAGCTTTTGATTTTCTCCATGTAGCTGATGATCTGAGGAGGATGGTTTCCATGGTAGGGCTGGAGCAGTTTATGGAGATTAGAGCTCCAGCCTACCACAAGCCCACTATGGAGTTCGTGAGTTCCGTGACTCACGTTCCTGAGACGAAGAGCATCAAGTTCCGGATGATGAACCGAAACTATATCATACCATTGGACCACTTCGGGGACATCTTTGGCTTCCCGACTCCTACAGTTCCTGATTTTCCTTCTCGAGCTGTTGCTCGACAGTCCAGGGGGCAGATTGCCCATGTTGTAGAACATGTTGATAGGTGGAGACTTGGAGACTCCAAGGAGCACATCATTTTCCACCTTGCTTTCCGTCTTGCCCACCGGATCTTCAGTGAGACCCTTCTGGTGCGTACTAAGACGCCCTAGAAGGTTAGACAGGGGGAGCTGCTTAGTTTATTCTGTATGGTGACTTAGGGAGTGCCTGATTTTGGGGGCATGCTAGCTGAGGACTTGCACCGGATCAAGGGCAAGTCCAAGGGAGACATTTGTTGTGGAGGACTTGTAACTCATATAGCGAGTTACATTGGTTTGGATCTTAGTGCTTGTACGATAGTGGCGGCTGCAAAGCCGCTAGGACTTCAGGAGATGATCACGAGGAGGATACTGGTTCCTCGTGGACTCACTACACCTTACGTGGCTATGCCTTGGGAGCAGACTGCCCCTCAGGGTATCATGTGGTCGGCTCAGTTCTCAGTTTTTGATCCTTAGTATTGGTCTACCGCTTGGATACCCTACATAGAGGATGCTAGAGATGTTGCAGCTGCTCATGTAGAGGAGGAGGCTGAGGATGATGATGGCGGTGCTGCCATGGAGACAAGGCCAGATACAGCCGGCCCTAGTGCGCCAGTTATCGACTTAGATGACGAGGCAACAGAGGAGGACACAGCAGCGCCACCATTACAGCGCAGATCCTACCACCGCAAAGTTAGAGACCCAGTAGCGCATCAGAGGATTTATGACCTCACAGATCAAATGATCGATGCCTATGCTGCCCTGACAGTTGACATCCGTGAGCGTT
Source organism: Fagopyrum homotropicum (assembly GCA_033239125.1). Taxonomy (NCBI): domain Eukaryota; kingdom Viridiplantae; phylum Streptophyta; class Magnoliopsida; order Caryophyllales; family Polygonaceae; genus Fagopyrum; species Fagopyrum homotropicum. Next base: position 89,081,229 of record BSWB01000005.1, on the reverse strand, counting down.
TTGATGATCAGCGCCGAGAGATTGAGGATTGGACACATCAGATGCTAGAGGGCCAGCACTACCAGCGCCGAATGATGGAGATACATTTCCAACAAACTATGGGTTATCCTTTTGATCCATCCCAATATCCTTACGTCCCATATCCACCACCACCACCACCACCACCAGATCAAGATTAGAGCTTGCAGGGATTTCTTTTCTTTATTTATTATGCACCTCAGCTTATGTCCGGTGAGTATTCTGTTTTTAGACTTATTTTGACCCATTGGGACAATGTGTCCCAAGTATGGGGTATATGAATGTATCTTACTTGACATTATGTGTATGACTTGTATGACTTGTTATTTATGATCTTTCTTATTGATAGGTGATGGAATCATTATCATTAAGGATAGTTTTTAGAGTCTTTTTATTGCATTTGTGTCAGTTTATGCTACTAACTCCTTGGTCCAGAAGAAGAAGACTAAAAGAAGCTAAGGAAGGAGTTATAAGCACTTAGGAGTGAAGATCGTTCACGAAGCAAAGCTTATGTTGCCTCACCGCCCCAGCGGAGCCTTGTCACCGCCCCTGCGGGTGACACCTTACTCCAGAGCGCTCCCTGCGTCTTCGCCAGCGTCAGCCATGAAGTGTGTCACCGCCCCTGCGCCACTCCTTGGCGCCCCTACGGTGACTTTCCATGATGAAGTGAAGACCACCCCCCTGCGCCTTCCCCTGCGCCTGTGCCTGCGCCTCAACCTGGGAGCTGGAAGATGAAGAGGTTGTGTCACCGCCCCTGCATTGACATTGGGACGCCCCGGCGGCTTGGCATCAGAAATGGCGGGAAGTTGAAAGGTCAGACGTTTGAAGAGCATTGAAGATCCGCCCCTGCGGAATTGCCTAGCTGCCCGCGGCCATGAAGAAGATCAAGCGTTTTTGCCTTCACCACCCCTGTGGAGCTGAAGGCCGCCCTTGCGGTTTAACGTCAGAAGCTTTACTCCGGCTGTTTACACCACCTTTATGGCATTAAAGGTGGCTGTTTTGGGCCGGCTATTTACTCCTATTTAGTGTCTTTTGTAGTATAAATAGTCCTTGGTTGATTACTAGAATTATCCTACTTGTTATCCAACAAATTATCCACTTAGATTATCTTGCTACCTTTGTAATGAGTTGCTAACTCCCTTGCTACATTGGGTTGGTTTGAAGCTGCATTGTTACTTGGGTTGTAAGTTCTTTTTAATATAAGTTTTCATTCAGTAATGCTTTGTGTTTCCTTGATCTCCATTTTCTAACTGCATGGTTTACTATTACTTGAGATTGATCACCTTAGGTTCTAAAGTGCATGCAAATAACTGGGATTAATAGGTTCCGGTTTTGGGTCTTTAATCTAGTAGTAACTTTAAGTAATAACGGGTTGTAATTACTTAAAGAAAAGGAACACAAATATAAAGATAAGCTTAACGGTTTTAATCTTCTCTTTATATCCCTTGGTCTTTGTTTGAAAGCTAACTTGTTATTTGTTCTTGTAGGTTTACGGAACACTAACCTGTTAAGTTGTGTTGATGCCGGTTGGCTCAACACATATATATGATCGAGACGGGAGATTACTTAAAAACATGTAAAAGGAACTCACCAAAGTAGCAATTGCATGCTTAGAATCAACCTAGTGTAGATTCATCCATCATTGTCTTACATGTCGCATTAAACGTTTTCATAAGTTTTTGTGTGCGTCAATTCAACCAAAACCCCCCTTTTTGTTACTTGTTACTATAATCGATAATTGCATCTAATTAAACACCTTAACTCTCTTGGGTTCGACCCTTACATAACCACTATACTTGTTTTAGTGCTAAGTCGGGATTTACTTTTGATTGGGTATAGACGAACATAGAAATACCTTTTGTCAAATTTCGGCGCCGTTGCCGGGGAGTGCTACTAACCCCGATCATGCTATCTTTGATCCAGAAATTGAGAGGACGCACATCCGGCTACGAAGACAACAACTTCAACAAGAAATGGTTGACCGTACTCTTCGTCAACTTACGCAGCCCACCTTGGCTCAAAACCCCCTTGCGGTCACTATACCGGCATTAGGGGAAGGAGTTAATTTTGAGCTCAAGTCGGGTCTCATTCACTTGCTTCCATCTTTCCATGGGCTAAGCGGTGAAGACCCCATCAAACACATTGGGAAGTTCCATACTGTGTGTTTGAGCATGAAGCCGGCAAACATTATCGAAGAACAAATCAAGATGAGGGCATTCGGCTTCACACTCAAGGATTCCGTGGATGATTGGTATTAACACCTTCCATCCGGGAGCATCGACACTTGGGAGAACCTTCACAAGCTGTTTTTGGAAAAATACTTCCCAGCTAAGAAGGTAAACAGCTTGAAGAAATCTATAAGTAACATCGAGCAAGAGGCGAACGAAACTCTCTGTGAGTACTTCGAATGGTTTGCACGCCTCCGATCCAACTGTCCTTTCCACGGATATTCAACTCAAGATCTAGTCTTGTACCTGTACAATGGCTTGCTCGATAATGAAATGAGGATCGTCGATGTGGCTTGCGGAGGTAATATTCTTAACTCTACTCCTGACCTTGCTTTGGAAAAGATACAGGAACTAGTGGAAGGAACTCGGAACTTTGGAAGGACCCCGTCCAAGAAAGGAGTTCATGCTGTGAGTTCCGGGAAGAGTGAGATCTCCACCGAGCTCGCGGAGCTGAAGGAAATGGTGAAGAGACTAACACTTATGGGAACCCCACAATAGCTCAAAGCTTGTGGAGTATGTGTTGACCCATATCATCCAACGGACATGTGTCCACAAGTCCAGGATGACGATGCTGAGGTGAACGCAATGGGTTATGGACAACCACAACAGCAAAGGCCTAGGAACGATCCCTATGCACAAAATTTCATGCCAAACTGGCGTGACCAACAGAACTTTCGTTGGAGGGATCAACAAAACCAAAAATAGCAGCCTTGTCAAGGTAAGTATCAATCAACTAAAGATATGTTGCAGGTTTTGACTAAACACTTTGCTACTCATGTCCAAACAACAGAATCCAGCATCAAGAACCTTGAAAAACAGGTTGGTCAAATGGCGGAAGCCATTTCAAGGACCGAATCAAGACTTTCCGGAGGATTGCCTTCCCAAACGTTTATAAGCCCCAAGGAGAATGTTAGTGCCCTAACATTAAGGAGTGGGAAGTAAATCCAACAAAAACCAGCAAAAGAATCACAAAGCAAACCTTTTGTCGATTTATCCGCACCCACAACCGCCCCTGTGGCTGCAACTACGCCCAACACAGAGCAGACATCGCCCCTGTGGTTGGATGTCCCTGCCCTTGCGGTGACAACCCCTGAGCCGCCCCTGCACATACAAGTTGACGCCCCTGCGGAAAACACAACAGAAGGTTCTACTGAGAAGGATTCTTACATCCGGCCTAACTTTCCGCCATTGTACTCTGAGAAACCATCAGCTCCTTTTCCTGAGGCTTTGAAGGAGAGAAGAATCATTGAGGATAAAGACCTCTTTGAGACTTTCACCAAATGCGAGGTAAGCATTCCCCTCCTTAAGTTGGTGAAAAGTATTCCTAAGTATGCTCGTTTCTTGAAGGAACTTTGCACTATCAAGAGAAATCGGAAGCTGAAGGGGAAACAAAAAGTGCAAGTAAGTGAGCGTGTGTCGGCTGTTTTCCAACGGAGAATGCCCAAGAAGTGCAGCGATCCGGGCATGGTAAGCATTCCTTGTGTTATAGGGGAATCCCGCTTTGACAAAGCAATGCTTGATCTTGGTGTTTCTATCAATGTTTTACCATATTCAATTTACAAATCACTTGGCCTTAGGCCATTAATGGAAACTAGGATTGTAGTACAACTTGCTGATATATCTAATGTGTACCCGAAAGGGATAATTGAAGATGTATTAGTAATGGTAGACAACCTAATATTTTCCGCTGATTTCTTTGTAATGGATATGGAAAATGATTCACATGTTGCGCCCATTCTGTTAGGTAGGCCATTTCTAAAAACTACTAGGACTAAAATTGATTGTGTTAGTGGCAAATTGACCATGGAGTTTGATGGAGAAGTAGTGGAATTTGACATCTATGATGCAATGAGATTTCCTAGTGATGATCATTCTTTATGTGTTATTGACATTGTTGAACCTTTTGTGCAAGATGTTTTTGATAACTCTGATGTTGATGAACTGAAAAATGTGATTGAGCATGACATTGATGGTTTCAAATCAGATTATGTATTAACATCCAGCATGAAAGAGGTCCTAGCCCAATTAGATGGACATAAAAGGCTACCTATCTCCAATTTGGCCATTGGGCCCACTTTACTAACCCCAAGTGAGAAGCTTGTTCCGTCTATAGTGCAGGCACCTGAAATAGAATTAAAGGACCTTCCATCACACCTCAAGTACGTTTTCCTTGGAGAACACAATACCTTGCTGGTGATCATCTCCAACAAGTTAACTACCGGTCAAGAAGAAAAGTTGGTGAAGGTACTAAAAGAGCACAAGACGGCCCTCGGATGGAACATTGCGGACATCAAAGGGATAAGGCCTTCCACTTGCATGCATAGGATCTTACTTGAGAATGAAGCCAAACCCTCTAGGCAACCTCAACGGAGGTTGAATCCGCCAATGATGGATGTGGTCAAAAAGGAAGTGTTGAAGCTCCTCCAAGCGGAGGAGCTTGCATTGACTACCGCAAGCTCAACAAGGTAACGCGAAAAGACCATTTCCCATTACCTTTTATTGATCAAATGTTGGAACGTCTTGCAGGTCATCAGTACTACTGTTTCCTTGATGGATATTCGGGCTATTTCCAAATAGCCATCGCACGAGAAGATCAAGAAAAGACGACGTTCACTTGCCCATTTGGCACTTTTGCGTACCGCAGAATGCCATTTGGACATTGCAACGCACCCGGCACCTTCCAACGGTGCATGATAAATATTTTCTCTGAATACATAGAAAATTTCATTGAAGTCTTCATGGATGATTTTACCGTCCATGGAGACAGTTTTGACGCATGTTTAGGACATTTGAAACTTGTTCTTGAAAAATGTGTTGAAACCAATTTGGTTCTTAATTCGGAAAAATATCATTTCATGGTCGAACAAGGAATTGTGCTAGGACATGTAATATCCTCAAAAGGGATAGAGGTAGATAGGGCAAAGGTTGATGTAATTCAAAATTTACCTTATCCTACTAATGTTCGGTAAATCCGATCTTTTCTTAGTCATGCAGGTTTCTACCGACGTTTCATCATAGATTTTTCAAAGATCTCGGCACCCCAATGTGAATTGTTCAAGAAAGACGTCACCTTCATAGTGGATGAGAAATACAAGAAAGCTTTCGACACTTTGAAGGCATGTCTTACCTCTGCACCAATCATCCGTTCTCCGGATTGGGAGAAACCTTTTGAAATCATGTGTGACGCCAGTGATTACGCCGTTGGAGCCGTCTTAGGACAGAAAGACGGACGGGCTTCCCATGTGATCCATTATGCGTCTATGACACTCAATGGAGCACAAAGGAATTACTCTACCACTGAGAAGGAAATGTTGGCGGTGGTTTTTGCCCTTGAGAAATTCTGGCAGTACCTACTTGGGGTAAAGGTAATTATCTTCACTGACCATGCAGCTCTTAGGTACCTCATGGCGAAGAAGGAAGCAAAGCCACGATTGATTCGATGGGTGTTTTTTCTAAGTGAGTTTAACCTAGAGATAAGGGAGAAGAAGGGGGATGTGAACCCGGTGGCCGATCATTTGAGCAGACTAGTGAAAGAAGAGGAGGATCGAGAAAAGGAAGAGAGATATTTGGAATTTTTCCAGACGATACATTTTACACAACTCTTTGTTGTGTAACCGCCCCCGCGCCTCACACCAGCCGCCCCTGCGGCTCGGTCTAGGCGCCCCTGTGGAACTGTCGACAAAGGTTTGTCTTAAGCTCCAGTATTTTAAACCTTGGTTTGCTGACACTGTGAACTTCATTTTCAGGAAAGAATATCCTCCAGACTTCACCAAGGCACAACGAGAGAAGGTAAAGGCTGAAGCTCGATACTATGTTTGGGACGATCCTTACCTTTGGAAGCATTACAGTGACCAAGTAATTTGCCGTTGCATTCCGGACAATGAGGCACAATCTGTCCTAACCTTCTGTCATTCTGAAGCATGTGGGGGGGCACTTTGGGGCAAACAAAACTGCAAGAAAGGTTTTGGATGCCGGTTTCTTTTGGCCACACATTTTTCGAGACGCTTTTGCGTTTTGCAAGGTGTGTGATAAATGCCGAAGGGTAGGAATTCTTTCAAGGAGACATGAAATGCCCCAATCCTCTCTTATATTTTGCAAAATATTTGACGTTTGGGGAATTGATTTCATGGGACCATTTCCTACTTCATTCGGACACACATATATTTTGCTTGCGGTGGACTAGTGGGTGGAAGCAAAGGCAACCAAAACTGATGATTCAAAAGTGGTTGCAGCTTTCCTTAAGGAACATATCTTTGAAGATTTGGAATTCCAAAATCCTTAATCAGTGATAGGGGTGCCCATTTCTGCAACAAGACGATCACGGCTCTCCTTAAGAAGTACCATGTTCACCAAAGAGTATCAACAACTTATCATCCACAAACAAATGGCCAAGCTGAGGTATCCAACCGGGAAATAAAGACCATCCTTGAAAAGACAGTTTCTCCCGGACGGAAGGATTGGAGTGCAAGGCTAAATGACGCCCTATGGGCATATCGGACAACCTACAAAACTCCTATCGGGATGTCTTCGTTTAGGCTCGTGTTTGGGAAAGCTTGTCACCTACCGGTGGAGCAAGAGCACAAAGCTTGGTGGGCGGTAAAGAAGTGCAACATGAACATAGAGGAAGTGGGAGAATTCTGAAAGCTCCAATTGCAAGAATTTGAGGAACTGAGGCTAGATGCATATGACCATGCTACCACATACAAAGAAAAGACCAAAGCATGGCATGACCGAAACATTCTCCGGAAGGACTTCAAGGTAGGTAATAAGGTACTTCTCTTTCAATCACGTTTGAAACTCTTTGCAAGTAAGCTGCGTTCGAGATGGACAGGGTCGTTTGTAGTAGCCGCAGTATACCCTCACGGAGCTGTGGATCTCTATGATCCCTAAACGCACAAGGTGTTCAAGGTAAACGGACAAAGGCTAAAGCTTTACCTTGAAGGAGTCAAGAATGATCCGATTGACGAGATGGTGCTGGAGGAAGCACAGTCAGAGAAGTAGAGATCTTACGTCGAGCCAACGACGTAAAACAAAGGCGCTTCTTGGGAGGCAACCCGAAGGAATAAGAAGTGGAGCCTCTGTCAAGAAACCGCCCCTGCGGCTCAGTGTCCCCGCCCCTGTGGTGACACCCATGCCCAGCGCCGCTCCCGGCGTTGGGCCTGCGCCTACAACATGTTTGTCACCGCCCCTGCGGTGACATCCCTACACCCCTGCGGTGGCCATCCTTGACACACATCCTCGGCGCCGCCCCCGGCACTGAGCCTGTGTGACCCCTCTCCCTTGTCACCGCCCCGCGGCGACAAGCTCCCGCCCCTGCGGTTTTACCCAGAAAAGAAAAAAAAAAAAGAAATCGCAAAAGCATACCCTACACCTACCCCACCCATCCACTCTCTACCTCCTCACCAACAACATCTCCCTCGCCTTTACCCTCTCAAACCCTTTCAACGCCCCTGCGGCCCACCAAAGTCACTCACCAGCCACCCTACAACGCCCCTGCGCCCTCTCCGACGACTGCCAAACCCTTACGACGCCCGTGCGCCATCCTCACAAGCTCCACCTTCCTCCCTCCAAACTCTCTTCCCTTACTACACACTTCACCACCAAAATCCACCCCTGCTCCACCTCCGGCGACGCGTACACCAGCAAGGAAGCCACCGGAACGGCCTCAGCATCATCACCTTCGTCGCTTCCGAAAATTCGCCCTTTGCACTTCTCCCGCCCCTGCGCCTGCAAGCTTCCGCACCTGCGCCTGGCCGCCCCTGCGCCTGTTGCAGCCGCCCCTGCGGATAACACAACAGAGTGTTCGTTTTCTCTCTAAATTTTTGAAAGTTCTGATTCTTTTGCTAAATAAAGTCTCAGAATGGAGCCACGATCCCGGTTCATTTTGCATTCCCATTCAAGTTGGGGATGTAACCTATTATGCATTGCGTGATCTAGGAGCCAGCGTGAGCATCATCCCGCTGGAGCTATGTGAGAAAGTCGGACTTGGAGAGCCCAAGCCGGTGAAGATGACACTATACATGGCGTATTGCTCCATTACCCATCCCGTGGGCATTTTGGAAGACGTTCCAATTAAGTTAGGTAATTTCTACTTACCTATAGATTTTGTTGTACTTGACATTCCCGCAGATTATCCCGTTCCTATCATTCTCGGGAGACCATTTCTAGCAACTTCGGGTTGCAATGTGGATTGTAAGAACGTCAAGTTGAAATTCAACATTGGTGGAGACCAAGTGGAATTTGCATTACTCGTTGCAATGAAGGGAGAGCCGTTGAAGGATGATATCTTCAACATCTATGATGAAGAAGAACCAAGAGAATTGGTGAGCTCTATCCTTATTAACGATCCTCTTGAAAAAGTTCTTAGTTTTAGTTTAATGGAGGAAGGTATAGATGTCTCTTGTGATGCAGATATACGGAGCTTAAAAGCATTGGAAGTAGATCTAGAAGCTAAGATTGAGAAACTAATCCGGGAAAAGAAAAGAAATTTAGGTTTCGGTTCCAGTACCTCGACCGAGGCACTTCCTGGACCAAGCGAGGTGTTCTTATCTGAAGAATATTTCGGTCACCCACCTTGGACACAGACCGAGACAGCAAGCGAGATGTTGTCAACTGAGGACAACCAACTTTCTGATTCGTTTACTAAGCGTCACTTACAATTGGTGGAGCACTGGCTTCGCCAAGTTTCTGATGGTAAAGAGCCTTGGTATGCTGACATTGTCCATTACCTTGTTTGTCGGGAAATACCGCCCGGATTGACGTACGCTCAAAAGAAGAAGTTCTTCAAGGATGTACGTCACTACTACTGGAATGAACCTCTACTGTTTAAGAGAGGTCCGGATGGGATGCTTCGACGATGCATTCCGGAGGATGAAGTAGCTAGTGTCATACGGCATTGCCACTCACTTCCTTGTGGAGGACATGCTAGCGCTCACAAAAAGTGCGCTAAGGTATTACGTTTTGGTTTCTTTTGGCCTACATTATTTAAGGATGTGCAAACGTTTGTTGTTTCTTGTGATGCATGCCAAAGAATAGGGAATTTGTCAAGAAGGAACGAGATGCCACTCAACAATATTCAGGAGGTTGAGATTTTTTATGTATGGGGGGTTAATTTCATGGGACCTTTCCCATCATCCTCAGGGAACCTCTACATTCTCCTAGCTATTGATTACGTCTCTAGATGGGTGGAAGCTATCGCCTCCCCACTAATGACGCCATGGTGGTCGTGAAGTTCTTCAATCGGACTATCTTTCAACGTTTTGGGACACCATGCATCATTATCAGCGATGGAGGGACACATTTCATCAACCGGAAGTTCAAAGCACTTCTATCGAAGTATGGGGTAACCCACAAGGTAGCAACCCCTTATCACCCTCAAACTAGTGGGCAGGTCTAGATCTCGAATACAGAAATCAAGACAATTTTGGAAAAGACCGTCTCTAGGACGAGGAAGGATTGGTCCATGAAGTTGGACAATGCTCTTTGGGCTTATAGGACCGCATTCAAGACTCCCATTGGTACCATGTTCGCCCTAAAACGTGCGTGCAAATAAGCTTTAAATTTATAAAAACTAGAATCAAAGCAAGCGAACCCGCAGTATACGGATCGGCGTAGTAAAGCAAGAATTCCAGAGTGTCGAACTCAGGGATTTGGGGGGAACAAATTCAGTTCGCAGTTTGTCAAGCAAGTAAATGTAATAAGCTTTGCAAATATTGGGAAAACAACAACCCTAAAGATCCAGGTATCTAATTGTGGCAATCGATTCAAGATGTACTAAAGAACTAAGGACATATCTAAAGACGCTCTCTATAAAGGTTGTTGAGGCTTCAGTATAGAAAGGATCTATGGACAAGAATTAATCTCAAATACCCAAACTTGTAACCCAAGGATCAAGACAAACTAAAACGATTAAGGTTGTGACACTCGAAATCGAAATAGAGGATGATGAGTCTCACTACTACCTAGAAAAGGGTAAACTAAGACTAGATTAAAGCTAATCCTTAACCTTGAATTAAAGTAAAAGCAAAGTTCGTAAACTAGGGTAAATCACGGTCAGATCTTGAGAACCACGGCCGTGGAACTCCAAGAACAGCCCGTGATTTGGGTTCGTCGACTAGATCTCTCTAACTCTCAGGGTCCAATTAATTTACGATCGATCTATCATCATCTAAGCCACAACTATTAACCCTTCACCTTAGAATTGCTAAAGTGTTTTAGCCAATAACCATTGTCATGATATCAAAAATCAATTTAAGAAGAATGAAAGATGAAAACCCTCGGAAACTCAAATATAACTCAAAGTCAATCTCAAATCCAAAACACAAAATGGAATACTCAATGGATTCAGAATATAACGCAAAACCTCACAAATATCTAGGGTAAATATGAAGAACAGGTTGTCAATCCGTCTTCAATAACTAACCCTAAGAAAGAGGTAAAAACCTTCGGTGATCTTCAATCCACCCTAGGCGAGAATGCTCCAAGCAAGGTAAGCGGCCGTCACGTCTCCGCGAGATCCAACGCCAATGTCACGGGAATTAGCCGTAAGCGTAGATGTCCAAAACTCTCTTCTCTGACCTTTTTATAAGACGGGGCAAAAGTAACCGTCCCAGCCCATCACGTAAATAACGTGGTAAATGAAGACTCGTCAAAAGATCGCCTAAATCACGGTCTCAAGGGATCCCACGACCGTGGTTTAGGGCATGGAATTGGATTACGGTCTCTTATGACTTCCACGAACGTACTTTAGGCCGTGTAACTTACTGGAATGCTCCACGCTCATGATGCCAAGATCCACGGCCGTGGTTTAGAGCGTGGACTCTTCTACGGCCGTAAATTAGGGCGTGGAAGTGTAGATTACTTGTGGTTTCCTTTGTGTCGTGACATTCTTCATCCTAGCTTCTTCTTTTGCTTCCTTAATGTGTTCCTAATCCTTGGATATGATTAAATCCTCTCTTATCTCTCTCAAATGGTCCGGTTTCAGCTCTTGTTCACCTATAATCAACACAAAGCTAATGTAGACCTCCATATCGAAAATATAGGTGAACAAGCTAACAAATGCTTCAATACCTTATCCATGAACACAATAATGAATGAAAAACAACTAGAATAAGTTCCTAGAATATCGCAATATTTCATGCTAACAAAATATCCCATACTTGTCACTTGCTTGTCCCCAAGCAAGGTCTTTCGAAAGCTTAGAACACAAGTTAGAATGAAATATGCATGCAAACTCAAAAACAGAACATCTTTTAGGTAAGTGTGCTTCTAGTCAATAGATCATTCTCAAGCCTTGCTTCATTCACTCTTGAAACGCTTATATACATAAACCAAAGAATATAAAGTAAAGAAACATCATGAATTGGTTAAACTTTAAGGCAAACATCATAACCTTCAAGCATTATCAAAATCGAGCATAAGAAACTTCAATTTTGATCACCGAGTCAAATAACATTCTTTTGATCTTAAGGACTTTCAAGTAAGGTCTAGAATGCGGAAGGGAAGGAAACTTATAAAGGATGTGGTGCATGAATCCGGGAAAGTGGACAACCCAACTCTTTTTCTTTTTATTTTGAATTGCAACACCATCAGCTTTGAGTTTTGCTCTCTTCTTTTTCACATTATTTTTCGACTTTACTTTTGGAGTTATGAACAGCGGTGCACAAAAACCGAAGCCTAAGAGATTGGCGTTTCTCAATTTCAAGATGCCTCAAACCCTTGATGCACATACCATAATCCGCTAGGAATATCGCTAAATCCGACTTTGGCAAGACACAAACACCCGGCTATGTGAATGGTGCCGAGTTACTCATCGTCATGATTGACTTCCCAAAACCTATTAATTCTATTCTTTGAATGCAAGAATTTGCTTTCATGGCCCTCCCACATCAAACATGCCAAATATCAACTCCTCCAAATTCCCGGATAGGTAAGGGGGGCAATTACTTTCATTATGGGGCTAAGTGATCAAAGAAAGAAGAAAGAAAGGTCGAATTGCCTTAATCATTTCATAAAGAAGTATAAGAACTCATCATGTGATTTCAACCTCGATTTCTCAATATGATTTAGATAAAACTCTTCACATTATGAAACTTGCAAGAAAGGATAATCAACACATTCAATTCCTTTTCAATTTATTATTCGTTTAGGCATATAATTGTCATCAAAAGCTCAATCCGCAAGTAGGAACTATCATAGAAATCATCTCAAATCTTAGAAGCAGAAAACCTTTTTAGAATTTTTCAAAATTTTTCACATTTTTATGGGTTTTTCAAAAACTTTTTCATGTAATGCAATAATGAAACGTGTGACTATGAAACGAAACATGCAAAGTGTCATCGATCAAGGCAAGCAAATGTAGTAGAGTTATTACAACACATAGTCACACCCCACCCCATACTTAAGACAAACATTATCATCAATGTTTAAAAAGAAATAAGGAAAAGAAAGAAAAGAAAAATGAACTCACTAGACGGCGGTAGGGCGGCTGAAACTGGCTGTCATGAAATCTCGTCACTACGGTGGAGGCGGTGGTGGAAACGGGTGGAAATCGGAGCTGAAGTTCCGCCCAAACTGTTGGCGGTAGATATCCCTCATCATCCGGTCATGCTCATCAGCCCGTGCATCATGAGTGTCCCTATGAATCTCCAAGTCTCCTACCCTCCTGGAAAGATCTGTAGCCCATGCCGGTAGCTGCTCATACCATGCCGGTGCCTGGCCGTACCATGCTAGTGCATCCTGTGGGGCCGGTGCTGCTGGTGGTTGTCCATACCATGGTGGCGGAGCTCCCATCCACTCCGGTTGTGCTATATACCAAGCGGGAGGAGTATCCATCCATGTCAGTCTCTCGCTCACACTAGCACGGCGAGAGGAAGAAGCACCGGAAGGTCTAGAAGGGCGGGAAGACTGTCTAGGTAAGTCCGGGAAGGTGTCCGGCTGATCCGGAAACGTGCCAAATGTCTACTCATCACCTCCTCCCTCATAGTAATCACCTCCTCCCATATCCTCGGCTGGAGGCTCATCCGGAACGTAAGGAGGCGGTGCTAAAATATTCACATGCATAGCAGCAAATGTCTCCTTCCAGTTATGGCGTCCAACCATAATAGAATACTCAAGAAGCCACGGAATGCCTCTACCTCCTCTATCCTCCCATGGCATAGCAGCAGTAGGTGGACCTCGGTGTCTAGGAAAGATCATACCCCTAGTCATAAGGCTCATGAGACCCAAAGGTCTCGCCGCTATCCTAGTGCATGCGGAGCAATCAATCCCGAGCTGCGTAGCAATGTGGGTAACCATCCCACCATACCCAATGTTCCCAGCCCTCTTGTTCTTAAGCTTGCTCATGGTGGAGGCTAGGAGGGTGGCACAATCAGCGGGTCTACCGTGGAGCATGTAATAGAGAAGGAATATTTCATCGGTCTTTATCTTTTGGGAGGGTCTCGGTCCTAGGGAATAGGCACTCGGAAAGGACCCTATGAGCTATCTTCAAGGCTAAGTGGTAGATGAGCTTAGCCTTGGTGTCAGCTGGCTGCCAGCGGTCCTCACTAGCATAAATTATGGCTATATCCTCCCAGAAGTCCTTAGCGTATACACCGCTAGGGAAATGACCGTTAAAGGTCTCATGGAACCCAAAGAAGGCTCCAAACTGCTGGATAGAGAACTCATAATCCGTCTCCATCAATCTAAAAGATACCGTCCTCTCGACGGCGCTGTGCTCAAAGGAAATAACAAACTCCCTCGTAATCTCCTCATATGCATCCGCTCGAATAGCGGAGAAAACAATCAGTCCGGTTCTATCCAAGAGCCATGTCAAGTCATTCACCACATTAAGTGGCTACAACTCCTCAAGCAAGAGGTATCTAGGTCCTATGACCGGTCTCTCCTCGATCTTTTCTAAAGCCTCGAGATAGTTTGGATGAATGGTTGGGATTCTAGGGCGTGGAATGTGATGGTGGTTCACCAGGAGGGGCTTGGGAAGAAGAGGAACTATCACCCTTTCTCTTCTTTTTCTTTCCTACACTTCTCGTGAACATTTTCTCATTTCCAGTAAAAACCACGGTCTGTTCTTCCTATTCCACGGCCGTGGAAGTTCCAAAGACCGTGATTCGTCTTTGATTTGCTTAAATCTCAACAAAATCAACAACAAACTCAGCAGAACCTGTCCTAGGCTAATTCCAATCTCAATCCTATGCAATTTCTCTAAGTTCTTGCGAAAATTTAGCCCGAATTGACAAAGAAGAGAAGAAGAGTAAAAACCTAGGGTTTTGGATCTTTGAATCCAAATTCTGCCTTCTGGAGGGATTATTCACTTGTTTTGTCGATTGGATCTTGTAGAGGAATGAAAATACTCCACTTTAGCACCAAGAATCGTTTGAAATGATTACCGAATGAGGATTTGCGAGATGTGGAGATTTTTCGGAGTTTAGGGCGTGGAAGAGGGCGTGGATTTAGGAATGGGGGTTTTTTGTGAAGGAAGGTGGTTTATATAGTGGCCATAAAATTTTTTGAAAATCACGGTCACTCGGGGGTTTCCACGGCCGTGGTTTTGTACGGACCCGTGGTTTTTGGTGATTTTTCTCAGATTTTGAAGAATTACGGTCACTGTAGCCTCCACGACCGTGGTTTAGGGAGTGGAACTCTTTGTAATGTGCCAAATCCGAGTTTCGTCAATTTCTTCCGACTTTTTCCTTTCCCATTGCCTATTCCATTGCTCCTACATCCAAAAACACAACATACCGGAAGGTATCGAGGGCAAAACAAAACAAAAAAACATCTAGACTAATCTAATCTACCAATGACAAGCAAAAGCATAAGTGTAATAAATTGGGTTGCCTCCCAAGAAGTGCTTGTTTAAGGTCCGTAGCTAGACGGTACTTGCACCTATTCGAGTGCGGTAGGTGCGAACTCCTCAGCTTGGAGTTCCGGTGAGTACTTCTTGAGTCGTTGACCGTTCACCTTGAAGCTTCCGCCCTTTTCACCCCATACTTCAACTGCGCCATGGGGAAAACATGTTTTATTAGATAAGGTCCAGTCCAACGAGATTTAATCTTACCTGGAAAGAGACGAAGTCTTGAATTGAAGAGGAGAACTTGATCTCCTTCTTTGAGGTCCTTTGAAATGATATGCTTATCATGCCAACGCTTCGCTCTCTCCTTGTATATCTTGGTGTTTTCGTAGGCATTTAAGCAAAGTTCTTCAAGCTCGTTAAGGTCCAAGAGGCGCTTCTCGCCCGCTTCCTTCATGCTAAAGTTCAACCACTTTACCGCCCAATACGCCTTATGTTCCAGCTCTACTGGTGAGTGACAAGACTTCCCATACACAAGGTTGTATTGTGTCGTTCCTATGGGAGTCTTATATGCAGTCCGGTATGCCCACAATGCGTCATCTAGCTTCAAAGACCAATCTTTCCTTGTCTTCGAAACTGTTTTCTCTAGGATTCCTTTAATCTCCCGGTTTGAAATCTCCACTTGTCCACTCGTTTGTGGATGGTAAGGGATGGCGATCTTGTGAGTCACCCCATACTTAGCTAGTAGAGCTTCGAATCGTCGGTCAATGAAGTGAGAGCCTCCATCACTAATGATAGTCTGTGGTGTCCCAAATCTTGGGAAAATAGTCTTGTTAAAGAACTTAACCACAACCATGGCATCATTAGTGGGAGAGGCAATTGCTTCAACCCATCTCGAAACATAATCTAAAGCTAGAAGTATGTATTGGTTTCCACAAGATGATGGGAAAGGTCCCATGAAGTCTACTCCCCAAACGTCAAAGATTTCTACCTCCTGAATGTTGTTAAGAGACATTTCGTTTCTCCTAGATATATTCCCTGTTCTTTGACAAGCATCACAGCAGGAAACAAAGGTTTGCACATCTTTAAATAAAGTAGGCCAAAAGAATCCAGATTGCAATACCTTAGCGCTAGTCTTGTTCGAGCTAGCGTGTCCTCCACAAGGTAGTGAATGACAATGACGGATGACACTTTGCATCTCGTCTTCCGGCACACATTGTCGAATGATGCCGTCGGGACCTCTCTTGAAGAGGAGAGGTTCATTCCAAAAGTATTCCCGGACATCCTTAAAGAACTTCTTCCTTTGTGCATAGGATAATCTGGGTGGTATTTCCTGGCAAACCAAATAGTTAACAAAATCAGCAAACCATGGTTCATTACCTTTAGTAATCTTGTCGATGCACTCCTCTATGATGTGTAAATGCTCGTCCGGAAATGAGTCATCTATAGGTAGATTGTCGTCCTCTAGATGTGGTAGACGACTCAAATGATCCGCAACAGAATTTTTCGAACCCTTCTTGTCACGGATCTCTAGATCGAATTCTTGTAGGAGAAGAATCCATCTAATCAGCCTCGGTTTCACATCCTTCTTTGCAAGTAGATACCGGATCGCAGCATGATCCGTGTATACAATCACCTTTGCACCTACAAGATAAGAACAAAACTTTTCAAATGCATAAACAATAGCTAGAAATTCCTTTTCAGTAGTGGCGTAGTTAAGTTGTGCTTCGTCTAGCGTCTTGCTAGCATAGTAGCTAGCATGGGTTCGTCCTTCCTTCTTTTGCCCAAGCACAGCTCCTATAGCTACGTCACTTGCATCACACATGACCTCGAATGGAAGATTCCAATCCGGAGGTTGAATGATCGGGGCTAAGATGAGAGCTTCCCGGATCTTATGAAACGCATCTAAGCACTCCTGCGAGAAATCAAAAACTGCATCCTTCATCAATAGATTAGTAAGCGGTTTTGATATCTTAGAGAAATCCTTTATAAAACGTCTATAAAATCCAGCATGTCCTAGAAAGCTTCTTATTCCCTTCACCGAAGATGGAGAAGGGAGCTTTTCTATAGTTTCTATCTTACCCTTATCTACTTCGATCCCTCTACTAGAGATCAAGTGTCCGAGTACAATCCCTTCCTTCACCATAAATTGACACTTCTCCCAATTAAGAACTAGGTTAGTGTCTTCACACCTTTGTAGCACAAGAGAAAGGTTCGAAAGACAATTATCGAAAGAGGAACCATAAACAGAAAGTCATCCATGAAGACCTCCATGATCTCCTCTATGTACTCCGAGAAGATAGCCATCATGCACCTTTGGAAAGTGGTTGGGGCGTTGCAAAGCCCGAACGGCATTCTCCAATAAGCAAACGTACCCCATGGGCACGTGAACATGGTCTTCTCTTGATCGTCCGGATGTATCGGAATCTGAAAGAAACCACTATAACCGTCAAGATAACATAAATGTGAGTGTTGTGCTAACCTCTCAAGCATTTGATCAATGAATGGTAATGGGAAGTGGTCCTTCCTCGTTGCGTTGTTTAGCTTGCGGTAGTCTATGCACATCCTCCATCCCGTCACGGTTCTTGTAGGAATGAGCTCGTTGTTTTTGTTTGTGATTACCGCCATTCCTCCCTTTTCGGGACAACTTGTACGTGGCTTACCCACTTACTATCGGAGATAGTGTAGATAATACCTGCATCAAGTAGCTTAAGAATCTCCTTCTTGACAACCTCCTTCATGGTCGGATTTAACCGCCTTTGAGGTTGTCGCGAAGTCCTAAAGTCTTCTTCCATTAGGATCTTATGCATGCATAATGAAGGCTTAATTCCTACTAGATCCTCTATAGTGTAACCTACAGCTTTCATATGTTTCCTTAGAACAACCATAAGCTTACTATGTTCATCTTCACTTAGATCAGAACTAACAATTACCGAAAAGGTAGAATTAGATCCTAGAAATGCGTACCTTAGATGTGTGGGAAGTGGCTTCAGTTCCATCACTATTGGAGTCACTAGTGGCTCTTGAGGAGTGTCCAATGCTTCCTTAGAAGTCTCTAAGAGTATAGAAGATGTTGGAGAAGACTCAAGAGAAGTGGTAGAAAGAACGTAATTGTCCTCAGATTTTCCCAAAATCACGGCACCTCTGTTTCCTCCACGGCCGTGGTTTAGGGCGTGGAAGTCAATTACGGCACCTCTAATAGTTCCACGTCCATGGTTTTGGCCGTGTAACTTATTGGAGTCCTCTGAATAGCTAAATTACGGTCATGTTGGTGGGAACCACGGCCGTGAAATAGCACGACTGGCCGTGATTCCTCACGTTTTCTGACCCATCGTAGAGTTTTTCAAACTCTTCTTCATGCACTTCCTTTTGCTCCTCTAAAGCTTCAATTTCCTCATTGCATTCCTCTTCCTCTCCTATGTCCATAATGCTCATAGCGATCACCTTTTGTAAAGGATCTTTGAATAGAATTGAGCTTACTTCCTCTCTAGATGCCTCTTCGTCATGGATGTTAAACATATCCTCTTCAAGAGCTGGCTCTTTCATCAAAGTGGAAAGAACGAACTCTACCTTTTCCTCTTCTATGTCGAAGGCGAGTCTAGTATTCTTGCAATCTACCATACAACCGGATGTTGCAACAAACGGTCTTCCAAGTATGATCGGGACCGGACTATCTGCAGGAATGTCAAGCACAACAAAATCTATTGGAACATAGAACTTACCAAGCTTGACCGGGACGTCTTCAATGATACCGACGGGACGAGTTATGGATCGATCCGCCATATATAACGTCATCTTCACCAGTTTAGGCTCACCTAGACCGATCTTCCTGCACAATGCAAGCGGAATGATGCTAACGCTTGCTCCTAAGTCACATAATGCATTATATGTGACATCTCCTACTCCGATTGGAACACAAAATGACCCCGGATCTTTCAACTTTGGGGGCATTTTTTCCTTCATCGTTTTGATGAGATCCGACGATTCCAAACTCATCTTGACTTCTCCAAAGTCTTCTAATTTCCTCTTGTTAGAGAGGATCTCCTTTAAGAACTTTCCATATGCTGGCATACCTACAATTGCATCAATAAAAGGTATATTAATATGCAGTTTGCTCATGAGTTCAATGAACTTACCGAATTGCTTGTCTAGACGCGCTCTTGCTCTAGATTATGGGAATGGTAGGGGAGGTTTGTAAGCTGGAGGAGGAATGTAGATGTCTTCCTTCTCCTTCCCCTTTTCCTTCTCCTTTTCGACGGGAACTTCCACAAACTTGGGTTGCGGGTCGGTGGTTGTTGCTCCGCTCCTAGTTGTGATAGCCATCACCCTTCCTTTCGGATTATCCTCCGTCTTTCCTGGAAGTTTTCCTTGGTTCCTAGGAACTTCCTCAGCATTGCTGAACATTTGGTTTTCTAAAACCTTTTGGGCTTTATCAACCTTAGTGATGTGACTCTCCAATCCTTGAAGCTTTCCCAAGATTGTTTCCAACATGGGATCGGGCTTCTCTTTCCCCGAAGTGCTTCCACTATTAGATGTTTGCCCCTGGCTTTTCAAAGGAATGGAAGAAGAAGATGGTAGAGTTAGTGAATTTCCTTAATTGGGAAAAGAATTACCGGAGTTTTGTTGTTGGTTGGAACGCCAATTGTTGTTGTTTGAACCCCTATTGTTGTTCCAATTGTTATTCCGGTTGTTGTTCCGGCTATTGCGATTGGTGTTCTCATTCCCATTGTGGTTATTGTTGTTTCCTAAATAACCAACATCTTTCTCCTTAGGCTTTGGAAAGCTAGCCTTGATGACTTCCTTCAATTCTTTAATCTCGGTTTTAAGAGAAAAGATTTGAGTTTGAGCAGCTTGTGTTAGCTTTGCTCCTTGCTCCACTCGATTAGCTTCCACCTTCCGGTGAGAGTACTTCTCAATGACTCGGCCTTGCTTCTCAATGAAGTCCCAAGCGTCATCTTCTCTCATGTCCATGAATGTGCCACATGAAAGGGATTGGAGCTTGAATTGTGTTTCCACATCCAGCCCCTTATAGTATATCTCCAATAACTCCAATTTGGAAATGTCATGGTGTGGGCAATCCAATAGTAAATCCTAAAATCTTTCCCAAGACTGAAACAAACTTTCATTAGATCTCATGGAAAAAGCATTAGTTTTACCTCTCAACTCCGCCGTCTTGGATGGTGGAAAGAACTTGGTTAGGAACTTGGTTAGGAACTCCGAAGATAGATCCTCCCATGTGTTGAGTCTTCCATTTGGAAGAGCTTGATACCAAGATAAAGCTTTCCCTTTCAAAGAGAAAAAGAATGGCTTGATCTTGTAATTGTTGGTGGTTGCATTCTTTGGCTTCATTGTCTCCATCAAGATCTCAAATTCTGTAAATGTTGATGTGGAGATTTGACACTCGTTCCTCCAAACTGGCTTTGGCGAACAATGGTAATAACTTGTGGGTTGAAGCTAAACCCCTGAATATCGTCAGCATCAAAGTTCACACCTAGACGGCGTGGTTGCGGAATTGGATCCATTCTTTGGCCAAGAGTTCTTCGCTCTTCATCTACACGAGCGGCTCTCGCACCCCCAGCCGGAATACGATGATTGGCGGCTGGTCTTGGATTATTCTGGTTCGCATTGATCGTTGGATCAATGTCCGATAGCGACGGCATGGAGTAATCGCTCTCTTCATCGGATGAGTCGGTTCTAACCGATCTTGTCGGTTTGCTTCTCTTCTTCTTCTTGGAACCACTCATCTCCAACCTCATTTGCAGCATCATGTCCTTGAGCTCATCAATTTGCAATTGATGACGCTCCGATTCTTCCTTGTGAGTCTTCTCGCTCCATCTAAGTTGAGCTTGGGAATCATCCAACTCTGCTTGGATATCCCTCTCTTTACTTTCAGCCATCTTTCTTTCTTTGAGCTTCTTTCTCAAAGTCTTCTCAAGTTCTTGATCAAGAGGTAAGAGGTCTTTGTTGGTGTTAAACTTGCGCATATACCTTAAGATAACCTACAAATATCACTTAAAAGAGATATCAAATGACAAGACCAAAGCTCCCAAGCTTGACAATCGATAACCGAATTCGGCCTAAACCAAATCCCCGGCAACGGCGCCAAAAACTTGTTCGCCCTAAAACGTGCGTGCAAATAAGCTTTATATTTATAAAAACTAGAATCAAAGCAAGCGAACCCGTAGTGTACGGATCGGCGTAGTAAAGCAAGAGTTCCAGAGTGTTGAACTCAGGGATTTGGGGGAACAAATTCAGTTCGCAGTTCGTCAAGCAAGTATATGTAATAAGCTTTGCAAATATTGGGAAAACAAAAACCCTACAGATCCAGGTATCTAATTGTGGCAATCGATTCAAGATATACTAAAGAACTAAGGACATAATTAAGAGTTGCAAAGGTATGCTAAGGTAAAGCAATGTACGGTTAAGTTCCAAGACTTTATATGACTTATCTAAAGACGCTCTCTATAAAGGTTGCTGAGGCTTCAGCATAGAAAGGATCTATGGACAAGAATTAATCTCAAATACCCAAACTTGTAACCCAAGGATCAAGACAAACTAAAACGATTAAGGTTGTCACACTCGAAATCGAAATAGAGGATGATGAGTCTCACTACTACCTAGAAAAGGGTAAACCAAGACTAGATTAAAGTTAATCCTTAACCTTGAATTAAAGTAAAAGCAAAGTTCATAAACTAGGGTAAATCACGGTCAGATCTTGAGAACCACGGCCGTGGAACTCCAAGAACAGCCCGTGATTTGGATTCGTCGACGAGATCTCTCTAACTCTCAGGGTCCAATCAATTTACGATCGATCTATCATCATCTAAGCCACAACTATTAACCCTTCACCTTAGAATTGCTAAAGGGTTTTAGCCAATAACCATTGTCATGATATCAAAAATCAATTTAAGAAGAATGAAAGATGAAAACCCTCGGAAACTCAAATATAACTCAAAGTCAATCTCAAATCCAAAACAGAAAATGGAATACTCAATGGATTCAAAATATAACGTAAAACCTCACAAATATCTAGGGTAAATATGAAGAACAAGTTGTCAATCCGTCTTCAATAACTAACCCTAAGAAAGAGGTAAAAACCTTCGGTGATCTTCAATCCACCCTAGGCGAGAATGCTCCAAGCAAGGTAAGAGGCCGTCACGTCTCCGCGAGATCCAACACCAATGTCACGGGAATTAGCCGTAAGCGTCGATGTCCAAAACTCTCTTCTCTGACCTTTTTATAAGACGGGGCAAAAGTAACAATCCCGGCCCAGCACGTAAATAACGTGGTAAATGAAGACTCGTCAAAAGATCACCTAAATCACGGTCTCAAGGGATTCCACGACCGTGGTTTAGGGCGTGGAATTGGATTACGGTCTCTGATGACTTCCACGACCGTACTTTAGGCCATGTAACTTACTGGAATGCTCCACGCTCATGATGCCAAGATCCACGGCCGTGGTTTAGAGCGTGGACTCTTCTACGGCCGTAATTTAGGGCATGGAAGTGTAGATTACTTGTGGTTTCCTTTGTGTCGTGACATTCTTCATCCTAGCTTCTTCTTTAGCTTCCTTTATGTGTTCCTAATCCTTGAATATGATTAAATCCTCTCTTATCTCTCTCAAATGGTCCGGTTTCAGCTCTTGTTCACCTATAATCAACACAAAGCTAATGTAGACCTCCATATCGAAAATATAGGTGAACAAGCTAACAAATGCTTCAATACCTTATCCACGAACACAATAATGAATGAAAAACAACTAGAATAAGTGCCTAGAATATCGCAATATTTCATGCTAACATACCACCACTTACAATTCGGTATATGTGTAGTTGAGATTTGGGGTGAAACAAGCGGAAGCTTTAAGGTCAACGGTCATAGGCTAAAGATGTACCGACCGGAAGTCCCGGCTGAGGAGATTGCACCACTATACCTTGTTTAAGGATGATGTACGGTCCAGCTAGCGAGCTTAAACCAAGCGCTTCTTGGGAGGCAACCCAAGGTATTGGTTTCTTTCCCCTTTCTAGCTTAGCTTTAGATAGTTTGCTTCATTTTGTTTTTGCGTCTTCTAGACAGGAACCAAGAACTATTCTGTATGGTCACAGGGGGAGTTCCTGATTTTGCTGGTATGCTAGCAGAGGACTTGCATAAGATCAAGGGCAAGTCTAGAGGAGATATCTGTTGTGGAGGGCTGGTGACTCACATTGCTACTGCTATGGGTCTGGATCTTTTTGCGTGTACACTGGTTGCAGCTGCGAAGCCGCTGGGATTGCAAGAGATGATCACAAGACGTATCCTCGTTCCTTGTGATCTTGGCACGCCTTACGTTGCCATGCCATGGGAGACGACGGCTCCACAGGGCATTTTGTGGTCATCAAAGTTCTCTGTCTTTGACCATCAATACTAGTCTGCTGCCTGGTTTCCCTACATGCAGGATGCTAGAGACAATGTTGCTGATGATGATGAGGGTTATGATGGAGGAGCTGCTATGGAGACCGGTACTGATACCGGCGGCCCTAGTGTTCCAGTTGTCGACCTTGATGATGAGGCGACGGAGGAGGAGAGAGCAGCACCACCACCACAGCCTCAGCGCTGATCCCGCAGACATAGAGATTTCGAGGCTCACCGATGGATTGATGAGTTGATTGAGCAGATGATTGACTCTTATACGGATATGACTGTAGACATGTCCCAACGCTTTGATGATGAGCGTAGACACACTGATGGATGAATGTATCAAATAGGGGAGAGCTATAATTACCAGCGTCGGATGATGGAGATCCAGCATCAATAGATCATGGGTTATACTTTTAATCCGTCCCAGCACCCTTACATTCCACATCCACCACCACCAGCTGACGAAGACTAGAGCTTTATGGATTTCTTTCTTTATTTATTATGCAGTTCAGCTAGGTCCGGTGAGTATTCTGATTTCCTTAGACTTATATTTGACCCATTGGGACAATGTGTCCCAAGTATGGGGTATTTGGATGTACCTTATGTGACTTATGTGTATGACTCCCTCGGATATTTATGATCATATATTGTTTACTTGGCTCTATGTGTTTATCTATCATTACATGCATACATACAGATTTTTGTTTGAAAAAAATGTCGAAAACTGGTTTGAAAAAAAAATTTATGACCTCGACCGGGATGTTAATGGCCGATCGAGGATGAACACCTCGGATGACGCCAGAACACCTCGACCGAGGTGGGTTTTAACTGAGAGTTCTCGAAACGTTTTGTGCTTCTTCTCTGGATATGACCTCAATGATGATATTGTTTGCAGAATGGTTTTGAAATCCTTATATGCTCGAAAGGTTTTATAATATGTTTAAGTTGCAATATGCTTTGTTTGAAGTGTTAGCATGTTTAATACTTTGTTTTTATCAAAATTATGTTGGATTTGAAGGTTGACACCACATGATGAGTTCTATCACATTCTTCCTTAGATGATTAAGGCAATTCATTCTCTTCTCTTCTTCTTCTTGACCATGCTTTAGCCCCTCACATACATATTTGTCTCCCTTTACCTATCCGAGAATTTGGAAGCAAGTGAAGAAAAGCAAGTGAAAGTGAAGTTGAGATGTTGGCTGAAAGTGTTAGAAAGAAACAATTAGGTTTGGGGAAGTCAATCATGATGATGAGTAACTCGGCACCATTCACATAGCCGGGTGTTTGTGTCTTGCCAAAGTTGGATTGAGCGATATTCCTAACGGGTCATGGTATGTGCATCAAGGGTTTGAGGCATCTCGAGAAATTGATAATTGTTGATCTCCTAGGCTTCGGTTATTGTGCACCTCTGTCCATGCATCCCAAAAAGTAAAGTAAAATAAGCAAAGCTTATTGGTGGAAGATGTTGTGATTCAAAGAAAGTTAAGTAAGATCCTATTCCCGGATCCTAGCACCACACACCCTATATACATCCCACCCTGACACGTTTCTTGACCTCTTTTGGAAGCCCTTGAGACCTCGAGCTTGTTGATTGACTAGGTGGTTTAAATTGGATTATATATGATTGATTTCGATAAATAAGATTTATTATGCATTCTATGATTTTATGCAAAGATGAACAACTTTCTTATATTTATAAAATGTTTTGATCATGTCTTGATTTTATTTGCCATGAAGCATTCTCTTAGGGTGATCTATGACTGGAGCACACGACCAAAGGTTTTGAAATGTTTTTCATTGATCTTTCTGACTTATAATCCATTCTATCTTGTATCTAAGATTTGGAAGTTGCTTGGAGACAAGCAAGGGACAAGTATGGGATATTTTGATAGCATGTATTATAGTCTATATTTTGGGATTGGTTTAGACGTTTTATCTTCATAAATTTGCATGTATGGATGTATATTCTTTGATTATAGTGTTGTTTTGTCTACCTTTGCAAGAATCGAGGTCTACACCTAGTTTCGTTGTAATTGTAGGGAAAATGGCACGTTTTGGACCAAAATGGAGCTAAGGAAGCTAAGGAGTCATTGGAGCTACATTCTGGAGCATTGAAGAGCTATAAGAAGATCTCAAGAAGCATGGAAATGATTTAGAGGATTGATTTTGGTCTAGATTCGAGATGATTTACATTCAGCTGAGACTCACCTCGGTCAGCTACAGTACCACCTCGACCGAGGTGATCTTGAGGAGCGTCTGGACCGAGGCGAACACCTTGTCGCCGGCGAGATCTTTATTTTTGGCTGAGATCTTCTATTTTTGGAAGGAGAATATCATATATTTTTGGCTGGATTTCTGGAAGGAAGATATTATATTTGGCTGATTTATTTTGAGAGATATGGATATATTTTCTAGGAAATTATCTTTTTAAGATATCTTATCTTTGGAAGATAATTCTCCTATATATAGGCTGGTTTTCTACAATTCAGCCATCTTCGGATCAAGGATTTTCAGGAGGATTTTTTGAAGAGTTTGAAGGAAGAGTTAAAGGAAATTTTGAAGGTTGAAGTTCAAAGAAGAAAGAAATCATAGTTGGAGTTGGCTTTTGAAGGAATTTGAGGAACGCTGATTGTGATTTGTTAAGCAAGTAATCCACAAGCTCTCTTCTTTCTTGCTTATATTTCTCGTTGGCCACCTGCAATTAACTCATCTATAACTTAATCTACATCCTTGTCGTAATTTATTAACATATAAATAACACCATTGGTTCCCGTTACACTCTGGACACAAAAACATTTACAAGTGATATTTTGGGCAAATGCATGTCTTTAAGATTGGTCTTCACTTTTTGAATTTGTAATTTCATTATTTTAAGGGTATTATCTTTGATGGTCTAAGACTCACGGAATTGTCTTTTTTAAAGATCGATGTCATTATATTTGTTTTCACGTTAGATCGTACATTTTTATAGACGTCCCCCTTATAGTTAGAAACTTATGTGACTAACCAATTGGTAACTCTTTTTTATTGATTATGAACTCCGGGTACTACTATGACCCGCTTTTAAAAAGTGGTTCCTCTTAAAAACTCTCCATCATTAAAAAGAAAGAAACGGAGTAAGACATAAGGTCCATTCGGTGTGTACTATTTCCCTTCGTCCCCACCATCTCTCTAATAGAGGTTAAAGTATTTTCACCCTCAATCAACCCCTTCCACTCAAGTCAACCCATGTACCAAACAATCCCATAAATTAATTTGTTAAAATTTAAAATAATACTTTAAATAATAGTTATATGGTTAATATTTTTTAGTTTATAATTGTTTCATGGTCTTTTATATTAATATTTATAATTATTCTGAAATAAAATATTTTATTTTTCACGTGTTATTTTGATACATTAACAACCGTGTCTTCGGATCAAGGATCTTCTTAGATTGCTTTTGGTTTGTTATCTTTTCTGATTGTGATTTGAGGAACGCTGATTTGTTACTTGTTTGATTCAGTTATTGAGACCTTTTTGTGTTAAGGTTTTCTTATTCGAATATTGACTCCTTTCTCATAAATTTGATTATTGTTATCATGATGATTGTTGGCTAAGTTCTTTATGCGATTCTAGGGTGATTGGCTGAAAGTTGTGGAAAGACGATGATAGAATGATCTTAATCCCAGCAGGACCCCGAAAGCTCGAGTCTTTACCTTAACCGTAGAACACCTCAGTCAGTCAATGAACATCTCGGCCGGGATGGAATATAACTGAGCGAGGTGAACCTTTTTTGAACCTTATCTGAATTAAGAATTTAAATTTGCCAAATCCTATCCTTATTATACCTTTCCTGATTCAACGCAAGCCTAGGATGAGATTTACCCGGTAATTCTTTTGCTTGTTTACCCAAGATCATGAGTGTAGGTAATAAAGGTTTACCTTTATTAGGGTTTGAGTTTGCATTCATCCCATCTTTGTGAATTAGCATGAGACTTACCCGGTAAAGGTTGATTCTATTCCCTTGGGTGATGTGTTGGTTTGAGATTATAGTTCCTTTCCTTAGTACCTTGAGACTTACCCGGTAAAAGGATCTTTGGTTTGAGATAGTGATTAGTGAGACTTACCCGGTGATCTATTCCCACCTTAGAAACACCTTCTCTTTGCAAACCTCAGTTTTGTCGGTGTTATCCTTTGAGATCTTGAGTTGGACCCACAACTAGATGCTTTAATCCCTATAATCCGCATTCCCTTTATCTGACTTTTATATCATCTTTGATTGCTTTAATTCGTGGTCATTAGTTATTTGACAACTTGGTTTCCGTGCTTTGTTTCACCATAGTCCCAGTGTTCGACCCCTGGAATTCTTGCTTTTATTACAAGTGATCCGTATACTGCGGTTTCGCATATTATTCAAGCATACTTCTTGGGTTATAAATTTTAAAGTTTGCACACACCTTTTGGAGCGAACAGTTGGCGGTTATTCAGTTCCTACTGCGTAAAGATATACTTCACACTTTTAAGGTCTGTGAAGATCATGAGTCGGGTAATTCTCCTTATACTTCTTCAGTTGTCTAGACGCATAAGCAACCACTCTACCACATTGCATCAGAACACATCTCAAAAAAGGTTTGATCATGTTCGAGGATTAGCATGAAATATTGCGACATTCTAGGCACTTATTTTGGTTGTTTTCTCTCATTATTGTGTACATGGATGAAGTTTAGAAGCAATTGTTAGCTTGTTCCTCTATTATTATCGATATGGATGTCTACACTAGCTTTGTGTTGATTGTAGGCAAAAAGGAGCTAAATAGGAGCTATTAAGAGAGAAAAGAGAGGATTCGATCATGTTCGAGGATTAGGAACACATCAAGGAAGCTAAAGAAGGAGCTAGGATGAAGAATGTCACGACACAAAGGAAACTACAAGTATTCTACACTTCCACGCCCTGAATTACGGCTGTAGAAGAGTCCACGCTCTAAACCACGGCCGTGGATCTTGACATCATGAGCATGGAGCATTCTAGTAAGTTACATGGCCTAAAGTACGGTCGTGGAAGTCACAAGGGACCGTAATCCAATTCCACACTCTAAACCACAGTCGTGGAATCCCTTGAGACCGTGATTTAGGCGATCTTTTGACGAGTCTTCATTTGCCACGTTATTTATGTGATGGGCCGGGACGGTTACTTTTTCCCCGTCTTATAAAAAGGACAGAGAAGAGAGTTTTGGGCATCGATGCTTATGTCTTATTCCCGTTACATTTGCGTTGGATCTCGCAGAGACGTTGACGGCCGCTTACATTGCTTGGAGCATTCTTGCCTAGGGTGGATTGAAGATCGCCGAAGGTTTTAACCTCTTTCTTAGGTTTTGGCATTGAAGACGGATTGACAACCTGTTCTTCATACTTACCTTAGATTATTGTGAGGTTTTGTGTTCTATATTCTGAATCCATCGATTATCGCTTCTTGTGTTCGGATTTGAGAATTGGTTTCGAAGTTTTATTAAGTATTCGAGGGTTTTCATCTTTCATTCTCTTTCATTTGAATATTGATATCATGACAATGATTGTTGGCTAAAACCCTTTAGCAATTCTAAGGTGAAGGGTTGATAGTTGTGGCTTAGATGATGATAGATCGATCGTAAATTGATTGGACCCTGAGAGTTAGAGAGATCTCGTCGACGAACCCAAATCACGGTCTGTTCTTTAAGTTCCACGGCCGTGGTTCTCAAGATCTGATCGTGATTTACCCTAGTTTACGAACTTTGCTTTTACTTTGATCCAAGGTTAAAGATTAGCTTTAATCTAGTCTTGGCTTGCCCTTTTCTAGGTAGTAGTGAGAGTCATCACCCTCTATTTCGATTTCGAGTGTCACAACCTTAATCGTTTTAGTTAGTTTTGATCCTTGGGTTACAAGTTTGGGTATTTGAGGTTAATTCTTGTCCATAGATCCTTTCTATACTGAAGCCTCAACAACCTTTATAGGGAGTGTCTTTAGATAAGTCATATAAAGTCTTGGAACTTCACCATACATTTCTTTACTTTAGCATACCTTTGCAACTCTTAACTTTGTCCTTAGTTTTTAGTATATCTTGAATCGATTTCCACAATTGGATACCTGGATCTTTAGGGTTGCTGTTTTCCTAATATTTGCAAAGTTATACCTTTATTTGCTCGATAACTTGAGACTGGGTTTTGTTTCACCAAATCCCTGTTATCGACACTCTGGAATACTTGCTAATCTACGCCGATCCGTACACTGTGGGTTCACTTGCTTTTATTCTAGTTTTATAAATTTAAGACTTGATTGCACGCACGCTTTTGGGCGAACACATTACTAATTCATTTCCTTGTGACACGGGGAGTAAACTCCCAATGCCTCTGTCCCCGTTTCCTCTCAGGTTTGGAATGGTGTCAATCATCACCACCTGGAGGACTGGTCGCAAAGAATCCTCTAACCACCCAATCCTAGGTTAAACAAGTTATCACCACCCGTTATCATACACTTGGGCAAGTTAATATGCATGTGGGGTCATCCTAGTCAGGTTAGGTTATAAATGCAACATACATATGCACACACACAACCACAACACACACTCAAACCCATAATTGCTCGCTAAGTAAGTCCCAAGGATTTACCTGTCAATCCGTATCAAGTGGTCACAGCTTCCCCTCAACTCACAACTCGAATCCAAACCTCAGCATCACATCAGCTCACAGATTCCTAAGGTATTATCTCAACATATACACAAGTGCCTAAGGCACATTCTCAACATACATCTCAAACACATGCTAAACCTTAAAGCCATAATTGGCATATACAACATCATAATATCCTCAACTCACTCTCATACCTAGCATGCCTCTAAGCCACTCATACTAGGAAAGGAAAGGAGCCATACTACCCTAGGTAAGGTCCTGCAGAAGACGCACTTGCGTGACAGGAAGGTGCAGGGGCAAAGCAACCAGAAGGCGCGGGGGTGGCTGTCTGGTGACGTAGGGGCGGCTCAACCCATGCGCAGGGGCGGCTGGTGTGCAAAAGGTGATCCTCAACTTCTATTCGATTTGTCTCTCGATCTCTTCACTTCTTCATTGTCCCAAAGGCGGTCATATACATATATACATGCATATGATCAACAGAAGGGTCCGGGATGATCAACACAAGACTAAATCTTGTGAAAATCCTAATCTAAGAAGAAGAAGAGAAGAAAGGAAGAAAGAAAGAGGAAGAAACTTACCACAACAGCTAAGGAAAGGAAGGACGTTCTCACTAGCAGTTAACCAAAGCACAACAGCAACAACAACCTCCACATATCAGCATCAACATCCTCAAAGCTTCACCAAGCTCAAAACCCACTCAAAACTCAAACAAGATCAAAGAAGATCCAAGAAGAAGATCAAAGGAAGAGAGGAAGAGAAGAAGAACGTGAGGGAAGGAATGGAGCTAGAGAAGATGAAGAAACCCTTCATCTGAAGCAAAGGGAAGCTTATATAGGAAGCTAAGGGTAAAGCACAACAAAGACGGCTGCAGCCGCAGAAATCGGCACGGGCGGATCCCTGGGCCACAAGGGCGGTGCACAAAACCGCTGGGGCGGTTTACGGGACCGTAGGGGCGGCTTTGCACTGGCTCAACAGCAAAAGACCAAGTCTCTTACACAAACAACAATTCAAGTGGGCCTACATGGATTCATCTACAAATGCATGGATTTTCAGGGATGAGAAGTGCTCATTTAGAGCAGAACTCAATTATATAGTGTTGTTTGTTATAGTTTGCGAAGATTGATTGATATTCCATTCTTTTTCATAAGGGCAATGTAAATAGGCTGAAGTTTTGGTTTCTGAAGTGCACAACTATTACCATTGATATTACCAAAAGTTAGAGATGGAAAGGCGAAGCTAAATGATTTCTTTTCAAGCACTTGTTCATCAGGAAAATACAGGTAGAGCATATGCATACTTGGTGTCTGACAAAATCTTTTTGATTTCTTTTCAAGCCATTCTTCTTCTCTTTGAAAGGGAAAGCTTTATCTTGGTATCAAGCTCTTCCAAATGGAAGACTCAACACATGGGAGGATCTATCTTCGGAGTTCCTAACCAAGTTCTTTCCGCCATCCAAGACGGCGGAGTTGAGAGGTAAAATTAATGTTTTTTCTATGAGATCTAATGAAAGTTTGTTTCAGTCTTGGGAAAGATTTCAGGATTTACTATTGGATTGCCCACACCATGGCAGTTCCAAATTGGAGTTATTGGAGATATACTATAAGGGGCTGGATGTGGAAACACAATTCAAGCTCCAATCCCTTTCATGTGGCACATTCATGGACATGAGGGAAGATGACGCTCGGGACTTCATTGAGAAGCAAGCCCAAGTCATTGAGAAGTACTCTCATCGGAAGGTGGAAGCTAATCGAATGGAGCAAGGAGCAAAGCTAACACAAGCTGCTCAAACTCAAATCTTTTCTCTCAACACCGAGATTAAAGAATTGAAGGAAGTCATCAAAAACCTAAGGAGCAAGATGTTGGTTATTTAGGAAACAACAATAACCACAATGGGAATGAGAACACCAATCGCAATAGTCAGAACAACAACCGGAACAATTGGAACAACAACAACCGGAATAACAATTGGAACAACAATAGGAGTTCAAACAACAACAATTGGCGTTCCAACCACCAACAAAACTCCGGTAATTCTTATCCCAATTCAGGAAATTCACTAACTCCACCATCTTTTTCTTCCATTCCTTTGAAAAGCCAGGGGGCAAACATCTAATAGTGGAAGCACTTCGGGGAAAGAGAAGCCCGATCCCATGTTGGAAACGATCTTGGGAAAGCTTCAAGGGTTGGAGAGTCACATCACTAAGGTTGATAAAGCTCAAAAGGTTTTAGAAAACCAAATGTTTAGCAATGCTGAGGAAGTTCCTAGAAATCAAGGAAAACTTCTAGGAAAGACGGAGGATAACCCGAAAGGAAGGGTGATGGCTATCACAACTAGGAGCGGAGCAACAACCACCGACCCGCAGCCTAAGTTTGTTGAAGTTTCCGTCGAAAAGGAGAAGGAAAAGGGGAAGGAGAAGGAAGACATCTACATTCCTCCTCCAGCTTACAAACCTCCCCTACCATTTCCATAATCTAGAGGAAGAGCGCGTCTAGACAAGCAATTCGGTAAGTTTATTGAACTCATGAGCAAACTGCATATTAATATATCTTTCATTGATGCAATTGTAGGTATGCCAGCATATGGAAAGTTTTTAAAGGAGATCCTCTCTAACAAGAGGAAAATGGAAAACTTTGGAGAAGTCAAGATGAGTTCGGAATCGTCGGATCTCATCAAAACGATGAAGGAAAGGATGCCCCCAAAGCTGAAGGATCCGGGGTCATTTTGTGTTCCAATCGGAGTAGGAGATGTCACATATGATGCATTATGTGATTTAGGAGCAAGCGTTAGCATCATTCTGCTTGCCTTATGCAGGAAGATCGGTTTAGGCTCGCCTAAACCGGTGAAGATGACGTTATATATGGCAGATCGATCCATAACTCGTCCCATCGGTATCATTGAAGACGTCCCGGTCAAGCTTGGTAAGTTCTATGTACCAATAGATTTTGTTATGCTTGACATTCCTGCAAATAGTCCGGTCCCGATCATACTCGGAAGACCGTTTCTTGCAACATCCGGTTGTATGGTGGATTGCAAGAATGCTAGACTCGCCTTCGACATAGGAGAGGAAAAGGTAGAGTTTGTTCTTTCCACTTTGATGAAAGAGCCAGCTCTTGAAGAGGATATGTTTAACATCCATGACGAAGAGGCATCTAGAGAGGAAGTAAGCTCAATTCTATTCAAGGATCCTTTGCAAAAGGTGATCACTATGAGCATTACGGAGAAAGGAGAGGAAGAGGAATGCAATGAGGAAATTGAAGCTTTGGAGAAGCTAAAGGAAGTACATGAAGAAGAGTTTGAAGAACTCTACGATGGGTCAGAAGACGTGAGGAATCACGGACACTCGTGCTATTCCACGGCCGTGGTTCCCACCAACATGACCGTAATTAGCTATTCAGAGGACTCTAGTAAGTTGCACGGCCAAAACCACGGCCGTGGAACTATCAGAGGTACCGTAATTGACTTCCACGCCCAAAACCACGGCCGTGGAGGAAACAGAGGTGCCGTAATTTTGGGAAAATCTGAGGACAATTACGTTCTTTCTACCACTTCTCTTGAGTCTACTTCAACAACTTCTATACCCTTAGAGACTTCCAAGGAAGCATTGGACACTCCTCAAGAGCCACTAGAGACTCCGATAGTGATGGAATTGAAACCACTTTCCACACATCTAAGGTACGCATTTCTAGGATCTAATTCTACCTTTCCGCTAATTGTTAGTTCTGATATAAGTGAAGATGAACATAGTCAGCTTATGGTTGTTCTAAGAAAACATAGGAAAGCCTTAGGTTACACTATAGAGGATCTAGTAGGAATTAAGCCTTCATTATGCATGCATAAGATCCTAATGGAAGAAGACTTTAGAACTTCGCGACAACCTCAAAGGCGGTTAAATCCGACCATGAAAGAGGTTGTCAAGAAGGAAATTCTTAAACTACTTGATGCAGGTATCATCTACCCTATCTCCGATAGCAAGTGGGTGAGTCCCGTACAGGTTGTTCCAAAGAAGGGAGGAATGACGGTCATCACCAATAAGAACAATGAGCTCATTCCTACAAGGACAGTGACTGGATGGAGGATGTGCATTGATTACAGGAAGCTATACAGTGCAACTAGAAAGGATCACTTCCCATTACCCTTCATTGACCAAATGCTTGAAAGGTTAGCACAACATTCTCATTTTTGCTATCTTGACGGTTATAGTGGCTTCTTTCAGATCCAGCTTCATCCTGACTATCAAGAGAAGACCACATTCACGTGCCCGTGGGGTACGTTCGCTTATAGGAGAATGTCGTTCGGGCTTTGCAACGCCCCAGCTACCTTCCAAAGGTGCATGATGGCTATCTTCTCGGAGTACATAGAGGAGATCATGGAGGTTTTCATGGATGACTTTTCTGTTTATGGTTCCTCTTTCGATAATTGTCTTTCTAACCTTTCTCTTGTGCTACAAAGGTGTGAAGACACTAACCTAGTTCTTAATTGGGAGAAGTGTCAATTTATGGTGAAGGAAGGCATTGTACTCGGACACTTGATCTCTAGTAGAGGGATTGAAGTAGATAAGGCTAAGATAGAAACTATAGAAAAGCTCCCTCCTCCATCTTCGGTGAAGGGGATAAGAAGCTTTCTAGGACATGCTGGATTTTCTAGACGTTTTATAAAGGATTTCTCTAAGATATCAAAACCGCTTACTAATCTATTGATGAAGGATGCAGTTTTTTATTTCTCGTAGGAGTGCTTAGATGCATTTCATAAGATTCGGGAAGCTCTAATCTCAGCCCCGATCATTCAACCTCCGGATTGGAATCTTCCGTTCGAGGTCATGTGTATGCAAGTGACGTAGCTATAGGAGCTGTGCTTGGGCAAAAGAAGGAAGGACGAACCCATGCTATCTACTATGCTAACAAGACGCTAGATGAAGTGCAGCTTAACTACGCCACTACTGAAAAGGAATTTCTAGCTATTGTTTATGCATTTGAAAAGTTTTGTTCTTATATCGTAGGTGCAAAGGTGATTGTATACACGGATCATGCTGTGATCCGGTATCTACTTGCAAAGAAGGATGCGAAACCAAGGGTGATTAGATGGATTCTTCTCCTACAAGAATTTGATCTAGAGATCCGTGACAAGAAGGGTTCGGAAAATTCTGTTGCGGATCATTTGAGTCGTCTACCACATCTAGAGGACGACAATCTACCTATAGATGACTCCTTTCCGGACGAGCATTTACACATCATAGAGGAGTGCATCGACAAGATTACTAAAGGTAACGAACCATGGTTTGCTGATTTTGTTACCTATTTGGTTTGCCAGGAAATACCACCCGGACTATCCTATGCACAAAGGAAGAAGTTATTTAAGGATGTCCGGGAATACTTTTGGAATGAACCTCTTCTCTTCAAGAGAGGTCCTGACGGCATCATTCGACGATGTGTGCCGGAAGACGAGATGCAAAGTGTCATCCGTCATTGTCATTCACTACCTTGTGGAGGACACGCTAGCTCGAACAAGACTAGCGCTAAGGTATTGCAATCTGGATTTTTTGGCCTACTTTATTTAAATATGTGCAAACCTTTGTTTCCTGCTGAGATGCTTGTCAAAGAACAGGGAACATATCTAGGAGAAACGAAATGCCTCTTAACAACATTCAGGAGGTAGAGATCTTTGACGTTTGGGGAGTAGACTTCATAAGACCTTTCCCATCATCTTGTGGAAACCAATACATACTTCTAGCTGTAGATTATGTTTCAAGATGGGTTGAAGTAATTGCCTCCCCAACTAATGATGCCATGTTTGTAGTTAAGTTCTTCAATAGAACTATCTTCCCAAGGTTTGGGACACCACGGACTATCATTAGTGATGGAGGCTCTTACTTTATTGCCCGACGATTCGAAGCTCTACTAGCTAAGTATGGGGTGACTCACAAGATCGCCACCCCTTATCATCCACAAATGAGTGGACAAGTGGAGATTTTGAATCGGAAGATTAAAGGAATCCTAGAGAAAACAGTTTCGAAGACAGGGAAAGATTGGTCTTTGAAGCTAAATGATGCATTGTGGGCATACCGGACTGCATACAAGACTCCCATAGGAACAACACCATACAACCCTGTGTATGGGAAGTCTTGTCACTTACCGGTAGAGTTGGAACATAAGGCGTATTGGGCGGTAAAGTGGTTGAACTTCAGCATGAAGGAAGCGGGCGAGAAGCGCCTCTTGGACCTTAACAAGCTTGAAGAACTTTGCTTAAACGCCCACGAGAACGCCAAGATCTACAAGGAGAGAGCAAAGCGTTGGCATGATAAGCATATCATTTCAAAAGACCTCAAGGAAGGAGATCAAGTTCTCCTCTTCAATTCAAGACTTCGTCTCTTTCCAGGTTAGCTTAAATCTCGTTGTACTGGACCTTATCTAATCAAACATGTTTTTCCCCATGGCGCAGTTGAAGTATGGAGTGAAAAGGGCGGAAGCTTTAAGGTGAACGGTCAACGACTCAAGAAGTATTCACCGGAACTCCAAGCTGAGGAGTTCGCGCCTACTGCACTCGAATAGGTGCAAGTACGGTCTAGCTACGGACCTTAAACAAGCGCTTCTTGGGAGGCAACCCAAGGTATTGCACTTATGCTTTTGTTTATCATTCATAGATTAGATTAGTTTAGTCGTTTTTGCTTTGTTTTTGCCCTCGATACCTCCCAGTATGTCGTGTTTTTGGATGTAGGAACAATGGAATAAGCAATGGGGAGGAAAAAGTTAGAAGGAATTGACGAAACTCGTATTTTGGCACATTACAGAGAGTTCCACACCCTAAACCACGGTCGTGGAAGCTACAGTGACCGTAATTTGCAAAAGTATGAGAAAAATTACCAAAACCACGGTTCCGTACAAAACCACGGCCGTGGAAACCCCCTAGTGACCGTGATTTTCCAAAAATTTTACGGTCACTATATAAACCACTTTCCTTCACAAAAACACCCCCATTCCCAAATCCACGCCCCTCTTCCACGACCTAAAACCTGAAAAACCTCCCCATCTCGCAATTCTTTGTTCGGAAACCGTTTCGAGCGATTCTTGGTGCTAAAGTGAAGCATTTTCGATGATCTACAAGATCCAATCAACAAATCAAATGGACAATCCCTGTAAAAGACGGAATTTGGATTTAAAGATCCAAAAACCTAGGTTTTTCTTCTACTTCTCTACTTTGTCAATTCGGGTCTATTTCTCGCAAGAATTTAGGCACATTGCATAGGATTGAGATTGAAATTAGTCTAGGACAGGCTTTGCTGAGTTTGGTGATTGATTTGTTGAGATTTGAGCAAAACTGTGCTGAACCACGGTCTCTGTAGGTTCCACGGCCGTGGTTTTTTAGAATAGACCGTGATTTTCTCTCTGAGATGGATTTGATAAGGAGAATGTCTACTAGAAGCAAGAAGAGGAAAGGTGATGCTTCCTCCTCCTCTCAAGTACCCCCTAGTGAACCACCATCACCCCCACCTCCTAGAATCCCAAAAATCCATGAGGATTACCTCGATGCCTTAGAAATGATCGAGAAGAGGGCGGTCATAGGACCGCGCTACTTAGTTCTTGAGGAGTTAGAGCCACTGAATGTGGTGAATGACCTTACATGGCTTCTAGATAGAGCCGGGTTGATCGTCTTCTCCGCCATTAGGGAAGACGCATATCAGGAGATCACTAGGGAGTTTGTGATTTCTTTCGAGCATAGTGCTATGGATAGGACTGTTTCCCTTAGGCTGATGGAGGAGAACTACGAGTTCTCGATCTTGGAGTTTGGAGCCTTCTTTGGGTTCCAAGAGACCTTCAATGGTCGTTTTCCTAGCAGTGTATACGCTAAGGATTTTTGGGAGGATATTGTCATGATCTATGCTAGCGAGGACCGCTGGCAGCCAGCTGACACCAAGGCTAAGCTCATCTACCACTTAGCCTTGAAGATAGCCCATAGAGTCCTTTCTGAGTGTCTTTTCCCTAGGACCGAGACCCCTCAGAAGATTAAGACAGATGAGATGTTCCTTCTCTATTCTATGCTGCACGGTAGACCTGCTGACTGTGCTACCCTCTTAGCCTCCACCATGAGTAAGCTCAAGAATAAGAGAGCCGGGAACATTGGATATGGTGGTATGGTCACCCACATCACTAGGCAGTTGGGGATAGATTTTTCTGCTTGCACTAGGATTGCAGCGAGACTTTTGGGTCTCAACAGTTTGATGACTAGGGGGGATCATCTTCCCTAGGCACTGCGGTCCACCTACCGCCGGTATGCCATGGGAGGAGAGAGGAGGTAGAGGTATTCCATGGCTTCCTGAGTATTCCATTATAGCTGGATGCCATAATTGAAAGCAGACATTCGTTGCTATGCATGCGAATAGGTTAGTAGCACCTCCCTACGTCCCCGATGAGGTACCGGCTGCAGATGTTGAGGAGGAGATAGGAGGAGGTGATGGTTTTGAGGAAGGAGGTGAGGAGCATGACTTTGGCACTTTCCCGGATTAGCCGGCACACTTCCCTGACCCTTCTAGGCGTTCACCACAACCAGCTGAACCCTCAGGAGCCTCTTCCTCTCACCGTGCTAGCTTGAGTGAGAGGCCGACATGGATAGACACTCAGCCCACTTGGTACGGAGCACAGCCGGAGTGGATGGGAGCTCCACCACCATGGTACAGTCAGGCACCAGCAGCTCCAGCAGCACCGGCACCACAGGACACACCAGCATGGTACGGCCAGCCACCGGCCTGGTATGAGCAGCTACCGGAGTGGGCTACCGACCTTTCCAGGAGAGTCGGCGACTTGGAGATCCGCCAGGACACTCGAGATGTACGGGCTGATGAGCATGACCGGATGATGAGAGACATCTACCGCCAGTAGTTTGGGCGGCATTTTAGCCCCGAGTTCCATCCATTCCCACCATTCACCAACACAGTGACGAGCTTAGAGGATTGACAGTTCAGCCGCCCCTTCACCGTCTTTAGTGAGTTCATTTTTCTTTTCTTCTTTTCTTTATTTCTTTTTCGAACATTGAGGACAATGTA
Organism: Fagopyrum homotropicum; assembly: GCA_033239125.1. Taxonomy (NCBI): domain Eukaryota; kingdom Viridiplantae; phylum Streptophyta; class Magnoliopsida; order Caryophyllales; family Polygonaceae; genus Fagopyrum; species Fagopyrum homotropicum. Next base: position 89,042,124 of record BSWB01000005.1, on the reverse strand, counting down.
TGTTCTAAGTATGGGGTGGGGTGTGACTATGTGTTGTAATAACTCTACTACATTTGCTTGCTTGCTTCTATCCATAACACTTGCATGTTTCATTTTCATAGTCACACGTTTCATTATTGCATTGCATGAAAAAGTTTGAAAAACCCATAAAAATTTGAAAATTTGGAAACTTTTGAAAGAGTTCTTGTGCTTCTAAGACTAGAGATGACTTTTATGATCGTTCTTACTTGTGGAATGAATTCTTGATGACGATTCTATGCTTAAACAGAATAATGAATTGAAAAGAAATTGAATGTGTTGTTTATCCTTTATTGCAAGTTTCATAATGTGAAAGTTCTATCTAAATCATATTGAGAAATTGAAGTTGAAATCACATGATGAGTTCTTATACTTCTTTATGAAATGATTGTGGCAATTCGATTTTCTTTCTTCTTTCTTTGATCACTTAGCCCCACAATGAAAGTAATTGCCACCCTTACCTATCCGGGAATTTGGAGGAGTTGATATTTGGCATGTTTGATGTGGGAGGGCCATGAAAGCAAATTTTTGCATTCAAAGAATAGAATTAATAGGTTTGGGGAAGTCAATCATGACGATGAGTAACTCGGCACCATTCACATAGCCGGGTGTTTGTGTCTTGCTAAAGTCGGATTGAGCGATATTCCTAACGAATTATGGTATGTGCATCAAGGGTTTGAGGCATCTCGAAATTGAGAAACGCCAATCTCCTAGGCTTCAGTTTTTATGCACCTCTATCCATCTTTCAAAAAGTAAAGTCGAAAAATAACATGAAAAAGAAGAGAGCAAAGCTCAAAGTTGATGGTGTTGCAATTCAAAGTGAAAAGAAAAAGAATTGGTTATTCATTTTTCCGGATTCATGCACCACATTGTTCGCCACTTAGCGTGCGTCCAAATAAGCTTTAAATTTATAAAACTAGAATCAAGCAAGCGAACCCGCAGTGTACGGATCGGCGTAGATTAGCAAGAATTTCAGAGTATCGAACACAGGGATTTGGGGGGAACAAATTCATTTTGTAAATTGTCAAGCAAGTAAATGTATGAGCTTTGCAAATATTGGGAAAACAGCAACCCTAAAGATCCAGGTGTCTAATTGTGACAATCGATTCAAGATATACAAAAGAACTAAGGACAGAGTTAAGAGTTGCAAAGGTATACTAAGGTAAAGCATTGTACGGTGAAGTTCCAAGACTTTATATGACTTATCTAAAGACACTCTCTATAAAGGTTGTTGAGGCTTCAATATAGAAAGGATCTATGGACAAGAATTAATATCAAATACCCAAACTTGTAACCCAAGGATCAAGACTAACTAAACCGATTAAGGTTGTGACACTCGAAATCGAAGTACAGGTTGTTGAGGCTTCACTACTACCTAGAAAAGGGCAAACCTAGACTAGATTAAAGCTAATCTTTCACCTTGGATCAAAGTAAAAGCGAAGTTCGTAAACTAGGGTAAATCACGGGCAGATCTTGAGAATCACAGCCGTGGAAACCTAAGAACAGGCCGTGATTTAGGGTGTCGACGATATTTCTCTAACTCTTAGGGTCCAATCAATTTACGATCGATCTATCATCATCTAAGCCACAACTATCAACCCTTCACCTTAGAATTGCTAAAGGGTTTTAGCCAATAATCATCATTATGATATCAATAATCAAATATGAAAGGGAGAAAAGGTAAAACCTTGAAATCTCAATAATAAACTCAAAACAAATGTCAATCAAACCCAATAATCGCAAACCGCGTTCAATGGATGTAGAATCAAAGGAACAGAAAAACCTCACAAAATTTCTAGGGACAATGAAGAACGGGATGTCAATCCGCCTTCAAATGTAACCCTAAGATCTTCCAACTCCAAAAATAGGAAAGTGCGTCCTTCCCCAAATCTTCCTTCCAAATCTCTTCTTTCCGTGGTGTAGCAAGACCTCCAAGTCTGCCTCTCTTTGGGGATACAAATCTTGGGGCTGTCACCGTCCGCCTTTCAATGTTGAAGGCTATCGAATATATGTAGGGATCTATCTAGGGTTTAATGATAAAACCCTAAATATTTGAGCTGAAAAGAAGTCGAATCCGCTATTATCAGAAGATACTTTGGCGCGTTATAAGGTATCAGAAAATACTTTGGCGCGTCAGACGGTATCAGAAAATACTTTGGGCCGCGTCCGAAGGTATCAGAAAATACTTTGGCGCGTCAGACGGTAACAGAAGATACTTTGGCGCGTCCTAAATTCCTTTTATGCTCCTTTTTGTTCCGCTTCAAGGCTTAATCCTTAAATGTGCCATTTTTGCTCCATAATTCGCCAAATTACCTACAAATGCAATAAAACTCTGTGTAGACCTCTATTCTTGCAAAGTAGGTAAATATAACCATAAATACCATGAATGTATATCTATGCATGCAAAATTAAGGGAAAATCTATATAAATACATGCCTAAAAATAGGTCATAATTCATGTCATCAAAATACCCCATACTTGCCTCTTGTTTGTCCCCAAACAAGGTTCAAACTTAAAATACCAGATGATATGGATTATGAATATGCAAAAATAAAGAAAAACCACAATATTTTGGTTGTGCTTCTATTCATAGATCACCCTTAATGAATTGCTTCATAACTAATGATAATCATCATATGGCCAAAAGGAATTATATCATGAAAAGGATAATCACACTTTGCAAGAAAATCATAACATGCATCATAACTTGCAATATATCAAAATCAATCATGAGGAATCCAATTTAGACCACAAAGCCAAACAACATACTCAAAGATCTTAAGGACTTTCAAGTAAGGTCAAGAATGTGGGAAGGAGGGAAACTTATAAAGGATGTGGTGCATGAATCCGGGAAAAGGAATAACCCAACTCTTTTACTTTTTCTTTTGATTTTGCAACAACATCAACTTAGAGCTTTGCTCTTTCTTTTTCACATTATTTTTTTTTTCGACTTTACTTTTGGAAATATGGACAGTGGTGCACAAAAACCGAAGCCTAGGAGATTGGCATTTCTCAAATTTGAGATGCCTCAAACCCTTGATGCACATACCATAATCCGTTAGGAATATCGCTCAATCCGACTTTGGCAAGACACAAACACCCGGCTATGTGAATGGTGCCGAGTTACTCATCGTCATGATTGACTTCCCCAAACCTACAAATTTTTTCTATTCTTTGAATGCAAGCATTTGCTTTCATGGCCCTATCACATCAAACATGTCAAAACTCAACTCTTCCTAGTTCTCGGATAGGTAAGGGAGGCAATTATTTTCATTGAGGGGCTAAGTGATCAAAGAAAGAAGTAAGAAAATCGAAGTGCCTTAATCATTTCAATAAGAAGTGTAAGAACTTATATGCGGTTTCAACCTTCAACACTCAACATGATTTAGAATGAAAGCGAATTATCAAACATGCATGAAGTTCTATCAAAGTATTCAAATCCCACATATGTCATAAATCAATTCAAGCATATCAAAATCATCATAGCTATTCCACAAAACAATGTTCATCATAGAGATCATATCCATTCTAGAAGCACAAAAATTTTAAAATTTTTCAAAATTTTCATAATCATATGATGCAAGACATAAAACATGCAAATGGTATTGCAAATACCTCCACCCCATACTTAAAACTCACATTGTCCCCAATGTGAAGAAAAGAAAAGATGGAAAAGGATACTCACAATGTAAGATGGTGAAGGCGAATCATTAATCGGGCGGTGGTGGTGAAAATCCTTAGAAGCTTAATAGGGAACTCCGAATACCCTAATCGACATCAAATAATGAAGAAGGGGAACGTCTTTCCGCCGAAAATTTTTCCGAAAAAAAAAAAAAAAAATTCGGGTCGGGAATTTCCACGTCCGTGGTTTTGGCCGTGGAACTTTCTGTTGCTCTCGACAAAGCATTCCACGGTCCAATTTAGCAAACCACGGCCTTGGTTTTGCCTCTTTGGCCGTGGAATCCTCTAATGCTCGCCAAAAGTCCAAGTGTCGTCAATCTTTCGGCCTTTCCTCCCTAATTTGCTCATTCCTTTTTCCTGGCATCCAAAAGCACAAACATACCGGAAGGTATCGAAGAAAAACAAACAAAAACATCTACTCTAATCTAAGAAAAAGAAAAACAAAAATCAAGAATGCATTACCTTGGGTTGCCTCCCAAGAAGCGCTTGGTTTAACGTCGCTAGCTGGACCTATGTCCATAGATGACTCAATGCACCTTGAACATCTTGGATTGCTCTTCAAATCCATCATTAAACTCTTCCAAAAAATCTCCGGTTCCTAATTTCACCGGCAAGTGGTAAGATCTCCCACGTACAAGCTTGTACGGTTTGATTCTCACCGGAATCCTCCTAGCTTTCCTATGCTTTAATGGGACATAATTCAGCCTTGCATCTCATCCTTTCCTAGATCGAGAAATTAGTTTTTCGAGGATCCACTTAGCTTCCCCATCTCCAGCTTGGGGATGATGTATGGTCTTCGTCATGTGAATGACCCCATACTTGAACAAAAAACACTTATTGGCATTGGCGTTGAAGCGCTTGCCAAATTTACTCCTTGTAGTCCAAGGAGCATCTACTTCCAGCAGCTTTAAGGGAGGTTTCATCTTCACCTTAGGAGGTTCTTTTGGAAGAGACCTCCAACTCTCCGGTGCATTCCTGAAAAAATTAGAAATTTTAATAGGAATTTCAAAGGAAGTAAGAGAATGTACCTTGTAAAGTTCTTCAAGGCTTGGGACAAGGTTCATGTTGGGATGATGATCCACACATGAAATATCTCCCAACTCAGTTGGATCTTCTTCAACCTTGGCCACAGTTTCAGTAATTTGGCCAAGGTTCTCCACTTCTTCCTTTTCTTCAATGAGAACTTCAAGAGGAGCTTCAGATTCGAGTGGAGGGACGCTCGAAACTTGTAATTCTTCCTTTCTATGTGAACGATTTTCCCTGGCTTTATCAATCTTAGAAATATTCTTTTTTGCGTCTTCTATCACTTTTTGATTATCTTCCTTATAGGCTCTTAATTTTTCTTCGAACATATCAAATTTCTTCATCAATTCTTCAAATTTCGAGTCCTCCGCATCTTTGGGAGGTTTCTTCTTAACATTCTTAGGGTAGTGCAGCTTTTCCCATTTTGCAAATTCATATTTAATGGTTTGTTCACGTTCTCTTTCGCTATCAAACCAATAGAAGGCGTATTTCTCTACCAAGTATTCGTAATAATCTGCCCTAGCCGTTTGCTTCGCTACCCATATTGGATCGTATGGAGCCTTACAACCCTCAGCAGCCATTGGTGACCCTAAAAACTCAAAAACTCATACCAAGAGATTAAAAGAAAAACAAAAGCTCCCAAAACTTGTTCTTTGGCGAAACTCTGTTCCGTTGCCGGAACAAGAACTTTGTATGTACCTAAGAACACAAACCTGCAAGAACACTCAAGAAAATGATATCAAATAACAAGAGCAAAGCTCCCAAGCTTGACAACCGATAACCGAATTCGGCCTAAACCAAATCCCCGGCAACGGCGCCAAAAACTTGTTCGCCACTTAGCGTGCGTGCAAATAAGCTTTAAATTTATAAAACTAGAATCAAGCAAGCGAACCCGCAGTGTACGGATCGGCGTAGATTAGCAAGAATTCCAAAGTATCGAACACAGGGATTTGGGGGGAACAAACTCATTTTGTAAATTGTCAAGCAAGTAAATGTATGAGCTTTGTAAATATTGGGAAAACAACAACCCTAAAGATCCAGGTGTCTAATTGTGGCAATCGATTCAAGATATACAAAAGAACTAAGGACAGAGTTAAGAGTTGCAAAGGTATACTAAGGTAAAGCAATGTATAGTGAAGTTCCAAGACTTTATATGACTTATCTAAAGACACTCTCTATAAAGGTTGTTGAGGCTTCAGTATAGAAAGGATCTATGGACAAGAATTAATATCAAATACCCAAACTTGTAACCCAAGGATCAAGACTAACTAAACCGATTAAGGTTGTGACACTCGAAATCGAAGTAGAGGTTGTTGAGGCTTCACTACTACCTAGAAAAGGGCAAACCTAGACTAGATTAAAGCTAATCTTTCACCTTGGATCAAAGTAAAAGCGAAGTTCGTAAACTAGGGTAAATCACTGGTAGATCTTGAGATTCACGGCCGTGGAAACCTAAGAACAGGCCGTGATTTAGGGTGTCGACGATATTTCTCTAACTCTCAAGGTCCAATCAATTTACGATCGATCTATCATCATCTAAGCCACAACTATCAACCCTTCACCTTAGAATTGCTAAAGGGTTTTAGTCAATAATCATCATTATGATATCAATAATCAAATGTGAAAGGGAGAAAAGGTAAAACCTTGAAATCTCAATAATAAACTCAAAACAAATGTCAATCAAACACAATAATCGCAAACCGCGTTCAATGGATGTAGAATCAAAGGAACAGAAAAACCTCACAAAATTTCTAGGGACAATGAAGAACGGGATGTCAATCCGCCTTCAAATATAACCCTAAGATCTTCCAACTCCAAAAATAGGAAAGTGCGTCCTTTCCCAAATCTTCCTTCCAAATCTCTTCTTTCCGTGGTGTAGCAAGACCTCCAAGTCTGCCTCTCTTTGGGGATCCAAATCCTGGGGCTGTCACCGTCCGCCTTTCAATGTTGAAGGCAATCGAATATATGTAGGGATCTATCTAGGGTTTAGTAATAAAACCCTAAATATTTGGGCTGAAAAGAATTCGAATCCGCTGTTATCAGAAGATACTCTGGGTCACGTCATAAGGTATCAGAAAATACTTTGACGCGTCAGACGGTATCAGAAAATACTTTGAGCCGTTTCCGAAGGTATCAGAAAATACTTTGGCGCGTCAGACGGTATCAGAAGATACTTTGGCGCGTCCTAAATTCCTTTTATGCTCCTTTTTGTCCCGCTTCAAGGATTAATCCGTAAATGTGCCATTTTTGCTCTATAATTCGCCAAATTACCTACAAATGCAATAAAACTCTGTGTAGACCTCTATTCTTGCAAAGTAGGTAAATATAACCATAAATGTCATGAATGTATATCTATGCATGCAAAATTAAGGGAATATCTATATAAATACATGCCTAAAAATAGGTCATAATTCATGTTATCACACATCCCTTATAAGTCTCTCTCCCTTCCGCATTCTAGACCTTATTTGAAAGTCCTTAAGATCAAAAGAATGTTATTTGACTTGGTGATCTAAATTGAAACTTCTTATGCTTGATTTTGATAATACTTGAAGGTTATGATGTCTGTCTCAAAGTTTAAACAATTTGTGATGTTTCTTTACTTTACATTCTTTGGTTTGTGTATACAAGTGTTTTCAAGAATGAATGAAGCAAGGTTTGAGGATGATCTATTGACTAGAAGCACATTTACCTAAAGAATGTTTTTTTTTCAAGGTTGCATGCATATTTCATTCTAACTCGTATTCTAAGCTTTTAAAAGACCTTGCTTGGGGACAAGCAAGTGACAAGTATGGGGTATTTTGTTAGCATGAAATATTGCGACATTCTAGGCACTTATTTTGGTTGTTTTTCTCTCATTATTGTGTACATGGATGAAGTTTAGAAGTAATTGTTAGCTTGTTCTCTATTATTATTGTTACGCTCAGGATGTGTGTGTGAATCGCAATAAGCTTTAAATTTATACTCGTTATATTTATCCTAACTCCTAGCGAACCCGCAGTGTACGGGACGTTTGTAGTAGGGAAAGTATTCCGAGGTCGAACACAAAGATTAAGGTGAAATCGAGTCAAACAATGGTCATAGATAGTGTGGATCTAATCAAAGAAAAGGTCAAGGAACAAAGAAATGAAAATCTCGATATTTTTGGTTGGTTTTTGTGGTGATCAAGCAAGGATCACAAATCAAGCAAGACAATAAAACAATCTAAAAACTCAACTAGCAAACAAACAAGTAACTCAAAACACAAGTATATGATCAAGAGAGAAAAGTGGATTCTAGAGGTCAAGATTTCCGGTTATGGCATTGGACTCAAGGTTCTAAGGATTCTAAGGACAAGCTGCGGTGTTTGGGAAGAGTGTTTCACTAATGGAAGTAATTACCGGGTAGGTCTCTCACTTCACTAGTCCCGCATCAAACTCCTATTACCGGGTAGGTCTCAAGGGGTTAAAATAAGGAATTCCACACAAACCGGATACTACTTAAGGGAAACCCTCTCCTTACCGGGTAAGTCTCGGAATAGGGAAGTCTCAAGCAATAATCCCAACACACTCGATCCAATAGCGGCTTATGAGGCTCACTACTACCTAGTATCCATCATCTTAGGTATCTAAGGTCGGAAATCATCGGGTAGATCTCTTCCCTCACTTAGATTTATAGCATTAGGTGATCCTAAGCTAAATTAGGCTTAATAAACACTAGGATTTAAACAACCAAACACCCTAACATGCAGATTCATCATTTAAAGAGCAATAGGAGAATAAATCGGGCTGTTCTACAGATAAATCGGCCGATCTGGCTGATGATCAGGCCGAATTTTCTCTCTAGTTAAGGTTTTGTTCAATCAAATCATCCTAAACTAACATATAAGTCCATCCTATCATCACCCAAGCCATAACCATCAATCCATCACTCCAGAATCACAATAAACTAGCCAATAATATGCATATCAAGATCCAAAATCATCATACAAGCATACATGATTCTCATAGATGAATAATGAAAGGTAAGCAAGTAAAATCAATAAATCTCAGCTAAATCCAAGTTGTAGCAAGACTTACAAACTTTTAAATGAAGATCCAAAACGTTCCTAACAATCCTTGCAATAGTTCTTCAATCCAAGACTCCAAAAATAACTCAAAATCACTCAAAACCTCACTATCACTCTTAGAATGGTGTTCTTCTTCTTCCTTCAATTTGAGAGAGCTTTCTTCTCCTCCAAATCTTGCCTCCAATGGATGAGCTGTCAATGAGAGAATGTAGGAGAGGAGGGATGCTCAGCAACAGCTTGCAGGACCACTTATATTCTCCACCAAGAGCAAGGCCGGATCAAGAGATCGTGGGACACGTGGCTTAAGCTGTCAAAGGCAGGAAAATCGACCCAGAGGAATAAATCGGCCGATTTTCTTGGCAGTTGGTCCGATTTTCTTCAGCAGAAGCATGCTATGATCGTCTAGCCATGAGTTGCTCCATTGTTTGCACCAATAGTGGTCTTTGTGTCCTTTGTTGCTCCAATTATGCTCCTTCAAAGCTTTGGATGTGTACCACCATGAGGCTTGACCCTCAAATGTATCGATTAATGTCCAATAGATCCCCGAATTACCTACAAAACCGATAAAAGGTCGTGTAGACGTCTTTTCTAGAAATATGCATGAATTGAGCGAAGACGTCATGAACCAATGCCAAAACGTGCATGAACGAGTGAGGAATCTATCTAAATGATTACCTAAACCTAAGTCATAAATCGTGTTATCAATTATCGATATGGATGTCTACACTAGCTTTGTGTTGATTGTAGGCGAAAAGGAGCTAAATGGGAGCTATTAAGAGAGAAAAGAGAGGATTCGATCATGTTCGAGGATTAGGAACACATCAAGGAAGCTAAGGAAGGAGCTAGGATGAAGAATGTCACGACACAAAGGAAACTACAAGTATTCTACACTTCCACGCCCTGAATTACGGCCGTAGAAGAGTTCACGGCCGTGGATCTTGACATCATGAGTGTGGAGTATTCCAGTCAGTTACACGGCCTAAAGTACGGTCGTGGAAGACACAAGGGACCGCAATCCAATTCCACGCTCTAAACCACGGTCGTGGAATCCCTTGAGACCATGATTTAGGCGATCTTTTGACCAGTCTTTATTTGCCACGTTATTTACGTGATGGGCCGGGACGGTTACTTTTTCCCGTCTTATAAAAAGGACAGAGAAGAGAGTTTTGGGCATCGACGCTTACGGCTTATTCCCGTTACATTTGCGTTGGATCTTGCAGAGACGTTGACAGCCGCTTACCTTGCTTGGAGCATTCTTGCCTAGGGTGGATTGAAGATCGCCGAAGATTTTAACCTCTTTCTTAGGTTTTGGCATTGAAGACGGATTGACAACCTGTTCTTCATACTTACCTTAGATTATTGTGAGGTTTTGTGTTCTATATTCTGAATCCATTGATTATCGCTTCTTGTGTTCGGATTTGAGAATTGGATTCGAAGTTTTATTAAGTATTCGAGGGTTTTCATCTTTTATTCTCTTTGATTTGAATATTGATATCATGACAATGATTGTTGGCTAAAACCCTTTAGCAACTATAAGGTAAAGGGTTGATAGTTGTGGCTTAGATGATGATAGATCGATCGTAAATTGATTGGACCCTGAGAGTTAGAGAGATCTCGTCGACAAACCCAAATCACGGTCTGTTCTTGAAGTTCCACGGCCGTGGTTCTCAAGATCTGACCGTGATTTACCCTAGTTTACGAACTTTGCTTTTACTTTGATCCAAGGTTAAAGATTAGCTTTAATCTAGTCTTGGCTTGCCCTTTTCTAGGTAGTAGTGAGACTCATCACCCTCTATTTCGATTTCGAGTGTCACAACCTTAATCGTTTTAGTTAGGTATGATCCTTGGGTTACAAGTTTGGGTATTTGAGGTTAATTCTTGTCCATAGATCCTTTCTATACTGAAGTCTCAACAACCTTTATAGGGAGTGTCTTTAGATAAGTCATATAAAGTCTTGGAACTTCACCGTCAATTGCTTTACTTTAGCATACCTTTGCAACTCTTAACTTTGTCCTTAGTTTTTAGTATATCTTGAATCGATTGCCACAAATGGATACCTGGATCTTTAGGGTTGTTGTTTTCCCAATATTTGCAAAGCTATACCTTTATTTGCTCGATAACTTGAGACTGGGTTTTGTTTCACCAAATCCCTGTGATTGACACTCTGGAATACTTGCTAATCTACGCCGATCCGTACATTGCGGGTTCGCTTGCTTTTATTCTAGTTTTATAAATTTAAGACTTGATTGCACGCACGCTTTTGGGCGAACACATTACTAATTCATTTCCTTGTGACACGGGGAGTAAACTCTCAATGCCTCTGTCCCCGTTTCCCCTCAGGTTTGGAATGGTGTCAATCATCACCACTTGGAGGACTGGTCGCAAAGAACCCTCTAACCACACAATCCTAGGTTAAACAAGTTATCACCACCCGTTATAATACACTTGGACAAGTTAATATGCATGTAGGGTCATCCTAGTCAGGTTAGGTTATAAATGCAACATACATATGCACACACACAACCACAACACACACTCAAACCCATAATTGCTCGCTAAGTAAGTCCCAAGGATTTACCTGTCAACCGTATCAAGTGGTCACGGCTTCCCCTCGGGGAAACGATCAGTGCTTGTATCAGCAAAGTACAACAATATCAACATCGTCCCAAGGTTAGGAGATTCCACCACCTAAACCCCATAACCATCCTCAACTCACAACTCGAATCCAAACCTCAACATCACATCAGCTCACAGATTCCTAAGGCATTATCTCAACATATACACAAGTGCCTAAGGCACATTCTCAACATACATCTCAAACACATACTAAACCTTAAAGCCATAATTGGCATATACAACATTATAATATCCTCAACTCACTCTCATACCTAGCATGCCTCTAAGCCACTCATACTAGAAAAGGAAAGGAGCCATACTACCCTAGGTAAGGTCCTGCAGAAGACGCACTTGCGTGACAGGAAGGTGCAGGGGCAAAGCAACCAGAAGGCGCAGGGGTGGCTGTCTGGTGGCGTAGGGGCGGCTCAACCCATGCGCAGGGGCGGCTGGTGTGCAGAAGGTGATCCTCAACTTCTCTTCGATCTGTCTCTCGATCTCTTCACTTCTTCATTGTCCCAAAGGCGATCACATTCATACATATGATCAACAGAAGGGTCCAGGATGATCAGCACAAGACTAAATCTTGTGAAAATCCTAATCTAAGAAGAAGAAGAGAAGAAAGGAAGAAAGAGGAAGAAACTTACCACAATAACTAAGGAAAGGAAGGACGCTCTCACCAGCAACTAACCAAAGCACAACAGCAACAACAACCTCCACATATCAGCATCAACATCCTCAAAGCTTCACCAAGCTCAAAACCCCCTCAAAACTCAAACAAGATCAAAGAAGATCCAAGAAGAAGATCAAAGGAAGAGAGGAAGAGAAGAAGAACGTGAGGGAAGGAATGGAGCTGGAGAAGATGAAGAAACTCTCATCTGAAGCAAAGGGAAGCTTACATAGGAAGCTAAGGGTAAAGCACAACAAAGACGGCTGCAGCCGCAGAAATCGGCAGGGGCGGATCCCTGGGCCACATGGGCGGTGCACAAAACCGCTGGGGCGGTTTACGGGACCGTAGAGGCGGCTTTGCACTGGCTCAGCAGCAAAAGACCAAGGCTCTTACACAAACAACAATTCAAGTGGGCCTACATGGATTTCATCTACAAATGCATGGATTTTCAGGGATGAGAAGTGCTCATTTAGAGCAGAACTCAATTATATAGTGTTGTTTGTTATAGTTTGCGAAGATTGATTGATATTCCATTCTTTTTCATAAGGGCAATGTAAATAGGCTGAAGTTTTGGTTTCTGAAGTGCACAACTATTACCATTGATATTACCAAAAGTTAGAGATGGAAAGAAGAAGATAAATGATTTCTTTTCAAGCACTTGTTCATCAGGAAAATACAGGTAGAGCATATGCATACTTGGTGTCTGACAAAATCTTTTTGGTTCCAAAATGTAAACAACAACTTATACCATGAGATAAAAATTGCTCCTGAGAGATTGTTGACCTAGGATTGTCTAATTATTACTTATTTTCAACTATTTTTTCTCTTATAAATACACCTGGGGTTATGTGGAAAAAAAATAAAGATCAGAGGAAAACTAGTAGCTTTCATCATCCTTCAAAAGTTCAACTTATTGAGCAGCTCACATAATCAATTATGAACCAAATACCAAAGAGCTTACAGTCTGCATGAGCTTCATTGAATATGGAAAGCCTCCCTCAATGGACAGACCACAAACAAGACCCAAAAAAGAATCATAGCAACAAGGTAAAAGTTTGAACGTATAATATAATTGAGTTCAGTTGTAATACATACTTGAGTTCTGTTGTATATGATGAACTGGCAAAAAGAACAAGGAATCGATCCAGAAGACATGAAATTCATCGTGACCAAACTGAAAAATAAGAGATGCATAAAGAAATCGATCCATTAATAGGGCAAGAAATCGATCCAGAATTTGGTGCATATTATTCTAAACTACTTTTTCTCTTATAAATACACCTTGGGTTATAGTGGACATTAAACTGCTAGAATGAATTTGCTTGTTCACACAGAATTGGTTATGACAGTGATACTTCATACACAAGTAAATATACATCTACATTCATTTAATTTCAACCTTGTTCATACAATCTCTTCTAAATTAAAATATCAGAGGAAAACCAGTAGCTTCCATCATCCTTCAAAAGTTCAACTTATTGAGCAGTGCTCACATAATCAATTATGAACCAATTACCAATGAGTGTGCAACTTGCATGAACTTCATTGAATATGGAAAGCCTCCCTCGACCACAAACAAGACCCAAAAAAGAATCATAATAACAAGGTAAAAGTTTGAGCGTAGTTTTGATTTCTGAACATAATATAATTGAGTTTTGCTCTAATGCATAATTGAGTTATGTTGTATATGATGAACTGGCAAAAAGAACAAGGAATCGATCCAGAAATAGGGTAAGAAATCGATCTAGAATTTGATGCATATATGTGAAGATGATGACAGAGATAGGGCAAGAAATTGATCCAAAAACCCTATGGCCACCACTATCGACTTTTCCATGAAAACAGAGATAGGGCAAGAAAATATGGCCTAACCTTTGATGATGAAGAAGAGGAGGACGACGGACGGAGGATGGTGGTAGTGGAATCCGCGTCGACGGGTCCGGATTTCGGAGGAAGGGCTTCAATTTCTCCCTGTCATCAAATCGCATCGCCCACAAATCGCTCAAGTTGGTAATAACACAATCATAAGGCTTGAATGAGGCGTTACAGAACAACACCCTAACAATTAACACACATGATATGTGTAACACCCCGAATCCGCGGAACTCGGAGTGTCACATTGGGCTAGGATCTCACATTGGATCTTGACCCTAGCCTGACAACAAGTTCACTGGACCTTACAACATGGCACTGACAGATATAAAATAAATACATAAAGCTGTATAAAATTGTACAACCAAAAGTGGTAAACAAGATCATAGCCGAGTATAAAACATCATCCTCACACAAAAGGTATACATAAACATCCCCAACCATAACCACCTAATGTACGAGAGCCCTCGGCCTGTCACCCTGCCAGATTACCCAGTAGCGCCTATCCTGCAAACATCTACAACACGGTATGAAACCGTTAGCTAACCATACATATATGAGGTAATGCATAAGCACAAGCACAATCATGAAAAGTAAACACATCAGCATGATATCACACATATACCCATTTATTATCTTTATATAATAGTTATTCACTCAAATCGCGTATATATAGATAGATGAAACTATGTGACACGAGGACTGTATCATCCCCGCCTCTGAGTGCTATGTCCAACTGTACGAGTATCGGTCACACAATCCGTGTACCCTATGGGAGTGGATTGCGCCCTTCCTGTAAACCAGTTTGGCCTGACGTCAGAGAACCTCCCAGACTCCATGGCAGGATGAAAGAGAAAGGTTATCACAGCCACGCAACGGGGCAGTCAATAAAACATAGTTCAGTATAAACGATATCTCATGCTATCATAGCAAACATGTAACACACACCACTCATGCAAACACCCAATATAAGGATGGTAGCTAAGTAAGTCCTACAGACTTACCTCAACCTCGTACAATCACAACCACAATCAACCTCCAATCCTGAGAGGGACACTGCCTAATAACAAGGCATAAAGAGATATCAATACTCCTATCAATCAAAAAGGTCACACCTACACCCAAGGGATCCATAAGGATCATACTCAATCTATAAGCCTCACAACCAACTAAACCTTAATATCTCAACATAACTCACAATTCCTCAAATATCAAGGTATTATTTAATCGACATTCCTCAATCTCAATTCTAATCCTAATTTAATTAATTAACCTTTAATTAATTAATTAAATTTTGTGAGAATAACGTTTGCCCACAGGCAATATCTAAACCAACCTGTCATCAGATTTCATCAAACAAACTACTCATAATGACCAGAATAATATAACGACTATAATGGAGTGTCTAATTATTCATTTTGACAAGCCTAAAGTCAATTTAGGCCAAATCGCAGTACCAAAAACGAATAAATTCATAACTTAGACGTTACTAACCCGATTTACGATCTGAAAGAAGATTCGGAATCACAACGACGCAGGCTACGCATGGACATTATCAAATTCACCGGAATTTGAGCGACGGAACCTGCCTGGTGACATATATGCTTGAATATCTCTTCATCTACTCGGAAATGCAAAAACTCGGTACCGATATGAAGAGAATGAAGAGAGGAATCCAGAAACTCAAACGGAATTGAAATCGGATTAGAAACGAAGAGTAGATCTGAGTTTGAAGGTTGAGAGAAATCAGAGCTTTTACGAGGAAACGTGAAAGTAAATGAATTAATAAAGGATTTCCGCTATTTATAGCGAAGTCGATAATTATCCTTTAGCGAAGTTGATAATTATCCTTTAGCGAAGTTGATAATTATCCTTTAACCGATCAAAAGGCGGGTCGAACCTCCTTCTCCAAACTTCTCGAGATTGAAATATTAAATCTGGAATATTGTAGGGATAATTATTCCACAACTTCCTCGGAAAACGTGTATTCCTAAGCCGTCTTTCTTAGCCGTTAAGAAACGAAATAGCGACTCTTTTGGCCGTTTTGCCTCTCCATGTTATTTCATATCTAGGACATATCCGATGTCCTGATCATTTCTCTCAACTGCATTTTTATTAATTGGAGCTTCCAAATGCTCCAAATAACACTGGATGGTAAAAATAATTACCCGGAAGAAAAGTAAAAATTTCCCCAATCGTCCAAAATTACCCCAGGAACATAACGGTGAGACTCATACTCATTACTTGTGAAATCTTCGCGAGTTATATGTCAATTACTATCAACGATTAAGTTAATCAACATTAATTAGAATTCGGAAATCCTAACTTTTACATCACACACCCTTAAAAAAAGGTTTCGTCCTGAAACTTGAACAATTCCCAAATCCTTTCGGACCTATACGCCGAGGTATAAATATTTTCTCTATCGGAGGTATCACATCTATGTTCAAAGATATCAAGCTATAACAATCCATAACCTCAAAACATAAGCATGGAGGAATCATCAACTCCAAAAAACAGGATCATAACGCTATTCTAAAGGAATGGAGGTAAAACATCTCCAGCAGTCTAATGGTATCCCAAAGGTACAGAGGTAAAACATCTCTGGCAACGATATCCTTAATCACACTGTGGAGGAAAGGTATCTCCAAGAACTATAATCACTATAAGAGTATGGAGGAAGTGCATCTCCAAGTAGCTCACATCACAAGGGCATGGAGGAAAAACATCTACAACTACCAACTCATCATCAAGGAGGAAACTCATCTCCAAAACACAAATGACCGTATGGAGGAAGAACATCTCCAAAAATCTCTATACCTAAATCCCAAGCATGGAGGTAATATCATCTCCAACTAACATAATCTTGTTTTACAACATGAAGGTAGAACCATCTTCAACTAACCTAATCTCATTCTCCAGCATGAAGGTAGAACCATCTCCAACTGACCTATACACGATGGTATGGAGGTAAAACTTCTCCAATGGTAAAGTCATCGCTCAAGGGCTTGGAGGTAAAACTTCTCCAGCCATAACATAACTCGCCTTAGCACAACAAGATCCACTAGGATCACAAATAATCTAGCACGAAAGAGAACATCACATATCACATAATCACATCATCATATATCTCATAATACACAATCATGGCTTGCTCAGCAAGTCTACGGTGTAGCCTTCTCTGCATAAACTCGGATTAGTTCCTATGGATACTATCCTCAGTCACCCAGGTGGCCTCGTCTTGGTCACTATACTCTCATCATTAGAATGTTCTTCAAGCATAAACGTCTTATACCTCACTCTAAGAGTGTAACAGGATATTCAACAAACATGTGGTCTGCCTCGACCACTACATCATCATGACTTACAGTGCGTCTCGGATCTGGTATATACTCCCTTAGCTGAGACACGTGAACAACAGGGTGAATACCTTCTAACCTTGGAGGCAAAGCTACTATCTATGCTGCCATCCCAACTCTATCTAGTATCTAGAAAGGACCGACATATCGGGGACTCAACTTCCCCCTTATGGCAAAACGTCTGACGCCTCACGTCAGAGATACTCTCAACTAGACATGAGCTCCTATTATGAACTCTAGAGGTCGGCGCCTCTTGTCCACATACGACTTCTAGCGACTCTGTGCCGCCAGCATCCTCTTCCAAAACAGCGCTACTCGAGCCATAGCATCTTGAATCTTCTCTGGTGCTATCCCACTGGTACTGCTAGGCTCATCCCATCATAAAGGTGTACGGCATCTACGCCAATACAGTGCCTCAGAAGGGGTCATCTCAATAGATGTATGCCAGCTGTTATTGTATGAGAACTCAACCAATGGGAGGTAATCTGAGTCCTGGCCATCCTTGACCCCAATCCAGCACACCAGCTCGCAACATATCCTCAAGGATCTGGATGGTCCTCTCTGACTGACCATCGATATGGGGATGAAACGCAGTCGTGAAGTGCAGACTTGTCCCCAAAGCAGTCTGAATCTGTTGCCAAAATCTCGAGGTCAAAATCCTAGGTTAGCTCAAACCATCTACGCTGACGGTTATACAATTCCCGCTGCGTAAAACTATACTTCAGACTCTTATGGTCTGTGAAGATCTGTCATATAGCACCATACACGTAATGTCTCTAGATCTTCAAAGCATGAACTCCTGCTGCTAACTCCATATCATGAGTCGGATAGTTCCCCTCATACGTCTTCAACTATCGAGACGCATATGCAATAACTCTGCCCCTCTACATCAACACACATCTTAACCAAGATTAAAACATCATCATACTACACAAAACCACCAGTGCCCTATGGCCATGCTAATATAGGAGTAGAAGTCCATCTTCCTTCCGCTCCTCAATCGATAAGAACACGGCTTGGACTATACAAATCAAATAGTCTTCTTAACAGACTGATACACGATCGGGCTATCATATAAACTCCTTCATAGATAGCGATAATATCTGGTTACTCCGAAAAGGCTACTTCAGAAAGTTACGAACTTCATCGACATTCATCAGTATTGTTCCAACTACAACAGTTATAATCCTTCTCGAATCAATCTAGATTCCTTCAACAAGTCACACAATCTCAAAAGGTTAAGTCACATATTCAAACTCGTACTTAACATACAACTCTTAATCTTTCAAGACTCATAAAATATTCTCCAATGTTCAGCGTGTCCCTCTCAACTCTGAGAGTACACTAGGATGTCATCTACAAAAACTCACTACTGCGGATCCATTAAGTCAATAAAAGTTTGTTCCTCACCAAATATGTGGCGGCGTTTTCGTGAGCCCGAATGACATCACTACAACTCGTAGTGGCCATACCGAGTCCGAAATGTCGTTTTGGGCACATCCTATTCGCTCATTCTCATCCGGTGATATCCAGGTCTCCAGTCTTAGTTGGAAAACTCAGAAGCTCCTTGCAACAAATTTATCAATTCATCCCGGTGGGGTAATGAACACTCTTTCTTAATAATCATCTTACGTATTCTCAAAAATTCGCGCACAGCCAACACTCCTAATTTAATTAATTAACCTTTAATTAATTAATTAAATTTCGCCAAAATAACGTTTTGTCCGTAGGCAATTTCTAAACCAACTTGTCATCAGATTTCATCAAACAAACTACTCATTATCACCAGAATAATATAACGACCATAATGGAGTGTCTAATTATCCATTTTGACAAGCCTAAAGTCAATTTAGGTCAAATCGCAGTACGAAAAACGAATAAATTCATAACTTATTCGTTACTAACCCGATTTACGATCTGAAAGAAGATTCGGAATCACAACGACGCAGGCTACGCATGGACATCATCAAATTCACCGGAATTTGAGCGACGGAACCTGCCTGGTGACATATATGCTCGACCAGCTCTTCATCTACTCGGAAATGCAGAAACTCGGTACCGATATGAAGAGAATGAAGAGAGGAATCAAAAAACTCAAACGGAATTGAAATCAGATTAGAAACGGAGAGTAGATCTGAGTTTGAAGGTTGAGAGAAATCAGAGCTTTTGATAACACGATTTATGACTTAGGTTTAGGTAATCATTTAGATAGATTTCTCACTCATTCATGCATGTTTTGGCACCGGTTCACGACGTTTGCACTCAATTCACGTATTTTGTCGAGATAGACGTCTACACGGACTTGTGTATTGCTTTATAGGTATTTCGGGGGTCTTTTAGACATTAACCGATACATTAGAGGGCCAAGCCTCATGGTGGTACACATCCAAAGCTTTGGAGGAGCATAATTGGAGCAACAAGGGACACAAAGACCACTATTGGTGCAAGCAATGGAGCAACTCATGGCTAGACGATCATAGCATGCTTCTGTTGAAGAAAATCGACCTACACCCAGGAAAATCGGCCGATTTTTCCTACTGGGTCGATTTTTGGGCCTTTGACAGCTTAAGCCACGTGTCCCACGATCTCTTGTCCGGCCTTGCTCTTGGTGGAGAATATAAGTGGTCCTGCAGGTTGTTGTTGAGGAGCTCTCCTCTCCCACATTCTCTCATTCATAGCTGATCCATTGGAGGCAAGACTAGGAGGAGAAGAAAAACTCTCAAGGATTGAAGGAAGAAGAAGAACACCATTCTAAGAGTGATAATGAGGTTTTGAGTGATTTTGAGTTATTTTCGTAGTCTTGGATTGAAGAACTATTGCAAGGATTGTTAGGAACGTTTTGGATCTTCATTTAAGAGTTTGTAAGTCTTGCTACAACTTGGATTTAGCTGAGATTTATTGATTTTACTTGCTTATCTTTCATTATTCATCTATGAGAACCATGTATGCTTGTATGATGATTTTGGATCTTGATATGCATACTATTGGCTAGTTTATTGTGATTCTGGAGTGATGGATTGATGGTTATGGCTAGGGTGATGATAGAATGGACTTATATGTTAGTTTAGGATGATTTGTATGCACGAAACCCAAACCAGTCAGAAAAATTGCCCTGTTCTTCAGGATAGATCGGTCGATTTAGTTGTAGAACAGCCCGATTTATTCTCCTGATGCTCTTTAAATGATGAATTTGTATGTTAGGGTGTTAGGTTGTTAAATCCTAGTGTTTATTAAGTCTAATTTAGCTTAAGATCATCTAATGCTATCAAGCTAAGTGAGGGAAGAGATCTACCCGATGATTTCAGACCTTAGATACCTAAGATGATGGATACTAGGTAGTAGTGAACCTCATAAGCCGCTATTGGATCGAGTGTGCTGAGATTATTGCTTGAGACTTCCCTATTCCGAGACTTACCCGGTAAGGAGAGGGTTTCCCTTAAGTAGTATCCGGTTTGTGTGGAATTCCTTATTTTAACCCCTTGAAACCTACCCGGTAATAGGAGTTTGATGCGGAACTAGTGAAGTGAGAGACCTACCCGGTAATTACTTCCATTAGTGAAACACTCTTCCCCAACACCGCAGCTTGTCCTTAGAATCCTTAGAACCTTGAGTCCAATGCCATAACCGAAAATCTTGACCTCTAGAATCCACTTCTCTCTCTTGATCATATACTTTTTGTGTTTTGTGTTACTTGTTGGTTTTGCTAGCTTGAGTTGTTGGTTTGTTTTATTACCTTGTTTGATTTGTGATCCTTGCTTGATCACCACAAAAACTCAACCAAAAATATCATCATTTTCGTTCTTTTATTTCTTTCTCTTCTCTTAGATTAGATCCACACTATCTATGACCATTGTTTGACTCGATTTCACCTTAGTCTTTGTGTTCGACCTCGGAATACTATCCCTACTACAAACATCCCGTACACTGCGGTTTCGCTAGGAGTTAGGATAAATATAACGAGTATAAATTTAAAGCTTATTGCGATTCACACACACATCCTGAGCGTAACAAGTTTTTGTAGTGCCTCACAGGGAACAGGGGCTAGATTGGGTCATTTTGTGATTGTTTATAGTGTAGATCTTTCTTGTTGCTTTTGATCTCTCTTTGGGTTGTGTCTTTGCTTTTCAGGACATCTCTTACTCTTTAGGTGTATGCGAAGATCTCGTGGCAAGGATTTAGCTCCATTCGATCCCGAACCGGAGAAAAACCCTTAGATCTAGATCCAAGAGCATTAAAAAGGGAAAAGAGATGGCCGGAAGAGACCTCCAAGCTGAATTGGATGAAGCCTTAGAGCAAATAAGGCTAAGAGATGAGCTCTTGGAGGAAGAAAGGAGACTTGCCAATGAGAGGCAAGAAGCAACTAGGAGGGAGATTGATGAGATTAGGCAAGCCCTTGTACAAGGAGAGCTTAATCGTCAACAACCTCCACCTCCTCCACCACCACAACCGCAGCCGGCGGCGAATGTTAGGGTTGTACCCATTGCTATTGAAGAGCCACAAACCTTGGGTAGACGTATGGATCCGGCACAAAGAGCACACCGTCCGGGTGTGAACTTAGGAGATCCCGCAGCCCACAACTACGAGCTCCGCCCTCAAGTTCTACAAATGATCCGGCATAATCAATTTGGAGGGATGGAAGGAGAGTCTCCTCATCAACATTTGATGAACTATGAGATTTTGATGGAGACTCTTAGACCGCCAAGATTGGAGAGCAACAACCATAAGCTTAGGGCTTTCTCCTTCTCTCTTAAGGACAAAGCCTTAGCTTGGTATCAATCTATTCCACAAGGGCGAGTTGGTACTTGGGAGGAGATGACAACCGAGTTGTTGACTAAGTTCTTCCCACCTTCCAAGACTACCGAATTAAGAGGGAAGATCAATGCCTTTGTGATGAAGGATAGAGAGAGCTTGTTCAAGACTTGGGAGAGATTCAAAGACCTTCTCCTAGATTGTCCACACCATGGCATACCGAAAATTGAGCTATTGGAGATCTACTTCAAAGGACTTGATGAAGATAGCCAATTCAAGCTTCAATCTCTTTCCGGTGGGACTTTCATGGAGAAGCATGTGGATGATGATTGGGAGTTTGTGGAGAAACAAGCTCTAGTAATTGAGAAATACTCCCATAGGAAGAGTGAAGGGAGAAAGGCGGGAGCATATGAGGTGAGTGAGGTCATCATGAGCAATTTCAAGCTTGACGCCATCAACAATGAGTTGAAGTCCTTGAGGGAGTTGTGTGCTACAACTTTGAAGAATCAAGCAACTCCTCAAGTGCTTCCACAAGCTAACTTATCTTCCAAGGAGGAAGATGTGAATTACATGGAAAGGGGCAACTACAACAACTATCAAGGCCCAAGGAACTTCAACAACAACCGGCAATTCAACAATTACCGGCCCAACCACAACCATCCCGGGTTTTCCTATTCTAATCCGGATGGAGCCTTGAACCCTCCCGCTTCCACAAGCACAACTCCACCACCAAAGGCTTCACAAGAACCTCCACCCGGATTCACTCAACCTCCAAAGGATAGAACCGAAATAATGTTTGAGCAATTGCTTGGAAGGTTGAGTGGTCTTGAGAGCACGGTTACTTCAATTTCTAAAGCTCAAAAGGTTTTGGAAGCACAAGTGTTCCAAAAGGCGGGTGAGGCACATAGAGATCCGGGAAAGCTTCCCGGAAGGACCGAAGACAACCCAAGAGGCCAAGTGTTGGCCATTACAACGAGGAGCGGGTTGAGTATGAAAGATCCTTTGCCTAAGGACAATGCTAAGGGGAAACAAGTGGTGATAGAGGAAGAGACTTTGCAAGGAGATGGAGGCAAGAGCAAGGATGTAGAGCCAACATATGTGGCACCGCCTCCATACAAGCCACCACTACCGTTCCCACAATCACGAGCAAGAGCTCGCTTGGACAATCACTTTGGTAAATTCCTTGAACTTATGTCTAAATTGCATATTAACATTCCGTTCATGGATGCTATCTTAGGTATGCCGGCATATGGCAAATTCTTGAAGGAAATACTCTCCAACAAAAGGAAGTTGGAGGAGTATGGGGAGATAAGGATGACAAAGAGATCCTCGGAGTTGATTCAAACAATGAAGGAGGAGATGCCTCCTAAGCTAAGGGATCCGGGATCCTTTTGTGTGCCAATCGGAGTAGGAGAAGTGAAGTACGACGCCCTATGTGATCTTGGGGCAAGTGTAAGCATCATCCCGCTTGCACTTTGCAACAAGGTTGGGCTAGGAGAGCCAAAGCCGGTCAAGATGACCCTTTACATGGCGGACCGCTCGATCACTCATCCGGTTGGAATCTTGGAAGACATTCCGGTGCAACTAGGGAAGTTCTATGTGCCCATAGACTTTGTTGTTTTGGACATCCCGGTGGACTATCTGGTTCCTATCATCTTGGGGAGACCTTTCCTAGCTACTTCCGGATGTCTAGTAGATTGCAAGAATGGGACCCTCTCCTTCAACATTGGAGAAGAAAACATCAAGTTCAAGCTGTCCACAATGATGAAAGGACCAACCCTTGATGAAGATGTATTCAACATAGTTGAAGAGGAAGAGTCTAGAGAGGTTGTGAGCTCAATCTTGCTCAAGGATCCACTTGAGAGGGTTCTTAGCTCAAGCTTGATGGAGGAAGGAGTTGAGGAGAGTAGCAATGAAGTAATCAAGGCATTGAATGCATTGGACGAGCTACCAAGTGTTGGATTTGAAGTGCTAGAAGAAGAGAAAAACAGCCAAAAAAATCGGCCTGCCTGGGCAAAATCGGCCGATTTTTGTCCTTGTGCTGAAATTTCATCCAGTTTTGCAAAAACAGAAACTCAGACCGACCCACTGCCAGAAAAATCGGCCGATTTTTCCTCCTGGGTCGATTTTCCTGAGTCTTTTCAGCACCAACCACTTGAATGTAAGCAATCATCAAGGGACTTCAAGGAGGCTTCCATGGCTTTGCAATCATCTCAACCTACATTGTATGGATCGTCTCCAACCGAAAAAGGTCCTCCTCAACTTGATCTTAAACCTCTTCCTTCTCATTTAAAGTATGCTTTCCTTGGTTCAAATTCTACTTATCCGGTGATTGTGAATGCATCTTTGAATGATGATGAACTTGATAAATTGTTGAATGAATTGAAACTGCATAGAAAGGCAATAGGATACACCATTGATGACCTTGTTGGCATTAAGCCCTCTTTGTGCATGCATAAGATAATGATGGAAGATAATCATAAACCCTCTATTGAACATCAAAGAAGGCTAAATCCTATAATAAAAGAAGTAGTTAAGAAGTAGATCATAAAGTTGCTAGATGCGGGAATTATCTACCCTATCTCGGATAGTAAGTGGGTTAGTCCCGTTCATGTAGTACCTAAGAAGGGTGGGATGACCGTAGTGACCAATGAGAACAATGAACTAATCCCGACTAGGACGGTTACGGGGTGGAGGATGTGTATTGACTATAGGAAGCTTAACATGGCCTCTAGGAAAGATCACTTCCCCCTTCCCTTTATTGACCAAATGCTAGAAAGATTAGCTCAACATTCCCATTTTTGTTACCTAGATGGCTATAGTGGATTCTTCCAAATCCCTATCCACCCCGATGACCAAGAGAAAACAACCTTTACATGTCCATGGGGTACTTTTGCATATAGGAGAATGTCATTTGGGTTGTGTAACACACCCGCCACCTTCCAAAGGTGTATGATGGCTATCTTTTCGGAATACATTGAAAATATCATGGAAGTGTTCATGGATGATTTCTCTGTTTATGGTTCTTCCTTTGATGATTGCTTGGCTAACTTGTCATTAGTATTACAAAGATGTGAGGAGACAAATCTTGTCTTGAATTGGGAAAAATGCCACTTCATGGTAAGTGAAGGTATTGTGTTAGGACACTTGGTGTCTAACCGTGGCATTGAGGTTGATAGGGCCAAGATTGAGACGATAGAGAAGTTGCCACCACCTACCTCGGTGAAAGGGGTAAGGAGTTTCTTAGGGCATGCCGGTTTTTACCGGAGGTTTATTCAAGACTTCTCTAAAATTTCTAAGCCTCTTACTAACCTACTAATGAAGGATGTTGAATTTGTTTTCTCCAAAGATTGCCTTGAGGCTTTTTGTAGGTTGAAGAACGCCTTGATCTCCGCACCTATAATGCAACCTCCGGATTGGAGTTTACCGTTTGAGATCACGTGTGATGCAAGCGATGTAGCCATTGGGGCTGTTTTGGGGCAAAGGAAAGATGGGCGCACTCATGCTATTTATTATGCTAGCAAGATGCTAGATGATGCCCAACTCAATTATGCTACCACCGAGAAAGAGTTGCTAGCGGTGGTGTATGCTTTTGAGAAGTTCCGCTCATATCTTGTTGGAGCGAAGGTCATAGTTTATACGGATCATGCTGCGATCCGTTACCTCGTTACCAAGAAGGATACAAAGCCTAGGTTGATTCGGTGGATCCTTCTTCTTTAAGAGTTTGATTTGGAAATCCGGGACAAGAAGGGATCCGAGAACTCCGTGGCGGATCACCTTAGTAGACTCCCACCATTGGAGCTTGAAAGAGATGACATCCCGATTGATGATTCGTTCCGGGATGAGCAATTGCAAATGGTGGAGGAATGCTTGTCCCAAGTGTCTAGAGGAAGCGAGCCATGGTTCGCCGACATTGTGAACTACTTAGTGTGTGAGGAAGTGCCTCCCGGTTTGACATATGCCCAAAGGAAGAAGTTCTTCAAAGATGTGAGGCACTACTATTGGAGTGAGCCACTTTTGTTCAAAAGAGGGCCGGATGGAATGTTTAGAAGATGCATACCGGAGGATGAGGTGGAGAGTGTAATCCGCCATTGTCATTCCTTGCCATGTGGAGGGCATGCTAGCGCACACAAGACATGTGCGAAAGTGTTGCAATCGGGCTTCTTTTGGCCAAACTTGTTCAAGGATGTGCAAAGCTTTGTGGTAGCTTGTGATGCTTGCCAAAGGACGGGCAACATCTAAAGGAGAAATGAGATGCCCTTGAACAACATACAAGAGGTAGAGATATTTGATGTGTGGGGTGTGGACTTCATGGGACCATTCCCTTCTTCATGTGGCAACCTCTACATCCTATTGGCGGTTGACTATGTTTCGAGATGGGTGGAGGCAATCGCCTCACCTACAAATGATGCCAAGGCTGTGGTGCGGTTCTTCAACCGAGTGATCTTTCCTAGGTTTGGAACACCAAGGGTGATCATAAGTGATGGAGGGAAGCACTTCACCAATAGGAACTTTGGGGCACTTTTGGCTAAGTATGGGGTGACTCATAAGGTGGCAACACCTTACCATCCCCAAACTAGTGGCCAAGTGGAGATCTCCAACCGGGAGATAAAGGGAATTCTTGAGAAGACGGTCTCTAGGACAAGAAAGGATTGGGCTATGAAGCTCGATGATGCCTTGTGGGCATATAGGACCGCTTTCAAGACACCAATTGGAACCACTCCTTACAAGTTGGTCTATGGCAAGTCTTGCCACCTTCCGGTAGAGATGGAGCATAGAGCTTATTGGGCCATTAAGTGGCTAAATTTTGACCTCAAGGAGGCGGGAGAGAAGAGGTTGTTTGACATAAACGCTCTTGAAGAGATCCGGTTGGATGCTTATGAGAATGCCCGGATCTACAAGGAGAGAACCAAAAGGTGGCATGACAAGCGCCTCCTTCCAAAGGAGTTGAATGAAGGCGACTTGGTGCTTCTCTTTAACTCGAGGCTGCGGCTCTTCCCCGGAAAGCTCAAATCAAGATGGACCGGGCCATATGTGGTGAAGAAGATCTTTCCTCATGGAGCGGTAGAGATAGGAGGAGATCACTGTGGTGACTTCAAGGTGAATGGGCACCGTTTGAAGAAGTACATCCCGGAAGCCCCGGTGGAAGTGATTGCCCCACTTCACCTTGATTGAAACGCTCCTGAATTTGGTCAAGCTAATGACCTTAAAGAAGCGCTTAATGGGAGGCAACCCATTGGTACATATTTTTCCCTTTCTTTTTCTTGCTTTTGTTTGATCTCACTCTTGGTGTGCTTTGTTTTTCTTTTGTGTTTTTGGGTGCTAGATCTTGTTGATTGTCATATGTGATGAGATGTTGGAGGTCATGTGAAAACCTCATGGAACTGCCGAAGGTACAAGTTCCGAGCACATGAATGAGGAAGAAAGCACCCAGAAAAATCGGACTGATCTTCACAGAAATCGGCCGATTTCCTGGGTGATGGTCCGATTTTTCCTCTGTAAAGGAAAGTGATGATCTCCAATCAAGCATGGGTGGAGCGGACGTGGAACTTGGACGGCTTGCGGCACCAAGCGCGGGTTCCGACACCATAACGAACATCAAGAGCTCTCTACCATCCTTGATCGATCATCCACCATCATCATTCAATGTGAACCGAAATACCAAAGCATCACCAATTTTACATTGTGAGGACTCTCTTTCACTTCTTTATTTAGTTTACACATTAGGGACAATGTGTTTCTAAGTATGGGATGGGGTTTTCATGATCACTTGTATGATTAGCATCTAGGATAGTTTAATTTTGTCACATGTTTCATTATGTCTTGCATTGTACATACATATTTCGAAAAATCCAAAAAAAAAATTCAGAAAATTTTAAAAAAATTTTAGTGCTTCTAAGGCTTGGATATGACCCTAATGATGAATCGTGTCTTGTGGATTGGCTATGGATGGCCTTATGTGTTAAATTGATGAATGCATATGTGGTCTTGAAATACTTATCTCGAATTCCATGAATGACTTGTGATTATGATGCTTGCCTTGATTTAATTGAGGATTGAAAGTCGAAATTGCATGCTAGTTCTTGCACATCAATTAGGAGTGATTAAGGCAATTCATTTTTTTTTTTCCTACTTCTCATCTTGATCATGTTGCTTGAGCACCTCAATTGAGATAAATTTGACCTCTTTTGACCCATCCGGGAATAGGAGCATGTTAGTGTGTTGATGTGTGTGAAAAGCAAGTGTGGGGTGAAGTTATTGACGAAAGGAATGTCATGAATGAAGTGCTGAAATTGTTGCGAAAGTGTAGCCAAAAATATAGGTTTGGGGACGTTGGCTTAAATGACAAGTAACTCGGTACACTTCATATAATCGGGTGTTGGTGCCTTGCCAAAGTCAAATAAACCAATAGTCCTAACGAGCTTTGGTATGTGTGCCCGGTGTGGATGCACCTCGAAAAATAAAAAAAGTCCGAGGATGGCTAATCACCAAGGTTTCGGCTTTTGTACACCAATGCCATTGTCTCAAAAATAAAAGAAAAGAAAGAAAAGAAAATGAAAAATATACACTTGAGGGAAGTTGATAAGAAATGTGAAGTTGTGGTTGTTTAGTTCCTTTCCCGGATTAGCATCACATAGCCTAGAAAATTCCCACCTAATCACAACGTTTCTTGGCCTTCTATTTTACAAGTCCTTTTGACCTACTTGCATGTGTGTGAGGCTAAGTGATTTAGATTGGATATGCTCATGATCATCTTGACTTCTTCATCTTTACATTTCATTACATGCTATCAAGTTAAGTGTAATTGTCTTTCCATGCATTCATTTATTTGATACATAATTGCTTGCCCATTGCCATGAAACATGACTATGAAGGTGATCCAATACTAGAAGCACAAACCCAAAAAGATTTTGCCATTTTTCTGCATACATAAATCATGTCATCTCTTAGTCTATAGTTGGGAATTTGCTCGGGGACGAGCAAACCTTAAGTATGGGGTATTTTTGATAACACGATTTATGACTTAGGTTTAGGTAATCATTTAGATAGATTTCTCACTCATTCATGCACGTTTTGGCACCGGTTCACGACGTTTGCACTCAATTCACGTATTTTGTCGAGATAGACGTCTACACGGACTTGTGTATTGCTTTATAGGTATTTCGGGGGTCTTTTAGATATTAACCGATACATTAGAGGGCCAAGCCTCATGGTGGTACACATCCAAAGCTTTGGAGGAGCATAATTGAAGCAACAAGGGACACAAAGACCACTATTGGTGCAAGCAATGGAGCAACTCATGGCTAGACGATCATAGCATGCTTCTGTTGAAGAAAATCGACCTACACCCAGGAAAATCGGCCGATTTTTCCTACTGGGTCGATTTTTGGGCCTTTGACAGCTTAAGCCACGTGTCCCACGATCTCTTGTCCGGCCTTGCTCTTGGTGGAGAATATAAGTGGTCCTGCAGGTTGTTGCTGAGGAGCTCTCCTCTCCCACATTCTCTCATTCACAGCTGATCCATTGGAGGCAAGACTAGGAGGAGAAGAAAAACTCTCAAGGATTGAAGGAAGAAGAAGAACACCATTCTAAGAGTGATAATGAGGTTTTGAGTGATTTTGAGTTATTTTCGTAGTCTTGGATTGAAGAACTATTGCAAGGATTGTTAGGAACGTTTTGGATCTTCATTTAAGAGTTTGTAAGTCTTGCTACAACTTGGATTTAGCTGAGATTTATTGATTTTACTTGCTTATCTTTCATTATTCATCTATGAGAACCATGTATGCTTGTATGATGATTTTGGATCTTGATATGCATACTATTGGCTAGTTTATTGTGATTCTGGAGTGATGGATTGATGGTTATGGCTAGGGTGATGATAGAATGGACTTATATGTTAGTTTAGGATGATTTGTATGCATGAAACCCAAACCAGTCAGAAAAATCGCCCTGTTCTTCAGGATAGATCGGCCGATTTAGTTGTAGAACAACCCGATTTATTCTCCTGGTGCTCTTTAAATGATGAATCTGTATGTTAGGGTGTTAGGTTGTTAAATCCTAGTGTTTATTAAGTCTAATTGAGCTTAAGATCATCTAATGCTATCAAGCTAAGTGAGGGAAGAGATCTACCCGATGATTTCCGACCTTAGATACCTAAGATGATGTATACTAGGTAGTAGTGAGCCTCATAAGCCGCTATTGGATCGAGTGTGCTGAGATTATTGCTTGAGACTTCCCTATTCCGAGACTTACCCGGTAAGGAGAGGGTTTCCCTTAAGTAGTATCCGGTTTGTGTGGAATTCCTTATTTTAACCCCTTGAGACCTACCCGGTAATAGGAGTTTGATGCGGGATTAGTGAAGTGAGAGACCTACCCGGTAATTACTTCCATTAGTGAAACACTCTTCCCCAACACCGCAGCTTGTCCTTAGAATCTTTAGAACCTTGAGTCCAATGCCATAACCGAAAATCTTGACCTCTAGAATCCACTTCTCTCTCTTGATCATATACTTTTTGTGTTACTTGTTGGTTTTGCTAGCTTGAGTTGTTGGTTTGTTTTATTACCTTGTTTGATTTGTGATCCTTGCTTGATCACCACAAAAACTCAACCAAAAATATCATCATTTTCATTCTTTTATTTCTTTCTCTTCTCTTAGATTAGATCCACACTATCTATGACCATTGTTTGACTCGATTTCACCTTAGTCTTTGTGTTCGACCTCGGAATACTATCCCTACTACAAACGTCCCGTACACTGCGGTTTCACTAGGAGTTAGGATAAATATAACGAGTATAAATTTAAAGCTTATTGCGATTCACACACACATCCTGAGCGTAACAGCTTTTACGAGGAAACGTGAAAGGAAATGAATTAATAAAAGATTTTTCGCTATTTTTAGCGAAGTCGATAATTATCCTTTAACCGATCAAAAGGCGGGTCGAACCTCCTTCTCCAAACTTCTCGAGATTGGAATATTAAATCTGAAATATTGTAGGGATAATTATTCCACAACTGCCTCGAAAAACGTGTATTCCTAACCCGTCTTTCTTAGCCGTTAAGAAACGAAATAGCTATTCTTTTGGCCGTTTTGCCTCTCCTTGTTATTTCATATCTAGGACATATCCGATGTCCTGATCATTTCTCTCAACTGCATTTTTATTAATTGGAGCTTCCAAACGCTCCAAATAACATCGGAGGGTAAACATAATTACCCGGGAAAAAGTAAAAATTTCCCCAATCGTCCAAAATTACGCCAGGAACATAACGATGAGACTCATACTCATTACTTGCGAAATCTTCGCGAGTTATATGTCAATTACTATCAACGATTAAGTTAATCAACATTAATTAGAATTTGGAAATCATAACTATTACAATATGCACATGTTTGGACTGAACACTAGTATTTTTGTCAAACTCTCGTTAGTAACTCGGTTTTTCAAAAACCGTCCCTATAAACACTAGGATAAACTAACACTAGTCTTTTTAAAATGCGGAATTAATTCCACACTTTATATGCGGAATTGGAGATGAGTAAAGTAAATATATGAGTTATTTTTATATTAATTTGTGATTTGTGCATTTGACGCAATATAATGTATGTACGTGTTGGCCTATCTAGAGAACACATAGGCTATCTTGACCGTTGAATAGAACTCTAAATAGTCAGCTGACCACCGGATCTAGGGTTTTACTTAACCCTTATTTCTCTTTCCTTCTCTGATATCCACAGACGCTCTCTTCTTCTACCTCCATTTCACCTGTCTCTGCGGCCCACTACGCCTCCCTCTGCTGCCAACTACAGCAAGATCTTTCATCTATGGAGTCCAGAGAACCAGAAATCAACCATAGCAAAGAAGACGCTAACGACCACACCCACCATGACGAAGATGACCGGTCTCATCCTCTCACCGGGGATGGTGCTAGCCCTGGGTCAGTTCGCCTTCTTTACTTTATTTCCCCCCTTTCTCATTTCTATCATACCATTTGTTATGTATGAACGGATCCATCGATTCCCCTCTATCTCCTACCCTACAAGATTCTACGGGTTTGGCTACCCCTATAGGTTTTGCTGGTGAATGTTGTATTCTAGGGTTTTTTTTCCTCGAAAATTCGAGGTCAGTTTTACCAAAGCTGTTCTCATTCCTGGCTTCAGATTGTTTAGCGGGCGAATCTCTAGGGTTTATGGATTAATTGTCGAGTTTTAGCTCTGAATTGCAATTACTGCTATATGATTAAATTTGTTAACCTTTCTCCCGTGAAATATGTGATTTTTCTTTGTTCCTTGCTTCGGTGGGTAGTTTGCCCATTATTCTTTGTTTCTTGCTTCGGTGGGTAGTTTGCACATTAACACTAGATGTAAATTAGTTAAACTTTTTGGTACATTTGTTTTTTTATTGTTTATTTAGCTACAGATGCTCATTGGAACATTTAAACATTGAGAGTCACCTGAAGATCCTAATTATGTTCCCTAAAAACCAAATTTATGGCTTAAATACAATATGCGAAAGTTTCTCTGTTTGCACATACGAGCCTTGTATTGGTGGCCTTTATTTTCTTCTCTGTTATATTATTTACTTAGTGTGCTAGCCGACGGCGAGGAGTGCTTTAGCTTCTTAGTCTTTGGACTTAGTATGCTCTACATGGTTTCTGATTATGAGGAACATTGAATTGCAGCAAGATTTTCATAGGAGGTTTAGCTAGAGAGACAACTACTGGTTAGTCCTGTCATCTGTTTCTTTCTGTTTAAACGGTATCTAATGCTATGTGATTGAGATGCCATGTTGACGTGTTATAACTCTGTGTTTGTTGGTACTGCAGCTCAATTTATCGAGTACTTTGAGAAATATGGGGAAATTACTGATTCAGTAATAATGAAGGATCGCAAAACTGGCCAGCCACGGGGGTTTGGATTCATTACATATGCAGATCCTGCTGTGGTTGATAAAGTTATTGAAGAAACCCATATCATTAACGGGAAACAAGTATGAACATAAATTTTATCAAGATGCACTTTTGGGATCCAGTACATTTCTGTTTGAAGAAGAATGGAAAATGGGATGACGATGTGTATGTATAATTGTTCTTTGTCATTATCTTATGGTACTGCCCTATACTGTTTCAGGTGGAAATTAAGCGAACAATACCAAAGACAGCTATTGGTACTAGGGATTTTAAGACAAAAAAGATTTTTGTGGGTGGTATACCAACATCAGTTACTGAAGGTGACTTACTCTTTTATTTTGTATCCTCTTTGCTTTGTCATACTAACATGATCAGTTTCTGTCAACTAAGATTATCTGAAATCGCAGATGAGTTCAAGGAGTTTTTTGCCAAATTCGGAAGTGTTCGAGAGCATCAGATAATGCGGGACCATGCTTCCAATCGTTCACGTGGCTTTGGATTTGTTACATTTGATGCAGAGGACGTTGTTGATGAACTCTTGTCAAACGGAAACAGGATTGATTTTGCCGGAACTAAGGTTAGTTCTTTGCAGTGGAGAACCTCTCTTTAGTCAGCAACAAACAGTGAATAGTGGAACCTTTTTTAGTGCCTTGGGTGCTCCAACTATAATCTAAAAGAGAACTGAGGTTATATGAATATGATACATCAATCATGTAAAGTTACACTCTAAAGATAACTCTTATATGAATATGACTAAATCAGTCACAGAACTGTGGTTAAATATCCGAGGGTACCAAATTCGTGATGTTAGGTCCATCTAAAGAGTTGATTGCATTTTCTTGATCTCAAATTTCATCCATAATCAAGGATTTGCTTACTGTTCTTCTTGAAAGGCTTTCTTCTAAAGTGATACTAGAATTGGTTATTTCTTTATTGAACAATCATTTTGGGATGGACCTAAGGCAACCGTTCTCCAGGTTACCTGTCATTGCTGACATAATATGGAGGGGTTTCGTACTATTGCTGACAGGTTCATTGTATGTATTATATATGATTTGAGAAAAAGCAGGGAGGATATAAAATTGATTGATTTTGTTTGAAATAGAGCAGTCGAAAGTGGTTTTTGGGGGACTTCTGTAATGATATATTTTGTCAATGTAGTTGCATCTGTTTTAGGGTCTAGTCGGTTACTGTGTATCTAAATGGAGAACACAGCTAAGTGGATTTAATGCACAAATATAAGCTGCAAGCTCTAGTTTCTGATGCTAAAAATCCCAGCGTCCCTTACTGTGAGCCTTCACCAGCTATTGATATCTGTATGAAATTGAACTTTGTTCAAGTGCAATAATCTGGATTATGTTTAATGATCCTTATTATGCTACTGTGATCATCATCGAGTGCTGTCTTTGCTACCATCCTACCTTATTGTGTTCATTGTCCGAGTTGTAATCATTTTGTAGTGAGTTTTGAAATTTTCAATTAATTGTCTGGTTGGTGAAACAGCCTAATGCGGTGATACAGAATAAGCAAGACATAGCTTTCTGACTGTCATCCAATGGGACAAATAAGATAAGTTGTAAATGAGTTAAAACTGATGGATGGTCATGTCAAAAATTCTTGTTTTGAAGGGAGAAGTTCTAAACCAAGTTTTCCTTACCTTTATGCAAATCGAAGTACTATATTAAGGTGTATGCATTTTGGTTTAGTTTTGCGTGATGTAGAAGTTCTAAGTTGCTGTCATTTGTCTTGTATTAAAATGTATTCTGACCTAAAATTGTCATATACTAGCATGTTTCAAGTTCAATATCTTTGTTGCAGGTGGAAATCAAGAAAGCAGAGCCGAAGAAACCAAATGCTCCGCCATCTTCAAGGCGTTACAGTGATTCTAGAAGTGGATATGGTGGTGGATTTGGCGGAGATTCATATGGCAGCTATGGTGGAGGAGGCGGGTATGGTGGTGGTTATGGAGGGGGTGGTTATGGTGGTGGTTCTTACAAGGCTAGTGGTGGTGCCTATGGGGGTAGATCAGCAGGGGCTGCAGCTTATGGTGGGTTTGGTGGAGGAGAGTTTGGTGGTTATGGAGGATATGGTGGTGGCCCTATGGGTGCTTATAGGGCAGATCCTTCCTCCTACGGTGGTGGCTATGGAGGATACACTAGCCGATACGGTGGTGGTGGTGGTTTTAATAGAGGCTATGACATGGGTGGAGCAGGTGGCGGTGGTGGCTATGGAGGTCCGGGAGACAGCTATGGTGGCTATGGAGCTTCTGCAGGTGGTGGTGGAGCAGGCGGCTATGGAGGAGCAGGCGGATATGGCGGTGGTGGTGCTGCTGGTGCGTATGATTCCGGCATGGGAGGTGGAAGCTATGGAGGAAGTAGTGGTGGACCTTTGTACGGTAGCAGTAGAGGCGGATATGGTAGCGGGGGAGCAAGTGGGCGTTATCATCCATACAGTAGGTAATGGTCAAAAGTGCTGGGTTTTGCCTTGTGATCTGGAATTGGCGAAAAAAGCATTACCTGCCGAGATGCTTTTTCAAGTGCCGGAAGTCGACATCCTTAGCGCCAAGTGAAATCTCTTGTTGGGTTTCGGATGAGGCAACTTCTTTTGGTTCGGGTTTGTTTTAGGTCTATATAAGGAACTAAATGAAGTGCATTTTCCATTTTGTGTAATTGAGATTCTTGTTCAAGTGGGCAGCTGATAATTCTGCCGAGCTTTGCATTTGTCGAGTCCGGTAACAGGCTAAAGGCCAACTGTTGATGCTGAGGCTATATATGATTCAGGAACCACCAAAACTAAATTAAAGTGAACTAGCATTAGTAGTCTTTCTTAAGCTGTTTGGTACTGCTACATCTTCATTCTAGTACTTCAACTGACCTTTCTATTTGTTATCTAAAATTATGGTCTTACATTATATGCAATTGTGTTGTGCAGCCCCTAAATCTTGGTAAGTTGTATAATAAACAAAATAAGGCAACCCAATTTTTGACTGAATGCTTCTCTTTCCCATATTTGGTAAAATTACCATATAGGTGGGTTTGCTTGTTTCTTTCGACGTGACATTTGCAATTCCGAATGGTGCCTTGTATTTTAATATTTACTGGAAAATACCCAATTTAGTTTAAATTATAAAGGGAAGTCAAGGAGAAAAACTTCGTGTTTTAAAAAAATGATAAAAGAGGCCAAACATTATTGCATATAGGTCTTTTTTTTTAAAATTGTTTTAAGTTGACATCTCTTTACCGTTTAAACGGAATTGGGCATTTTCCAGAAGAGTGATTTTATCCGGCGCCGGCGTAGAGGCCGGCGCAAGCGCGCGAGGCAGGCGCGCAGGCGCAGCGCATTGGGCCTGCGCGAGGCCCATGCGCGCCTGCCCAGCCCGCCTCCGCGCCTATTTAAGGTGGCGCGGAGAGGCCAGCCTCCCTTGCCCTATTCGTCCTCGCTTCCGCTCCGCGTTCTTTGCTCTCGCGTTTCGCAGCCGTCGCGCACTTCCCTTGCCCTCGATTTTTTTTTCCGCTTGTTTTCATCCATTTCTTTTTTTCGATACGTCCAACAATGGAGGGAGATTCAGATATCGACCGGATTCCAATGAACTTGCTTCCAATAAGGGTGTATCTGTGACAAATAGATAGGTCTACGAGCCCGGATCGCTAGTCTAAAGTCATGCACACACGGCACTCCATAAACCTCTCTCCAATAACTATCCCGACATCCTTCATCATCTCTTGTATGTCGAGCCTTGGTGTAATTATTCCACAAGAGCGTGAAACACTCATTTGTTACGTAGTCACGGAGCAAGTCAAATATCGGTATACGTACCTGCAAAAAAAGGTTTATTACATATCAAATAAATATTTAACATTATTTTCATCAATTAAACTATTGGTATACTAACCTCTCGTGGAATCCTCTCCCGTGACATCTCTAGAGAAGCTTGTAGCTTTTGGACTTGGTCCGTGACCATCAAATGTATGCTATCACAAATCAGCTGAAATCCTCCAACGCTAGAATCTAGTGTTTGCTTCAACA
This sequence comes from Fagopyrum homotropicum, assembly GCA_033239125.1. Classification (NCBI taxonomy): domain Eukaryota; kingdom Viridiplantae; phylum Streptophyta; class Magnoliopsida; order Caryophyllales; family Polygonaceae; genus Fagopyrum; species Fagopyrum homotropicum. The sequence continues at coordinate 89,005,159 of BSWB01000005.1, read as the reverse complement.
ACTTGTGCGCGGACTCACACCTAAGAAGAAAATTTTATTACAAAAAACGAAGAAATGTTTAACAATGTAGTGAATGTTTAAATAACTTACGCATTTGTCGTTCGTGTGCCGAAATGATGATGTAGGTCAGTCCATGCTCGAACGATTGCCTCCTTGTACGGGTCAAGCCAAGTCGTCTCTAGATAGGTCATTAACCTCGGAGATGATTGCCAATAGTCTCTCATTTCCAACAAACGGCGTTGGTAGCTTCCAGGGGATCTTGACTCGAACAAGGCATGACAATGGGATATGAAGAGTGCTTCCGCTTCCTTATTGCGCAAAACAAGTGCTGCTCTGTTAACTATATTGCACTTTATGTGAAACGTGCACAATATATGCTTCACCTCGGGAAATACTACACCCAAGGCGCTTATAAGACCAAGCTCACGATCAGTGGCAATAACCTCCGGCGTCTTTCCGTACAACAAATGCCGGACCCTCCTCAAAGCCCACTCGTAATGATCTCTATTCTCTTGTGTCATGAACACAAAAGCAATTGCAAATGTCTTCTTGGTGCTAGTGATGCCTACGATCTCCAACAATGGCATATTGTACCTAAAAGTAATACGAAACAACGAATGTGTTACAATTTCTAAGGAAAATAAGAATGAGTGTATGAAATAAAGTAAAAATGTGGCTTGAATTGAAGCTTACTTGTTGGTCTTATATGTCGAGTCCATCACAATAACATAGGGAAACATGTTGAGCAAATGCCTCGAGTCGGGATGTGAGATAAAGAAATCAATCACTTCATCGGAATCTTGACTTCTCCGAGTGTTTATATAGTATCCACGTTCCGTCAACGTGTGAAGTGCTTGTTGTAATGGAGATCTTCCTTCGGCTTGTTCCATTCTAATCTTCAAACCGGTGTTGTAAACTTGACGGATGGAGGTGACATTGTCGGGATCCTCTAATTGTACGGATTTTAATATATGTCTCGGTTTTAAGCCAGAATTCAATTCACGCTCCACCTTTCGGGTCTGCTTCGGAGTCATACGTCCAACATATGCATGACCTCTTAACACCGAAGGAATGATATGGTTGTGGATTCCACATACAACCCTCACCGTCCACTTTTCCTCTTCAATTTGGGTTCCTACAAGCTCAAACAAACACATACACTTCTTCGAGTTTTTTTTTCCGGCTAGAACTTGGAACATGATCGGGATCTACGTCTTTTCTTTTCTCGGTCCTCCGTGTCTATCACAACCCAATTGTAGGATACGAAAACCCCTTCTATCCAACCATGATTTTTTAATGACCAACACCATATTCATAGCGTTGGCCACATACCGAGCCCATCCCAATAAGTTCTCTCTATCCGCAAAATATCCATGAAGCTCAAATTTTGAAGAATAATTGGTACCGAGAGCACGAGAGTAATCCACAAGATCCTAAATAAAAATAACATAGAATATTATTTTAAAAATACACATCATTTTATTCTTGCATTGCTAATTCTATGATTTCGATTCTCTATTCTAACATTTCTAATTCTATAATTCCGATTCTCTATTCTTGCATTGCTAATTCTATAATTCCGATTTCTATTCTAACATTGCTAATTCTATGATTCCGATTCTCTATTCTTGCATTGCTAATTCTATAATTCCGATTCACTATTCTAAAATTGCTACTTCTATGATTCCGATTCTCTATTCTTGCATTGCTAATTCTATAATTCCGATTCTCTATTCTAAAATTGCTAATTCTATGATTTCGATTCTCTATTCTAACATTGCTAATTCTATGATTTCGATTCTCTATTCTAACATTGCTAATTCTATGATTTCGATTATCTATTCTAACATTGCAAATTCTATAATTTCGATTCTCTATTCTAACATTGCAAATTCTATAATTCCGACAAAATAAAACGACATAACAGTAAAGTATAAAAATAAGTTTGTACACTTATTTCAAGTTTTGCGAGAATTTCTTCCGGATCACTATATTTTTCAATATCGAACGGCATCATCGAGCTTTTACCATCGGATTCTACATCAACTTCATCGGAATACGACGACATTTTAACGACTTTTTTCTTTACGTTTTCTAACTTGTGGATGAAGGTGAATGAGTCTCATATGTTATTATATAGGCTCCGAAAATCCCCAACGGCTATATTCCCCAACGGCTAGTACGTCCAACGGTCCGATTTTTGAATGCATAACGGGCAAGCTAACGCGCATGCGCGCGGGCGGACTCCGCCTCTATGAAGGCGCGAGTCCGCCCGAATAGTAGCCCTGTTCCAGAAAATATTAAGACGCAAACACACCACCCGAACTAAAAAAACCCTCTAGGCAAAATCTGAAAAACCCCAAACCACAGGGACACCATTCGGAAATTCCCTTGAAAAAATATATTTGTGAAAATATCTAAATGGAATCGTTTTTAAATCCTTTCTTTTTAAAAAAAAAATAAATTTATTAGTTGAATATCACAAATTTATTTTAAAAATGTCTTATTTGTTATAGATCGGTTATTTAGAATATCACAAATTATTTTAAAATTTTAAAATTAAGTTTTTAATATCCAATAAAATTTTAGTTAATGTATCAAATCTATTTTCGAAATTATTTGAAATCTATTTTAAAATTTTATTATTAAGTTTCTAAAATCTTACAAAATTTTAAACCGAACTGTTTTCCCGATTTTATCTCTTCGTTTCATCTAAAGTCAATTTATTAGTTTCATAAATAATTTTTAACCGGATGTTTGCATCGTCTGTTTAATAGTAAAGCTTCGTACTTCCTCAAAACTTCATAACGTGTAAGGCGTGACGCAATGGAAGAACTTTCACGTAGGTCTTAACCTCATATGATCTAAAACTAAATTAATATAGATTAGCATTAGGATGCACATAATTTACGTATATAATATACATTTTAATTGAAATGTTATGATCATATTTTTAAAATATATCTTGTGTAAGTAGAAACGAGTATGATACGCTTAAATCTTAAAGTGCAAAAGTATATACAATTTACTACTAATATTTAGTTCATGGTTACAACATAAATGTCAATTCATATAATATTAATATACATTTCAATTGAAATGTTGACGTGACTTTGTTGGTTGATTAACACATCACCTTGTCCAATATGTCAAAGTACAAAAGTGTATACAATTTACTACTAACATTTATTTCATGGTTACAACATAAATGCAATTCATATAATATTAATATACATTTTTAATTGAAATGTTGTTGTGACTTTGTTGATTGATATATTAACACATCACCTTGTCCAATATGCCAAAGTATAGGTAAGTTTATTGTGTATCTATATTAGGTTTTGTTCGTTCAAGTAGGAACTGTAGGATCGAGACTTGGAGTACAAACTAGTATAAACTAAAATAATTATATCCTACTAACATTTAATTAAGGTATCAAGATAAAGTGTTATAATAGTTTATCATTTTTATTTTATTTAGGATTTAAGTTGCACAATCAGAACACGTATTTGAGAGACTAAGGCACATAAAAAAACACATGTAGTGTGTCATGCACTTGATCGCCGTGATACGACATTTACGACTTAGGACATATTCAAGAATTTCGTTAGGGTGTTGTTATTCTCATATGATTAAAAACCAAATTTATATAGGTTTGCACTTACTCCACTTGCATTACCATAATTTACACATATAATTATCATACAAATAGTTAAACTTAAAACATATTTGTCAAAATACATTTGTGCAAGTAGGATTGTAGGAATGAGTATGATACTCTTAATTCTTAATACATAAAAGTGTATATAATTTGAAGTTTTAGTAATCATAGACAATTTTTGAATTAAATTTCAATTAAACTTGTACTACAATGAAATAAATACATTTTGTTTATTCGGGTTTTTCCGTTGGGTTCCCCGTCGGATTCCACATCGGGGCTCCCCGATGAGTTCGAGTTTGGATCGGGGAGCAGGGCGAATACCCCTATCTTCATCCCCGTCCCTATCCCCAGGCGAGGAATCAAATTTTAACCCTTCCCGTTTAAAATCACCATCACCATCACCATTCCCGTGACGGGTAATACCCGCAAATTTTGGGGAATCTCCAACCTATTTACACCCCTAAAATTGTGTTGCTTTAAATAGGGATTTGCATGAAAATTTGGATTTAAACCTTCATATATATGATATATATATATATATATATATATATATATATATATATATATATATATATATATAAGTATGACAAATTTAACTTTTACATTACAACCAAGACAAAGGAGTTTACAAGGCATGTGCTTAGCCCTTGGAAAGTAGTTGGCCATTTGTTTCAAGGACCCTATTTGTATGTTGAATGCTCTACATCTCATTTCTCACAGGGTTCCACAATTTATATCAACTTATTCTAAAGACATTTTATCATTATAAAGTGTTTCATGAGATAAAGTTGTTTGATGTTTTACTTTTTGTGCTTCAACTCAACACAAATCTAACATTAAAGAGAATCAAATTTATATAAACTTACTTTTTTTTGATAGAGGATAAGGAAATCGATTCACACCTCCACTTCATATACTAATTATGTTCTATAATATATGGTACCTATACATTTGGGCACACTCATTTCGAGCCAATATTATGATCATACACGATGAAAACACATGACATCCAAAATAAGTAATATAAACTCCCGACTATAACTCCGGAAACGAAACGAATTTAGGTCATATGTATATCTTGTTCATGAAATTTTTTTGGAATCATCCCTTGTGGTTTTAAGTAAAACACATTAGCTTTCCCCATTTTGTTTCCCTATAGGGTATCAAAACTAATAAATACTACTCCAATTAGTTCAAACCACAAGGAACGATTCCAAAAGGTTTCATGAACAAGGATCTACGTATGGAATAGATTCGTTTTCATTCCGTTTCCGTGTCCGGAGCTACAACCAAACGGGCCCTAAAAATCGATGATAAAGTTGAATTTCTCTAGTAATTATATATTGTAAGAACATATCAAAAAAAATTTTTATTCAAAAAAGGGATGCCCATCACCCTATTTTTAATTATATTATAGAAGTACCAAAACCTTCAAGCGGAAATTGAAGTCTAATCTAAATTTAATTGACGGATACGGAAATCTTTGAATTGGATATAAAACCCTAGGCTAATACATGCTTATATAGGATCGGACATCTTATTTCTAAGGATAAAAAATAATATCTTTCTTAAGATAAAATCAAAACATATGATCTTGGATAAATAACGAGAACAAAACGCCATCGAGATGGCTTGAAGACGACAAAAAACGGCTTTCCGGACGGCTTTCCGGACAGCTTGTGACCGTCTAGTTCCCCGTCTTGGACCAGTGTCAAAGTTGGGCTACACCAGAGATGAAGTGGGCTCAAAACAGTGTGAAAATGGTGATGGAACGACGTAGGAGGCTGTTTGGTGCCCGTCTTGAAGTTGTTTGGCTTTAGGTCTTGATCCATGTTTGCTACGATATTCAATCTTGTGCTATGGGTTTACTTTGAGGAATTTGTGTTACTTGATTCTTCAATCCTCAGTCATGTATGATGCTTCTATGTTATTCTAACTGATAACTCTACCTTTGATATGAATTGTTTTATTTGAATGATGCAAGACTTAACATATAAATACGGTTTTATAAACTAACAAATATTGATTATATTTCTAGATTGCATGTCTTGGTTTGTTTATTAATGAAACACCCTTCACTTGTGACTCTTCAATTGTTTTATCTAAACTAATTATAAATGCCACTTATTTCGAAGGTAAATAAAAGGTGGAAATAAAGTACTTCGAAAATAATTAATATCACAATCTTAATTCACAAACATATATGCAATAATAAATCTAACTATTATAGGGATTATCCAATCCTTAGATCAAGAGAAATCAACCATACATAATAAAAGAAGAGCCTTTCATAAGTATCAAAGCTGCAAAGTATTTGCAAAGCAAAGAAAAATCTAACTCTATTATGATACGACACGGACTTGGAACCTTAAAACCATGAGAACTCGTCTACCCTAAGGTGGGATGCGGCACACCCTTAATCTGACCTAGAAATGTCTATTTATAATGTTTAGATTAAACCCTACGATGCAAATAGAAGCTGAACCAATACACATAAGATAAGATATGATAAAATCTGATTTCAACAAAACAACGACGGTGAGATGGCATGGGATTCAGTCTGAATGCCATCTGGGCTCTGCTTCAACTAATTTTGACAGTTTTTTGACAGTTTACTAAATTGAATTTCCTTCTACTCTAGTTGGAATCACGAGACCTATGCATAGTAGTTTCGAAGCTCTTTCAAATATGTACAACTTTGTAGTTGACACGATTGTCCAAATCCAATTGGAAAATGTTCGAAAACGGGCATCTCTCAGACATAGTAACGGATCTCTTTCAACTCAATTGATCTTCACACGGTTCTTCAATTCTTATTTCTCCAACATGAATCCACCTTGGCACATCGATCCTCAGTCAATATAGATGTCTTTCATGATTTTCTTGAACTCATGGAGGAAAGAAACTCATACTTTTGTATTTTTTTCATCGTCTCTAGCCTCGAATGTATGTAATATGAAATAAACAAAGTAGACACCACAATATGCAATAGGAAGGATTTATGCTCTATATGAACACAAACCAAATTAAACGAAATATGAAATGCATGCATATGATGAATCAAAGACGTATATTTTGGACTCATCATAATACCCCATACTTAAATCTTACTCGTCCCCGAGTAAGAACATGACATACGGAACACTATATGCAAATAAAGACAGGCCTCAACCAAGAAGAAGAATAACTTTTTAAACCATGTCATCATAATAATAACCATTATCAAAGGAATAAAGATGAATCATAAATCTCCAGACCACTCAAAGAATAATGTGTTTCACTCAATCTCACATGATGTGTTTAGGCATATAACAATCACTCAAACTCACCAATTATGCAAAGATCTTACCATAGGTCTGTCAAGGAGTTCTTAATCTCCACCACTTGTCAAATGAAACTAAAATACAGGTTGTGAATCATGAAGTCTGTCCATAAGGTGTAACGAGGATATGAGACATGGAAAATATAATGTTGGTAGGCCAAAAATTAGGTCGAAATGACAAATAATATCCGGGGCATCGAGTCGTGCACTACTCAAAACCCTGTAATGATCCATCACTATCACTTTTCTTCATCTTTGTAATCTTCTCTACGTAACATAACACTTTGACTTTGAAACACTCGCCTTCTCAATTTGGATAAGCTTATCTTCACTTTCAAACCAATTCTTACTTATTAGTGGCAATAAGGTTGGTGGAAACTTTTCGTCCTCTCCACCAACCATGAAAAGGTCTTCCATAAGAATAATACTTTCCAAAATCACCCATTAACTCTTGCAGTCATTCACACTTCTTTGGGGGAATACCCATTGAAAACTCCACCTTGATTATAACGATATACATGTGTTGATGATGGAAGAATTAAACACAAATTAAGTAGTTTGATACACTAACAATTTATTGGTTATATATCGAGTTGCTTGGTTTGGTTTGGTGGTTTGGATTAAATAAAGTACAGGTTTTGCAAGACACTTCAAAGGACCTTGAAAGACCTTGAAAGACAAGGAGTTTAGAGTGTTCAAACGACGAAGGCCTTGAAATGAATTTCAAGGGAACAAAGAAGTCAAGGTCGCACGCTAAAAAGATTTCAAATCACTAAAGAAGATCTTCTACGAGAGATTTGCTCAAACAAGAAGATATGGTCAAGTGAAGATCTCAACCAGCCAATAAAGATCTTACAAAGATCCTCAACCAAAAAGCATGAAGATTCTCTCCTCTGGAATTTGATATTATTACAATAAATATGAGAAGATCAAGGAGCGAGAGATCAACGTGTTCTAAGGAGATGAAGATCCACAACGTCTATCTCATCTCAACCAAGAAGCGATCTTCATGGAGAAGAAGAGTGATCTTCAAACGGTCATATTTCCAACGGCTAGAAGGCCTCTCCATAGAAGGCTATAAATGAATATGGCGTTTGAAGAACAAGAATAGAAGCTTACACGGAAACATCAATAGTCTTCAAGCGATCCAAAACATCTTCATTCGATCAAATAGTTTTTCTTTCTCTCTTTCTCTAAAAAGCTTTATCCCCTAGAGAGAGATAAAACCCGAGAGCTCCATTGGTATATCTAAAGAGTGTTATACTCAAGTGTGTGTTACTCTACGAAGTAACTAGGCTATTATAGCAAGGTGGAGAGTTGGAGCTAGATCGTAGCATTGGCTACAGTGAGAGAAGTAGGGGATTTCTTCTAGTTTGTATCTAGGACTCTTTGAAGTTGATAATAGATAGTTAGATCCTAAGGCTATACCCTGGGACGGAGAGTAAGCTATTTAGGGCCGAACTTCGTAAACATATCCTTGTGTCGATCTTTTACATTCCGCATTATATCTTGCTTTATTGTGACTAACTTTGTTTTGCAGGAGTACGAAGTCAAGGCCCTTGAAAGTTGTTTCAAAGCCCTTGAAATCAAAGTATCACAAAGAGCTTAGATCGACATCAAGGCCCTTAAAATTGGTTTCAAGGCCTTGAGATTGGTTTTGTAAAAAGTTCACATACTCTATTCAACCCCCCTTCTAGAGTATCTTTTATCCTTTTTATTCACCTACCGGTTCTTCAATTGGTTTCAGATCTAGACTCACATATATTGATTTAACCATCAGTGAGATTAATCATGAATCCTGTAGGTGATGGAGGATTTGCTCAAGGGAAGTCCTTATCTCGACCACCACTCTTCTGTGGCAACAACTTTTCCCATTGGAGAGCACTCATGCCTATGTTCATTATTGATCAGGACATGGAACTATGGAGCATTATCCAAAATGGTCCCAAAGTCCCAACTACAACGATTGAAGGTGCCCAAGTCCCAAAGAAGGAAGATGACTTCACACAAGCTGACTTGTACAGTGTGTCAAAGAACTACAAAGCTATGAACCTACTCTACTGCGGATTAGATGCCAAAGAATTCAACCGCATCTCATCATGCAAGAGTGCAAAGGAAATATGGGACAAACTCGTTGTCACTTATGAAGGAACAAGTCAAGTCAAGGAAACAAATATTAGCATCTTCCTCAGACAATATGAGCTATTCAAGATGAATCCAAATGAACCAGTCAAGGAAATGTTCACAAGATTCACAAAGATCTTGAACAACTTGGACTCACTAGGAAAAGTCTTCACAAATGAAGAAAAAGTTAGGAAGGTTCTAAGGAGCTTACCTAAAGCCAAGTGGGGACCAAAGATGACTGCCATCGTAGAAGCTCATAATCTCTCAACTCTTCCTCTTGATGACCTCCTTAGAAAACTCATCACACATGAAATAGTTGTTGGTGAAGAAGATGGAGAGCTCCCATCCAACACTAAGAATTTGGCATTAAAATCAAGAAAGGATGAATTAGCATCAGACGAGGAAGATAGTGATGATGATGAAGAAGATGCAATTGCCATGATCTCTAAGGGTCTCGCGAGAATTCTCAAGATAAAGAAACAATCTGCAAGCAATAGAGAATATCCACGAACATTAAAACCCCGAGGTAAGTTTTCTAACTCTAACAAGAAAACTAGAGTGCTGACTTGTTTTGAATGTGGTGAAACAGATCATCTTGTAAAGGATTGTCCACAAAAGAAGAGAACCAACTTCAAGAAAAGTGATTGAAAGAAGAAAGCTATGGTAGCTTCATGGAGTGATTTAGAATCCTCAAATGAATTAGAGGACGAAAAAGAACAAGCAAACTTGTGTCTCATGGCCGATCATGAAGAAGATTCAAATCTATATGTTGACAAACTTTGAAAAACCTACCAATTGTTGACAAACTTTGAAAAACCTACCAATTGATTCACATGAATTTCTTTCCTACGAGAAAAATCTGAAGCATTATTTGAGTTTTCAAAATTATGTAAGGAGTTACAAACTTTGAAAAACCTACCAATTGTTTCTATAAGAAGTGATCATGGTAGAGAATTTGATCAACTAAAGTTTGATTTGTTTTGTGCAAAATATGGTATTTCACATAAATTTTCAGCTCCTAGAACTCCTCAATAGAATGGAGTTGTGGAACGTAAGAACCGCATTCTTGAGGATATGTCTAGGACGATACTTTTAGAAAATAGTTTGTCAAAAAGTTTTTGGGCTGAAGCAGTAAACACTGCAAATTATATTTTGAATAGATGTTTAATTTGCCCTATTTTGAAAAAGACTCTTTATGAACTCTTTAAAGGAAGAAAACCAAATATTTCACATTTCAAACCCTTTGGATTTACTTGCTTTGTTCATAACAATGGCAAAGATAACCTTGGGAAATTTGATGCACGTAGTGATGAAGCAATATTCATTGGAAATGCTTCAAATAGAAAAGCCTATCGTGTCTATATCAAACGAACCAAATTGTTGAGGAAAGTATCCATGTTATTTGATGAAAGCAATGATGGTACTTTGAGTGAGAGTTTTGCATATCTAAATCTGAATCAACGAGAAGATCACAATTCGGATGAAGATGAAGATCCTAAAGATCAAGAAAAGAATATACAAGAAATGATTCAAGATACCGAAGAAAACCCTCAAGACTTTGAAACACATCTTCAAGACCTTGAAACAGAAAACTGCGATGTCAGAACTCCGTTTCAAGGGCTTGAAACTCAACTTCAAGGCCTTGAGATAGGATCCAAGGACAATATATCAACGATACCTGAATCTAGTCAAGCATATGAGGTTCAGCCTTTAGGATCTGCTCCATCTTACAAACGAAGAAAATTTCAACACTCTTCATACCATCCACAAGAGAATATGATCTCAGATCCAAACGCCGGAGTTCAAACTCGATCTAAAGTAAACAATCTATGTGCTTTCTCCGCGTTCATGTCTCTTATCGAGCCAAAGAATTATGTTCAAGCTCTTTAAGAACCCGATTGGATCATTTCCATGCAAAACGAGCTGAATGAGTTTGAGAGAAACAAGGTTTGGACTCTTACTTCAAGACCAAAGCACCAATCTGTCATCGGCACAAAATGGGTCTTTCGAAATAAGTTGGATAAAAGTGGCAAAGTCATACGAAATAAAGCACGACTTGTAGCACAAAGCTATAACCAAGAAGAATGTACTGATTATGAGGAGACTTTTGCTCCGGTTGCTAGGTTAAGCCATACGTATGCTACTTGCATTTGCATCTTTTATGAGCATAAAATTTTTTCAAATGGATATAAAATGTGTTTTTCTAAACGGCTTCTTAGAAGAAGAAGTCTACGTTGCTCAACCTCCTGATTTTGAAAATGATGAATTTCTAAATCATGTTTTTAAATTGGACAAAGCTCTTTATGGTCTTAAGCAAGCTCCTCGAGCTTGGTATGAAAGATTGTCCAAATATCTTCTTGAAAACAAATTCAAAAGAGGTTTGATTGATAAAACTTTATTTATCACAACCAGAGACAACGATATATTAGTAGTACAAATATATGTTGATGATATACTATTCGGTGCTACTAATGATTCCCTTTGTAAGAAATTTTCAGATATTATGTGCAGGGAATTTGAAATGAGCTTAATGGGTGAGCTAAATTTCTTTCTTGGACTTCAAGTTACACAAGCAAAGAAAGGAATTTTTCTCAATCAAAGCAAGTATAATAAGGACTTGCTTAAGAAGTACAAGATGGATCAATCTAAGTTCGCAGAGACTCCTATGAGTTCAACACTTTCGCTTGACCATGACAAAGATGGAAAAAGTGTAGTTCAAAAGGAGTATTGAGGTATGATTGGTTCATTGTTGTATCTAACTGCTAGTCGACCTGACATTATGTTTAGCGTGTGCATGTGTGCAAGATATCAAGCTGATCCTAAAGAGTCACACTTGATAGCTGTGAAAAAAAATTTTCGGCATCTCAATGACACTAAGGATATAGGGTTATGATACCCATGTCAAGCTCGTTTCACCTTGTTGGCTATTCAGATGCACACTTTGCAGGTTATAAGGTCGATAGGAAAAACACTTCTGGATGTTGTCAATTCTTAGGGTCATCCCTAATCAGTTGGCACTCCAAGAAGCAAAATTCTGTCGCCCTATCCACAACCGGAGCTGAATATATAGCTGCGGGAGCCTATTGTGCACAAATTCTATGGATTGCTCAACAACTTCGTGATCTTGGCTTTGATTTGAAAGGTATTCCTATAAAATGTGATAATACTAGTGCTATTTCTATAACCAAAAATCCTGTGCAGCATTCAAGAACTAAGCATATTGATGTGAGGCATCACTTCATACGTGATCATCTTGAGAAAGGTGATGTTTCGATCTCTTTTAAATCTACTAACTTGTAGCTTGCAGATATCTTTACCAAGCCTCTTCCTGAGGAACAATTTAATTTTATTAGATTGGAGCTTGGTTGTTGAACAAGGAAGCATTAACGTACGGGGAGAAAATCATTTTATTTGTTCCTATGTATGAAGCCCAATTATTGTTTTCAAGGGCCTTGAAAGACAATTCAAGGGCCTTGAAACAAGTTTCAAAGGGTAAATTAAAATACGGATCAATTAGGAATTCATATCTTTTAGAGATCTGCAAATTCCTAAATTTTTTAAGAGTTTTCTTTAAAAAGGGATTTCAAAAGGCTTTATTTTCAGATTCAAAGAACTTTGAAAAGTGGTTACCAAAATTTATGTAAAGAATTCTAATCAACAATGATTCTCCCAAGATTTTGATTTTCTCAATATCTTAGTGATCTTACGTTGATGTGACTTCTTCCCTTAAATACCACTTCTATTCTTTCTTTATCTCTTCTGCTTCATATTCTCTTTGCAAACTCTGTGCTTTACTCTTTCATTTTTCACAAACCCGCTTCCTCTTTCTCTCAAAAATTTTCATGGCATCCAAGAGATCTTCAGTTGATGAGGCCACATCATCGGCCCCCAAGCGACAAAGAGTGGTTCAGATCTCCTCCGACTTAGACTCTAACTCAAGCTCAAGGTCAGATTCAAGCTCCAGTGCTCTAGTTCATATGAACGATGCTGAAATTTTTGCCAAGACGGGCCTTCCCACACACTGGTTTGGAAGTCAAACAGCCGTCAAGAAATGGCTGACTGAGTTCGACGAACGACATGAATGGATGTGTGAACTTGTCGATAGAGAACTATTCACATGCTTTTCCTTACCAGGGCTTGAAGTGCTTCAAGAAAACTCTATCTGGATACTGCTCAACCCAGGACATGTCTCTTTCCCCCGATTAACCAAGTTGTTCTACATCAACTTAACCGCCCGAAGAGAAAGGGGAGAATGGATTTTGGACTCGGTTGTCAAATGTAAGAAAATCACCATTACTACTGAGATTATTGCTGATATCTTTAGTCTTCCTCGCTATGATGTCTTTGATCACCCTACCCCTACTAGAACCAATGAATTGACCAAAGAACAGTTTATTCTACCCAATGCCTTACCACAACCCACTACTACTTGTCTAACCCTTGAAGTCAGAATTGTTTGTGCTATTTTGGTTAGATGTGTGGTACCAAGGATTAACAATAGAGATGTGGTGAAAAATACATTACTTGCGTTCGTGTATCATGTGCTGAATGGGATAAAAGTTAATCTTCCAGAAATTATTCTGTCTCATATGGTCAATGTTATAAATTCTCCCAGTGATTGTCACTTTCCATATGGAAATTTGCTCCCAAAAATCTTTCAACATTTTTCGATTGTTTATTGTGATGAGGTGGAACATATTGTGTGTGGAGAATTGGATGAGAAATTCTTTGACAGTATAGGGATTAAGAGAACAGAGGTTGACTATAGAACAATATGGGTTCTAAAGGAGCAAACAGTATGAAATTATACCACGGTACAATGTCTAGAAGCTGTAGAGAGAGAAATGGACTCTGTGAGAACTGATCTTGTTTTCTTCCGATCAACGGTGACTGACCGGTTGGACGAAACACAAGATCTATTGGGTATTCTAAATCAGAAAATTAATCAAATGTTTCATGTCAACGCTCTTTCTCTTACAACTTCCAATAACATCAAGCCCTTAATAGAATATGATGGGCAAGCTACCACAAAGGATGTTGAACAGGTCATGACACAATGCCATAAGATTGTCAAAGACCGTCTATTCGCCAACCATCGTTTGAGGATCCAAACATTCTAAATATTTAGTAATTTGGAGTAGTCAAGAAATATGACAAGAATTATGATAAGAGGCGAACAAATCTTTCCCGCAAAGAGCTTGACCTCGTACACGCTCAAAATCGTTGGAGGAAAATGTGTTTGAAGGAGCATTTTGGGAAAGGGAGCTCATCCAGGTGGCATAAGGAATGAAGTTCTCAAGATGTTCATGACTGTCAAGGCCCTTGATTCTAACATCAAAGCTTGTTTTTCAAAATCTTAATTGATTTTGTGGTTTTGTGGAAATACTCTTTTCTTTAGGTTGTAATGATTTAAAACTCCCGTGCTTTAACTTTTTTTCTCCCTTGTTGAAAGACAAAGGGGGAGAAATGAATGTGATCTGACATTCGATATTCTGCATTTTAAGTTTGATATTCATATATGCATCGCTAACCTTACAATGCAGGTACGAAAAAATTTGTGTTGTCTTCCATCAAGGGAGAGATTGAAAACTCCATCTTGATTATAACGTTATACAGGTGTTGATGATGGAAGACTTAAACACAAATTAAGTAGTTTGATACACTAACAATTTATTGGTTATATATCGAGTTGCTTGGTTTGGTTTGGTGGTTTGGATTAAATAAAGTGTAGGTTTTGCAAGACACTTCAAAGGACCTTGGAAGACCTTGAAAGACAAGGAGTTTAGAGTGTTGAAACGACGAAGGCCTTGACATGAATTCCAAGGGAACAAAGAAGTCAAGGCCGCACGCTAAAAAGATTTCAAATCACTAAAGAAGATTTTCTACGAGAGATTTGCTCAAATAAGAAGATATGGTCAAGTGAAGATCTCAACCATCCAATAAAGATCTTACAAAGATCCTCAACCCAAAAGCATGAAGATTCTCTCCTCTGAAATTTGATATTGTTACAACAAATATGAGAAGATCAAGGAGCGAGAGATCAACGTGTTCTAAGGAGATGAAGATCCACAACGTCTATCTTATCTTAACCAAGAAGCGATCTTCATGGAGAAGAAGAGTGATCTTCAAACGATCATCTTTCCAACGGCTGGAAGACCTCTCCATATAAGGCTATAAATAAAGATGACGTTTGAAGAACAAGAACAGAAGCTTACACGGAAACATCAATAGTCTTCAAGCGATCCAAAACATCTTCATTCAATCAAATAGTTTTTCTTTCTCTCTTTCTCTAAAAAGCTTTATCCCCTAGAGAGATAAAACTCGAGAGCTCCATTGGTATATCTAAAGAGTGTTATACTCGAGTGTGTGTTACTCTGCGAAGTAACTAGGCTATTATAGCAAGGTGAAGAGTTGGAGCTAGATCGTAGCATTGGCTACAGTGAGAGAAGAAGGGGATTTCTTATAGTTTGTATCTAGGACTCTTTGAAGCTGATAATATATAGTTAGATCCTAAGGCTATACCTTGGGACGGAGAGTAGGCTTGTTAAAGCCAAACTTCGTAAACATATCCTTGTGTCGATCTTTTTACATTCTGATGCGCTCTTCGTCAGTTGAACGCAAGGATCCGCCGGTGTTGTTCCTCCGACTACTTCTATTGTGTATTTTCGATTTATATGGGATATGCCAAGCAAGGAATCGTCCAGCCTCACACCTTGGATCTCCTTGGCTCGAGATCTTCTTTCCTCGGAATCTCACTTCGGAAATTGGATCTCCTTTGTCCTCCTAGCCTCGCACCGTAAGGACACCACTCGGCCTCTCACCTTGTGGGTTTCGAAACTTTGGTCTCTCACATTAGTCTCTAGGTTTGTTTTTCTCAAAGTGAAAACACAACTTTTGATTGACTCAACTTCTTAATCTGATTAAAACGTGTGTGGAAGAAGGCCTTATATGGGCTGAAAATTCAGCACCAACTCCCCATAATAAAAGCATACAAGTAGTTCAAGAGTTGTGATATTGAATAAAGGCAAACCTAGGGTCTTTCAACCAACAACTTCAAGCAATAAATGGCCTAAAAACCATAAATATGGCCGGCCAATTAGAGCTCCAAGGGTCAAACACGTGGCTGAAAGAATCCCAATTAAATGTGGTTTTAAACCCTTGAAATAAAAACAAACATGAACACATAAAATAAAAAAAAGGTTATATCTAAGGTTTAAAGTGATCCGGCATCCTCAATTGCCTCAAGTATGTTCACTAAGTGATAGTCATGGACGTCCTCAAATATCGGAGCTCCGAAAGGGTGGTAGGTCAAAGTGGTTTGGCCTAGCATGCGGGCTCTACCTCGAGTGAGAGGTGGTGTTGATCTTGGTGCTGTCACATTAGTCTCGTTGCTTAAGTCCGGCGGGCTCACATCACATTCCGCATTATATCTTACATTATTGTGACTAACTTTGTTTTTCCAGGAGTACGAAATCAAGGCCCTTGAAAGTCGTTTCAAAGCCCTTGAAATCAAAGTATCACAAAAGCTCAGATCGACATCAAGGCCCTTGAAATTGGTTTCAAGGCCTTGAGATTGGTTTTGCGAAAAGTTCCCATACTCTATTCAACCCCCCCTTCTAGAGTATCTTTTATCCTTTTTATTCACCTACCAGTTCTTCACCCATAATTGATTTTCTTCATTAATTGCTTCCATCACAACCCCGTATAATGTCAAATGAGGCTATATCATGGATGCGAGACATTTTTAAGGGGAACCAAAGAAGGGAAAATTAAGGCAAGAAGTGGCAATATAAGGGACACATATATAAAGATAGGAAATGTCACATAAGCTTAACAAAGAGGCCCTCAATCATCTTCACAAACAAGTATATATAAGCAAATGAACGCGTAGTCTTGAAAAAGAGTCAATCCAAAGTTCTAGAAGAAACTAAGAATGTTGGAGATCACACAAAAGTATGAAAGAAAGACCCATAAAAATGCATGTTCATGGGTCAAGAGCGCTCACAATGATTATGTTTGGCTAAATTATTCTTCAAAATCCATATAAAAACTCATGTGCATAATCAATAGCAAAACGATATCATCTAAAGCATCGTAAGAACGTCAGGAATCAAATAGATTTTTTCCAATATATCTGTTGTTAGAAGTTAAGTACATACTCCGTCCGACTCAACTACTCTAAATGTAGGAAAAGATTCAACAAAACAAAAATCAGAAAAGGAAAAGGTGTGACGGGAAAGGGAAACATGAATGTTTTAGTGAGTACATACACCTCATACGTAAACTCCAAATTGTCCCCAATGTGGCAGACAACTAAGTAATGAAAGAAAATACTCATAGACGCTTGATATGCTCCATGTGATGGTGGTGAAGAAGGAATAAATGAGATCACTTATCAAAATCATCAAGCTCGAAATCATCGACTACTTGTGGCGGTCTGAAAATGAAGCCATAATATCTACAAAAGCATATGTGAGAATTGAATAATAGTAGGCATGACAATTGACGTGCATCAATTACCAACAAAGCACAAGCAACTCTCAAAATCTTGACAATTTCCACAAAAATGCCCAAAACACCCAAATATGGAAAAATCCAACCAAAATGCATGAAACCGTGTATCAAGGCATCAATAAATATCATTCAGCATTCAAAAACATATACAAGGCAATATGGATCAAACAAAATGCTGAAGAAAAAAATAATTCCAAAAAAAAGCATTCCTAAGGCTCAAAACGAGCAACATATGCATACATACATGAAAAACGATGAAATAAAAGCCAAACATCGATGGTTAAGCATCAACCAATTTGAGTCAAATCAGTCAATAACAAAAAAGTACAAGTTCTAGGTTTTTCGGGATTTTCGGGGTGGGGAAATCATCAAATCTTCAATTCTAAGGATAAATCATGCAAGAATAAAGTTATGAACGAAGACTAGATCAAGAAGTCATACCTTCGAGGAATTGAATGTAGTAGGAATAAGGATTTTAGAGTAAGGGAGAGAAGAGGGATAAAAAAAATACCAAAGAGGAGGAATTGAAAAAATGGTTGTTGTCGGCGGGCTATTTTATAGCGCATGAGTGAGTGGTGTACGAATGAGGCAAGGAAGGTGTACCAAAGATGCAGAAATGGAGAGGAGAAGATGGAACTCTAATTTTTGGCGTCTACAAAGGCGAGACGGGCAGTACGACGGGGTCAGGTGGCTTGAGAAGCCGTATGGATGCCGTATCGGATGAAATTTTTGAAAACATCGTCAACCACAACATGTAAACGGCTTGGGAAACCATGTGGATGTCTTTTCTAGCCGTTTGGATGCCATCTTGAACAAAGTTTTGGCTATGACTTTTTGAATTAATTTTAGGAACTTGCTTTGGCGAGTCCCAAATGGCTTGTGATGTCGTCTCGCATGCCGTTCTAGCCTTCTCAATAGTATCTCGATGCCGTATTTTCCACTCTGTTTTCCGGAGTGGAAATGAATCTAGTTCATATGTGCACATTGTTCATGATTTTTTTTGGAATCATTTCCCATGGTTTCATGCAAAATGCATATGTTTCCCCTGTTTTGTTTCCTTATAGAGTATTAAAAGTATTCAATTTCTACTTCGATTACTTCAAACCACATTGAATGACTGCAAAAAAAAATAAATTCTTGGACAAGTATATACGTATGAACTAGATACGTTTCCATTCCGTTTCCGTTTTTAAAGTTACAACCAAATGACCCTTAAAAGTAACGATCTTTATTTTTTTGGTAAGATATATATGAAATAGGTACTTGAAAATTGACCCTTATTTGATCATTAAAATTAGTTTATATTTCGTAAGAAAAATATAAGTCGTAAACAATTTGTATTTTAACTAACTATTATTACTTCATACATTTGGAAAAAACAATTTCGAAAAAAAAACTTGTTCAACAACTTAAATACCATTTATAATTCCGTACACAACCAACGACTAACATTGTGAAACTTTATTTATGAAAGAACATTATAGAATTTTTTTTTTTAGGCTTTTGTTTTGTAGACCCTCTAATTTTACCCTATATATAATTCCATCTTAGACGAAAGAATTGAGTTAAATAGGAGTATATTTATTAAACGAGTTTATGCAATGAGACATATGAAGTACTCTTAATAGAGTAATAGCGGTAAAACACCTATTTAACCATTTTATCCAACATTTTTTTTCCACATGAACCCTAAACTCAACCCCAAATCTAAAATAACCCTTCAACCTTGTAACTGAATACATATGAACTTAAACAGTGTCTTAAACAAACAACCACAACTAACGTATTTTTATTCGTTTAACAAATATTATTTATTTAGTTATAAAAATATTATATTAAAAGTATTTTAAAATATTATAAAATTATTTCATTGCCCTCCCCACGGTGAGCTCCTTCTCATGCGAACATTCCCTTCGAGGGATACCTGGCTCGAAGGGAATGTTAGCATGAGAAGGAGCTCACCGTGGGGAGGGCAATTGAATATCACGTTTGCGGTTATCATCTGGTGGTTCTGAAAATGGCGTAATGCCAAAGTGTTCAACAACAAGGATCCAGTAATGAACAAGCTTGGGTTCCTGAAAGCTAGAATCCAGGAAATCAAGACTTGCCAAAGATGAAGTACCAAACAGAGGGGTACTTCCAAAGAAGGAAAGGCTAGTAAAATGGAGTAAGCCAAATAATAGTGGGTGAAGATCAACTCAGATGGGGCGATGAAAACCCTGGTAATCGGGCAACAACGGCGGCTATCATCAGGGATGGAAAAGGTGTTTGGATTGTGAGGGGGTAGTAACGAACTTGGGCTGGGTTAGATTTGGCTTGGAAACGAGGGCATAAAAGAGTGTTTGCGGAGGTTGATTCTATGCTGACGATTGACCTTATTAAGAAAGGGGTTCGCCCTTCACATCCGCTATTTAACTTGGTGATTCGTTGTCAAACCTTCCTTAACCGAGATTGGATTATAGATCTCGGCCATATTTTTAGGGAAGGAAATAGAAGAGTTGATGTGCTTGCTAATTTCGCTTTCACTTGTTATGTAGAAACTCACTTCCTCGTCACCCCTCCTTCTTGTGTTTCCCCATTCTCTTGGATGATCTCCGAAGAATTTGCCTTCCTCGTATACGCTTGCAATTTGTTTTCCGTTTCCTTTCAACAAAAAAAAAAAACTATTTCTATTTCATTTTTCTTTTATTGTACTTTAGCTAAATTAGAAACCTAAAATGGGGTGAATTTGAATATATCTTTTTGTTTTTATTTGTAAAAACTAATACCTCTCCTGCCTTTAGCTGATGAAGCAGAAAACGAGATTAGCATTTACCAAGAATGATTTAAGAATTTTAACAAGTAACTGGAAAATCCACAAAAAGCAATCTCGCTTTCGTTCTCTTTCATCTTCCTTTTGTCGCTGTCTACAAGCTAAGCAGCTCTCACTTTCGCTAAACCCTCCAATGCACTGCCATGATTAGTTGCTTTCTTTGCATTCTCATTTCCATCGCCTGATCAGGTCCACCTCTTTCTCTTTGCTTTCTTCTAGGTTATGATGCTTGCTTTCTTTTCTTGGGTCCGTTATCTTTTCCGGGCTTCTTTAATTTTATGCGTTAAAGATCAGTAATGGGCAACTGATAAAGTTTCTGAATCGCTTCTGGGTATTCTTCATTTCAACTGATCGATGTGAGTGTCTCTTTTAGACTTGTAAATGTGTAATTTGTTGCTTCTTTCTTCCTGCTTCCCCCCTTTGTTTGCTGAATTTCATGTGAATCTTTGTTGCTTGCTTTGCTTTTCTTTTTTCTTTTTTTATGCTTAGAATGCAGTCTCATTTCTTGGATTATACCGTTTGCTGTAATGCTTACTTGAATCAGGGGTATTTTGACAATTTTGGATTTTGGTAATGTAATTTATAGGAACTTGCATCTGGTTTTTTGTGCAATTATCTTCAGAAAGTTCCTGTGGTGGGTTTAATAGGCTATTTTGTGATTTGCAGTGCTTTTTAAGGTGAAATTGTAATAATGGGTCAATGAAGTCGTCATAGAATTGCATTGCTTCTTAGTGATAGAAGGCGCATTGGTAGGCTATTTTGAAGAAGCTTGCAACTGGGTCTTTAGGCAACTATCTAGTTCTTACTGGTTTAGAACAGGCTTCTAGTAGTTCCTGTGGTGGATTAATACGCTGTTTTGTGACTTACAATGCTTTTGATTTTTTGAAGGTTTGCAATAATGGGTCAATGAAATCCTCATTTATTTGCATTCCTAGTTAGTGATAGAAGGTTAATCATTTGTATTTCAGAAGAGTCTTTACTTAATCTGATCTGGATTTTGCATTTTGTTTATTCAGAATGTTCACATCAAATCGCACACTGGAATCGCTTGGTGCAGGAATTACTTCGTTGTTAAAGCCCCCGACCGTGTCTCACTCCTCTTCCTTGGCTGACCCTTACCCTCATCCATCAGAGCATAATGCAAAAGACATGTCATCCTGTGCTTCTAATGCAACCGAGTGTAAGAGGAAAACAGAAAGCACCAGTAAAAGTTTATTATTGGAATGCTCTACCAAGAAGCATACTAGAAAATGTCACTTGGAATCAACCATCAAACATCCTGTTGATGATTCTAGTACTTGTATTCCAAGTGGCTTGTTGATCCCAAAATCTGATATCCCTTTCTGCCCCAGTCCTGCTAATAGCATTTTCTCAGCTACACATTATACAGAAGCCAAGCAAAGCTTCACAGAAGTTAGTGATTGTGCTAGCAGTGTGGATAAGTCCCGTGAGAGTGGTGAAGTTAGTAACTCTTGTGATCTCTCCGAGAGCAGGAAAACAAGTCTCTATAGAGGCAGTACTGGTAGTGATCTGAGCGATGAGAGCAGCACAAGTGGTGTAAGCGGTATTGTTTATAAGCCTCACAAGGCTAATGATGTCAGGTGGGAGGCGATCCAGGCTGTTCGGTCTCATTATGGGGCATTGGAGTTGAAACACTTTAGGTTTTTGATGAGATTGGGGTGTGGTGATATAGGGACTGTGCATCTAGCTGAATTGACCGGGACAGGAACTTATTTTGCGGTAAAGGTCATGGACAAAGCGAATTTGGAGGGCAGGAAGAAGCTTTTGAGGGCTCAGACAGAAAGGGAGATTCTTCAGTGTCTGGATCATCCGTTTCTTCCTACACTGTACAGTCATTTTGAAACGGAGAAGTCGGCTTATTTGGTGATGGAGTTCTGCCCTGGTGGGGATCTTCACGTTCTCAGTCAAAGACAGCCAGGAAAGCACTTCCCCGAACACGCTGTCAGGTAATACATGCTCAGTAATCTTTTGTTGTTTATGATCACAAAGAACAAAAGTTGCATTTTCAGTAATCTTTTGTTGTTTGGGTGTAAAATGTGCAGGTTCTACTTGGCGGAAGTTCTCCTTGCTTTGGAGTACTTACACATGCTAGGGATCATCTACAGAGACTTAAAGCCAGAGAACGTTCTTGTAAGAGAAGACGGACACATAATGCTGTCGGATTTTGACCTCTCCCTGAGGTGCTCGGTCAGCCCAACTGTTGTAAGATCTGCCACCCTAACCTTAGAGTCCAAGAACTCATCATACTGTGTCGAGCCAGCCTGTATGATCCAACCGGATTGCGCCCTACCCATATGCTTCTCACCGGGGTTCCTCTCACCTAACAAAACCAAGAAGTCAAAGAAACCAAAACACGACACGCACCACCAAGTGACCCCTCTCCCGGAGCTGATAGCGGAGCCCACGAGCGCCCGATCAATGTCATTTGTTGGGACCCACGAGTACCTGGCACCGGAGATCATCAAGGGAGAGGGGCATGGCAGTGCAGTTGATTGGTGGACGCTTGGGATCTTCCTTTACGAGCTCTTGTTCGGTAAAACGCCTTTCAGGGGTCCAGACAACCGAGCCACACTCTTCAACGTAGTGGGCCAGCCTCTTCGGTTCCCGGAGTCGCCTGTTGTGAGCTTTGCAGCTAGAGACTTGATCAGGGGCTTGCTGGTGAAGGAGCCACATCATCGGCTTGCTTATAGACGTGGGGCGACGGAGATCAAGCAGCATCCATTCTTCCAGAGTGTGAACTGGGCCCTGATACGGTGCGCCACTCCACCTCAGATTCCGCCTCCCTTTGTGGCTGAGTTGGCGAGGAGCAAGACAGCAGCCACTACAAGCCACAAGGGTCCAAGTCCTAGTGTGAAGCCGTCGGGTAATTATTATGAGATCGATTTGTTCTGAGGTGCAAAATGTTGAAGTTGGTTGTGGTTCTTTCGAGTCGAAAGCATTGATGTTTGTATTTTAGTGACACGTCCTCGTGTTGTAAAGTTGATAAATTTTGGTTTCCTGCTTCATAAATGTACCATGCTTGTGTTGTTTGCTTTGGTAGGAAATGAAATCTATTTTGAAACTAGTTTGATAGGTTATGGTTTACCATATCGCTAAAGAAGAGAGCGATGCAAGGGAATTCGATGGGAGAACCACCGGAGATAACAGCCATCGTGCCCCCGTCTCATTGCGGAGGTAAATGGAAGAGCATGTAAAATGGCAATATAGAGCTACTTTCATAACATTATTATTTCCACACATTTCAAGATATCGTTTTGTTTCTAGTACGTAGGTGTCTCGTTGAAAAATTCAGTCCTATCCGATAACATCTCGGGTTAATTAATTTGGGCCTGATTATAGAAGAAGCAGTGGTGTGTATTGGCGATAGTCATTTGAGCTTGAAATTATCCCACATTGATTGTTGAGCAATTAATAATCCTCTTTATATATGTGGATCAATTACCATTAACTAATTGAAGAAAGGATTTGGCTAAGTGTGTCCTTTTTTATTTGTTTTAGTTTTTTATACCCAATAATTTTTACCACTTTAATTAATGATAGATACAAGTAATTAACTCTCCTATTTATAAAAAGGCTCTTCCCTTTCAACGTTTCCAATTGCAAATCCTGCTAGTCTTTGATCATTTCTTTACTAAATAAACCCTAGTAGGTAGGTTTTTCCCTTCCTCCCTGTCTGCAAATTTCGTCTCAAATTGCTTCAGTAATGACGTTTACAACAAATTCCCAATGCTACCCTTCCATTTTATCATATATTTTCATTTCTTCCAAAGCTAATCGACCATTTCCCTCTCAGCCCAGAATTTCTTTCAAATCCCTAAATTTCCAGCCTTTCGTTGCAGTTGATTACCTCAATGTCTTTGTTGTTGATAAACAATTTGTCCAGAGTATACAAAACAGACCCAAGAAGGAAGCAAGGCTCCATTGGAGTCAAAATAGGTGAGGAGGTTGGGATCAAGTTTGTGGCTTTCGGGTGAGTCGGGATCAGCGAGGGATTTACGGACTTGAGCATCGATGCCAAGACGGTTCTACTCAACACCGGTAATTCCGGTGAGTACTTCGACTAAGGGAGGAGTGAAAACTTCGTGGAATAGAGTGGAGATGAAAGGAGTGTATTCAAACCCGAGACCCAGACGGTTAGCCAAGATTTCGATTCTTCCCGAAATGTCAAGATTGCGGTACTAGGGAGGGAGCGGCCGGAAAACCAGCGCCGGGGAGAAGGAACTCCTTAGAGTTGTGGATCTAGTGACTTTGATTATCAACCCACTTCAAAGTGAAAGAAGTAGGCGTGAGATATCCAAAAACTAGAACCAATGTGTTTTAGGGTTTGAACACTAGAAAAAAAATACATTTACTTAACCATAAAATATTATGGGCATAGTTAATAGAACAATAACGGCCTAATTAGTGAATTTGACCCTAATTGATTTAAGGTTGTATCACAAGTCCAACGTCAAGGAGGAGGATACTAATTGATATACTGGAAGAGATACCTTAAAAATCAACCGTAGAGGCTATTCCATATTGTGCTATGAAAACAACCCAATTACCAATGCAAGTATGTGATGAGATGGAAAGAAGTACAAGAAATTTTATGCAGGTTTCCAACTAGAGGTATCAAAACTTGATGTGTGAAATCGATACGACGAATTCGAATCCAACTTGGATGCAAAAATTTTTAAAAAAAAGAGAATAGAGCCTTGTTATTTATTACAAAAGAGAATATTCGAAACCGTTATTAAATGTTTACTTTTACTTTTGTACTAGTGTAATATTCGCACCTTCTACATGTTTTGAATAATGAATTATGTATTACGGGTAAAATGGAATTGTGGGGGTTATTTACAGATGAGTATAATCAGGGCTCATATGTTTCTAATGTGATAAAATAGAGCCTTGTTATTTATTACAAAAATATTAAATAGTATATAATAAAAAAGATTTTGATCCATTCTCTCTCCTAACCTGTAGATTGCGTTAACGTTTTTATCTTTAGTTTTAAGAAAATTAAGGGACCTAGATTGTATCAGCAATACAAAAAAGGCTTTAGTGACTCATTCTTCTCATGTATTATCGTGTTATTATATTTTTGTACACGCATTGAATGATATTAACAGTGCGTTTGGATAGCAATTAAAATCCCAAGATTTTAATTCAAATCAGAATTTCTAAAATTCTGTTCGTAAATTTTCCCGTTTGGATATCAAATCCCTGTATTTTTTGGAATTCCATGAGAAAATATCAAGGGATTTGGAAGGCCCAAAATACTCCCTTAAAAATCCATCTATACTGGCGTTATTTTAAGAATCCTTAGCAAGCAGAAATTAGAGAAATCCTGAACGCCAAACACTCTTCCATTTACTTCGCCATTGCAGCTCCCCAATTTCTCAGCTATTCCTTCTCGCGTCACTTCCAAGTAATCTCGGTTCCTCTTTTTTCTTCTGATATCCGTGACAATTGATCTGTGCAGTAAATTCGAACTAAACAAAATTTTATGGAGATGGCTTGGCTTTGTTATTCTGCTTTTTTCTGTTGTTGGTTGTTGTTGTCATCTCCTGCTTCAATATTCTGGCTTTGTTATTCTGGCTTCTTCTCTGTTATTCTGGCTTTTTTTGTCGTTGGTTGCTATTCTCATTGTTTTTATTCTGGATTTTTTTTTGCTTTGTTACAGCTTTTCTGTTGTTGGCTTCTTCTCTAATTTTGAGAGTTGGGTTTGCTGCTTTTTTTTTTTTTGCTGTTCCATTTCTCTTTTTGCTGACATCCATATGTATCCACTACTAACAGGCATCCAAGACAGATGTTTATGTATCCAAAATTGTCCAGTGTATTTATATGTTCTATGTAAATATAAAAAACAGTTTGAAAAGAATGCTGATAGTGATTATAAGGTATGGGTGTAGAAGGCACTTGTCAATAACACATGCCTTCTTTGACTGCAAAATACATAGCAACTTACGCTGCATTCTGTCTTGTCTTGTACTGAATTGTTAATATTTTTTCCATGCTTCAGATCATATATCTAGCTATACTTGAAGGAGTATACTACTTAGTTGCAAAGTCATCATTTGTCTACATCTCTAGTTATTATCTTAGTGAAGTTCCACTCCTTTTCTTGTATATCCTTCCCACCCTCTATTTTGTGTTTGTAATTTTATGCATATCAAGATAGATTTTTCTTTATTGTCCTAAGTTGTTTTAATTCAGCAATATTGAGATGATTGAGACATATCCACACATTGCAATTGTTATTTGTTATTAAGACTGTTTGGTAATCATTATAGACATTAGCGTGGATATTAAACTTGATTGAGCTACTGGCATAATCTTCTATGTATAACATCCGATTCTTTTTTATTTATTTTTGTCCTTTTCTTATGGAGTGTTTTGCATGATAATATATGTCTTAAAAAGAGGGCCAAACTTATTTTAAAGAAATTTGAGTTGCATTCTTGTTTTGTTTGAATAGGCTTGGCTAATATGAGTGCGACTAACATTGTAATGAGATTAAAACGAAAGCGTGTCGATACAACCACCTGTCATTGTGAACTCAGAAAGAGAGAAATGGAAGTGGTTTGAGGTAATTCTTTACCAATACAAAAGTTTGTGTACTCATTTAAAATTATTCCCTGATAATTTTCCTCCTTAATTTAGAATTTTCTAGGAGCCCTTGACGGTACACACGTTCTATTGACTGTGCCGGCTGAGGATAGACCGAGATATCGTAATAGGAAGGGTGATATATCGACTAATGTCCTAGGAGTTTGTGGACCTGATTTGAAATTATACTATGTGTTGCCTGGTTGGGAGGGGTCTGCTTCAGATGCTCGTGTTTTACGAGATGCTCTTCGTCGAAACAATCCGTTTCATGTGCCGAGCGGTAATTTTCAAAGTACTTTATAAAAAATTTAAAACGAAGGTATTTTAAATATAGAACTTATCTTTTGAAATGCGTATGTGTAGATAAATACTATTTAGTGAATGCTGGCTTACCAATGGTCCGGGATTTTTAGCACCATACCGAGGGACTAGATACCATTTAAATGAGTGGACCGGAAATAGACCAAATACCTACAAAGAGTTGTTCAATCTTCGTCATTCCGTTGCAAGGAATGTAGTTGAGCGAGCATTCGGTTTGTTAAAAAAACGATGGAGCATAATGCGTACTCCATCATTTTTTAGCATCAAAACCCAAGTAAGGATCATAAATGCTTGTTGTGTTCTACATAACTTTATACGAATTCAACAAGCTACCGATCCTATTCTCCAAGCCGCCGATACACAATTTCTGTCAGATGTTGATTCGGATTTACTAAATCGTCCAATTTCAGCAAATGAGCTTCCAACTCCGGTGAATAATGAAGATAGGATTACAACTGTTCAAGCTACTGATCAATGGGCAAATTTCCGTGATACACTTGCAAAGAGGATGTTCGAAGATTATTGTGCACGACGGAATGAACAACCATGAGTTTTTTTTTTCAACTATGCTTTCAGCGAATAATAACTTTAGGGTTAATGGTTATTGTTGCTTTGGGTTGCTTGCTTTTTGTGGAGTCTATTTGTAATACAACTTTATAAAACTAAATGGTAGTAATATTTTATAATTATAATCACTTGTGTGTTTCATGTCTTAATTATATCTATTACTGGTTATGTTAATTATTATCTTGATAGTTGAAGTATTTTTTTTGTTCTACATACAGAAATGGATACGCACGGAGTGAATGAGGTCATGCAAGAAAAGACAAAAGGAAAGAATGGAGGAAAGATGAAAGTCAAATTAGAAAGCAAGAGCTACATGCAATGGAATTTGAACATGGAGCGTGTTTTAGCTGATACACTTCGCGAGGAACGAGGTCTTGGTCACAAAGGAGACAACAGCTGGAAATCTATAGCATATAATACAACTGCTTCAATATTATCCGCTCAATTTGGCATTCAAGTAACTGCTGACAACGTGAAAAACCGTGTGAAACTATGGAAAAAGTATTATGGCATTGTGAGTGATATCTTGGGTCAAAGCGGATTTAGCTGGGATTCATCAACTCAAATGATTAGTGTTGATGAAACCAATGTGTGGGAAGAATATGTGAAGGTAAATTTTTTTTATTATTATATATAAATTTTCTATCAATCGATTGATAACCTTTTCTTATACAAATTATATACTTTTGTTATAGTCTCATGACGAAGCTGCTAGTTTTCGATATAAGAGAATCCAAAACTGGGAGAATATAGTTGATTTGTGTGGGAAAGATAGAGCCAATGGAGTGGGTGCTGAAACATGTGATGACGCCGTTGAGGTTATGACTCCTCTCAACAATGCAAGAAATTATGTTGATTTGGATGGTGATGATAAAACTTTAGACGATATTGATATTGTTGAAGAAATCTCACCAAGCCATGCAAGTTTTGTAAAGAGGAGAAACGAAGAAACAAGTTCTTGTAATGTACCCCCTCCGAAGAGAAAATGTACGACTAAAGACGTCTTGGGGACTTCAGTTGATAGAATGGCGTCATCTTTTGAAGCCCTTATACGTGCTACTACAACTAGTCTTACTCCAAAAGAGGTATACATAGAGATCATGGCAATACCAGAACTTTCTAGAGATATACAGATTAAGGCATGCGCATGGTTTATAGAGAATGAGAAACAATTTCTTATGGTGAAAGAAGTTCCATTGGATATGAAGAAAGACATGGTGATGATATTTGTTAAAAATGGATCTGAATAGTATAACACGATCTCGCTTGAAGAATGTTCTGTATCATTTCGTTTTTGTTTTTACGGTTGGATTGTTTTAGTTTTGAGTTACAAAGATGTTCTGGATTTTTTTAGTTGTTAGTTTTTTCTTTATCATGGATGATATTTATCATTTTGCTTGTCGAATGGATTAATGAACTTGTAACTTATTTAATAATTCTCAACTTCGTATGCTTGACTTTTAGAATGTAATCCAAACAAAATTTTTTTTTTGTAATTCTCAACTTCTTAAATTCCCGTCATTTTAAATTCCAGTAGAATGTAATCCAAACACAATAATTCTGAATTCCCTTCTTTTTAACATTCCTACGAAATGTTACCAAAACAAGGGAATTGATAAATGATTTAAATTCCCCTCATTTAAATTCCCCTCATTTAAATTCCCTTCATTTAAATTCCCATTATTTGGACATTTTCATGAAATTTGCAAATTGTAATAGATAAAAAAAGTGAAAGAATAAACTTGTTCTAGAGATATGTTAATAATTTCGAAATATTAAATAAGTTGGCGGTTGATAAAATATTACAAAATAAATATTATATTGAAAGAATATTTCTTAAATAATCAGTAAATGAGTTATGAGCTCGAATTTGTAGTTTAATGTGAGATTTAAAACATATGATATTTCAAACTAATAAGTGTCCCGTTTAAATAATTCAAAGTTCCTATATATTCTGGGTATATAGAAACTTTGAATTCGTTAATCGCGGAGAAAAATGTATTTAACTCAGATAAATGAAACTTAAACTACATAAAACAAATTCAAATATTGATTTATATATATATATACAATTTTTTTTAATTATCTATACGTTTTTAACTTTTATTTGGATTATCTGATGTGTAGTGGAGGAGACAAGGGTGGGGGAAGGTGCACCCACGAAACGACGTCGTTGTGTTTATCAAAAAAACCCAACAAAACGTCGTCATTTTGATTTAAAAGAAACCCTCAACACATTGTCTGCTCACTTTCCCCGCGATCACAACCCCGCTCCTCAATAGTCGGACCCTAGAATTTCAAAAACCTCAAAGGAGACAGAGCTCTCACTCAGTCACTCGCCGGCCGCCGTTGGCCCGTTGTTCACTTCGTCCCCGGTCCTTCCCCGTTGGCCGGCGCCCTAGTTTTCTCTCACGCAGTCTCATGACTCTCCGTCACTATGTATCTCCTACGACGCTAGTACGCCACCCTAATAGTATGCTCCTACTCAGTCTCCTCCGTGGCTCCACCGGCCGGCCATCCTAGTTTGCTTCAACCTCCACAATCTTTCCTTGTCGCAGCTCCACCACTGCCTGCCTCCAGAATCAAGTCTAGTCTAGTGTCTACTTTCGGCCATTTCAGGTAAGTCTGAGATCCTGACGTCCCGCCACTACTTGTCTGCTCCAACTGTTTACTTAATGTTAATGATAGAATATGTAAATGTTGTAAACAGAGGGTTGTCTTGCATAATATGAACCATCTATCGATGAAACCCAAGGGAAATATTATCCATATTCTCACTTGGTATCAGACTACTCCTTCCTCTAAACCCTTTTCCACTTCAACTCCATCGACCGCCATCTGTAGAGGTCTTCCCTCGCCTCCGGTATCACCGTCACTTTCCCCTTTCCCATCTAGTCTTCTCGATCCCTTCGATGGCTACCGATAAGAAACCCTCGTTCCACTCCGCTTTACGAATCTCGAATATTAAGAACAAAATCGCTCTTGTTCTCGATCATGACACTTCATAGGCATCTTGGGTTACTCTTTTTCACGTTACTGCGAAGGCCCATAAAGTTCTGGATCATATTGATGAAGCTGCGACCTACAAATATCGACAACTCCTTATGGGTTCAAGTCGATGCAACTGTTCTCCAGTGGATATACAATATGGTCTCTCGCGGTATTCTTCTACAAATTCTTGATTCTGACGATACTGCGCTCCAAGCGTGGAATCGAGTTATGGACATTTTTGAAGATAACAAAAATACTCGTGCGGTGTATCTTGAACATGAGTTTTTCAATTGTAAGTTATCCGGTTTCTCTTCAGGTAATGCTTTTTGTTAGCAACACAAATCATTGGCAGATCAACTAAAGGTTGTCGGATCACCTTCCACTCGCCTAGTTCTAAACTGATCTCGGGTCTGCCGGCTGAATACAATGTGGTGGCGAGTTTTATTCAACAAACTGATCCTCTTCCGAGTTTTATTAAAGCTCTATCTCAACTTCTTCTTGAAGAAACGCGACTGGCGGCGCAGTCCGGTTCTGGCAACACCACGACAACTCTAACCGCCACTCGCTCCTCCACAAACGTTGCTGCTGCTTTACTCTGATAGTCTTCTTTGGATCAACTCAACAGAACCCGGGCTTGGAATAAGAAAGGAAAAGGCCGCTCCCACGCTCCACCTTAGGCCCATACAAGATATGTTTGCAGGCCCAATTTTGGATGGATGTCGGCCCAGAACTCTCTTCAGCATCCCAGCAACTAGCCGTAGTTTCCACAAGGGCAGCAATGGCCAGCTCATTTTCCTCCTGCCTAGTCTGTGGTCCGCCTTGCCCCTTTCCCACTATGAAGCAGGGGATACTTGGATCCGGCCCACATCAGTCACAAGCCCATTACGTGCAAGAGCAGCCCACTTCTTTAGATTAGTCATTCGCTACAATGTCGTTATATCCAGCGGATATTTTATGGTATATGGACACGGGCGCAACATCACACATGACGAATGATCCAGGTTCTCTCTCTTTTTTTTTGTATAATGGTAATTAAAATTCGATAATTGTTGAAAATGGTATGCAAATTCCATCTACAAGTCTTGGAGAAGCCGTCCTTCCCACCACAAAACAAACTCTCCACCTATCCAATGTCCTTCTCATACCACAATTTGTCAAAAACTTAGTCTCTATAGACGTTTTACAACTAATAACCGTGCATCTGTAGTATTTGACCCTTTTGGTTTTTCTGTGAAGGATCTACAAACGGGGACAATTCGCATGAGATGTAATAGTTTCGGGGATCTCTACCCTGTCACAAGTCCACCTACCCATCCACATCATGCTCTTTCCATTGAGTTATCAAGTCTATGGGACGGCCGTTTAGGTCATCCCGGCGTGCCGGTGTTTGATTTTCTTCGCAATTCTTCTTTTTCAAGTGTAACAAGGAAAAATTGACTTCTCTTTGTCATGCTTGTCAATTAGGGAAACATCATAGATTATCGTTTGATCGCATTCATACTAGTTCTCTTGCACCTTTTGACATTATTCATAGTGATCTTTGGACCTCCCCGATTCCAAGTAAGCAAGGTTACAAATATTACTTGTTATTTCTAGATGATTTTTCCCATTGTTTATGAATTTATCCCATTAAATTCAAATCTCAAGTCTTTCAATTGTTTGTGCAATTTCATCAACTAGCTAAAACGCAACTTCAAGCAAATATAAAGAGTTTTCAATGTGACATGGGGTGTGAATTTCACAATGCAACTGTCCAAACATTCTTTGCTGCTCATGGCATCGTTTTTCGCTTCTGTTGTCCTCAAACATCTCCCCAAAATGGCAAATCCAAACGACCAATAACATGATGCGTTCTCTTCTCTTTCACGCTTCTATTCCCGTCTCTTTTTGGCCTCTTGCTTTGGAGACATCCTGCTATCTTCTAAACATTCTTCCATCCACCTCCATTCATAATAGGTCTCTCACTCAAGTGTTGTATCTTACAACACCGTTCTTCATTCATCTCCGCGTCTTTGGTTGCCTTTATTATCCAAATCAAAGCACAACCGCGTCTCACAAACTTCAACCTCAATCGTCTCCGTGCGGTTTTCTTGGATACCCAACACATCATCGGGGATATCGGTGTCTAGATCTAGCAACGAATAAATTATTTCTATCTCGTCACATGACTTTTGATGAATCTATTTTTCTATTTGCTACTCGATCCTCATTATACCCGGAACATTACAATTCTCTATGTGATGATAGTGGCATTTCTTCCTACCACCGAGCCTAGTTGTAATCGTCTCCTTCTGCAGCCAGTCCAACCAAACGGCCAATAACTCACCAACCGCTATCTTGGCCAGTCTCCAGCTTCTGGCCCAACTCCACCCTGTCTTGTTTCCGGCCCATCTTCTTCATCCATCTCCCCCGGCCCACACCTCTCCCCCCTTGTTCTTACTGACCCACTATCTGACCTGCCATCATTTTCCCAAGCCCAACCTCATGGCCCACCTTCTGTCCACGGCCCAGACCGTATCCCACATTCTTCAAATGCACGTTTAACCAATTTCTCCCATCCCATAAATCCGGCCTTCACCATTGCCTTACCCAGCTGGCCCCAAACCTAGAGTCGCTCTAGTATTATGAAGCCAAAACCGATATTTGACCTCTCCGTTACCACTACCCCATCACCCCGTCTTATCTCTCCAATCCCAAAATCCCACAATTTATCCCCCAAGATCCATACTGGAATAATGCCATGCTTGACGAGTATCGAGCCCTTATTCAAAATAAGATTTGGGTTCTGGTTCCTAGTCCAAATGATGCTAATATTGTGCGATGCATGTGGATTTTTTGGCATAAGTACAAATCTAATAGTTCACTTGAGTGGTACAAGGCTCGGTTGGTCGCCAATGGGTGCTCTCAACAAGTTGGCGTTGACTGTGATGAGACTTTTAGCCCAGTTGTAAAGTCGGAAACTATCCGGATGGTTCTCAACATTGCCATGTCCCGATCATGGTCCATTCATCAGCTCAGTGTTTAAAATGCTTTTCTCCACGGACATGTGAATGAAACAATATACATGTTTCAACCTCCCGGTTTCCATGATACATCTCGCCCTAACCATTTATGTCTTCTACAGAAGTCTTTGTATGGTCTTAAACAGGCTCCACACGCTTGGGTTAAACGTTTTGCAGGCTTCCTCAGTCGTATTGGTTTTATCAGAAGTAAGTCCGACTCATCTCTTTTTATTTATCGTTAGGGATCCGTCATTGCTTATCTGCTTCTATATGTCGATGACATTATCCTTATTACTTCTTCTAACATTTTGCGCAAGCAATTGATACGGCTTCTGAGTAAGTAATTTGCTCTTAAAGACTTAGGTCCTCTATCCTATTTCTTGGGCAGATTTGTTCGTCGGACTTCTTCGGGTTTGTTCTTATCCTAGGATAAATATGCTCGAGAGATCGTTGAACGGCCTATAACACCCCAAATTCTCAGAACTCGAGGAGCTACTAGTTAGGACCTCAAAATGGGTCTCAACCTTAGTTTAACAACAACTTTACTAGGATCTTACAACAAGACATAAATAAGGAAAATCAAATATCATAAAACAAGGTTTGAATGTCATGAATGTGACCCAAAGACCAACAACCAATAACAATATCTTAGATACAAAGCTTCTAAGAAACTCATAAACACAAAGATCAACGTTAATATAAAGACTTCAACCCATCATGAGTACGTAAACCCAGCTGACCACTACCTTCCGGATCACTCGGCATCAACTCTAACATGTAGCACGTCTACACCACAATATAAACAACAGTTAGCTAATTATCCAAATATAAGTAGAGAAAATAATAGCACAAACACATATAAGACAAGAATATAACAATCATCATGCTGACACACAAAGCCGGTTATTATCTTGTAATTTAGGTGATTCATGTCAATACATCTTAAGGTTGTGGCACGAGAAGTCAAAGATTCTCGCCTCCATTTCTTATCTAGCTGGTGATGGTTTGGCATACCTCCTCCGGTAGATTCCCCGCAAACCATGTCTGGCCTAGTCGCAAAAGATCCTTCCAGTCACCCTATTCTCGCCTTCGTTTTTTATCCAGCTGGTGATGGTTTGGCATACCTCCTCCGGTAGCGTCCCCGCAAACTATGTCTGACCTAGTCCCAAAAGATCCTCCCAGTCGAAGTACGTTTATACCCTACTTTGGGACATCATAATTCCAAAACTAAGTGTTGGATAGTTCTCAAAACTTGACACGATAAACTACAACGTATGATTTACAATCTAACAAAATTTCATGTTCAATAAAATTATCTAACTCATTTAAATCTAGATCCAAAAACTGTTTTAACACACAATTTTTCTCTTACTTGGAATATTTCAGCTACCACATAAAAACTGCTCAATGTCCCAACTTTGAAAAATCATAACTCCTAAGCCACTCGCAAGATTCCTCTCAAATTTTGATATGTTATACAACCATGTTCAACCTATATCATATCAAAAAGCAGCCAAAAAGGATGACTCTAGCATACCGAAATATGGTTCCAAAGTTGGTTGATCGACACAGTTTTATAGCTCAGAAAAACTGAACAGATGCCTATTGTTTCTCTTGGCTACTGTGCAAGACTAGGGAAAATAAAAGCATTCATCAGAAGTCTTGTAACCTTACACAACTAGGTACCAAAAGGGCTCACAATCTCACCTACTTAGACGGCTCAAAGGGTGGCTCAGGGAGGAGGAACCGGGCGATGATGGCTCGCTAATGACGCTTATCGTCTAGGCTCTGTAGTGGGTCTTGATCTAGGGCAAACGTGGTTCAGTATGGTCCCAAGAAGGCTTTAAGCAGAGTGAGGAAAAGTAAGATCCGACTTACCCACTGATGTAGTCGAGGTAGGCTCCAACCGATCTAAATTTTTGTGAGTCTCGTTTGGCTTGTGTACACCATGCTAAGTTGTGAAGTTTGCTCCTCTTTGTGTGAGCATGACGGACCTAGTTGTTACCACTGACACATAAGAGAGAATGGATACAACTGCTCAAAAACTATGGAAAGAGGGAGATAAACTCCTACCTTGTGTCTATTATTCGCTCCAAAGTGTATGCGTCAAAGTCTTAAATTTATAAAACTGAAATCAAAGCAAAGCAAACCCGCAGTGTACGGATCGGTATAGTAAAGCAAGAATTTCAAAGTATTGAACTCAGGGATTTGGGGGGAACAAATTCAGTTTACAAAATCGTTAGGCAAGGAAAAAGCTTTTATAAAGGTGATATGGAAAACAACGAT
Source organism: Fagopyrum homotropicum (assembly GCA_033239125.1). NCBI lineage: Eukaryota > Viridiplantae > Streptophyta > Magnoliopsida > Caryophyllales > Polygonaceae > Fagopyrum > Fagopyrum homotropicum. Next base: position 88,968,944 of record BSWB01000005.1, on the reverse strand, counting down.
TCTAAAGATTCATGTATCAAATTGTGGCAATCGATTCAAGATGTTTTAAGGATATAAGGACAGAGTCGCGATTGCAAAGGTATATCTAAGGTAGGGAATTGTACGGTGAAGTTCCAAAACCCATATGTCTCACCCAAAGGCTCTCTCTATAAAGGTTGTTGAGGCTGCAATATAGAAAGGATCTAAGCATAAGAATTACTCTCAAATACCCATGCCCAAACCCAAGGGAATCAAAGATAAGCCAAAACGGTTAAGGTTGTGACACTCGAAACCGAAGTAGAGGATGTTGAGTCTCACTACTACCTAGAAAAGGTAAGGCAAGGCTAGGTTAAAGCAAATCTTTAACTTTGGATCAAAGCGAAAGCAAATAACGTACGACAGAGGAAAACCATGGTCAGATCGTGAAAACCCACGGCCGTGGAACTCAAGAACAAGCCGTGGAAAGTGTCGATGACAAGGTTTCTCGCAACTCTCAGGGTCCAATCTATTTTGGTTCAATCTATCATCATCTTTGCCACAACTATCAACCCTTCACCTTAGAATCGCTTAAGGTTTTTAGCCAAGAATTATCATCATGAAATCAATAATCAAAATCAAAGAAGAGAAAAGGTAAAACCTTGAAATCTCAATAATAAACTCAAAACAAAAGTCAATCAAACACAATAATCGCAAACTGCATTCAATGAATGTAGAACAAGGTAAGAATCTCTCACAAATCTCAAGGAACAAAGAAGAACGGAATGTCAATCCGCCTTCAAAATGAAACCCTAAGATCTTTCCCAAGTATGCAATCTCCAAGTGCGTACTTCTCCAAATCTTCCCTTCACGCAATAAAATCTTCAAGCCGGGATTTTTTGCTCCTACCAGTCTCCCTTTGGAGAATTTAACTCTCTTTTAACGTTGAAACCTATCGAACATTTATAGGGATAAATCTAGGGTTTAAAGATAAAACTCTAAATATTTGAGCTGAAAATAAGTCGAGCCCGCTGATATTAGAAAATACTCTGGGCCGCGTCAGACGGTATCAGAAAATACTTTGGCGCGTCAAACGGTATCAGAACGTACTTTGGCGTGTCAGACGGTATCAGAAGATACTTTAGCGCGTCCTAGCTTTCTTTTATGCTCCTTTTAAGCCCTCTTCAAGCTTGATCCATAAATATGCCATTTCGCTCCATAATTCGCCAAATTAACTACAAATGCAATAAAACTCTGTGTAGACCTCTATTCTCGCAAAGTATGTGAATATAACCATAAATGTCATAAATCTATGTCTATTCATGCAAAATAAAGGGAAAAACTACATAAATACATGCCTAAATATAGGTCATAATTCATGTCATCATCTGCAGTCAGATCCAACGAGCCAGACCGGTCCTTGTTGGTGTGAGCATCCATATGTCTGCTTCCCAACTAGATTCACGAAAGGAAGTGCAAGAGGGGTCGTTGCCGGCTGCTCGATGTCCGCTGCGTATTGGTTAGAAGGGAAGTTTGACTAATTTGGCGAGGAGCAAGGTAAGGTGACCGAAGGTATTTCTATGGTCGTCTATACCCAATCAAAAGTAAATCCCGACTTAGCACTAAGAACAAGTATAGTGATTAAGTAAGGGTCGAACCCCAGAGAGTTAAGGTGTTTTAGATGCAATTATCGATTATAGTGACAAGTAACACAAAGGGGGGGGGGGTTGGTTTAATTGATGCACAAAAACTTATGAAAACGATTAATGCGACAAGTAAGACAATGATGGTGAATCTACACTAGGTTGATTCTAAGCATGCACTTGCTACTTTGGTGAGTTCCTTTTTACAAGTTTTCAAGTAATCTCCCGTCTCGATCATATATATGTGTTGAGACAACCGGCATCAACAAAACTTAACAGGTTAAAGTTCCGTAAACCTACAAGAACAAATAACAAGTTAGCTTTCAAACAAAAACAAAGGGATATAAAGAAAAGATTAAAACCTTTAAACTTATCTTTATATTTGTGTTCCTTTTCCTTAAGTAATCACAACCCGTTATTACTTAAAGTTGCTACTAGATTAAAGACCCAAACCCGGAACCTATTAATCCTAGTTGTTTACATGAATTTTAGAACCTAAGGTGATCAATCTCAAGCAATAGTAAACATGCAATTTAGACAATGGAGATCAGGGAAACACAAAGTATTACTGAATGAAAACTTAGATTATAAAGAACTTACAACCAAGGTAACAATGTAGCTTCAAACCAACCCAATGTAGCAAGGGAGTTAGCAACTCATTACATGGAAGCAAGACAATCTAAGTGGATAATTTGTTGACTAACAAGATGATAAGATAGATGATTCTAGCAATCAACCAAGGACTATTTATACTACAAAAGACACTAAATAGGAGTAAATGGCCGGCCCAAAACAACCACCTTAAATGCCATAAAGGTGGTGTAAACAGCCAGAGTAAAGCTTCTGGCGTTAAACCGCAAGGGAGGCCTTCAGGAACCGCAGGGGCGGTTTAGGCAGAATCGGTTGATCTTCTTCAGAGCCGCTGGAGCGGCTACACAATTCCGTTGGGGCGGATCTTTAATGTACTTCAACGTTTGACCTTTCGCTTTCCTGGCATTTCTGATGCCAAGCCGCCAAGGCCTCCCTATTTCAGCGCAGGGGAGGTGACACAACCTCTTCGTCTTCCAGCTCCCATGTCGAGGCGCAGGCAGTGCCGTAGTGGAAGGCGCAGGGGAGCTAGTCTTCGTTTCTTCAATGGAGGACACCGCAGGGGTGCCAAGGAGTAGTGCAGGGGCGGTGACACGTTTCATGGTTGGCGCTGGTGAAAGCAGGAAGCGCTCCGATGTAAGGCGCCACCCGCAGGGGCGGCTACAAGGATCCGCTGGGGCGGTGAGCCAATAGAAGCTTTGCTTCGTGATCGATCTTCACTCCTAAGTGCTTATAACTCCTTCTTTAGTTTCTTTTGATCTTCTTTTTCTGGACCAAGGAGTTAGTAGCATAAACCGACACTAATGCAATAAAAAGACTCTAAAAACTACCCTAAATGATAGTGATTCCATAACCTATCAAACTCCCCCATACATAGACCTTTTACTCATCCCGAGTAAAAACAATTGTCATCAAGTAGACTCAAAGGTCTCAGGAAGCATGAGTAAGCAGAAAGATAATGAAAAACAAGAGAAAAGCCAAGAAAGAAAGAAGGAAAAGAGAGGAAATGTGAGAAAAAGAAATACTACCATCCTTATCGCTCCAAGAGTGGCCTACCCGGACAACCTCTTTATGACTCCCCTTCTTATGTCACTAAAACGCCGGAAGGGAAACCTACACTTGGTGTCGCTCATTTTGCCAAGGCGTCCTTTCGGGTTTTCACCTTGCCACTCTTCCTCTTTTCTCAATTTAACTCACATCCCTCAAGTCCAATTTTGCACCAACTTAAGGTTGGTCGGACTACCTTCTTTTCGCCTAAACCGCCCTTTTGGGTTTTCGGTTTATCCAAGGATTTCCATGTCTTTTTTTCACTTCTTTGGCTTTTTCTCTTTTTTTTTTTTTGAATCAAACTGAATTCAACAGTGCAAAAACAATCTTCAAAAACAACTCAATGAACTATACAAGCAATGATATGTCCCTCCCCATACTTGAAGTACACTTTGTCCTCAAAGTGGAAATGAGTCAAAGATAAATGTGGGAGAAGGAAAAGAAATGTACCCCTCAGTGGGGTGGTCCAGATGGACCACCTGGACCCTCTTCCGGTGGGTAAGGGAAATGGCGGAAGAAGTGCTCCTGCCGGCGGTAGATGTCATCAATGCGGTCTTGCTGGGCAGTCATCCGGCGGCCAAAAGAGGTCTCAAAATTGGCCTGCCAAGCCAGCTGCTGAGCCTCCAGTTGCTGCTGGGTTGCCTGCCAGGCCTCCTGCCTCTAGTCAAAGTGTGAGGTCATGGAGGTGGCAAAACTGGTATGCCAGCTCTGCTGCTACTCCAGCATAGTCCGCTGGTAATCGGACTGCCGTGTCCGTTGCTAGGTCGTTATAGCCGTCATCTGAGCCTGAAGGCTCGCAAGGGCGGGTCCTCCTCTGGTGCCGCCGTGGGCATCTCCTCGTCATTTGGAATGGGCAGGTGCTCCTCCTGATGAGCCCGACTGGAGCTGGCAGCATGCCTCTCCACAATGGCCACTAGTGGCCTCTTCGGCACGAAAGGATATGCCGCGGAGATCTTACCTCCTAATGGTAAAGGCCGGGGGAGGTAGGTGAGGTGGCTCCCGTCTGCAAGGGAGATCCAAAATAGGTTCTCCTTGTCCCGCCGGAGGAGCTTGCACCTCCTAAGCATCCCCTCAGTGTAGAGAGGAGCCGTCATCACGTCCTCTAACTCGGACAGGTCCATCACTTGTGAGGCGATCAAAGAGATCACCCCACCGCCGAAAATATCCCTCGGCTCATCCCTCCTAATCCGCTTCAAAGCGGCAAGGAAGAGAGAGGGCCAATCCATCACATTCTCGCTCTGTGGAAGGCAGGAGTAGAGTAGTGGGAGGTCCTTGAGAGCAACCTTGTTTTCCTCTTTGTGTCCATAGAAGACACTCATGAGGATCTTTGAAATTAGCCTCAAGCTGGGGTGAGTGAGTTTGTTGGAGTACTCACCCCCAGCATAGAATTCTGACCCGGTAGTAGCTTGCCAAAACTCGCACAGGTCCAGGGTCGGGATTGGATCCCACCAGTTTTCAAAGGGGTTTAGAGTCACCCCAAAAGCCTCCCGAAGATCGGCGTAGTCAAGAGTGTACTTCACCTTGTTGAACTTGAAGGTGAGGCCGATACACACGTGGTCTTCCTTATCCATCGTGAAAGTGGAGATAAACTGTCTGCTAAGCTCGGGATATGTTGGAGCACTCTTCTGGAGGAAGTCTCCGAGCCCGGCATTCGCAAAAAACGCTTGCATGCTCTCTAGCATGCCTAGTTTCTCCAAAGTTAGGATATGCAAAAATCGAGTTGCATACACAACTCGATCTTGCACAATCCTATAACGCTCCTTCTCCGCGTCGGTTATCTTGTATTTCCTTGGGGCTTCCATTCTTGAAAGTAATTGAAGCAAGGGATTAGCAAATGTCGAAATAAGGAAAATAAAACGACCTCTCTGGTGTGATTTCCGCAGGGGCGGCTGTGTAGGCGCAAGGGCGTTGAGGCGCAGGGGCGGAAGCTTGCAACCGCAGGTGCGGGAGAAGTGCAGAGGCAATTTTCGGGGAGCGATGGAAAGGGTGTTGTTGAGGCTGCTCCGGTGACGTCCTTGGTGGTTCAGTCTCGCCGGAGGTGTAGCTGGAGTGAAATGTGTGAAGTGGTTTAGGAGGGGGCCGTAGGGCTGTGAGAGAGTAAGTGGGCAGTGGGAGAGGGTGGCGCAGGCGCGTTTCGACTGGTGGTTGGCTGTCGGAGGCGGCGCAGGGGCGTCGGTGAGATTGTTGGTGGGTAGAGGGCGCAGAGGCATGAGAGAGTCTCTGAAGGAGAGGTGTTTGGAGGGTTTGTGTGTTTGGTGAAGAAGGTTGGTGGGTGGTGCGTGTAGGTGTAGGCGTTTTTCGAGATCCTCTTTTTTTTCTTTTCTGGGTAAACCCGCAGGGGCGGGAGTTTGTCGCCGCGGGGGCGGCGACAAGGGAGAGGGGCACGCAGGCTCAGCGTCGGGGGCGGCGTTGGGAATTCGTGTCAAGGATGGCCGCCGCAGGGGCATAGGGATGTCACCGCGGGGGCGGTGACAGGCGTGTTGCAGGCGCAGGCCCAGCGCCGGGGGCGGCGCTGGGCATGAGTGTCACCGCAGGGGCAGGGATACAAGATTTCTACTTCTCTAACTGTGCTTCTCTTCTTATTCCTTCGGGTTGCCTCTCGAGAAGCGCCTTTGTTTTATATCGTTGGCTCGACGTAAGATCTCTACTTCTTTGACTGTGCTTCCTCCAGCACCATCTCGTCAATCGGATCATTCTTGACTCCTTCAAGGTAGAGCTTTAGCCTTTATCCGTTCACCTTAAACACCTTGTGCGTTTGGGGATCATAGAGATCCACAACCCCGTGAGGGTATACTTCGGCTATTATGAACGGCCCTGTCCATCTCGAACGCAGCTTACCTGCAAAGAGTTTCAAACGGGATTGAAAGAGAAGTACCTTATTACCTACCTTGAAATCCTTCCGGAGAATGTTCCGGTCATGCCATGCTTTGGTCTTTTCTTTGTATGTGGTAGCATGGTCATATGCATCTAGCCTCAGTTCCTCCAACTCTTGCAATTGGAGCTTTCGGAATTCTCCCACTTCCTCTATGTTCATGCACTTCTTTACTGCCCACCAAGCTTTGTGCTCTAACTCCACCGGTAGGTGGCAAGCTTTCCCAAACACGAGCCTAAAAGGGGAAATCCCGATAGGAGTTTTGTAGGCTGTCCGATATGCCCATAGGGCTTCATTTAGCCTTGTACTCCAATCCTTCCGCACGGGAGAAACCGTCTTTTCAAGGATGGTCTTTATTTTCCGGTTGGACACCTCAGCTTGACCGTTTGTTTGTGGATGATAAGTTGTTGATACTCTTTGGTGAACGTGGTACTTCTTAAGGAGAGCCGTGATCGTCTTGTTGCAAAAATGGGTACCCCTATCACTGATTAAGGCTTTTGGGATTCCAAATCTTGCAAAGATATTTTCCTTCAGAAAAGCTGCAACTACTTTTGAATCATCAGTTTTGGTGGTCTTTGCTTCCATCCACTTGGAAACATAGTCCACCGCAAGCAAAATATATGTGTTCCCGAATAAAGTAGGAAACGGCCCCATGAAATCAATTCCCCAACATCAAATATTTCACAAAATATAAGAGAGAATTGGGACATTTCATGTCTCCTTGAAAGATTTCCTACCCTTTGGCATCTATCACACACTTTGCAAAATGCAAAAGCGTCTCGAAAAATGTGTGGCCAAAAGAAACCGGCATCCAAAACTTTTCTTGCAGTTTTGTTTGCCCCAAAGTGCCCCCCACATGCTTCAGAATGACAGAAAGTTAGGACGGATTGTACCTCATTGTCCGGAATGCAACACTGGATCACTTGGTCACTACAATGCTTCCAAAGGTAAGGATCGTCCCAAACGTAGTGTCGAGCTTCAGCTTTTACCTTCTCTCGTTGTGCCTTGGTGAAGTCTGGAGGATAATCCTTCCTGACAATGAAGTTCACAATGTCAGCAAACCAAGGCTTAAAAGATTGGAGTTTAAGACAAACCTCTGTCGACAATTCCGCAGGGGCTCCTAGACAAAGCCGCAAGGGCGGCTAGCCGCAGGGGCGGCTGGTGTGAGGCGTGGGGGCGGTTACACAACAGAGAGTTATGTAGAATGCATCGTCTGGAAAACTTCCGGCTATCTCTCTTTTTTCTGGATCTTCCTCCTCTTGCACTAGTCTGCTCAAATGATCGGCCACCAGGTTCTCAGCTCCCTTCTTGTCCCTTATCTCTAGGTTAAACTCGCTTAGAAGAAGCAAACAACGGATCAATCGTGGTTTTGCCTCCTTCTTTGCCATGAGGTACCTAAGAGCTGCATGGTCAGTGAAGATAATTACCTTTACCCCAAGTAGGTACTGCCGGAATTTTTCAAGGGCAAAAACTACTGCTAACATCTCCTTCTCGGTGGTAGAATAATTCCTTTGCGCTCCATTGAGTGTCATAGACGCATAATGGATTACATGGGAGGCCCGTCCATCTTTTTGTCCTAAGACAGCTCCGACGGCGTAGTCACTGGCGTCACACATGATTTCAAAAGGTTTCTCCCAATCCGGGGAACGGATGATTGGTGCGGTGGTGAGACATGCCTTCAAAGTGTCAAAAGCCTTCTTGCAATCCTCATCCACTATAAAGGTGACATCTTTCTTGAGCAATTCACACAGGGGTGCCGAGATTTTTGAAAAGTCTTTGATGAACCGGCGGTAGAAACCTGCATGACCAAGAAAAGATCGGATTTCCCGAACATTAGCAGGATAAGGTAAATTTTGAATAACATCAACCTTTGCCTTATCTACCTCTATCCCTTTTGAGGATATTACATGTCCTAGCACAATTCCTTGTTCGACCATGAAATGACATTTTTCCAAATTAAGAACTAAATTGGTTTCAACACATTTTTCAAGAACAAGTTTCAAATGCCCTAAACATGCGTCAAAACTATCTCCATGGACGGTAAAATCATCCATGAAGACTTCAATGAAATTTTCTATGTATTCGGAGAAAATACTTATCATGCACCGTTGGAAAGTGCCTGGTGCGTTGCAAAGTCCAAAGGCATTCTGCGATATGCGAAAGTGCCTAATGGGCAAGTGAACGTCATCTTCTCTTGATCCTCTAGTACGATGGCTATTTGGAAATAGCCCGAATATCCATCCAGGAAACAGTAGTGCTTGCGGTAGTCAATGCAAACTCTCCATCCGGTTTGTGTTTTGCTTGGGACCATCTCTCCATGTTGATTTTCCACCATAGTGATGCCTCCCTTCTTTGGAACTACTTGGGTCGGGATAACCCAAGTGCTATCCGAGATAGGAAAGATCATATCCGCTTGGAGGAGCTTCAACACTTCCTTTTTGACCACATCCATCATTGGCGGGTTCAGCCTCCTTTGAGGTTGCCTAGAGGGCTTGGCTTCGTCCTCAAGTAGAATCCTATGCTTGCAAGTGGAAGGGCTTATCCCTTTGATGTCCGCAATTGTCCATCCAAGGGCCGTCTTGTGCTCTTTTAGCACTTTCCCCAACTTATCTTCTTGTCCGGTGGTCAACTTGTTGGAGATAATCACCAGCAAGGTATTGTGTGCTCCAAGGAAAACGTACTTGAGGTGTGACGAAAGGTCCTTCAATTCTATTTCAGGTGCCTGCACTATGGATGGAACAAGCTTCTCGCTTGGGGTTAGTAAAGTGGGCCCAATGGCCAAATTGGAGATAGGTAGTCTTTTATGCCCATCTAATTGGGCTAGGACCTCTTTCATGCTAGATGTTAACACATAATCTAATTTGAAACCATCAATGTCATGCTCAATCACATTTCTTAATCCATCCACGTCAGAGTTATCAAAAACATCTTGCACAAAAGGTTCAACAATGTCAATAGCACATAAAGAATGATCATCACTAGGAAATCTCATTGCATCATAGATGTCAAATTCCACTACTTCTCCATCAAACTTCATGGTTAACATAATCAATTTTAGTCCTAGCCGTTTTTAGAAATGGCCTACCTAATAGAATGGGTGCAGCATGTGAATCATTTTCCATATCCATTACAAAAAAATCAGCCGGGAATATTAGGTTGTCTACCATTACTAATACATCTTCAATTATCCCTTTCGGGTACACATTAGATCTATTAGCAAGTTGTACTACAATCCTAGTTTCCATTAACGGCCCTAGGCCAAATGATTTGTAAATCGAATATGGTAAAACATTGATAGAAGCACCGAGATCAAGCATTGCTTTGTCAAAGCGGGTTTCCCCTATAACACAAGGAATGCTTACCATGTCTGGATCGCTGCACTTCTTGGGCATTCTCCATTGGAAAACTGCTGACACATGCTCACTCACTTGCACTTTTTGTTTCCCCTTTAGCTTCTGATTCCTCTTGATAATGCAAAGTTCCTTCAAAAAACGAGCATACTTAGGGATACTTTTCACCAACTTAAGGAGGAGAATGTTTACCTCGCATTTGGAGAAAGTATCAAAGAGATCCTTGTCCTCAATGATTCTTCTCTCCTTCAAAGCCTCAAGAAAAGGAGCTGGTGGCTTCCCGGAGTATAGTGGCGGAAAGTTAGGCCGGACATAGGTATCCTTTTCAGTAGGACCTTCTGTTGTGTTTTCCACAGGGGCGTCAGTTTGAAAGCGCAGGGGCAGCTCAGGGGTTGTCACCGCAGGGGCGGGGACAGCCAGCCGCAGGGGCGTCGTCCGTTCTGTGCTGGGCGCAGTTGCAGCCGCAGGGGCAGTGTGGGTGCGGAAGAAACGACAGAAGGTTCGCTTTGTGATTCTTTTGCTGGTTCTTGTTGGATTTGCTTCCCACTCCTTAATGTTAGGGCACTAACATTCTCCTTGGGGTTTTTAAACGCCAGGGAAGACAATCCGACGGAAAGCCTTGATTCGGTCCTTGAAATAGCTTCCGCCATTTGACTAACCTGTTGTTCAAGGTTCTTGATGCTAGATTCTGTTGTTTGGAAATGCGTAGCAAAGTGTTTAGTCAAAATCTGCAACATATCTTCAGTTGAGTGATACTTACCTTGGCGGGGCTGTTGTTGTCGGTTTTGTTGATCCCCCCAACAAAAATTCTATTGGTCATGCCAATTTGGCATAAAATTCTATGCATAGGGATCGTTTCTAGGTCTTTGTTGTTGTGGTTGTCCATATCCCATTGCGTTTACTTCAGTATCGTCATCTTGGACTTGTGGACACATGTCCGTTGGATGATACGGGTCAGCACAAACTCCACAAGCTTTGAGTTGTTGCGGTGTTCCCATAAGTGTTAGCCTCTTCACCATTTCCTTTAATTCCGCGAGCTCGGTGAAAATCTCACTCTTTCCGAAACTCACAACATGAACTCCTTTCTTAGCCGGGGTGCTTCCAAAGTTTCGATTTCCTTCCGCTAGTTCCTGTATCTTTTCCAAAGCAAGGTCAGGAGTAGAGTTAAGAAGATTTCCTCCGCAAGCCGCATCGACGATCCTCCTTTCATTGTCTAGCAAGTCATTGTACAAGTACAAGACTAGATCTTGAGTTGAATATCCGTGAAAAGGACAGCTGGATCGGAGGCGTGCAAACCTTTCGAAGTACTCGTAGAGAGTTTCGGTTGCCTCTTTCTCAATGTTGCTTATAGCTTTCTTCAAGCTATTGGCCTTCTTAGCTGGAAAGTATTTCTCCAAGAACTCTTTGTGAAGGTTCTCCCAAGTGTCGATACTCCCAGATGGAAGGTGGTAATACCAATCATCCGCCGATCTTTGAGTGTGAAGCCGAATGCCCTCATCTTGTTTGTTCTTCGGTAATGTTGGCCGGTTTCATGCTCATACACACGGTATGGAACTTCCCAAGGTGCTTGATGGGGTCTTCACCACTTAGCCCATGGAAGGATGGGAGCAAGTGAATGAGGCCCGGCTTGAGCTCAAAGTTGACTCCTTCCCCTAGTGCCGGTATGGTAACCGCAAGAGGGTTTTGAGCCAAGGTGGGCTGTGTAAGTTGACAAATAGTACGGTCAGCCATCTCTTGTTGAAGTTGTTGTTGTCTTCGTTGCCGGATGTGTGTCCTCTCAATTTCTAGATCAAAAGAAGCAAAGCCGGAATTAGTAGCACGGGTTTGAACCTAAAAATGGTTCAAACCAATAATCAATAATAACAATAAAACACTAAAACTCCCCGGCAACGGCGCCAAAATTTGACCGAAGGTATTTCTATGGTCGTCTATACCCAATCAAAAGTAAATCCCGACTTAGCACTAAGAACAAGTATAGTGATTAAGTAAGGGTCGAACCTAAGAGAGTTAAGGTGTTTTAGATGCAATTATCGATTATAGTGACAAGTAACACAAAAGGGGGGGGGTTTGGTTGAATTGATGCACAAAAACTTATGAAAACGATTAATGCGACAAGTAAGACAATGATGGTGAATCTACACTAGGTTGATTCTAAGCATGCACTTGCTACTTTGGTGAGTTCCTTTTTACAAGTTTTCAAGTAATCTCCCGTCTCGATCATATATATGTGTTGAGACAACCGACATCAACACAACTTAACAGGTTAAAGTTCCGTAAACCTACAAGAGCAAATAACAAGTTAGCTTTCAAACAAAGACAAAGGGATATAAAGAGAAGATTAAAACCGTTAAACTTATCTTTATATTTGTGTTCCTTTTCCTTAAGTAATCACAACCCGTTATTACTTAAAGTTGCTACTAGATTAAAGACCCGAACCCGGAACCTATTAATCCTAGTTGTTTACATGAACTTTAGAACCTAAGGTGATCAATCTCAAGCAATAGTAAACATGCAATTTAGACAATGGAGATCAAGGAAACACAAATTATTACTGAATGAAAACTTAGATTATAAAGAACTTACAACCAAGGTAACAATGCAGCTTCAAACCAACCCAATGTAGCAAGGGAGTTAGCAACTCATTACAAGGAAGCAAGACAATCTAAGTGGATAATTTGTTGACTAACAAGATGATAAGATGGATGATTCTAGCAATCAACCAAAGACTATTTATACTACAAAAGACACTAAATAGGAGTAAATGGCCGGCCCAAAACAGCCACCTTAAATGCCATAAAGGTGGTGTAAACAGCCGGAGTAAAGCTTCTGGCGTTAAACCGCAGGGGCGGCCTTCAGGAACCGAAGGGGCGGTTTAGGCAGAATCGGTTGATCTTCTTCAGAGCCGCTGGAGCGGCTACACAATTCCGCTGGGGCGGAACTTTAATGCACTTCAACATCTAACATTTCGCTTTCCTGGCGTTTCTGATGCCAAGCCGCCGGGGCGTCTCTATGCCAGCGTAGGGGCGGTAACACAGCCTCTTCGTCTTCCAACTCCCATGTCGAGGTGCAGGCAGCGCTGCAGTGGAAGGCGCAGGGGAGCTGGTCTTCGTTTCTTCAATGGAGGACACCGCAGGGGCGCCAAGGAGTGGCGCAGGGGCGGTGACACACTTCATGGTTGGAGCTGGTAAAAGCGCAAGGAGCGCTCCGATGTAAGGTGCCACCCGCAGGGGCGGCTGCAAGGATCCGTTGGGGCGGTGAGGCAACAGAAGCTTTGCTTCGTGATCGATCTTCACTCCTAAGTGCTTATAACTCCTTCTTTAGCTTCTTTTGATCTTCTTCTTCTGGACCAAGGAGTTACTAGCATAAACCGACACTAATGCAATAAAAAGACTCTAAAAACTACCCTAAATGATAATGATTCCATCACCTGTCATAAGGCGAATGTCCTGGATCTTTGGTACGTGAATAAGGAAGGCTATGTCTTGATCCCTTGGTTCGCTGAATTTTATGGGAGAGGGAGAGTTGTGCGTGCAACGGTTACAAGTAGAATCTGCTCATTGAGGAAGGTACATTGAAGGAGCATGAGGATAGGAGAGAGAGAGAGAGAGAGTAGTGGCCTAGTGGGTTGAAGGCTGACGTGAAGCGAGAGAAGAAGGCCGGCCGTCCTTGTGATGAGGATTCGTGGGCTTCTTCTAATTGTTGGACCAACGTGAAAGCAAGGGCAATGGGAGTTGAGTGGGCTGGATGTGCAGCAAAGAGAGGAGTGGGTTGAATGTGCAACAAGGAGAGGCAATGGAATGGGTTGAAACTTGTCAAGGCCTTGTCAAGAGTTTGTCAAGAGGTTGTCATGATCTTGTCAAATACATAGAGTATACTTTAGGGTTTAGTTAACAAATCATCATTTTATGTGAGTTTAGCCTTGCATAAAATTATAGGATTTGTGCGGGTAACCAACACTTGGTATCATAAACAAAGATCCATAATCAAAATTCGGTTTAACTCAGAAGAAAGCGGAATTAAAATTCCGGATATTACACGAGCAAAGATGACTAACCGCAAGACATCTGCAACACCTGCTGAAACGTATGTCAAGTTAAGTGCCTCCTCTAGTCCGGCTATAGTGATCCGACGATTTGCCGGAGTTTGGCTGGGGCGCTTTAATACTTGACTTTCACACGCCCTGACATCAATTATGCAGTCCAGCAAGTATGCCTTTTCATGCATGATCCCAGGGAAGCTCAATTTGCTTCTCTCAAGCGTATCATCCGCTACATCTTTGGCACGTCATCATTACGTATCACCGTTTCTCCTTCTCCGAAGTCTGACCTTATTGCATACATAGATGCCGATTGGGCCGGCTATCCTGATACACGACGGTCGACCTCAGGTTACCGTGTCTTCTTCAATGACACTCTAATCTCGTGGTCTGCCAAAAGGCAAGTTGTGGTTTCCCGGTCCAGTGTAGAGGCAGAATATAGAGGAGTTGTCAATTCCGAGTGTTCTTGGCTCCACAATCTTTTGCTTGAGCTTCATTGCCCACTTGCCAAGGCATCTGTTGTTTACACTGACAACATCTCTGCTACTTATCTTGCCAGCAACCCGACTCAACACCAACAAACCAAGCATATTGAGATTCACATTCACTTCGTCAGAGATAAGGTTTCTCGCGGTCACGTTCGAGTTCTTCACGTACCTTCGGCTTTTCAATATGTAGACATATTTACAAAGGGCCTTCCTAAACAGTTATTTCTAGATTTTAGATCCAGTCTTATTGTAATGCCTTCTCTAGTTTCGACTGTGGGGGTATGATAGAATATGCAAATATTGTAAATAGAGGGTTGTCATGCGTAATTATTGTAAATATGTTTTGGTTATTAATATGAACCATTTGTAGATGGAAGCCCCAAGGGGAATATTATCCACATTCTCACAGTTAAATTTTTTGATTGAATTGAATTAAAGTAGTTGTTTAGTTGCTTGAATTAGGTTAAATTTGTTGATTGAAAACTTAAGTAGTTATTTAGTTGATTAGATTTAATTTGTTGATTGAATTGAAAAGTTAGGTTAAATTTGTTGATATTTTTTGATTGAATTGAAACGTTAGGTTAAATTTGTTGATTGAATTGAAAAGTTAGTAGTTGATTAGGTTGAATTTGTTAAGTCTAATATTATAGGTTTTAAAATTTTAATTGTTTTTTAACTAAATTTTTTTAATTGTATGATTAGGATTTAGTAATATGGATTCCAAGTATCTTATTCGAAAAAAGGTATCGTTTCCAAGTGTTAAAGATTCAAGTTCAATTCCTAGTGTGAATGTTGGAATGTGCATCAAATGAAAATGATGTTAGAGATGGCGTTGTTGGCCAAAAAAGAGCTCGAATGTAAAGTTCTCCTGATTTATTAGTATTATTAGTGATCCGGCATTGCGCAAATTTATCAATGAGTATGAACCCCAGGTTAGAGATGTTATGAAAATGGAATATGTTATTCAAGGTGCGTGTGAACCATTGTCACATGATTTTTCAGTAAGTATGCAAGGAAATAAACAAAGGTTTTCCTTGCTAATTGGTTCAAAGAGTTTAAATGGTAGGAATATAGTGTTTTTAAAGAGCCGCATTTTGCTTTTGGTGCTATCTTTTTCAAGGGGTTGTCGGTAAAAGGTTTGGTGATGTTTTTTTTATGAAGGGGTTTCGCAATTGGAAGAAGGGTCCGAAAAAGTTTAAAGAACATGTGGGATCTACGAATAGTGTACACAACAATGCTAGAAAACATTTTTTGCTTACAAATATCAAAGACAAAGTTTGTCAAGATGTTGTCGGTTGAAAAAAAAGTAATGAATGTTGTATATCGCATTCGGTTGACCACAAGAAGTTTTGAAAAGTATTGACAATGAAGTTATCATTCAACATTTGTAGAGTATGAGATCATGAAAGAAGGATTTTCCCCCTTTAGAGTGGTCAATTCTTTTGTTGTACTAAATTTTATGTAACACCCCTAATCCATAGGACTCAGAATGCTACGGGCTAGGACCTCACAATGAGTTCTGACCCTAGCCTGACAACAAGTTCACTGTATTTTACAACAAGACACAAATAAATATAAAATCAACATCGATAAAACCAAAAAAATCATATATCAAAATACATACAAAACCCACAACCGAGTACCAAAATTGTACAAGACATATATCCATACACGAATAACCCCGAAACCCATCCTACATGTACGGAAGCCCTCAGCTGATAACTCCTGCCAGATCACTCTGTAGTCCTCATATCATGCAAAGCATCTACAACACGGTATAAGCCGTTAGCTAACAATTCATATATAAGATAATGCAAAAGCACATGCACACATCAAAATTACAATAAACATAAATATGCTATCACACATTTCCCGTTTTATTATCTTTATAACGTTATATACTCAAAACCAATTTATGGTTGTGACACGAGAAGTCTACGACTCTCGCCTCTATTTCGTTTACCATCTAGAGTGTTCAGGCGTACCTCCCGTATACCATAAAGGAGTGGTGTAGTACCCTTCTCGTATACCAGAACTGGTTTAGTCCTAGAGAACCCCTCAGCTTCCCTCGGGAATACTGAGCAAGATGTCACCGTCCGTTACAAGGGGTCAATCATACGTCGGTTATAATCACTATCGCATGCTATAAAGCATATAACATATAACACCCCAAGTTCGTACGACTCGGAGTGCTACTAGGTTAGGGCCTCACAATGGGTCCTGACCCTAGCTTGACAACAAGTTCACTAGATCTTACAACAAGCCACAAATAAATGTAAAACATCCTTTATAAAACTCAAACATGATAACATAATACATACAAAACCCCACATCCGAGTACAAAACAACATCAATGTATATGTACACAAACCAAAACCCATAACACCTAGATGTACGGAAGTCCTCGGCTGATCACTTCTCCAGATCAATTTGTAGTCTTCCTAACCTGCAAAGGATCTACAACACGGTTTGAAACCGTTAGCTAACAATTCATATATAAGATAATACATAAGCCCATACACACATCATAATAACGATAAACACCAAGTATGTTATCAAACATTTACCCGTTTAATTATCTTTATAACGGTATATACGCAAACCATATTTATATATGTGACACGAGAAGTATATCATTCTCGCCTCTGGGTACTATAGCCATCTTGGAGTGAAATCCGGCACACGCCCCCGTAGGCCATATGGTATGGGGAGGTGACGTATCCGGTCCGTATACCAGGTATGGCATGACCTCAGAGAACCTCTCAGACTCTCTCAAGATGAAAGACAAAGGTTATCACTACCCGCTATAATGGGGCCAATCACACGTCGGTAATAATCAATATCGCAAGCTAATAAGCACATAACAATCACCACTCATGCATACATCCAATATAGAAATGCAGCTAAGTAAGTCCCAAGGACTAACCTGAATCCAAATATCAACAACAATCGATCAACCTCGAATTCCCGTAGGAATAATCACCACACCTAAGAAACAAGGCATAAACATCAATCATCAGAACACATGCTAGAAGACTCTACTTCTAGCCTCATAGATCCTCAAAGGTCATAACTATCAATCCATAAACTCAACATCTCACAATTTCTCAAACCTCTCAAGGTATCATCTAATCAACATTCCTCAATCTCAATTCTAATCCAAATTTAATTAAGTAACCTTTAATAAATTAATTAACTTTTACCAAAATAACGTTTTCATCAAACAAACAACCCATAATCACAAGAATAATATAACGAGCATAATGGAATTTCCAATTATCCATTTTGAAAAGCCTATGGTCAATTTAGGCCAAATCGCAATACGAAAAATGAATAAATTCATAACTTATTCGTTACTAACCCGATTGACGATCCGGAATAAGATTCGGAATCACAACGACGCAGGCTACGCTCGGACACTATCAAATTCAACGGAATCTGAGCGACGAAACTGTCCTAGCATCATATATGCTCGACCAGATCATCACATGCTTGGAAACACAAAAACTCGGTACCAAAATGAAGAGAATGAAGAGAGGAATCCAAAAACTCAAACGGATTAGAAACGGAGAGTAGATCTGAGTTTGAAGTTTGAGAGAAATCAGAGCTTTTACGAGGATAATTGAAAGGAAATGAATTAATATACGATTTTCCGCTATTTATAACGTTGACGATAATTATTCTTTAGTGAAGCCGATAAATATCCTTTAACCGATCCAAAGGCTTGGAATAATAAATTTGGAATATTGTAGGGACAATTATTCTGCAACTTCCTCGGAAAACGCGTATTCCTAAGCCGTCTTTCTTAGCCGCTAAGAAACGAAATAGCGACTCTTTTGGCCGATTTACCTTTCCATGTTATTTCATATCTAGGACATGTTCGATGTCCTGATCATTTCTCTCAACTGCATTTTTATTAATTGAAGCTCCCAAATGCTCCAAATAACATCGGAGGATAAAAATAATTACCCGGGAGAAAAAGTGAAAAATTCCCCATAAGTCCAAAATTACGCTAGGAACATAACGGTGGGACTCATACTCATCACTTACGCACTCTTCGTGAGTTATGAATCAATTACTATCGATGATAAAGTTAATCAACATTAATCATCATTAATTAGGATTCGAAAATCCTAGTTCTGAGACCGTAGGTGCAACGTTCCTAGAAGACTAAGGTCATTACATAACAAACACCACTCATGCATGCATCCCATATAGAAATGCATCTAAGTAAGTCCCATGGACTTACCTGTATCCAAATAACATTAACTATCGATCAACTCTCAAATTCCAACACGAATATACACCCCCTAATAAACAAGACATACATAAATTAATCATCAAAACACACATGCTAGAAGACTCTACTTCTAGCATCTAAGATTCTCATAAGATCATACACAACATCCGCAAGCCATAACCTCCACATTCATAACCAACCCTCAAACCCTCCAAAGGCATTCATAATATATCATCATCAACACACCACTAACCTAGCATGCTTCTAAACCAAAACCAAGGACAAGAAGAAGAATAACTTACCAAAGGACTTGGTAAGTTCTGAAGAAGGCGCGGACGCGGGCAAAGAGATGCGCGGGCGCGGTGACAAGGATCCGAAGCAGCGACTGCGGCTCAACCCAGGCGCGGGGCGGCGACACACGTAAAGGAACAGGGGCAGCTAAGGCAAGGAACGGGTGCGGTTTCCTCAACAAAGCACAACTCCTTGTGATGTTCGAGAACTCTTTCCACCAAAACACATCACCCCAACTGGGAGAATCCAAGGCACATCAGCCGTCATCCATATACATATACACAACACATCTAGTAGCACAACACAATAACAAGATCAACTTGTTGAATCCAAAGGAAAGAGAAGAAGAACAAGAACAAGGATAAGAGAAGAAAGGTGGTTTAGCACTCTTCTCATATTCAAGAAAAAGGAGATCAAGCTGAAACCCAACGAGCTATCCACAACAACCATCCACACAATATCAACATCATCACTCTTCACTTGGAAGAAGATCCAAACAAGCAATCAAGGAAGAGAAAGGAAGAGGAAGAGAGGAAAGATGAAAGTGAGCGAGAGAAAAAGAATGGGAGTCTAGAGAGAGATTAGGAAACCCTAGGATAGGAGGGAGAGAGAATAATTAAGGAGGAAGAAAGAGGAAAGGAAGTCGGCCAAAAAGACTGTCGTTTCCTCAGCTATGCCGCGATCGCGGTCCGGTAGAGCCGCACCCGCGGTGGCACGCCTGCGGGCGAGGTACTGCGCGGTCGTGGGAGCTCCTAAAGAACATGGTTGTTACACATTAGTTCTTACTAATGAACTATTTTATCGCTATTTTTTTTGTAATCGAATTAAATATTGTAAGCGATCAGCCCCCTTTAATTATATTTTGGCTCCGCTACTGTTGATGTGGACTTAATTTTTTTGAGATTTTATGATAAAGAAAGTAGGAAAAACATATCTATATCAAATAGATATAGCGGATATCTAGATTAAACGGATTAGTTGGATATCTGAATCAAACGGATTAGTCGGATATCCAAATTTAGTTAGAATCATTTTCAATTAAAAGGATCATGTGGAATGGGCAAACGTCATTTGTATCACCCATTGTATTTGCGGATAATTATCCGATCCAACTAAAATCATCCTCGGATACATGTTTTACACTCCGGATCAAACTGATAATTAGCCAAATTACGACCAAATCCAAATCGTATCCGGGCCGTGGTTTGCTATAAATTTGAATTCGGATATCCATACCAGATTAATATCTTCGCATAAATTTTAATTAAAAAGTGTACATTTAAGAACTACCCGACCCTACTAGATAACTTGGATTTAACCCGACAAATTATCCGACACAAAACTGACCCGAATCAAAACGCTACGCACTTAGATTGGTTTTGAGCAAACCTGATATCAACACGAACATAAATTGACCCGAATTCAAACCCAATTGACCCGCCACAATGGCACCGCTACCCAAATCCGTCAAAACCCTAAAGTAAACTTGCCCAAAATGACCCGAGAACCGAACTAAACCATTCCGTTATGGCTCGAGAACCATTCCAACCCGAAGAACTAGTAGTTGACCCAAACCGAGATGACCCGAAACAAACCGCTTAAAACCAAGCTTGTTTTTTACCGAACCCGATTCAAGCCCGATCTTATTGTGGCCCAAGTTGAACCCGACATTTCATCCCCGTTTGGCACTTCTAATTACACCTAAGAGCGAAGAAAGATCCATCTTCTAAGATGGGAAGAGGTATGTAGGCCTAGGGTATAAGGAGGAATAGGGTTATGAAGCATGCGCCAAACAAATAGTACATTCATGACCAAGACGGCTTGAAGAGTGTTAAAGAGCCTGATGTCTTATGGCCTAGAGTGATCCGGCAAATTTTTTACAACGGAAGATGTAACCAATACATGTTCCAACCCCTTAGAGGAGCTACCAACCTCTAGCAAAGGATGGTTAATGCTAAAATAAATTTGCTTAAAAGAATTAATAATGACGATGGGAGATGGTCGACAAACCCTATTTTGGTCTCATATGTGGACATCTGATCAACCTTTTGAAAATTGATAGCATACAAATTAACATCTTTTTTTATCCTCGTTCCACCCTATTACCTTAATGTTTAGGCATAACTGCATATTTTTTCAGCTTACTTCCTTCCTATTTATGTTTTTGAGATCTACCGGTTAGTTATGTCATTGTAGGTTTTTCAAGCATTGATGAAGCGCGCGCGCACACACACACATATGCGTGTGTGTGTGAATGGAATGGCCTCACACACACTAAGGATATCCCTGCGGTCAAAGAAGTCAAGATCAAGAGTGAAATGACTGAGATCCAAGAGTGAAGATGAAGAACACCTCGGGAATTATGTTGGCCGGTCATCACCATTCTTTCTCCCAACACATGACTTGCACGTGACCACCAGTCGAAGAGAAGAAGCGTCACACCAAACTTCTGAACAGGGGTAGATCGGCCAACCAACATTAGTCGATCGATAGGCCCATCGATGGGCTCATCTTGACGTCTTATCTTCCATTTTTCCTTTTTATTTTGGGTTGCTTTTAGCCCGTCAACTTGGACGTTTTTATGTCTAATTATCCATTAGAGACAAATCATATCTTATAAGAAGTTATAATTTGATATTAAAGATAGATCTTAGTAGATCTCAAGGGAGATAAGCTAGATTCTCGCCCTAGAAATAAGGCATTGAGCCTTAGCTTTTTATCCTTTCTTTTACATTTTTCCATGTACCCGCAAGCAATGTTGTAACGCCAACGATTGGATATGGGAATTGATAATAACATCCATTTTAGCATCTTTTTCTACCATAAGTCTTATCCATTCCTTGAGTACTTAGTGTAGATTTGTATTGCATTTTGATAGATTTCCTTACCTTTTGGGTTTACAAATCTACTCATGCTTTTATGATAATGTAGGCATCCTAGTCATTCCAAGAGTAGTAATTCTTGGAAGAACGCTTTCTAGACAATAAGAATCATCATGCGATGAAGGAAGTTGAGGTCAAGACTGAAAGATCAAGATTCGAGAGTGAAGAAATGAAGATTGCTTGAAAAAGATTGTCAATTGGTCGATTTTCCCCATCTAATCGGCCGATCTGATCCTATTTTCCGAGCTACTAACTTATTCTCCAACACGATGTGTTTTATAACAATTTAACCATTACTATTGAGATCAAACGATTTGGCCCTATAAGTCGGGCGGTTTTTATCATCCCACATTTGTCTTGGACAATCTATCTCATCTTTATTTACCTTTTTGTCCTTTTTATTTTCAACTCATCCGTTTGTTCTTCTTTTTTTTTTATCTTTTACCTTAGAGATAGGGTTTAGTAGTGATTTGGGGTAAACACACTACCTCAAAAGCACATATTACCGCAAGTGTATGCATGTGTCAATGTGAGTATATGATTATAGCATCAAGGTCGAATACAAATGACTATTTGTATCTCGACTATGTCTCAAGTTCACTAGAAATGTTTGAATGTGTAAAATGAAATAAAAGTGATCAAGTGATTGAATGCTTGGGTTTGGGGGTAACAAGTTCAAGTATCAATATGAGAAAAATACTAGGTTTGTGGCTATTCCACCAAACCATAGCTAGAAGCATTATCAATCATGTTGTGTTCAATCAATGAGATGAGTATTAAGACACAAATACAAATGTAGCATGGTATAAGTGTGATTTGTCAAGGTATTTGGCTTGTGTCAACTAGTGAGTATCACATGGTGTTTTATATTAACACACTAGTTGATCAAGCTTAATTACAACTTATGATTAAATTAAACAATGCAAGCATCACACGATATTTGCTATTTGCTTCTTGCTTGTACCATCTAACATAACCATAGTTTGGACATTCACAACAAGTATGTTAGTCATCCTTTCGGCCCTAGCCAACAATATTCAAGCAATATAAGCATCACAACAATGCAAAATCATTCTTATATTACTTATCAATCTCAACTTAGATGATTGATTCATATATCACTCATTCATGGTTGGAAATATAAAATGTGCTATGTGAATAATCTAAAATATCTCTAGTCTAGTTCAAAGTAAGTACTAGTATGAATGAATTATCGATGAAATCGAGGAAATCGAGGCCTCCTATAGCTACTAAGCATGCATTAGATTCACCAACAAATCAAATAAACAACATAAAACACACTAACCTAGCTGATTTGGGTTTTTCACCCCAAGTCCTAAAGGACTATTCACACATCATGTAAAATTTCTACATGATGAAAGTAGGAATGAGGTTGCAAACTAGACTTCAAATAAGGAATGTAGGAAAAAATAGAGTAAATACAACTTACCAATCCAAAATTATAGCCAAAACAAGATGAAAATAAGATCTAGGATAACAATATAGCAAGAACACCAACAATTCTTCTACTTCTTCAATCCAATCGGTCAAAGGTTCTTCAAAAGAGAGAGTTTCTACTACTAAAATAAGTGAATGAGTTGGTAAATGAATTGGTGCCTTGATTGGTGCCATTTACAATCAGCCAAGACCCGTATATATAGGCTTAAAATCGTGCCCCATCAAAATGAATCTTCAATCAAGTGGCATGGTGTTAGTTAGGCAGGTGGTCCACACCGAGCTGGTAACCTCGAGTGACTAGGTGTCTTAAGTCGACTGGGTCACTTTTCCATGGTAGAGTACTTCCACCATCTTACTTAGGTACACATAGCTCGAGTAAACCTTCTTCTTAGTCCGAGTTTGTGGGTCTTCTTACCTCGAGTGATGACATTTCACTCGAGGTACGCTTAAATTCTGTGCAAAATTGCTTCTTATCTCGAGTGGAATGGTACACTTAGATCGAACTCGATTTTTCACACTGGTCTGGAAGTTTTAAACTTAAATAGTTTACAACAACCTCACCTACAAGGATAACACGATCAAATGTAGTATTTTGTCTAGCCTTTCTTTTGTTGAAATTCTATTGTTTGAGATTTTTCAGAGGAAATTTTTAATATTAGGTTGGGTATCAAGAATTCAAATCCAATCACAAATATTTTTTTGGGGGGGTGATCTTATCCTCATTAATCATCTCCGATGCTGATTTAGATGTGAACCATCCATTTTTACTACACCCAATACTATCTATCATAAATTTCAGTTTTTGGTATTATTGTTTGCTTTATTTTGTCCATAATCTTCGGGCTAATGGTGCTTTATAGCTCGTTGTCAATCATTGTGAAATTCCATTCTCTAGAATTTTTTATGAAATGATTGACTTTGATATTTGTGTCAATTTGATTGATGTTTTAGACCATTTTTATAAGCGGAAAAGTAGTGACCCGATTATCATGCTAGAAGTTGATGTTTTTACCATTGCCGACTTTCCAAATAATGTCTCTTAAACTCGGGTTTGAGTTTCATAAGTTTGTTTCATTGCCATGATATTGGTCATTTCTTTTGGTAGTAGAGAATGTTATGGTTTTTCATGTATTTTTCATTAACAGTTTTAACCCAAATATTTTCTAGTTCCGCCATGATTTTCCACGAGAGCTTCATTTGTAAGGCTTTGTTCATGATTAAAGATTTTCTTAATCCAAGACCACTATTCTTTTTTGATTTGCATATTTTATTTGAGCTTATGATAGGCTTGTGTTGTTCCCCTTTATTCTATAAGAATTTTTTATTTGTTTTATCTATCTCATACAAATTTTGGATTGAGAGCATAAAACTTTGCATAGAAAAGGTCATTTGTAAGGCTTTGTTCATGTCACCTAAGGTATTCTTGTCACTCTTCCGCTAATGATTGAACATCCAAGATATTTGTCGAGGGCATTAGTGTGGTTCATGGCCAGAATATTTTTTAATTGGGCGATGCAACTGTGGATGATGTTTTTTGTTGGTTGAAAAGCAGATTTTTGGAAGTTAATTTTTTGTTCCGAGATAGAACAATAAATTTCCAATATATGTTTTGTTCTTTAGCAAGAAACTGCATTTGCTTTAGAGAAGATTATCATGTCGTTCGCAAAGGATAAGAACGGAATTGGAGTTCATTTTCTACACAACGAGAACCCAATATGGTCGTCATAGTTATTACAATTGTTTTGTAACATTTGTGTAAGGATTTTGGCCTACAAAACAAAAATAAGGGGATAAGGGGTCTCTTTGTCTCAGCCTTTTTTCGGAAAGAATTGTTTGTTGGTCCATTGTTAACAAAAATAGAGAAAAAAGTTTGTTGTAATACAGTCTTTAATTCATCCCAAGAATTTGTCTTTAAAATCAAACTCTTGAGAATAGAGAGAATGAAATCTCAATTAACTTGGTCATAAGCCTTTTTCATATCCAATT
Source organism: Fagopyrum homotropicum (assembly GCA_033239125.1). Classification (NCBI taxonomy): domain Eukaryota; kingdom Viridiplantae; phylum Streptophyta; class Magnoliopsida; order Caryophyllales; family Polygonaceae; genus Fagopyrum; species Fagopyrum homotropicum. The sequence continues at coordinate 88,944,108 of BSWB01000005.1, read as the reverse complement.
TTATGGCGGTCCAACCTCCCTTTTTAAACCTCAAAGGGTGAAAGTTTTCATGGACAATAAGGATATTATCATGTATTGATCGATTTGAAACGAAGCACCCTTGAAGATGGTGTATCAGTTTAGGCATGATTGTTTTGCATCCTATTAGTTGTTATTTTTGCAATTATTTTGTAAATTGTAGAGCATTGACTTACATGTTTAAAGTGATTAATTGTCACAGGGTTGTCAATTTTCGGGATTAGGGTTATGAAAGTATGATTTATAATTTTTAAGCATTTATCTGCTTCTAAAGAAGTTTTTGACTACTTTAGTGACATCAATTTCCACAATATGTTAATATTTTTTATAGAAATTAGCAAGAATCTCATTAGGTACTGGTGATTTATCCCAACCAATATCAAATATGACATTTTTAATTTCTTCATTTGTTGTCGGTTTTGTTAGTTTCATATTGTCTTCATCGCAAACGTTTTGCTTAATCAGATGGAGTTTGTCTTCTAAGAGAGACAAAGTCCGATGGAGATCTAGAGAATATTCTAGAAAATTCAATTTTAATTTCCAAACAAGTATCACATTCATTTATAATAATGGTTCATTCGTTTGTTGTAAGTTTCTTTAGATATTTTCATTTAAAATAGTATTTTTATCATTATTTTAAGATATCTTGTTATGATTTTATTTTAGTAAATAATTTAAAATATACATTTGTATGAACACCTCATTTAAATTTTTTAGTTTTTTATAATATATTTACTTTTTCTTGTTTATAAAAAAAATAAAAGGTTTTTTTTCAAAAAAAAAAAACTTAATTATACATCTAAAAATAATAAATAAAGAAAACCACATTGAAATTTAACCGGTTAAGAAACAAAACTAGTGAAAACACATGTCTAGTGACAATGAATGATATTAGACCAATGACATTTAAACTAATGATCTTGACATTTTGACACAAAGGTGAACTTGTTCTTAGGGGTCGATGGGTTAAAAAGATGAAACGAAATGTAAATTGTTAAGAAAATAAAAAATAATCTTATATCTATTAAAGCATAAGCCTCTCTTACCACGTGTCAACGCCACATTTCTCGAAGTCAAAAAATTTATTTTAAAAAGTAGTTTCTAAATGTTAATATAAATTGGAAATTGATTTTTAAATATTATACAAATATTTAAATACATATTTTTAGAAGAATAGTTTTAAAATTTTTGCGGATTTTTTTTTTACCAACAATCATATCTTAACAAAGTCTTCTAGTTTATTTTTACGGTTTAATTTTTTTATTTCTTTTTGTCAAATAGATTTTACGTTTTTTTTTTTTATCTTAATTCATTTCCTATTTCTTTTTTTTTTTTGCTCAAAATCTAACTAAATTTATTTTGCCAAACCTTTTTTTGATCAAACTTTTTTTGAATCCAAAAAAAATCTCTTCATTAATCAACAAAATACACATTTTTTTAAAAAAAATAATATCTTTATTTTTAAAATTATATAACAATCTTATTAATTGAGATCTCCCTTTAAAAAAATAACCAATAACGTTTATGTAAATAACTAAAAGTTGTTAGCCATTTTAGTTTTAAAAAATTAATGTTGGCTGTAATAGGAAAATCTTTTACGTAATCAATGTTGTTATCTATTTGGTTATATCTTAATTTAATAAACATAAACGAAATTTAATTAGGATTGCTTAACCAAATTCTTAAGAATTTGGTTATAGGACTACGGTAATTTATACCTTTATTTGTTTGCTATTTTTAATCAAATTTTAAACATATTTATTTTTATTCAAAGCTAATATATAATCATTAAAAAAAATTATACTATAAATCACAATTTTAGTAAAGGAATATAATAATTAATTATTTTTTCCAAGAAAACTTAATCTAATTATTATATATCAATTTTAAAAAAATAATTAATTAAAAGAGAATAATACTTGAGAATTAAAAATCATAATAATAATTTCATTATCAAGAAATTTATCTTACAAAAATACACATATGAATTTCTAAATATTAAATATTTATTAAAATTCAACCCGCATATGGTGCGGATGGTACACTCAGGGGCGGCCCTTGGGTGGGGCAGGGTGGGGCGGCTGCCCTTGGGTGGGGCAAGGTGGGGAAGCCGCCCCACCCTCCAAAAAAAAATCGTTTTAAAATGGGTTGTGGCTTCTCGTTTATAAAAAAAATTTCTACAATTTATTAATTTTTTAAATATAAATATTATTATGTTATATTTAAATGTTGTTTTGGATCTTTCGCCGAAGTAAACGAAACTTTAAAAGAATTTTCCGTTTTAGGCTCGGAGTGAAATAATTCACCAAAATGCACGAGATTTGTTGTTTGAAGTAGAAGTGCGGTCTTACACCGCACTATTATTTGTAGAACGCGTTGTTGAGGACAAAGATAATAAAAACACAAATAGAGGTGCGGTCCTAGATCGCGGCTATAGTGTAACGTTTTTGAAAGAAAAAAAAAAACTAAAGAGGCGCGGTTGTAGACGCGCCTATATGGAAGCTATTTTTTAAAAAAGAACATTTATAGGCGCGGTCCACGACCGCGCTTTTAAGTGTAATGTTTTTTTTTTGTATTTTTGTTTATTGTAAGTAGATGACATATTCACTTTATTTTTATCGCTATTTTATTTTCATAGATATATTTTAATCAAAAATAAAATTTCACCCCCCTTTAAAATCCTGCGGCCGTCACTGGGTACACTAGTTATTATTTACGTTCGTGTCATATAAGACTTGTAATATTTTAATGTAGTCCTTAAATAAATATAATTCCATTATGAAGAATAAACAAGTTAGACGTTTTTTTCCTTATCATAGGCACTCTTTCCAGGGAATCTCTACTTTGCTTTGGTTAATACCATTTCTCTTTCTCTTTTACAATAACCTCTTTCTTCCCAATTAACTAAATTTTACAGAATTTTATATTTTTTTAGCGCTACCCGTCACCTTTTGGTAATTAGTATATGGTTTGGTCTGGGAGGCCAACTTATTTAGATTATAGGAGCCTATTAAACTTATGCTTATACTGATTTAAGAGAAAAAAAATAAATTATTTTATAAACTCATTGAAAGAAGCTCACGAAACTTACAATATCTTATTATATAATATACTACAATACAATCTTTTTGATATATGTCATTTTTAATAAGCTTCGTCTTCTAAAACATTCATCAAAAATATTTATAAAAAAAAAAAGTCGAATCAATTATTTTATAAACTTCTACCCTACTAAGTATCTTTGGTTGGAGTTTGCACATAGAGAAATAGCATATAGTAAGGAGGAGGAAAGGAGATTATCCAAACTTAGGGAGATATTTATTTCCCAAATTATCACTATTGTGGGTTTCACTGAAAACAAGAGTATCAAACTTTGGTTTACTTAACATCTTATACATTTCCTACAATCCAAGAGAAATGGATTCAATACTTGCGGAATGGTCATACATATTTGTTGCTTGCCTGCATCAACTGGTGCTCGGCTTTTACTTTTACGGATCTAGTACGTTTCAATTAAGGTCCGATGTAGTCGGGTCAGATTCCTTTTAAATTGGTTCATAGTAGATCGGAATACATTTATCGGATTAGATTGGATCGACTCGGCTCTAGTTTCGATTGATGCTTCTCAAAAGCTTTGAATCTGGTTTTCATGATTTCCCAAAAGCTTGCCAATTTAGCACTCATAACAATGAATGATGTAATTATAGATATGTTAGTTTTTGTCAAGTATTGTACCAATGAAGGGGATAAGATATCGCCTGACAACTACTAACAATAAAATCTAACATCCTAAGATTTGACCACATGCCGCCTTCAGAATTCAGATCTTTATAAATAAATTCACATTTTTCAACAAAAACCGAATTACTCTTGGTTATCGGGTAATCGTTTGCTCACATTTTTCACAAAAACATTTAGGGCCTTTTCGACAGTGGGTTTAAGCATATATCAGTTTTAATAAACTAAATTAAGCTTTGGTCCTGGACTAAATGAACCGGAACAATAATACTTACAAGATAATTTTCAAGTGCAGGGGAAATATGGGTTCCCTTGATGTATTTTATATTAAAGAAAATCCATATGCAATGAGATAGAAGAGTAGATTATAAAGCTGGGGTTTATGGTTCTGTAAAAGCAAAGCAAAGGATTCATTCTTTGGCTATTCCCACATCGAGACACCAAGTAAAAAGTCATCATCATCAGAGAATAGCAAGTTTGCTTCAATCCCAAACAATTGTGCACACCCAAAAAGGGGATCCTCTCCTCTACACAGACAAACAAAGAAGCATTACATATTCAAGCAATCTACTATTTTAATCATCCACACACCTCTGCTTACCTTACAAACACAAACACAGCCATGGAGACCCTGATGGAAGCTCTAATCAATGGCACAAGAGAACAACAGATTCAAGCTGCTCTCGAGCTCCGCAGTCTAACAACCAAACAAAAGCACAAATTAGTCGAACGAGGGATGATTGCCCCCTTGGTTTCCATGCTCAACTCCTGTGATTACAAAGCCATTGAGGCTGCTCTTCTCGCACTCCTCACCCTCGCTTATGGCAGCGAAAGGTAAAGCTAACACATACTCGCAGTTTATCACTCGCAATGAACTGACATTTGTAATAATTTTCACAGAAACAAGACCCGAATAGCGAAATCAGGAGCCATACCAGCTCTGCTAGCAGTTCTAACATGCCAAAGCACGGCACTCGTAGAGCTGTCCGTATCAAACGTATTCATCCTCTCCTCCTGCACGAGCAACAAGCTAGCCATAGCCTCCTCGGGAGCAATCCCGCTTCTCGTTGAGTTCCTATCCACAGGCAACGAACCAAACAGCATAAGCATACAAGCAAAGCTAGACACATTAGCCACACTGCAAAATCTTTCAACCTGCAACCAAATACTTCCTTCCTTAGCCTCCTCCAAAGCAACAATTTACCTTCTTCAAATCATCCATGGCTGGGAGAAATCATCTGAACTCGTTGAGAAGGCTACCGCCTTGCTCGAGAAGATCGTCTCCTCTTCTGATCCTGCCCTGAGGATAACTGCTGCTACAGGAGGAGCTCTTCAGGGTCTTGTAGAGGCTGTTGAGGACGGAACTACACAATGTAAAGAGCATGCTGTGGGGATCCTTTTGCTCATATGCCAGACCTGCAGAGAAGAATACAGGGGAACGATGCTTAGAGAAGGACTCATGCCAGGTCTTTTACAATTGAGTGTGGATGGGACATGGAGAGCTAGAAGTTCGGCAAGAACTCTATTGCTGCTTCTTAGGGATTCATCAGAGAATGGATCCAACAGGAAGCAATTGGAGAAGAACGAGATTTTAGAGCAGATGATGGCGAGGATTGATTCCGAAGGAGATGTCTACAATGGGACAACACTGAGGATGGTAGAACAGATGATTGCTAACCTGAGTGCTTAGAATTAATCCTAATTTTCCAATTTTTATCCACCTCTGATGGGAGGATTTCAATTGTTCTCGGCGTAAATATGGATTTTCTAAATCATTAGGGTTTACATGGATTGAGATTGAAGGATGGATTGATCTCCACACAGATTAATATACAAAACAATCGATCATCACAGAATCACGAACAAACAAACTTCGCAGCTGAAAACACGATTTATTAGGGTTTACATCGATCAGGATTGACCACAATTCAACTACAAAACAATCAATCAGCACAGAGCCACGAACAGACAAATTTTGGCAACACAAATAGCCAGACTGGAACTAGAAGGTTGAACGAAAATATAAACCTAGAAATCGGAGCAGCGACCGCCTTTCTCCCAGTCTCCATAGCGAGTGGGCTCCGGACCTCTCGGACCGCCGATCTCGCCGGTATCCTTGTTCACATGCTCGTCATCGGAGGATTCATCGTTCTCTTCAGTAGGAGCATTTTCTTTGTCTGGAGTTTGACTAGGGATTTTGGTGTCTGAGCTGGATTGATGGTGGTGATCCTGATTCTGATGGAGGTGATGAGTCGATGAGCTGACGAGTCGGCTTACTGAGTTGGGTAGGGACCGAGTTGCCATGTCAGGGAGAGAGGTCGAGAGCGCAAGTTTGGCTCGTGTAACTTTGATGACTGAAGACAATCGACCGCTCAGGTTGGTCGCCATGGGTGGGAGACGAGGAGGACGAAGCTTGGCGGTGAAGAGGGAGTTGGGCACCCAACAAGCTTTGCTTTTTGATTAGGGCTTGCTAACAGTATTAATAACATCACACCACGTTATCAACTATTGTAAATTGACGCATATCAAACATGATTTCCTTCAAAAAGCGATTCAGGTTCAAATCCTCCTAACTCCGTATAATAAAGAATAAGATTTTTTCTAAATGAGTCGCAAAGTATCTGTATTCTATGAAGAAGGTTGACGTAATCGCACATTCATGGAATTTACAAACGCACGACAGTTACAGAACACGTAAATGTTATGATTACGACTTTCAAATTCGTGACAGATTGTTCACGGATCCGAAACCCGTAACCATCACGGTGACGGATTCCTTAGCCGTGATGATTTTATTTGTGAATTCTAAAAAAAAATATAAAAAAGTGAAGAAAAGCATCACGGTTCCGGAACCCGTAGCCGTCACGATTTTGGGTTCCAGATCCGTGATGGTAAAAAGTGATGGTCACTGCAGCGCCAACGGCCCCACAAGCGGAAATTGGCGGCGGTGACATGCCGTGTCGGGGAGCCAGAGAGAGGATCCTCGGAGAAAGAAGATGGAGTTAGGGCATATCTAGGTTAAGACAGAGAAGGGGAGATATAGGGTAAGGGCAGATCTAGGTCGGAATAGTGGAGATTGAAGAGTTGTTGAAGTAGTTTGTAGATCGATCCTTCCCTCCGCCTCCATCTTTGCAAGCGGCAAGACTGAGCTTTTAGATTGGGACAAGTTTGAAGAAAGCTAAGGGAGAAGAAGAGGTGCGGTTGTAGTTGTAGGTAGAAGAAAGGAAGGATTTAGGTTTGAACGGTAAAAATAATTAGGGCTATATTTACCTAATAAGAAAATAAGGAAGGCCTAGTTACTAAGGGCCTGTTTACTTGCAGATTAGTTTATTTTCGGGTTTATAAACTAAATGAGTTTATATGAGTTTATAGTTTATTTTCAGGTTTATTTCTTGTAGGGTTTATATAAATAAACTAGATAAGGTTGTTTACTTGGAGTTTATTTTTTGGGTTTATTTTACTTCAAAAGACTCTCATATCCCTAAAAAACCCGAGCAATAATGTTGAATACCCAATGATGAACAAATAATATCAAGATGGAAAACCACAAGGCCAAAATCGGGTTTTAAACAAAAATAAACTCATGGAAGCAAAAATAACCTTGGTCTGAAAAGTTTATTTTTGAGGGGTTTATAAACTCATATAAACCCCTACAGAAATAAACCAATCCCTAAGTAAACACCTACAAAAATTAAACTCAGGGTTTATAAACTAAATGAAACACAAATAAGCTACAAGTAAACAGACCCTAAATAATAAACTCAAAATAGCATGCTTACCAAATTAACCCAATATTTTTTTGAACAATTCCGCTCTTGTGCGGGTAATACACTAATTTATTTGTTATTGGTGCCAAAACTAGGATTGGTGAGGATCAATCCTACCACTTTGTAAAAGTACATTATATTATTATTTGTTTGATTTAAGGAAACTAGTTTGTACGGACTATGTGTATCGTTAATGCATGTTTTTGTAAAATTTTTTGTAGCATGGTGTTTATAATGACGCATAAAAGTGTCAATAATGTTTAGCGGCATTCCCTTATAGGGATTGCCGCTAAACATTAGTTACCCATAATTCATTTCTCGACGTTTTTTAGTGTCCATACATATTTAATATATTAATGAGCGCAAAAGTTTATTGAAGCTTTTTAATGTCGATAAATGTAAAAAATAATTGGCGGGACTTGACGGGCAAAAATCTCGACGCATTTGACTATGGAAAAAATGGTAAAAAGATAGCATATCTCAATGCTTTCTAGCGTCCACTATCTTTGAATTCTCATCAAAAAGTTCGAAAAAACAAGCATCGAGATTGTAAAAGCGACAACATTAAGCGTCGATAAGACCGACAACTAAAAGCGTCGGCCATTCTCGTCGGGGCAAAAGACTACCCTTTCACAAAGCGTCGAGAAAAAACTAGTTCAGGATGGGATCAAGACAAGAAAAGGGTTCCACGATGGGAACGGCCAGGATGAGGGTGAGCTAGTGGACTTGACTCTAACTAGTCCTCCTAGAGGATGACCAACTGGTTCATGATCGAGGACTTGAGAGGAGTACACGTGGGGTCGGTGAGATTCATATTCTTAAAGACGATAAATGTGGATATAAAGGCATTGCCTTGGTTTCGGGATACTCGGATGTTATTTACTACTTGAAATCCGAGGTAATTTGTCCATGGGATTGTGGGAAAGGGAAACCCTATATAGGAAGGCATGTGTCTTACACACATCGTGCACGTTATCAATTAATCTATTTGAACTAGCTATTGATTATATATTTCAAGACGATTTTTCATACTCAATTGGAGGATCTCATCAAGAACGTTTACTACATGTTCCCCATTTCTTTCCTACAGAGGTGTTGAATCGAAATGTCTACCCTTGGTTTATCAATTGCGACATATTACCACATCACCCTTGATTAACTTGGACCGAATCGCAAACATGTTTACCGATAATGCAAATAGATCGCAATCAAGACCCATCTACAAAGATATGTAAAATTTCATGAGTTGAAGGCGTAATACGTTTCACAGGGGTGAGTGAACGTCATTGTTTCCATTTTGAGTTCTCGTTTATACTCTCATTCTCGTAACATCGAAACCATTTGTATTGAAATATAACTATGGCTTAGGGAAGATGTCGCCTACCGTCTTTTTCAGCTATATGGAGTAATTGTCAGAATCCGAATATCGATTGATGGGACGAGTCTTTTTGATCGAGGATGAAAGTTTGTGGATGCACTCAAGATCGTATGTCCACCCAAACGCAACCCGACGCCAATTTTTTGTTTTTGGAAATAATTTGTTGTTATGGTTCAAGCCTTCAAAGTCTATCATGAGTGAAGGTTCGGTAATATATTAGAGTTCGTTTTTCTACGTTAGTTTCGAAATAGATAAATTTTGTGAACAACGCATAATCATCAAATACAAATAATGTACATACAAATTGAACCAACGTACCGATTATCAAAATACTCATACAATCAGCAAACTAAAAGACGCATGCGATAAAAAAAACCCTAGGGCTTTTGGCGATTGGAACTGCGTTTCCTGACGCTGTGTCCGATCTCCTTCCTTCTCTCCGGTCTAGGGCCGTGCGAGCTAGGTTCTCTCGCCGAAGAAGTGCGAGTTCACCGGGTGCAGGTGGTACGATTGGATTGGTGGTGATTCTGGACGGTTACTTACGGTTCGAGGCGGTTATGGCAAGTTCTTCTTGTGGAAAACGTAACATTGAACTCACAGAGGAGGAGTTGATTGCGATCCCGGTCGGTGGGACTAGAGACCATGGTGCACATGATGCTGATATGATTACGCTGGTAGGGAAGTTGCTCACTGGTAGGCCGTTTAACACGTATGCGTTGAAAACAACGATGAACTGAGCATGGAGATTGAAGAATGGCTTCTTATTCCGGGAGATTACTCAGAATTTATTTGTCTTCCAATTTGTGGATAGGGATGACAGAGACAAGGTCATGGCAGGAGGCCCTTGGTCTTTTGATAAAGCTTTGTTGGCTCTTAAAGATCCGGGTATGGAGCAGCCCTCTCAAATTGTATTTGACAAGATCCCTTTTTGGTTTCGAATATACGACCTTCCTTTGACGTGTATGAAGAAGCAAACGGCGCTGGCGATAGGGTCCGTTTTTGGTAGGATTTTACAGTTTGACGAGAACGATCTTATCGTTTGCAACCAATTCTTGCGACTTAGGGTTATGGTAGATATCATGAAGCCTCTACGAAGAGGGGTGGTGCTCATAATAGGGAACAAACGAGTATGGGTCGAGATCAAGTATGAGCGGTTACCGAATTTCTGCTATAGGTGTGGGAGGCTAGGCCATGTTGAACTGGATTGTGAAGAGGAGATTCAAACGACAGATCACCAAAGCTATGGGGATGTATTAAGGGCCTCTCCACTGAGAGCTGCCAGGGGCAGGAATTTTCGTGAAAAGGAGATAGAAAAGCACTTCATTAAAGGTGTTCAAAAGAAGTCACTGCGGGGCGAAGAGGTAGTGCATCGTCAAGGCCCATCAAGATCCCCACTAGTTACCCGATGTTTGTTTGATGTGCTGAGAGGGGATGATGAATTTGGACAAGCTGAAGATGACGTGGGAACGAGGGAGACAGGGATTGAGGGATTGATTCAAAATCTTGAGATGAATGATGAGGGGAGAAAAGGAGAGATTGAGAGTGAGGGGAAAAAGGTGAGGATTCTGCCGGAAACCTTATAGATGGGGTGGAGCTTGGAGGGGATGGTAACAGCTCTAATCCGACAAGGATGGTCAGAAAAGGTTTTCACGAGGGGAAACTAGATGAGGTTGAGACAGAGGGGGAAAAAGTGAGGCTTTGAGAGTTTCGGAGGGAGGAAAACCTTACCTAGGTAGTGACACTTTAGGAAGGAGTGATATTAGGGTCAAGGAGCATGAGTCTATAGGGGTGGTGCGTGGGAAACAAATTTGTACGCAGGGTGAAGGAACACAGGATACGGTGGGAGAGGATTTGACGAAGAAATGGAAAAGGAAGGCTCGCGTACAGAGGGGAGTTGAAGGAGAACAATCTTTGGTATTGGCTAAACGGGGTAGGAACGAGACCGAAGGGGATATCATAGTGATTGGGACTTCTCAAAGTTCCGGAAAGAAGGCAAAGACTTTTGTCAAATCGAGATCGGCAGGGGAGGGGAACACCCTCTCTTGCCGGGACCATTGAGTTGTTTAAGTTTTAACTGCCGGGGATTGGGGAAGGTCCGGTCAGTAGTTCGTCTTACTCATCTAGTAAGAAGAGAGGACCCCAAAATTGTTTTCTTAATCGAAATAAAATGTGAGAAGAAACGAATGGAAGAGGTTCGGTTGAAGTTAGGCATGGATGGTTGCTTCACGGTGGATTGTCGTGGTAAATCTGGTGGATTATGTTTGATGTGGTCCAGCGAAGTCAACATTTCAGTATCTTCTTACACTTCCCATCATATTGATGCTATTGTTGAACAAGGGCATGTAGAGCAACACTGGAGGCTCACTTGTCTGTATGGGTGGCCAAAAACCTCAGAGAAACATTATACATGGAGCTTACTAACCAAGATTTACGAAGAGGTGAGTGGACCATGGGTGTGTATAGGTGATTTCAACCAAGTGTATTCGTTAGAGGATAAGGTGGCCATTGTCCGGATTACACCTATATGACTACGTTCCGCGTAGCGATGGGAGATTGTGAGTTGCAAAAAATACTGTTTGAGGGACTGCGATTTACATGGGATAATGGTCGGGAAGAAGCCGAGTTTATTCAAGAAAGGCTGGACTACGCCTTTGCTAATGAACCTTGGTTAGAATTATATCCGGGAGCTAGACTGATTCATTTGTCCAGGGAGTTGTCAGACCATGTTCCCATACTCCTGCAGCTCCTGCGTCATGAGTCTGTTGGGGATATTCGTAGAACGGGTTCTCGATCAAGCAGGTTTGTGGTCCTATGGGCTGAAGATACACAACGTCAGGAGGTGGTGCGTAATGCGTGGATGAACCCGTCAACTAGGACTACTGAACAAAGTGTGCCAAACCAGATATCTAGCTGCATGAGTGAACTACAGAAATGGAATAGATCACGGTTTGGTAATATTTTTGCCAACTTAGCCAAGGTGCACTAGGAGTTATGCGAGATACATAAACGAGGTATGCATGGGGGAGCTATTCATAGAAGAAGGTATCTTGAGAAACGTGAGAGTGAGTTGATGGACCAAGAGGAGAAGTTATGGTTCCAACACTCGAGGGTAAATGAACTGAAATGGGGAGACGAAAATTCCAACTTCTTCCATCGGAAGGCTAATGGTCGCCGTAAGCGAAATGAGTTGCGCCGCCTCATTGATGAAAACGGGATGGAGTGGAGAAGTGGAGATGGGAAAGCGAAAGTAGTTGTTGATTACTTTCAGGAATTGTTTAAATCCAATCCAATTGCACCTCCTTCAACGGCTACTCAAGGAATATCGCGCATTCTATCGGAAGAGGATAATCTTGAGCTCACCCGTCCCTTCACCGAAGAAGAGGTAATTTCAGCCCTTTTTGCAATTCACCACCGGGTCCTGATGGTATGTCAGCGTTGTTTCTCCAACAACACTGGAATATTGTCGGTCCGGATGTTACAAAGTTTATTCTTAATATTCTGAATGGTGGTTCTTTTCCGTCTGGGTTTTAATCATACGTTCATCTCGCTAATCCCAAAAATTTCTAACCCATCAAAAATGAAGGATCTACGTCCTATCAGTTTATGTAATGTTTTGTTCAAGGTGGTGTCGAAGGTTTTGGTGAATAGAATGAAGCCATGCATGGGAAAGGTGATCTCGGAAACTCAATGCGCTTTTGTACCAGGGAGGATGATTACGGATAACGTTTTGTCAGCGGTTGAGATTTTCTATTGTATGAAGAAGCGGTGTGCTGGTAAAACGGATTATCTAGCTTTGAAACTAGATATGGCCAAGGCGTATGACAGAGTCGAGTGGAACTTTTTGGAGTATTGTATGTTATCATTGGGTTTCAAGGATAGTTGGGTTGCTTTGGTTATGAGTTGTGTTCGAACTGTGTCCTTTTCGGTACTCATGGAGGGGGTACCTTCACCTGCATTTTCTCCTGCTAGGGGACTTCGGCAAGAGGAACCGTTATCACCGTACTTATTTCTCATGTGTGCTGAGGCGTTTTCCGGGTTGATCCGAAATAGTGAAGCTAATGGGAGATGGAAGGGCATCCGTATTGCAAGGGGTGCACCGGTTGTTTCACATTTATTTTTTTTGCAGATGATAGTATGTTGTTCGACAAAGCGTCTTGTCAACAAAGTCGAGAAATTGTGAATATCCTCCGTGTTTACGGAGACGCGTCAGGACAACAAGTTAACTTTGGTAAGTCGGAACTTTCATTTAGCAAAAATGCGAATGATGATACGAAGGAGGAGATTCAAGGGATTTTAGAGGTTACGGAAGTCGATAAGCATGAAAAATACTTGGGCTTACCAACTATGATAGGAAGGTCAAAGAAGGTTATCTTTGCACAAGTTAAGGAACGGGTTTGTAATAAGTTGAAGGGTTGGATGGGGAAAAACCTTTCAAGGGCTGGAAAAGAGGTTTTGATTAAAGCCGTTTTGCAAGCCATTCCCATGTACACAATGTCGTGCTTCCATCTCACTGCAAGTTTATGCAGGGAAATAGAGCAAATGATGAGTAAGTTCTGGTGGGGCTCCATTGACTCTTCTTCAGTGCACTGGATGAATTGGCGGAAACTAACAGAACCGAAGGCTAAGGGAGGTATGGGATTCAGGGACATGGAGTCGTTTAATTTGGCATTATTGGCGCACCAGGGATGGCGACTCTTGCAAGAGCCACATTCGCTTCTAGCCCGACTTCTTAAAGCCAGATATTTTCCATCGACTACTTTCTTGGCATCAACTGTGGGTTTTAATGCGAGTTATGCTTGGAGGAGTATCCTGCGTGGGAGAGAATTCCTGCTCAAGGGGGTGTTCTGGTCAGTTGGTAATGGGTCTACATTAAGCATTAAGAATGATCCATGGATACCCCGACCTTCTTTGTTCAAGCCTGTCTATATTCCACCTACGGTTGATAGTAATCAGAGGGTCATTGATCTCATAGATTGGACTTCATCGGCTTGGAATGTGGATCTTGTGGAAAGCATGTTCCTCCCTTGTGATGTAGAGTATATTTTGAAAATCCACCTTGTTCACCATACCTCCAGTGATGAGATCATGTGGTACTATGAGAAGAATGGTTGTTTTTCTGTCAAGTCTTGCTATTGGATGATACATGATCATCGAAGGGAATATGTGGGCTCGTCGTCTTTGCATGACAGGGAGGGTAGGGTTACTCTTATGTGGACGAAACTCTGGAAGTTGAAGATCCCCCCAAGAGTGCGTTCATTTGCATGGGGCTGTGCCAATAATATACTTCTCTGCAAGAGCAACTTAGCAATTAGGAAATGTGTAGCTGATCCTTTTTGTGCTATTTGTCATCAGGAGGAGACGCTTGAGCATGTGTTGTTTTACTGCGTTCGGGCATGACAGGTGTGGCACGCTTACAAGGGGCAATCCCATGCTACTTTGATGAAAAGAAATTTCAGGAGGATGCTGCAGAAGATGTTGCGTGATCAAAATCTAGAAGAGACCGAACAGTGGCTCATGATATTGTACGGGATTTGGTTCGCTCGAAACCTTCGAATTTTCCGGGGCGTGGAAAAGGAGGAGAGTCTGATCATCGAAGAGCAATGTCGAACGCTGGAAGAATATCGACTAGCAGCTAAACGAAGCGAGATAGTCGGAGTTGTTGCTTTGTGGGAGGGTCCAAGATGGACAGCTCCACCTGAACATTTCATTAAGATAAATTGTGATGGATCTAGTTCAACACATGGCGCAGGCATTGACATCATAGCGCGAGACCACCTGGGTTCAGCATGTTTCATAGGTGCTCGGTCCATCCAACTCGGCTCGACTCCTGAGATGGCGGAGGCTGAAGCAATATTGTGGGCAGTTCAGGTGGCAGTTGTCATGGAAATTTCTAATGTGGTGATTGAATCTGATAGCATGGTACTGATAAATTAGCTGCATAAGTCATCGCTGGCCAGAGGTCCGGTGGGAGATTTACTGCGTCGTTCTATTAACCTGGCTACGACATTTGGAGAGATACGCTGGAGCTTCGTACGACGAACGGGTAATGAGGCAGCTCACTGCTTGGCAAAACAGCAACCTCTACTTCCGGTGTTTGATTATTGCTTATCTTCTGTCCCTTTCAATTTAGATTTTATTCCGTGTAAAGACTTGGAGTAATTAATGGTATGTGTTTGCATAAAAAAAAAAAAATAAAATTGAACCAACGTACCATTGAAGTTAATTTATTATACTAATTGCCCTATCCATAATTCACGATCTATTTCTTAGCTGTTTCATTTCTTTTAACTTTTGTTGTTTCAGTTATTTTTATTTTTTGAACATTTCAATATAATATACTGCATTAACTAAAAGTATTAGATAAACATTTTTAATATATGATAAAAAGTTAAAAAAAAAAACCCAATTGAAGGAATTGACTGTAATCTAAAATAACAAATCTAAAATATTATCTTCGATTTCTGAATTTGGAAAACAACCTAGGAATTTGTTTAAAAAATTCTGAATGGAAAGAGAAAAATAGATAGATCAAGGGGATTTTTAAGGGTAAGGATAGGAAATTTGTTACAAATGGCATATTTCAACGCATTCTAACGAAGCTTTGTATCAAGTTTAATGCATTGCGGCGATGTAGAAGTTCATGTCAAATTTAGATGCAATACATGAAACTAAATAAATTATTGAATTCATTCCTGTTTACAGTAAGAGGGTGAGTTCAGTAGCCCTCGTTACCAGTCTGTTCGGTAGCAACTCAGAGCAAAAATTCAGTCAAATGAATAGAGTGAATGAACCAGTTGCCCCGTGGAGGTTGAATCGAATGAAAGAGTTGTGGATGGTATTTGTAGCCTTCAACCCTAGGGCGAGAGGTATTGAATCTTTTCCGATGCTTCGTCTTCTTCTTCACTTCGGCCTGTTCGAAGGATTTAGAGAATCATTTTGGGGAAGTTGATGGTAATGGAAGGGAATTGATATTTGCTTTGAAGGATTTAGAGGAGCATTTTGTTTGTGATTATGAATATGGGTTTGCCGTTTCAAGGATGTTAGAGGTGAGCAAACCTCATTTTGCAGCCTATAATGGAGGAAACCAAAGGTGGATTTGATCAAAATTTTGCATTTTATTGGTGCTGAAGCTATGCATTTTTGTTCACTAATCTGAAAATCAATGTTGTTCCTGAATAGGTTTTTTCTTACAATAATTGTATTAGTATATGCATCAGATTATAATTTAACATTTGTGTCTTCTATGGTCATGTAGAGAAATCAAGTAGACTTATCCAGACAAATACATGGAACCGTTCGCCTTCTTCTCAGTCTTCATCAAGCAAAATCTTACTGTCACCGAGCTTCAAAAGCTCTTCAACTTGGAGGGACTCGAGCACTAAACCTTTGATGGTAGTGGTGGTATGGACTCTGAGAGTCACTCATTAACCTTAGGAAGACTTTATGCCTGGGAAAGAAGCTCTATGATGAGGTTAAGGTAAGTTGTATCAAGTATTTTGAATTATGGTGCTTATAATGATCCATTGTCACCTGTTTATAAACATTGTTCATATTCTGACTAGAAAATTGTGGTCTATAAAAGGCTACAGAGATAACCAGGAAATCTTATAAGGAAAAGTGCTCACAACTGAAATACCAACAAGGCGTATCGGAACTGGTCCATGAAATCCTTGGTAAATGATTTACATGATATATGGATTCAACAAGGTGAAGAGCATGAAGCCGAGAAGAAGCTTGTTGGATTAGTAAAGGAGATGGACAGGAAGTCTCTTGCATTAAAAAAAACATCTATACTGAAGTTTCGCGGGAAGAATTTACTGATGGTAAGAACAACATGGCTTTACTGAGTATGAGACTTGAATCTGAGGAGGTGAAACGGCAGGGCTTCAGTGAGATTGTATGCTCATTCTGTGAGAATTTAGTTGGTCATCATTGAGAAGATATTGAATAGCCTCAATAGCTGAAAGTATTTTATGTTCATACGTCACACTTTTCATGGAATGTTACATATGCCAAATTTGAGTGAAAGTAATCTTACGTTTATAGCAAGTAAATATGATAACACCATCTGGGTATCGCATAAGGCATTTGGTATATACTGTTGGTATGACTTCCATGTTTTCATCAATTCTTTTTCTATTTGATTTGGGTCGAGTTTGCTCTCCCATTCCTTCGTGTATTTCAGATTTGGGTCAGTTTGCTACCCATTTTGGTCATTTAACACATAATTCATCTCATTCATTTTCATTTTAAACGAACATAAAAACAAAACAATTCGTTTCATTCACTTTTTTCATTTTCGGTTCCATTTAACAGGCCCTCAGTTTACACTAGGCCACACAACAGAAATAACAGACCAATGCAAATCTACAGTTTTATATATAGATGATTCAACTTCACGCACTGCTAAGTGTAATCGCAATTAACAAGGTATTATGCATTCCAAAAATCACTCACCTGTTTTCAAACTGCTATTCAATTCCAACCAGTTCAATATTTCATCACAGTGCAACATACAAGGATAGGATAATCAGATGGTATTTGTGAATGTCAAAAAACTGTAGAATCCCACATATAGCATCACACATATGAAGAGTAGACAAAGTGCTATACCAACAAGTAATAAAGTCGTATACTGTCAGAGAACCTAATGGAGAAAGATATCATGTCAAGTAATGCTTACTGAACCTAGCCCTGCCCCGAATGTAATGACGAGTGACAATGGTTTCGGGATTATTACAATTTGACATACCTTTGATAACCAAAAAAATCCAGGATAGGACAGTTGTGCAAAACAAGCGATATTAGAAGACTCACTTCAACCAGACCTTCTGTAGAAGCTGTATGCAACGGCTACGGTTGCGACGGCTCCAACAACACCAGCAGCCATTAGAATATCACTCTGCTCCCATTTTCCCGTCCAACCACAAAGGCTGTTTTTTAAGTCTTTCTTTCCATGTGATCCATCAGACGTCTCCTTGGGCTTTGCATCTCCAGCTTCACCGTTCACAACTGAACTCGGTTCTCGGCAGCATGAAACTCCATTGACACCTTGGCAGCAGCCAGACGTGTTTTCCTTGACCTCTTCACTTTTGGGTTCCTGAGGTATCTCCTTTACTTTCTCACTGTGCTCCTTTTTAGAATGCTCCTTCTCACCTTCATTAGTGTCCTCCTCGTACAAACCCATCTGGCCCCTGTCATTTTTCACATGGTCTCCAATTATTTATGGTCAACAATGAATTAAGCTTACCAATCATGTTAAGGCTATCTGGTAAATAGGTTATAAACTAGAAAATAAATTATATCAGTTAAATTTCTTATTCTAGTCAATTAGGATAACCTGACTATAGTTAAACATAGACAAAAGATGAAGACAAGGAAATCAGCAAACCTCCAAAGAATAAATGAAACTAAATAACTAAATTATTGAATTCTTTTACATTTCTAATCCTAGTCATGTAAGATCTCCTGATCAGTAACTTAGTAACTAAACATAAATGAAACCAAAAGACAAGGAAAGCAACAAACCTCCACAGCTTTTCATTGATCTCTCCTCTACCAATGTATCCATCAATTAAGTCGGGAACATCATTGGGCGTGACGTAACCAAACCTGCAAAGTAATGAATGGAAGTTTCAAATCCAAACTGCTGAAAAGACACATAACACACATTACCAACCTAAAAAAGGACATAACCAATCGTACCAGTCACCAGTAACTTTTCCGTCTGAATTTGTGCCAAAAATTATCACATTTCCAGCATACTTGTGACCACCAATGTGCGAACAAGCATAAACCGAAACTTGGTTTGCCAACTCTCTGGATTGAATCTCCTCCTTGAAATTCTCAATGAGAATAGGTCCACAAACACCGCACCTCTTATCCCTATTTGTATGGGCACAAACAAACACATATGCACCGGACAATGGCTCTTGAACACCAGATTCCCATGATTTCTCATTCACCAACACATCATCCACAAAGCTTTCCACATCTGACTCCTTCACACCCCTTCAGTTATAAGAATTGAAGCACCAGTCAGTATTTTAGACACTAACAAACAAAGAAGACTGGGGAGATCTAGCTGAAATATATCAGCCGCATTCATCAATTTAACATTTACAGCTCAATGCTAACTAAATCCAAGCTACAAAACTGCTACATCGAACCCCATGCTACAGTAAATTCCAAAGCTCTAGTTACCTGTATTTAACCATTTCTGGGAAGATAAGCACGTCTCCATCTGAGCATGTGATGCCATCACATCCTCCGCATATTGTCAGACGAGTCTGTCATTCAACCATGAAATGAACATAAACATGCCACTAGCAAAGGAGAAGAAATATCCAGAGATGGAAGTCATGCAAAACTATACGCAATGATAAACACTGCAATTATATGATTCAAATACATGAAAAAGATCATTCGGTATCAAAAGAGCAGACATCACAAGATGGAAGATGCAAAATCAGATACAGCACTACACACTGCAATATCATATATAAGAAACAAGCTCAATCTATGAAAAGCGACCTAACAGTGCAGCGTAAAAGCATAAATGATTGATTTAATAAAAGCAACCCTCAACCCTGCATAATATAATCTAGTTGATTGCAATACGTCATCCAGGTTTCCTTTAATACCTTACTTCATGTAAAATACACCAAGAAATACATACACTCCACAAATATAGATTATATGATACATACACCCTTCTGTTTCCTCAGTGATGAAATCAATAAAACGCAATTCAGCATACGTATAAGTAATCAGATTTCAACAAGCAGAAACTAAAACCGCGCGCAAAGACGCAACACTTACGAAAAATTTGTCAGAGTGATACACATAAAGCTATAATTAGTAGATATAATTATCTTACCATAAACTAGTTTGTAAAATAGAAAAACTACAATATCTAACAAAGATTCAAAAATCAATTTAGTCAAATTCCATTTCTATCATCTTTGACATCAGCAATAGTGTCTAATTAACTAAAACCACAAATTATTCAAATCGACACATTAAGAGAAAAGGGGCAACTAGAAGGAAATCCAGATCTGGTCAAACGTATGATGAATCGATGAATTAAACAAGAAATACAGAAGAAGAAAAAAAAGAAGTCAAGGAGACGAAAGCGCGACCAACCTTGACTTTGATGTCGTCCTTGCGAGCTTTAAGAGCGGAGGAGAACAGCTTGGGGAGCAGATCGGTGTCGGAGTCCTCAACACGAGAAGGCCAAGCATCATAGGTCTTGTAGCAGAGAAAGACATGACGATCGTAGGCACCGGCGGTGTTTGCGAGAGAGCTCTTGTACATATCGTCGCGCTGGAAGCCGTACTTGAAGGTGTCGTCAACGGCGATGGAATCATCGGAAGCCATCGGAAGACGCAGAGATCGGATAGGGAATAGGTAGCAGAGGGGAGTGAAAAGCGAGGGGTTAGGGCGGCGGAGGAGAAGAAGAGCCACCGCAGGACGGAGATAAAAGAGACTAGGAAGGAGGTGGAAGAGGAATGTGAATGAAATGATAGGTGAATATGTAATAGCGTTGATGAGGGTTTGAATACTTCAAAAACCTTCTGTGTGAGGTCGTGGACGACACGTGCTCGCATTTGAAGCTAGATCTCTTTTACCCCGCAATTTTTTTCTTTATTTATATTTTGACTGTTTGGTATTACATTACATTATAAGGAATTTGGTACGGGAATGAGGTTATAGATTATTAAAATAGTTTATATAAATAAAATTAATTTTAAAACTTAATTTTCTCACAAGGTTATTGGAGATTTTCCAATAATCTCCACCTATATTAATCTCAATTGGTCCATCTAATATTAAACAAACCCTTATACAACAAGTTTATATAGATTACAATCCAGTAAGTTCAAAAAATATAAACATTATATTTTTTATAAATATACTAAAACTTGGATAAAATTTATTTAAAATAAATAAACTTTTTAAAGTTTTAAAATTAATTAGCCTTATATCAACGAAAAGAGTAAAACATCAATTACATGTGTTCTGGTAACAAAATAAGCATACCCCCTTATTTCGTTTACTTTGTTTAAGAGACCCACTTTTTATTATATTAATATTATTTTTTCTAAGTCATTATGGTACATCAATAAATGTACTTAACTGAATTGGGTTTTATTTTGAAAACACCCCAACTTAAATGAACTCAACCCCAATTCTTCTACCTCCGGTATTACAAATCGAAAGAGAATTTTAAGTTGATATGTCTACTAGAGGTAGTTCAGCCTAAAATATTTTTACAAAAAAAAAAAAAAAAAAGAAAAAACAAAATTCGAGATTGCAAGAAATTCTTGAAGGCCAGACTGAAAAGATAATATAGTGTTTCTACGGAAAAACCTTAAAGTGTGTTGATAACGCATAATTATACCCTAACTTTGACTTTTTAATTTGCATCTTAGGCTTACTTAATTTGTTGATCACACATAGAGAGAATATAGTATTGAATAAAGCACGGAAACTAATTTGTAATTTGGGTGGAAAAGACTTAGAATATAGTAAAATGCCTCCAAAGTCAAAGGAAGGAATTGTTATTGGTAGGTTAATTAGGGTGACGACCCTCTATAGTTACGAAGCAACCCCGCCACGATCTTAACATTGAAACCTTCTAATTTAGAAATTTAACAAGTTTTGACGCCTCTTGGTTAGAGTTAATGGTTATATATATAATAGTTAGGGCCTTTTCATCTTATCTATCCTGCAAAGCGAAAGGGTATAAAATTTATATTATCATTTATATGTTATGCATATTTAATAAATATATATTAAATATTAATGACTTATAATTTGATTTTCAAATTAGTATAGATTATTATTGTTAAGTTAATTGAGCTCGCTTAGTTAATGATAAAAAAGTTTCTTGACAAATTTGTTACAATAAATTTGAAATTCATATTTTTCAATTTTGGTAAAAATACATGTTACCACAATCTCGACCACATCCTTTAGTTGAAGTTTTTATAGTGTATTTATCATCACAATAGTCTAAAACGAGTTCATTTGTAACACCTAAAACTCTAAATCACGATGTAATGAGTTAGAATTAACAATGAGGTCATGATTTTATATTGGATCATGAAGAACCGTATAGGTGAATAATTACGATAATAATACTCCAGAAGGGGTAGAACAGAGTATGATAACTTTTCGTAATATCTTATTTCAAGGTTTGAAACTGATTTCAAGGCCTTGACTTTGAATCCTGCAATGCAACGTTAGTCCCAATATACGCGATAAAAAATGTGGAATTAAAAGATCGACACGGTGATATGTTTACGAAGTTCAGCTCTAATAGCCTACGTCTCCGTCCTAGGGTTTCTTTAACCTATGATAAACTATTTATTATCTGCTCAAAGAGTCATAGATACAACCTAGAAAAAATCTCCTTCTTCTCTCACTGTAGTCAATGCTACGATCTAGTCCAACTCTAACCTAGCAATAATAGTCTAGTTACTTCGCAGAGTAACTTACACTCGAGTATAACACTCTCTAGATATTCCAATGAAGCTCTCGTGTTTTTCTCTCTCTAAGGATATAAACTTTTGTAAGCTAAGAGGAAGAAAAACTTTTCGAACGAATGAAGATGTTTGATCGCTTGAAGACTTAGATGTTTCCGTGTAAGCTTGTTGTTGTTCTTCTCAATCGCCATCTTCATTTATAGTCTTCTATGGAGAACTCTCTTAGCCGTTGTAAGAGAGACGTTGTAACGTTCTTCTTTCTCCATGGAAAACGGTGTTCGGTTGAGATGAAGTAGCCGTTGTAAGATCTTCTTTCTTCTTCATCTACTTCTCTTTGACGCACATTGAGAATCTTCATCTTCAAGATCTTCTCCTTGAAAGAGCAGTTGAAGATCTTTGTCTTTGAAGCCCTTAGTTTAAGCTCCGAGATCTTTCAAGCCGATGAGGATCTTTGTCGTTGAAGACTTCTCTCTTGAGGGCCGTTGAAGATCTTCCTTGGATCCGAGATATTTGTGTGGGATCCGTTGAAAAAATCTTTCTCTTATCCTCTTACATCGGTTGTTAAGATCTTTGTGAGATCTTGTTTGTTGTGGCCGAGATCTTCTCTTCAAATCGGTTTTAAGATCTTCTTGTTGACTGGCTGAGATTTTCTCCTAAAATCTTGTTCGAAGATCTTCTTGTTATTCTTGGTAGATATTCTTGCTTTGGTTGTAGAGATTTAAATCTCATATTTGAAAAGCCTTCATCCAAATCCTTTCCTTGTATCACTTTTCAAGGCCTCCGCGTTTGTCCCTTAATCAGCTTTCCAAGGCCTCAGTTCTTCCTTTGAAATTATTTTCAAGGCCTGCACACATTTTAACAAACACACAACCAAAACATACAATTCTAGAAATATAATCGATATTTGTTAGCTTATAAAACCGCTCATAAATGTTAAGTTTTCCATCATCTACATAAACAATTCATAATCAAGGTGGAGTTATCAGATCATAACGCTAACTTGACAACGATCTCATTGAATCTTTCGACAAAACACATATGAAAAATAAAATAAATAAAAACCATACGGAATTAATAATTCAAACAACACATACCATTACTATAGTGCAAGTCGAAGCGAGGAAAACTAGCTAAGTTAGTCCACAAGACTTACATGAATCTGTCGAAAGCTCGACTACCGCTACGTCACGGTCTCGTACGTATTTGATCCCAAATGCATGGCCAATCTAAAATACGTCTCATCATCACACTTCATCTTCTAGGCCCCGTTTGGAAAGCAGCTTATGGAAGATGATGGAGCTTATGGAAGCTGAAATTTGCACTGTACAAATTTATTATGTGTTTGAGACCATTAGCTTATGAAAGCTTAAGAAGCTTATGCAAGCTTATGAAATGCTGATTTCCATAAGCTCCCCATGACAAGCTTTTGGGAGCTTAAGGAACTTATGTAAATTTTAATTCTACAAATACCCTTCTATTATAATTTCCCACACTACATATTATAATATAACATATAAGTGTTCAATTAATAAATCCATAAACTAAGTTTTATTAATTATTTTCCTCTTAAAATTTTATAAGTTTAAAAATTCAAATTTTTTTCAATAAAGATAAAATTTAACTACACATTAATTTAATTTTTAATTATCTGTTATTATAATTATGTTTTTTGCGGTAATTTCTATTAAATATTTACCATATAGACATATGAATTACACTATTAATTATTTTTTAGCTTAAAATTTTATAAATTTAAAATTTTGAATTTTCTGTAACAAAATTAAGATTTAACTATATAATTTTTAATTATCTATTAGTACTAATAATGTATTTTTGGCAATAATCTCTATTAATATTTACCAAAGAGACAAATGAGTTACACTATCAATTATTTTTAAGCTTAAAACTTCTAAATCTAAAAATTCGAATTTTATTTAATAAAACTAAAGTCTAACTACACATTAGACATTATAATATAATTTTTAATTATCTATTAGTACTAATAATGTTTTCGACAATAATCTCTATTAAATATTTACCAAAAAGACATGAATTACGCTATTAATTATTTTTCATCTTAAAATTTTATAAAATTTAAGCTTCGAATTTTGTTTAACAAAAATACATTTTTGAGTTTTGTTAAAAAAACGAAATAATTAAATATTTTCCTTAATGTTCAAATAAATATTTTTTCATTTATTTCATTTTAGATTTATTTATAACTAGTACCCTATTAATTATTTTAGTGTTCCAAATCAAATTACATTTTTGAATTTTGTTAAAAAAAACAAAATTATTTCATCATATCTATTCCAATATAACATCTTTTAAATAAATATTTATATCACAATAATATTTGGCCAAAAATAATTATTTCATGATATCTATTCCAATATAACATCCTTTAAATAAATATTTCTATCACAATAAAAAAATAACAACTATGTACTACTAAAGAAGCCCTTTTCGGTAATTTTACGTTTCAATCAGCTCGTATGTAATATCCGGAATTTTTATTCCGTTTATTTCTGTAACAAACCCGATCTCGATCAGTTGATCCATATCCGTCTACTTAGTTAGACATATTATTATGAAAATTTATCATTTTATGTAGATCCCCTTTACATAAAATGATAAATTTTGGGAACTAGTTATCATTTTATGTAGCTTACCTTCGCATAAAATGATAGGATTATTATAACCAATCCTAAACTATAACATGATCCGTATCCGTCTATTCCGTAGCCTACCAGTTCCGATCCCTTGACTTCACATAAGATAATAAGTTTAGCCCAAACCCTAATTTAGAGTATGACTCGTCGTTGACAAGTCTGTGACGAAGCTGTGACAAGGTCTGGACAAGTCTGTGACGAAGCTGTGACAAGGTCTGGACAAGTCTGTGACGAAGCTGTGACAAGGCCAGACAAGTCTGTGACGAGTCTGTGACGAGTCTGTGACAAGGCCAGACAAGTATGTGACGAGTCTGTGACAAGCCCAGCCGGCCACTGCTTGCCTTGTACAGCCCAGTCCGTGATCTCCTTTCAGCTTGCCAGCTTCAGCCCTCTGCGGCCCAGCTTTCCAACCTTCAGCCAGCAGCCCAGCCTTACAGCAACTCCAGCCCGTATGCCAATGCTCAGCTTCGATCAGCCCAGTCCGTGAAGCAGCCCAGCAGCGCCAGCTTCAACAGTTTGTCCGCAGCCCAGCTTCAGCCCATCTGCTGCTTTGCCTCTTCAGCTCGTGGAGCCCGTTCCTTGCCAGCCCAACAGCGAGGATAAGCCTTGACGATGTGCGTGTGTATGCTGAATGCGTAGAGAGATTTTCTTGCCTTAACCGCCCCTGAATTAACGCTGCAACTCTTCCCATCCCTTCCGTCTCCCCATCCAGTCTCCTCAGCCTCCTGGTGCTTCATTCTCTCGTTACATACGCAAAGAACACTTCAGTAACAAGTCTAAATCAGAGCAGTGCCTCGTCACGTGATGACCCTCTACATCAGGCCGGTGCACACAATCGGTGAGTCCTATTCCTCTCCTGCTCTTCTGTTATATCTTTCGATCTGAACAAGCCTCTTTGCAGTGGGCGAGACCTCTTTATACACGAGTACAAGTGAAGATAGGTGAGATGCCCCAGTGCTGCAGTAGATCCGAGTGAGAGTCTTGCAACGCAGAACCACCTGCTTTCTCTCATGTAAGCCTTGATCTATCCCCTCCATATATACAAATGTTGATAGTCATCCCAATCTGTTTTGAATCAATATATATAACAGCCTAGGAACAATCTCAAGAAGCTGTTTCATTTTCTGAGTTTTCAAAACTATGTTGAGGATCCAACTTCGGGGCCAGATTTGGGTATGCAAGACTCCTCCTTTTTGGCTGAAATTTTTATAGGTTATAGGTGAGATATTGTAGTAGAACATACTAAAATTTCAGAGGAATCCATGTTACGGTTTGAGAGATATGAGGTTTCAAAGTTCAGTTTTATAAATGTGCTGAGTTGAGAAAAACAACATGGGATGTTGTTTTGTGAGATAGTTTAGAATAGGCTTTTGATCTCTGTTAGGCTTGAATTTTTGATATGATATAGTTGACATCTTGTTGTAGATCATATTAAAATTTGGGAAGAATCGGAGTTACGGTTTGAGAGTTATTGTGTTTCAAAGTTGACGTTTTCATATGTGCTGAGTGTTGGGGAAAACAGCAAGTGATGCTGTTTTGTGAGATGATTTTGAATAAGCTCTTGATATCCGTTGGACTTGAATTTTGGATATGATATAGTTTACATATTGTTGTAGAACATATTAAAATTTGAGAGGCATCCAGCGAGTGGTTTGGGATTTACGATTTTTCCAAGATTGAGTCGTAAGCAGTTTTTCTGTTGTGCTGAAATTCGGTTTGGGAGATAGTTTTAATATAGGATTTTGACCTCCTTTGCAGCTAAATTTTGAATATATTATAGATAAGATTTTATAGTAGAACATATCAAAATTTGGGGTAAATCCAGTGAGTGGTTTAGGAGTTATGATTTTTCAAAGTCTACTCAGATTTGGGCTAAGTATAGAATTTGTAAAGGGAGTAGTCAACTTTAGGAATTTTTATAAAACTGTTGAATGAACAGTTTGGAGAAATTCTTTCTCCTAAAGTTAGATAGGACATCATAGATAATTTAGGGATTTAAGTCGGAATTTTTATAAGCGGTTATGAATTTTATATTTGGAATCGAAGTTAGACCTTTACGATTCCCGGAAAATAGAAACATAGGAAAAATGTTAGCTTGGAACCAAACGAAGCTTTGGGAGTTAGAATATGATTTTAGAATCTCAAATAGGAGTTTAGCCATGAATTTTAGAATTTTCGGGAATTTCGGAACCAAGGGTAAAATGGTCATTTTACCCTAAATTTAATACTGTAACTAGTTATGTCTTCATACATTATTCGATCTTAGAAGTCTTAGACTTCTACCTACGTGAGAATGTGCTAATGCACTTATCGCCTTTGGCAGGCAACTGAGTTGCTACAGTTACAAAACGAGTGGGTACAAAGAGTCGAGCTTTATATCAGGTAAGTCCTTTGGGCTTACTTAGCTGACTGCTAAATATGAGTATAAATGATGATGGTGGTGTGTGATTGAAATGTTAGAGAGATAGGTTGTGATATATAATTACCGACCTATATTTTGGCCTAAGAGTAACGGGCGGTGGCATTCTGCTCAGTAGCTCGCGGGGCGCTGGGGGTTTCTTTCGGGACTAGTCCATACGTGGTTTGTAGTGATGCTACCAATGGAAGTCAGCTAGACCTACACCAGTTGGATAAGGAACGGAGGCGAGAACTAATAATAATTCTCGTGCCACAACTTAAATTGAATAATGTGAATCACTTAAATAATAGATAATAAACGGTTGAGTGCCAGCATGATGTTTGTTTATTTTGTTTCTGCTTGTGTTTGTGCTGTTATCATTTTTGCTTATATTTGGATAGTTAGCTAACGGTTTATCCGTGTTGTAGACCTGTAGAGATAGACAGTTGCAGAGAGATCCGGAACAGATGGTCAGCCGGGTCCACGTACTCATTAGATGGGGACGGGGGAGTCTTCCATACGTCATGCATGTTATGTATCTTTATATATGTTTGTAAGGCTGTCACATGTGTACGTTTATATCATTAAAAATATTATGTTTTAGAAATTGTTTTAAATACATTTGTGCCTTGTTGTAAGATCCAAGTAATGTTGTTGTTAAACCAAGGTCGGGACCCATTGTGAGGTCCTAACCAGTAGCTCCCCGAGTTCCGAGAATTTGGGGTGTTACAACATGGTATCAGAGCTCTGGGTTGGCAACAATGGCACTTGAAATCTTCTGAAAGACCGAATGTATAAAATAACTATAACCCGAAAGGGGTCTAAGATTTTCAAAACGGATTTCTGTTTTTACACACATGCATAGTCGGGTTGTTGGGTTGGTAGTACGTCGGACCACCATCGTTCTCCGTGGATCTCTGCAGCTTGGAACGATAGGTGAGTTAGTATATAGACTTATGTCGATAGGTTTTAGTGTAAATTATATATCTGTGTGTGTGTAGTATGCTAGTATCCTAAGGGATATCTTGTATTCTTTAGTTGTGATATCATGAAGCGATTAGCGCCTCATGATAAATCGGTGACGAGTTTGAAGAGTTTTCCACACGAGATAAGGGGTTCAGACCAAGATTTAGTATGATAATCTGATGGACGTCCTAGTGACTTATAAATCATCCGAAGGACGGGTGGGCAAAGCAGTAAAGATGTTTAGAAACTTTTTACCGCCAGTACAACCGGATGAGAAATAAGTTCCCGAGTGAGCTTAGATAGAAGAAATTGAGAATCATGCAAGGGGCTTTGTCGTATGAAGTCGAGAGATGAATTAGAAGAACCATGCAAGAGACGACGAGAGCGTAGAATAGAGATAAAAATGGAGAAACAAGAATCATATAGAACGGAGTACAACCAAGAATTTCGGTGTAAAGGACGTTACTATCAAGGCGGACGCCGCCATAAGCAAGCAGGGACATGAGAGTACAAAGAAGATAGAGTGTCGACCCAGTTGTGAGAAGTTAAAAGGTACAAAGATAAAGAGTGAGTTTGATGACGAGAAATAAATTCTGTAACCATGGAAGCATGTGGAGTCCTTCAAGGATATGAGAATTTTTGAATGAAAGTCCGACATAAGTATCCAAGAAACTAGAGGTCTAAAATTGAGACGACGAATTTTTATAAAGGCGACATGATCAAAACAAAACTAAACAAGGGGAAGAATGTGGAAAAGTGATTTGGTGGACTCAAGGGTCCGCAATAAATTCTCATTTACAAAGAGATTTAAGTTACCAACACTAACGGTTCATACCAGAGAACCGCAAACAGATGATGACTAAAGTAAGGAGAATTGCGAAGACACGCTTACAAGCTAATGTGGAAGACTTGACGAACTCATTGGCGACAGATGAATGCTAGGACTAGACTCAGAAGAATATAGTGACCTCATAAGAGAACAAGAGAAGTGCAGACTGTGGAAGAAACTAAAAGAGTATTAATAAAGAAACTAGAGGAGATAGATTTTGACCAAGTCTATCAAACTTCAAAAGAAATAGAAGAACAATAAGTCTGTGATCTTATGGAAGGTCAACTACATACCAGTCAGTAATAATTGAGACATAACACGTGCGGGTCAACCAGTAGTAACTGGTTATCAGATAAGGAGGATAACCATAGAATGATGTAAGAATTTTATAGACGTCTAGAGGACCCTTCAAGAGATCAACAACGACAAATGTGAAGCTAAATCGATCCGCGTGCTAGCACCTTAATAATAACATGGAGTGAGTTCGAGCGAGGATCCCTAATTAAGAACTTAAGAAGGAAGACTAGACGGTCAGAAAGGACCCCTTTATGTCATTGAAGACCAAGGGAAGCGTGTGAAGAATTTACTGCCTACTGGCTAGGAAAAGGGGGCATATCACAGTTAGTACAAATGGATTATAAAAGAAGAACTAGAGGAGTAAGGAGTATATGATTTCAATAAGGTTCTATGTCAATCAAGACAGAGTGTGTGTAGCATTCCCTACTAGATAAACAGCAAGTGGAAGGAAGTTAAGGTCATGAGAGTTTTGTAGACTTGATTACAAGCTATGTTAGAAGACCTAGAAAAGACCATTGATGTCAGATGGACGACACAGTGAGACGCGAGAAATGGAGTTACCTCACGGGGAACCGGAAGTTGTAATGTGGAATGAGCTAAAGGAGTATAAATTGATGAACTTGAGTAAGTAGTGTTCTCCAGGAAATTTAACGGCAAAAGAGGTATGAGAAAAGCGAGTCCCGGAAATGGAGATAAGTCAACTATTGACTGACCGACATCAACTGAGGACGTGCAAGGGTTGTTTGGGATTGACGAGCTATGTACAGTTAAGAAGAGATATCTGTGATTGAGGATTATTGAATTAACTATACCGATGCTTTGGAGGAGTTCCTCAAGTAGACAACGAAAATCTACTTAGACAACTAAAGGTATAGAGAGAATCGTGTTAGAGGTTACTTCTCGGTTGGTTAAGATCAAACTTCAGTCGAGTCAGGAAGTTTGGATCCGTGTTAGAAGAATTCCAAAAGTAAATGGAAGAGGTCGTTTTCCAACCGTTATCTTAGTCCCTTAAGGCAAGTAAGGAAGGTACTTGGTATTTTATCCGGATAAGACTTATGGGGTAATTGAGAGGGAGAATTTTGGGTCCATCAATTTGGACTCACGGAAAATGTCCTTACGATTAGCGGGTGACAACATAATTATCAAGTAGCGCAGCGAAAGCGTGATGAGTCCTAACCCACAGAACCGGAAACTCGAGAGTACAACAAATGACGTGTCGAGTTTAAGACGGTGATAATTGGTGAAATGCTTTTCGTTTACAAGGAACGTGAAATAGGCTACGTGGAGTGACAAGAATTTTGTCGAGGAACTGTATCACCAACTAGATAGACGAGAAAGTATGTGCACGTAGAAGTATAGAAAGAGAGTGGTACCCCATTATAGATCCAAGTGAAGCATGCCGACCTAGTCACATGTTGGAAGACCAGTAAATTTGGAATTTAATACCTAGCATGGTACTTTAGAACGAGGTTCTTGATAAAATGAGAAAGGAAGTAACGAAGTAATAAAGGTGTTATGTAGGGCCTGCACTAACAAGCTCAAGGTGAGTAACTATCAAGTTGAATCGAAAGACAGATAAGAAAAGGAAGCTACGGGAGTGTACTTACAGACCAATACTCGTACATATAGAAAACATAATCTCAAGAATGGAGTATAAGAAGAATTTTATCTCGGAACGGAGTCGAGTTGCGTTTTGAGTAAGGGGAATATTATAGGACACAGTGCAATGCTAACAACTATTGAGTAGAGTGAGCAAATAACGGCGACGTGAGACCACCGGGTATCTAATATCGTCATCCCGGATATATTTTATGTCACTCAAGACCTTGGAAAATACGTGAGAAGCCTAAGGTTGAGCTAACAATATATTAGAAATCCATAAATAGTATAATAATACTAAGTGAATGTAGACGATGACCACTGGATTTGTGTCTCAAGTGCTAGACCAGAAAAGGGTAAAGGTCATGATTCCTTACCTGAGGAATAAGATGATTGAGTCATATTAAAAGACAAGATCAAGTAGGTCGTGATACGAAGAGCATTAGGCACTTGGTAAAGTGATGGCGGAGGTCTAAGACCTTTGGCCTGAGAGTGTAGTCAAGTAATCATAAAGAAGGGAAGAAGTTGACTAGGTTATTTTCTGAACGGTCATCAAAGAACCTGGGGGTGAGTTGCAAAATGCGACTACTTGAGGCTATAAAGTGGTTTATAAGTGAGTGAAGGACTAGTATTCCTCACCCTATTGGAGAATGTAGCTTCAGTTTTCCACGGAGACTAAGTTTGGGAACTGAGTTTGAGGATTTCAGTTGGAGAGATACCTATCAGACACGAGTTAGGTCATCAAATTAGAGGATCAGACAGTTGAACCGGATGATACCGGTGAGATATCCGGTAACCATTCTAGAACGGGTAGTAGACGCTTGGAATCTAAGTACCTGAAAAGATTTAAGATTTAGTGGTTTATGAAAAACCCGATAGGGCTACCTAGATATTGGGGATAGCAAGAGACGTAACATTTCAAAGACCTATGTAGCGAGGGTTGTAGCCTCGGGAGTGACGAGTTAGGGCTTAACCTTGTATGTGTGATATTTTTGACTGCTTGTTTATTTCATGATTGAGTATGTAGTAAGTGGTGTATTCTTTTGGTAAACTTTGATGTGCGGGATACTTAAATATAGAAACGACAACACTTATGATGTATTAATTAGGTACACTAAGTTGTACCTTTATTTGTTCCTTGAAGACCGACCTTACGATTGACGTATATTAAGTTTCGGGACGAAACTTATTTTAAGGGGGTACTGATGTAATATCCGGAATTTTTATTCCGTTTATTTCTGTAACAAACCCGATCTCGATCAGTTGATCCATATCCGTCTACTTAGTTAGACATATTATTATGAAAATTTATCATTTTATGTAGATCCCCTTTACATAAAATGATAAATTTTGGGAACTAGTTATCATTTTATGTAGCTTACCTTCGCATAAAATGATAGGATTATTATAACCAATCCTAAACTATAACATGATCCGTATCCGTCTATTCCGTAGCCTACCAGTTCCGATCCCTTGACTTCACATAAGATAATAAGTTTAGCCCAAACCCTAATTTAGAGTATGACTCGTCGTTGACAAGTCTGTGACGAAGCTGTGACAAGGTCTGGACAAGTCTGTGACGAAGCTGTGACAAGGTCTGGACAAGTCTGTGACGAAGCTGTGACAAGGCCAGACAAGTCTGTGACGAGTCTGTGACGAGTCTGTGACAAGGCCAGACAAGTCTATGACGAGTCTGTGACAAGCCCAGCCGGCCACTGCTTGCCTTGTACAGCCCAGTCCGTGATCTCCTTTCAGCTTGCCAGCTTCAGCCCTCTGCGGCCCAGCTTTCCAACCTTCAGCCAGCAGCCCAGCCTTACAGCAACTCCAGCCCGTATGCCAATGCTCAGCTTCGATCAGCCCAGTCCGTGAAGCAGCCCAGCAGCGCCAGCTTCAACAGTTTGTCCGCAGCCCAGCTTCAGCCCATCTGCTGCTTTGCCTCTTCAGCTCGTGGAGCCCGTTCCTTGCCAGCCCAACAGCGAGGATAAGCCTTGACGATGTGCGTGTGTATGCTGAATGGGTAGAGAGATTTTCTTGCCTTAACCGCCCCTGAATTAACGCTGCAACTCTTCCCATCCCTTCCGTCTCCCCATCCAGTCTCCTCAGCCTCCTGGTGCTTCATTCTCTCGTTACATACGCAAAGAACACTTCAGTAACAAGTCTAAATCAGAGCAGTGCCTCGTCACGTGATGACCCTCTACATCAGGCCGGTGCACACAATCGGTGAGTCCTATTCCTCTCCTGCTCTTCTGTTATATCTTTCGATCTGAACAAGCCTCTTTGCAGTGGGCGAGACCTCTTTATACACGAGTACAAGTGAAGATAGGTGAGATGCCCCAGTGCTGCAGTAGATCCGAGTGAGAGTCTTGCAACGCAGAACCACCTGCTTTCTCTCATGTAAGCCTTGATCTATCCCCTCCATATATACAAATGTTGATAGTCATCCCAATCTGTTTTGAATCAATATATATAACAGCCTAGGAACAATCTCAAGAAGCTGTTTCATTTTCTGAGTTTTCAAAACTATGTTGAGGATCCAACTTCGGGGCCAGATTTGGGTATGCAAGACTCCTCCTTTTTGGCTGAAATTTTTATAGGTTATAGGTGAGATATTGTAGTAGAACATACTA
Organism: Fagopyrum homotropicum; assembly: GCA_033239125.1. Classification (NCBI taxonomy): domain Eukaryota; kingdom Viridiplantae; phylum Streptophyta; class Magnoliopsida; order Caryophyllales; family Polygonaceae; genus Fagopyrum; species Fagopyrum homotropicum. The sequence continues at coordinate 88,910,329 of BSWB01000005.1, read as the reverse complement.
AAATTTCAGAGGAATCCATGTTACGGTTTGAGAGATATGAGGTTTCAAAATTCAGTTTTATAAATGTGCTGAGTTGAGAAAAACAACATGGGATGCTGTTTTGTGAGATAGTTTAGAATAGGCTTTTGATCTCTGTTAGGCTTGAATTTTTGATATGATATAGTTGACATCTTGTTGTAGATCATATTAAAATTTGGGAAGAATCGGAGTTACGGTTTGAGAGTTATTGTGTTTCAAAGTTGACGTTTTCATATGTGCTGAGTGTTGGGGAAAACAGCAAGTGATGCTGTTTTGTGAGATGATTTTGAATAAGCTCTTGATATCCGTTGGACTTGAATTTTGGATATGATATAGTTTACATATTGTTGTAGAACATATTAAAATTTGAGAGGCATCCAGCGAGTGGTTTGGGATTTACGATTTTTCCAAGATTGAGTCGTAAGCAGTTTTTCTGTTGTGCTGAAATTCGGTTTGGGAGATAGTTTTAATATAGGATTTTGACCTCCTTTGCAGCTAAATTTTGAATATATTATAGATAAGATTTTATAGTAGAACATATCAAAATTTGGGGTAAATCCAGTGAGTGGTTTAGGAGTTATGATTTTTCAAAGTCTACTCAGATTTGGGCTAAGTATAGAATTTGTAAAGGGAGTAGTCAACTTTAGGAATTTTTATAAAACTGTTGAATGAACAGTTTGGAGAAATTCTTTCTCCTAAAGTTAGATAGGACATCATAGATAATTTAGGGATTTAAGTCGGAATTTTTATAAGCGGTTATGAATTTTATATTTGGAATCGAAGTTAGACCTTTACGATTCCCGGAAAATAGAAACATAGGAAAAATGTTAGCTTGGAACCAAACGAAGCTTTGGGAGTTAGAATATGATTTTAGAATCTCAAATAGGAGTTTAGCCATGAATTTTAGAATTTTCGGGAATTTCGGAACCAAGGGTAAAATGGTCATTTTACCCTAAATTTAATACTGTAACTAGTTATGTCTTCATACATTATTCGATCTTAGAAGTCTTAGACTTCTACCTACGTGAGAATGTGCTAATGCACTTATCGCCTTTGGCAGGCAACTGAGTTGCTACAGTTACAAAACGAGTGGGTACAAAGAGTCGAGCTTTATATCAGGTAAGTCCTTTGGGCTTACTTAGCTGACTGCTAAATATGAGTATAAATGATGATGGTGGTGTGTGATTGAAATGTTAGAGAGATAGGTTGTGATATATAATTACCGACCTATATTTTGGCCTAAGAGTAACGGGCGGTGGCATTCTGCTCAGTAGCTCGCGGGGCGCTGGGGGTTTCTTTCGGGACTAGTCCATACGTGGTTTGTAGTGATGCTACCAATGGAAGTCAGCTAGACCTACACCAGTTGGATAAGGAACGGAGGCGAGAACTAATAATAATTCTCGTGCCACAACTTAAATTGAATAATGTGAATCACTTAAATAATAGATAATAAACGGTTGAGTGCCAGCATGATGTTTGTTTATTTTGTTTCTGCTTGTGTTTGTGCTGTTATCATTTTTGCTTATATTTGGATAGTTAGCTAACGGTTTATCCGTGTTGTAGACCTGTAGAGATAGACAGTTGCAGAGAGATCCGGAACAGATGGTCAGCCGGGTCCACGTACTCATTAGATGGGGACGGGGGAGTCTTCCATACGTCATGCATGTTATGTATCTTTATATATGTTTGTAAGGCTGTCACATGTGTACGTTTATATCATTAAAAATATTATGTTTTAGAAATTGTTTTAAATACATTTGTGCCTTGTTGTAAGATCCAAGTAATGTTGTTGTTAAACCAAGGTCGGGACCCATTGTGAGGTCCTAACCAGTAGCTCCCCGAGTTCCGAGAATTTGGGGTGTTACAACATGGTATCAGAGCTCTGGGTTGGCAACAATGGCACTTGAAATCTTCTGAAAGACCGAATGTATAAAATAACTATAACCCGAAAGGGGTCTAAGATTTTCAAAACGGATTTCTGTTTTTACACACATGCATAGTCGGGTTGTTGGGTTGGTAGTACGTCGGACCACCATCGTTCTCCGTGGATCTCTGCAGCTTGGAACGATAGGTGAGTTAGTATATAGACTTATGTCGATAGGTTTTAGTGTAAATTATATATCTGTGTGTGTGTAGTATGCTAGTATCCTAAGGGATATCTTGTATTCTTTAGTTGTGATATCATGAAGCGATTAGCGCCTCATGATAAATCGGTGACGAGTTTGAAGAGTTTTCCACACGAGATAAGGGGTTCAGACCAAGATTTAGTATGATAATCTGATGGACGTCCTAGTGACTTATAAATCATCCGAAGGACGGGTGGGCAAAGCAGTAAAGATGTTTAGAAACTTTTTACCGCCAGTACAACCGGATGAGAAATAAGTTCCCGAGTGAGCTTAGATAGAAGAAATTGAGAATCATGCAAGGGGCTTTGTCGTATGAAGTCGAGAGATGAATTAGAAGAACCATGCAAGAGACGACGAGAGCGTAGAATAGAGATAAAAATGGAGAAACAAGAATCATATAGAACGGAGTACAACCAAGAATTTCGGTGTAAAGGACGTTACTATCAAGGCGGACGCCGCCATAAGCAAGCAGGGACATGAGAGTACAAAGAAGATAGAGTGTCGACCCAGTTGTGAGAAGTTAAAAGGTACAAAGATAAAGAGTGAGTTTGATGACGATAAATAAATTCTGTAACCATGGAAGCATGTGGAGTCCTTCAAGGATATGAGAATTTTTGAATGAAAGTCCGACATAAGTATCCAAGAAACTAGAGGTCTAAAATTGAGACGACGAATTTTTATAAAGGCGACATGATCAAAACAAAACTAAACAAGGGGAAGAATGTGGAAAAGTGATTTGGTGGACTCAAGGGTCCGCAATAAATTCTCATTTACAAAGAGATTTAAGTTACCAACACTAACGGTTCATACCAGAGAACCGCAAACAGATGATGACTAAAGTAAGGAGAATTGCGAAGACACGCTTACAAGCTAATGTGGAAGACTTGACGAACTCATTGGCGACAGATGAATGCTAGGACTAGACTCAGAAGAATATAGTGACCTCATAAGAGAACAAGAGAAGTGCAGACTGTGGAAGAAACTAAAAGAGTATTAATAAAGAAACTAGAGGAGATAGATTTTGACCAAGTCTATCAAACTTCAAAAGAAATAGAAGAACAATAAGTCTGTGATCTTATGGAAGGTCAACTACATACCAGTCAGTAATAATTGAAACATAACACGTGCGGGTCAACCAGTAGTAACTGGTTATCAGATAAGGAGGATAACCATAGAATGATGTAAGAATTTTATAGACGTCTAGAGGACCCTTCAAGAGATCAACAACGACAAATGTGAAGCTAAATCGATCCGCGTGCTAGCACCTTAATAATAACATGGAGTGAGTTCGAGCGAGGATCCCTAATTAAGAACTTAAGAAGGAAGACTAGACGGTCAGAAAGGACCCCTTTATGTCATTGAAGACCAAGGGAAGCGTGTGAAGAATTTACTGCCTACTGGCTAGGAAAAGGGGGCATATCACAGTTAGTACAAATGGATTATAAAAGAAGAACTAGAGGAGTAAGGAGTATATGATTTTGATAAGGTTCTATGTCAATCAAGACAGAGTGTGTGTAGCATTCCCTACTAGATAAACAGCAAGTGGAAGGAAGTTAAGGTCATGAGAGTTTTGTAGACTTGATTACAAGCTATGTTAGAAGACCTAGAAAAGACCATTGATGTAAGATGGACGACACAGTGAGACGCGAGAAATGGAGTTACCTCACGGGGGAACCGGAAGTTGTAATGTGGAATGAGCTAAAGGAGTATAAATTGATGAACTTGAGTAAGTAGTGTTCTCCAGGAAATTTAACGGCAAAAGAGGTATGAGAAAAGCGAGTCCCGGAAATGGAGATAAGTCAACTATTGACTGACCGACATCAACTGAGGACGTGCAAGGGTTGTTTGGGATTGACGAGCTATGTACAGTTAAGAAGAGATATCTGTGATTGAGGATTATTGAATTAACTATACCGATGCTTTGGAGGAGTTCCTCAAGTAGACAACGAAAATCTACTTAGACAACTAAAGGTATAGAGAGAATCGTGTTAGAGGTTACTTCTCGGTTGGTTAAGATCAAACTTCAGTCGAGTCAGGAAGTTTGGATCCGTGTTAGAAGAATTCCAAAAGTAAATGGAAGAGGTCGTTTTCCAACCGTTATCTTAGTCCCTTAAGGCAAGTAAGGAAGGTACTTGGTATTTTATCCGGATAAGACTTATGGGGTAATTGAGAGGGAGAATTTTGGGTCCATCAATTTGGACTCACGGAAAATGTCCTTACGATTAGCGGGTGACAACATAATTATCAAGTAGCGCAGCGAAAGCGTGATGAGTCCTAACCCACCGAACCGGAAACTCGAGAGTACAACAAATGACGTGTCGAGTTTAAGACGGTGATAATTGGTGAAATGCTTTTCGTTTACAAGGAACGTGAAATAGGCTACGTGGAGTGACAAGAATTTTGTCGAGGAACTGTATCACCAACTAGATAGACGAGAAAGTATGTGCACGTAGAAGTATAGAAAGAGAGTGGTACCCCATTATAGATCCAAGTGAAGCATGCCGACCTAGTCACATGTTGGAAGACCAGTAAATTTGGAATTTAATACCTAGCATGGTACTTTAGAACGAGGTTCTTGATAAAATGAGAAAGGAAGTAACGAAGTAATAAAGGTGTTGTGTAGGGCCTGCACTAACAAGCTCAAGGTGAGTAACTATCAAGTTGAATCGAAAGACAGATAAGAAAAGGAAGCTACGGGAGTGTACTTACAGACCAATACTCGTACATATAGAAAACATAATCTCAAGAATGGAGTATAAGAAGAATTTTATCTCGGAACGGAGTCGAGTTGCGTTTTGAGTAAGGGGAATATTATAGGACACAGTGCAATGCTAACAACTATTGAGTAGAGTGAGCAAATAACGGCGACGTGAGACCACCGGGTATCTAATATCGTCATCCCGGATATATTTTATGTCACTCAAGACCTTGGAAAATACGTGAGAAGCCTAAGGTTGAGCTAACAATATATTAGAAATCCATAAATAGTATAATAATACTAAGTGAATGTAGACGATGACCACTGGATTTGTGTCTCAAGTGCTAGACCAGAAAAGGGTAAAGGTCATGATTCCTTACCTGAGGAATAAGATGATTGAGTCATATTAAAAGACAAGATCAAGTAGGTCGTGATACGAAGAGCATTAGGCACTTGGTAAAGTGATGGCGGAGGTCTAAGACCTTTGGCCTGAGAGTGTAGTCAAGTAATCATAAAGAAGGGAAGAAGTTGACTAGGTTATTTTCTGAACGGTCATCAAAGAACCTGGGGGTGAGTTGCAAAATGCGACTACTTGAGGCTATAAAGTGGTTTATAAGTGAGTGAAGGACTAGTATTCCTCACCCTATTGGAGAATGTAACTTCAGTTTTCCACGGAGACTAAGTTTGGGAACTGAGTTTGAGGATTTCAGTTGGAGAGATACCTATCAGACACGAGTTAGGTCATCAAATTAGAGGATCAGACAGTTGAACCGGATGATACCGGTGAGATATCCGGTAACCATTCTAGAACGGGTAGTAGACGCTTGGAATCTAAGTACCTGAAAAGATTTAAGATTTAGTGGTTTATGAAAAACCCGATAGGGCTACCTAGATATTGGGGATAGCAAGAGACTTAACATTTCAAAGACCTATGTAGCGAGGGTTGTAGCCTCGGGAGTGACGAGTTAGGGCTTAACCTTGTATGTGTGATATTTTTGACTGCTTGTTTATTTCATGATTGAGTATGTAGTAAGTGGTGTATTCTTTTGGTAAACTTTGATGTGCGGGATACTTAAATATAGAAACGACAACACTTATGATGTATTAATTAGGTACACTAAGTTGTACCTTTATTTGTTCCTTGAAGACCGACCTTACGATTGACGTATATTAAGTTTCGGGACGAAACTTATTTTAAGGGGGTACTGATGTAATATCCGGAATTTTTATTCCGTTTATTTCTGTAACAAACCCGATCTCGATCAGTTGATCCATATCCGTCTACTTAGTTAGACATATTATTATGAAAATTTATCATTTTATGTAGATCCCCTTTACATAAAATGATAAATTTTGGGAACTAGTTATCATTTTATGTAGCTTACCTTCGCATAAAATGATAGGATTATTATAACCAATCCTAAACTATAACATGATCCGTATCCGTCTATTCCGTAGCCTACCAGTTCCGATCCCTTGACTTCACATAAGATAATAAGTTTAGCCCAAACCCTAATTTAGAGTATGACTCGTCGTTGACAAGTCTGTGACGAAGCTGTGACAAGGTCTGGACAAGTCTGTGACGAAGCTGTGACAAGGTCTGGACAAGTCTGTGACGAAGCTGTGACAAGGCCAGACAAGTCTGTGACGAGTCTGTGACGAGTCTGTGACAAGGCCAGACAAGTCTATGACGAGTCTGTGACAAGCCCAGCCGGCCACTGCTTGCCTTGTACAGCCCAGTCCGTGATCTCCTTTCAGCTTGCCAGCTTCAGCCCTCTGCGGCCCAGCTTTCCAACCTTCAGCCAGCAGCCCAGCCTTACAGCAACTCCAGCCCGTATGCCAATGCTCAGCTTCGATCAGCCCAGTCCGTGAAGCAGCCCAGCAGCGCCAGCTTCAACAGTTTGTCCGCAGCCCAGCTTCAGCCCATCTGCTGCTTTGCCTCTTCAGCTCGTGGAGCCCGTTCCTTGCCAGCCCAACAGCGAGGATAAGCCTTGACGATGTGCGTGTGTATGCTGAATGGGTAGAGAGATTTTCTTGCCTTAACCGCCCCTGAATTAACGCTGCAACTCTTCCCATCCCTTCCGTCTCCCCATCCAGTCTCCTCAGCCTCCTGGTGCTTCATTCTCTCGTTACATACGCAAAGAACACTTCAGTAACAAGTCTAAATCAGAGCAGTGCCTCGTCACGTGATGACCCTCTACATCAGGCCGGTGCACACAATCGGTGAGTCCTATTCCTCTCCTGCTCTTCTGTTATATCTTTCGATCTGAACAAGCCTCTTTGCAGTGGGCGAGACCTCTTTATACACGAGTACAAGTGAAGATAGGTGAGATGCCCCAGTGCTGCAGTAGATCCGAGTGAGAGTCTTGCAACGCAGAACCACCTGCTTTCTCTCATGTAAGCCTTGATCTATCCCCTCCATATATACAAATGTTGATAGTCATCCCAATCTGTTTTGAATCAATATATATAACAGCCTAGGAACAATCTCAAGAAGCTGTTTCATTTTCTGAGTTTTCAAAACTATGTTGAGGATCCAACTTCGGGGCCAGATTTGGGTATGCAAGACTCCTCCTTTTTGGCTGAAATTTTTATAGGTTATAGGTGAGATATTGTAGTAGAACATACTAAAATTTCAGAGGAATCCATGTTACGGTTTGAGAGATATGAGGTTTCAAAATTCAGTTTTATAAATGTGCTGAGTTGAGAAAAACAACATGGGATGCTGTTTTGTGAGATAGTTTAGAATAGGCTTTTGATCTCTGTTAGGCTTGAATTTTTGATATGATATAGTTGACATCTTGTTGTAGATCATATTAAAATTTGGGAAGAATCGGAGTTACGGTTTGAGAGTTATTGTGTTTCAAAGTTGACGTTTTCATATGTGCTGAGTGTTGGGGAAAACAGCAAGTGATGCTGTTTTGTGAGATGATTTTGAATAAGCTCTTGATATCCGTTGGACTTGAATTTTGGATATGATATAGTTTACATATTGTTGTAGAACATATTAAAATTTGAGAGGCATCCAGCGAGTGGTTTGGGATTTACGATTTTTCCAAGATTGAGTCGTAAGCAGTTTTTCTGTTGTGCTGAAATTCGGTTTGGGAGATAGTTTTAATATAGGATTTTGACCTCCTTTGCAGCTAAATTTTGAATATATTATAGATAAGATTTTATAGTAGAACATATCAAAATTTGGGGTAAATCCAGTGAGTGGTTTAGGAGTTATGATTTTTCAAAGTCTACTCAGATTTGGGCTAAGTATAGAATTTGTAAAGGGAGTAGTCAACTTTAGGAATTTTTATAAAACTGTTGAATGAACAGTTTGGAGAAATTCTTTCTCCTAAAGTTAGATAGGACATCATAGATAATTTAGGGATTTAAGTCGGAATTTTTATAAGCGGTTATGAATTTTATATTTGGAATCGAAGTTAGACCTTTACGATTCCCGGAAAATAGAAACATAGGAAAAATGTTAGCTTGGAACCAAACGAAGCTTTGGGAGTTAGAATATGATTTTAGAATCTCAAATAGGAGTTTAGCCATGAATTTTAGAATTTTCGGGAATTTCGGAACCAAGGGTAAAATGGTCATTTTACCCTAAATTTAATACTGTAACTAGTTATGTCTTCATACATTATTCGATCTTAGAAGTCTTAGACTTCTACCTACGTGAGAATGTGCTAATGCACTTATCGCCTTTGGCAGGCAACTGAGTTGCTACAGTTACAAAACGAGTGGGTACAAAGAGTCGAGCTTTATATCAGGTAAGTCCTTTGGGCTTACTTAGCTGACTGCTAAATATGAGTATAAATGATGATGGTGGTGTGTGATTGAAATGTTAGAGAGATAGGTTGTGATATATAATTACCGACCTATATTTTGGCCTAAGAGTAACGGGCGGTGGCATTCTGCTCAGTAGCTCGCGGGGCGCTGGGGGTTTCTTTCGGGACTAGTCCATACGTGGTTTGTAGTGATGCTACCAATGGAAGTCAGCTAGACCTACACCAGTTGGATAAGGAACGGAGGCGAGAACTAATAATAATTCTCGTGCCACAACTTAAATTGAATAATGTGAATCACTTAAATAATAGATAATAAACGGTTGAGTGCCAGCATGATGTTTGTTTATTTTGTTTCTGCTTGTGTTTGTGCTGTTATCATTTTTGCTTATATTTGGATAGTTAGCTAACGGTTTATCCGTGTTGTAGACCTGTAGAGATAGACAGTTGCAGAGAGATCCGGAACAGATGGTCAGCCGGGTCCACGTACTCATTAGATGGGGACGGGGGAGTCTTCCATACGTCATGCATGTTATGTATCTTTATATATGTTTGTAAGGCTGTCACATGTGTACGTTTATATCATTAAAAATATTATGTTTTAGAAATTGTTTTAAATACATTTGTGCCTTGTTGTAAGATCCAAGTAATGTTGTTGTTAAACCAAGGTCGGGACCCATTGTGAGGTCCTAACCAGTAGCTCCCCGAGTTCCGAGAATTTGGGGTGTTACATCGTACTTCCCAAACGCTATACTAGCTTATTACAAACAATCAGCTACTTAAATCAGCTACTTATTTCAGCTTCAGCTTCAACTTTATTCAGCTTCAGCTTCAATCAGCTTTTATTTCCCAAACGGACCCCTAGAAAGTTTTAAAAAGGCTTTAAGGTGAATACACAAAGGAACGGGGTTGCTTGCCCAGATTCCACATGAGAGGAGAAGATGATGTTGCCTTTTTATTGTTGGTTTGAAGAATGAGGAAGGAGATCACACAAGAAGGAGAGAGTTGCCTTACATCTCATCTTTGCACAACTGGAAGAAGGAGCTCGTTGATATGTCTCGTCTCTATACAAGTGGAGGAAGAAGCTCGTTGTTGGCTGCCCAAATTCAAGGTAGGGGGGGTGCTTGCTCATATTGGAGATGGGAAAGAAAGTGACTCTCCTTGTTGTTTCTCAAATCAGGGACAAGAGAAAATATGATTTTTTTTTAATGTAATTCATTCTAAATGTTGTAACATGTCTTTGGGTTGTGATGAATTTTGGCTATATCGACTGTTCAATACTTGGTGAGGCCCAATTCTAGAAAAAGTGAGAAGGTCTAATTGCTGGTTTGCTAAGGAAGAAAACGTTTGGCCCAAAGCCTTGTTCAAAAAAGCCCAAAAAGGCCACTCTCCAAATCTAATGAATAAGTCAACTCGGGTTCAGAAGAGAAAATACATAAGTTGAGTCGTGTTTGGTTTTACTCGAGTTCATCTTCATTAACCAAACAATGAAATTTCAGTGGTTGTACCATTTTTAAGGTTAACTCGGATGAGCTCTAAACCCTAATCTCATCATTTTCCACTTCCTCTCTTCGTCTCTTCTCCTCCTTTAAGAGTTCTCTAAGTTTGATAGTGAGCGCTTCTTATGGGCACACACACACACACACACATATATATAAGATAATTGGATCTTCACACTCGTGTGATTCTTTACTTTCTTCTACTTGTTTCTACTCTTGCTTTTCTTTCTGGTTTTTTGTCAAACGCCTTACTATTTCTTATTGGTTGTTTGTATTTTAGACGATAGTGGATTGTATCTCTTGAGAACCCAGAAAATTAGGAGTTAAATTCAAACCTCGTAAACAAACACCTTGTTGATTCTCTTCTTGGATTCGTTTGCTCTAGAATGAGTTTGTGTGATCTTGTTTCCTATATGTTTGATGTATACAAGTTTTACAAATTGTTATAAGAGCGTCTCTTCGATAATTTTTTGAAAACTGATTTTCTTCAATTCTGTTTCTGTGTTCAAAACTGTAATATCTTTCAAATCTCGTTCCGCTGCTTCTTTTCATATTATTTTGCTTTACATCTATGTGTTTAAAGTTTCTTTATTGTTTGACTTGCAAAACTTACGTTTATGTTTATTTGCTTAGTCAAGAGAACCCTAAATCTACTTTGATATCTTAAGATCTTAATTTTCTTGGTTCTGTTATAGCCAAGTCAACTCTCTTTCTTCGATTCTAGCTAGATTTTTGTTCTTACTTACTTTGTTTTTCACTACTCTCCATAGATCTTCAAAGAATAGAGGTATCTTCAATGTCTTTAGGTCTATGAGTTTTGCTACGGTTCTAAGTAATATTTGGCTCTATAATAGCCATATCTATACTTGACCTAGCTTATAGATCATATAGATTTGGTTTGCTTAAACCTACACTCTATACCGATATCGGTACACTTATTGTTCTTCAATATTATCTTAAACTTCTTATATCATGGAGAAACCTTCTCTTTGTCTTAAAAATAAGGGTTTTTTGTTTCCAAGAGTTAGAAAAAGTCTTCTAGAGACATTAACCTTGTAAGAGCCTTAGTCTTTTAGGACCCCGTACCTACGCCTCAGCTGAGACGCACGTGCATAACCACCCCTGCGACCAGTGAACCGCCCCCAGCGGCCTTCTAGAGTGCCCATGCGGTTTCCTGCGGCTGCAGCCGCCTTTGTTGACTCTTTGACTCGTGCTTTTCATATCTTACCTTATAAGTTTCCTTCCCTGGCTTCAGATGAAGGGTTTCTTCATTCTCCAGCCTTCTCCTCACGATCTTTTTCTCTTCCCCTTCTTTCTTTGATCTTCTTCTTAGATTCCCTTTGTTTTGCAAGAGAGTTGAGTTGAGTTTGATGTTGATGATGAGGTTTATTGTTGTTGTGTTGTAGAGAGAGCCAGATGAGAGTGTTGTGGATCTTCTCCTCTGTCTAATCAAGTTGTAGGTGAGTTCTTCCTCTTCCTTCTTCTTTCTTTCTTCTTTTATTCTTTCCTTTTCCTTTAGCTTAGGAATCCACAAGTTTTATCTTGTGTTGGTATTCCTAGACTTGTATTGATGTACATATATATATATATATGTGTGTGTGTGTGTGTGTGTGTATGTGTGTGTGTGTAGATGGTTGCTGGATGGTGAAGAGGTGAAGAAGATCGAGTGGAGGATCGAAGAGAAGTCGGAGATTGCTTCTGCACAGACAACCGCTCATGCGCCTGCTTGAAGCCGCCCCTGCGTGGAGTGCCACCACCCCTGCGCTTCCCTGGTGCTTCGCCCCTACGTCTCCTTGTCATGCAGGTTTGTCTTGTCCAGGACATACCTAGTGTGGTATGAGTCCTTTCCTTTCCTAGTATGAGTTGTTTAGAAGCATGCTAGGTATGAGTACGAGAATAAGATGATGATATCATGGTATCGCTATATGCCGGTTATGGCTTTGGTGTTTAGTAGATTGTTGAAGCTTATAGGTTAGATATGATCCTTATGGATCCCTTAGGTCTAGGTGTGACCCCTTTGATTGATATGAGAGTTGATATCTCTTTATGCCTTGTTATTAGGCAGTGCTATCCTCCAGATTGGAGTTGATCATGGTTGAGGTTATTTTGAGGTTGAGGTAAGTCTGTAGGACTTACTTAGCTGCATTCCTATATTGGATGTATGCATGAGTGGTGATTGTTATATTCTTGATAGCATGCGATGTTGATTATTACCGACCTATGGTTTATTGGATTACACCCTTACCGTGGCAGTGATAACCTTTCCCTTTCATCTTGTAAGGAGTATGAGAGGTTCTCTATAGGTCAGACCAATCCTAGTATATGGGATAGCCATATCACCACTCCTTATGATACACGGGAAATGCGTCGATACCACTCTAGATGGCTATGGTACCCATAGGCGAGGATGATATATTCCTCGTGTCACATATTTTTATCTATATATATGTATGACTTGAGTGTAAGACGTTATAAAGATAACTAGATGGGTAAATGTGTGACAACATGATTGAGTGTTTATCGTTCCATGACATGTGTATGTGCTTATGCATTATCTTATATATGAATGGTTAGCTAACGGTTTCATACCGTGTTGTTGATGCTTTGCAGGATAGGAGGACTATAGAGTGATCCGGCAGGGTGACTAGCCGAGGACTTTTGTACATTAGGTGGAATATGGGTTTTGGGGATGTTTACATATGTTGTATATAATGTTGACGTTTTGTACTCAGCTATGGTTTTGTATACCCTTTTTGATATACAGTTCTATATTTTCATGTATTTGTTTTTATATCTGTCGGTGCCTTGTTGTAAGATCTAGTGAACTTGTTGTCAAGCTAGGGTCAGGATCCACTGTGAGATCCTAACCTAGTGACGTCTCGAGTCCTGCAAATTCGGGGTGTTACAAAGTTGGTATCAGAGCCTTAGGTTGACAACAATGACACTTGTAGCATCGAACTTGAGACTAGGAGCGGTGTATCAGCAAGACAGAGATCTCAACGAGTGTAGTAAGATGACTCGGATCATGTCTTTATGAGGGGACCAGAGTTCCGTGCGTACATTAGACGAGTCGAGGAGGCTGCTAGAGTGAGTAGGTGTGCCCCGGATCTGCCAACACAGGTGAGATGATCAAGGATATCCCAAGGAGCTACTCAGGTGCCAGTTATACTGGCACATGCTACTGAGATTGCTAGAGCTCCAGAGGAGTATAGAGGACCTCAATCAAACACTTGGTTGAAGGCATTTCATCAAATGTGAGTATCATCTTTCTTTGGGAAGGTGGGATTGGAGACTGAGATTTGGATTGGACATGTGAACTCAACCCTTGAGTCGATTAGATGTCCAAAGGACATACGGATAGAGTTGGTGCAAACTGTATTCCGTGACCAAGCTCAACAGTGGTGGAGGACTATGCAGATTCGAGCTACTAGCTATGATCAGATGCGGAGCATGATCAGAGAGCGTTTATTCCCTGCCTCGTTGAGGAGGGAGAAATTGCAAGACTTTGTTGAGGTTGGCTTCGAGGATGTGCCGATAGTTGATGCCATCAGTCGATTCAAGGAGGAGCTGACATTACTGGGTCCAACTGCACCTTTTGAGGACCAGCACGTCTATTTGTTCTCCTGTCGATTGAGAGAGAGTACACGTTCTTACATGGAGGGTTTTCATTGCGAGTCTTTGATAGACTATCAGGACATACTCTCAGCTTATGAGCATGAACGCGCTAACTAGAGGAGGACTTCTTAGACGGGACGGTTTGAGAAGAGACTGCGGACTAGGCAGACCAGTGGTGTTGGTAGAGCTTAAGGTTTCGGGCGGAGCCAAAGACGCCAGAGTTACCCCTCATCTGCACCGGTTGCAGAGAAGGGACGACAATGCTTCAATTGTGGCGATACCGGACATATACAATCAGAGTGTACGAGGCCGCAGTTGACTTGTTACACTTTTGGCAGACCATGTCTATAATAGTTAGGATTTCCGAATTCTAATTAATGTTGATTTACTTAATCATTGATAATAATTGACATATAACTCGCGAAGATTGCGCAAGGGATGAGTATGAGTTCCACCGTTATGTTCCTGGCGTAATTTTGGACGTATGGGGAAATTTTCACTTTTTCCCCCCGGTAATTATTTTTACCCTTCGGTGTTATTTGGAGCAAATTGGAGCTCCAATTAATAAAAATACATTTGATAGAAATGATCAGGACATCAGATATGTCTTAGATATGAAATAACATGGAGAGGCAATACGGCCAAAAGAGTTGCTATTTCGCTTCTTAACAACTAAGAAAGACGGCTTAGGAATACACGTTTTTTGAGGCAGTTGTGGAATAATTATCTCTACAATATTCCAGATTTATTATTACAATGTCGAGAAATTTGGAGAAGGGGGTTCGACCTGTCTTTGGATCGGTTAAAGGATAATTATCGACTTCGCTAAAGGATAATTATCGTCTTCACTATAAATAACAGAAATCCTTTATTAATTCATTTTCTTTCACATTTCCTCATAAAAGCTCTGATTTCTCTCAACCTTCAAACTCAGATCTACTCTCCGTTTATTTAAATTCCGTTTGAGTTGCTGGATTCCTCTCTTTATTCTCTTCATATCGATGCCGAGTTTCTGCATTTCCAAGTATATAGAGATCTTGTCGATCATATATGTCACCGGACGGTTCCGTCGCTCAGATTCCGGTGAATTTGATGTTGTCCATGCGTAGCCTGCGTCGTTGTGATTTCGAATCTTCTTTGAGATCGTCAATCGGGTTAGTAATGAATAAGTTATGAATTTATTCATTTTCTGTACTGCGATTTGACCTAAATTGACTTTAGGCTTGTCAAAATGGATAACTAGAAATTCCATTATGGTCGTTATATTATTCTGGTGATTATGGGTTGTTTGTTTGATGAAATCTGATGACAGGTGGGTTTAGAAATTGCATGCGGGCAAAATGTTATTCTGACGAAATTTAATTAATTAATTAAAGGTTAATTAATTAAATTAGGATTAGAATTGAGATTGAGGAATGTTGATTAGATACTACCTTGAGATTTGAGGAATTGTGAGTTATGTTGAGATATTGAGGTTTAGTTGATTATGAGACTTATAGATTGATTATGATCCTTATGGATCCCTTGGGTCTAGGTGTGATCTTTTTGATTGATGAAGTAATTATGTCTCTTTATGCCTTGTTATTAGGTAGTGTCCCTCTCAGTATTGGAGATTTATCGTGGTTGTGATTGTACGAGGTTGAGGTAAGTCCGTAGGACTTACTTAGCTACCATCCTTATATTGGGTGTTTGCATGAGTGGCGTGTATATTATATGCTTGATATGATAGCATACGATGGTGAGGATTACCGACCTATGTTTTATCGATAGCCCCGTATGTGCGACAGTGATAACCCTTCCCTTCATTCTGTAAGGGGATGAGGGGGGGGGGGGTTCTTTGTGTCCATGCCATCTGTTATACAGGAAGGGCGCAATCCACACCCATAGGGTACACGGGTTGTGTGACCGACACTACTTCCATATGGACGTCAGGCCTAGAGGCGGGGATGATACGATCCTCATGTCACATAGTTTCATCTATCTATATATACACGATTTGAGTGAATGACTATTATATAAAGATGATAAAATGGGTAAATGTGTGACATCATGACTATGTGTTTATCTTTCATGACTTGTGTTTGTGCTTATGCATTACCTTATATACGTATGGTTAGCTAATGGGTTCATACCATCTTGCAGGGAGAGCTGTTGAGTGGTTTGGCAGGGTGACAGACCGAGGGCTCTCGTGCATTAGGGGGTTATGGTTTTGGGGATGTTTATGTTTCCCTCCTGCGTGAGGATGATGTTTTGTATACCTCCTGTGTGAGGATGATGTTTTATACTCGGCTATGATCTCGTATATCTTTTGGTCGTATAGTTTATACAGTTTTATGCATTTGTTTTATATCTATCAGTGCCATGTTGTAAGGTCCAGTGAACTTGTTGTGAGGATAGGGTCAAGATCCATTGTGAGATCTTAGCCCAATGTGGCATTCCGAGTCCCGCGGATTCGGGGTGTTACAATGTCATATAGAGTGGAGCTACATCGCAATAGGGTACTTCCCCTTCTAGTGTAGCAGGAGGTGGGCAGAGGCCACCTCAACAGCACACACAAGGACAACAAAGAGTCCCAAATTGTCCTTTTACTCAAGGATCTGCTCCCAGATCGAGTAGAGGTAGAGGTCGCGGTAGGAGCACCACTGACACTAGAGGAGCACAAAGTAGACTTTTTGAGTTGAGGAGTGTAGAGGAGCCAACTGCTATAGGTACCATTTTGATTCATGGCTTACCTGTTAGAGTTTTGTTTGATACGGGTGCTACGCACTCATTTATTTTTTATGCATGCGTTGAGCGTTTGGGTTTAGTTACGATAGAGGGGTACCCTTTATTATAGGGTTACCTGATGGTAGTAGGGACTGTCCCATTTGTTTAGGGACTCGTGTGTTACATGTAGACTTCTTTGTCATGCCATTGGTGCATGAGGAAGTCAGTTTGGGTATGAATTGGATGGATAGACATCGTGCAATATTAGATGTAGGTAGGAGGACCGTGACGGTCTCTACCGAGTTAGGTTGGGACCTTGGAAAGATGGGTTCTATCATCAGCGCGGTCAGAGCAGCGAGGCTGATTGGATAGAGTTATGAGGCCTTCTAATGTTATGCCATGAAGGATGGGGAGATTCCAACGTTAAAGGATATCCCAATGGTTTGTGAGTTTATGGATGTGTTTGATGAGCCGTTCAGTTTGCCGCCTCAACAGAGTGTGAATTTTTGCATAGAGTTAGAGCTTGAGACGAGACCGATCTCGAAGGTCCCGTATCACATGACACCTGTCAAGATGTTGGAGCTGAAGAAGCAACTCGAGGAGTTGGCTGAGAGGGGTTTTATACGTCTTAGTGTTTCACCGTGGGGTGCACCTGCTCTTCGTGCGGAAGAAGGGCAGATCGTTGAGATTGTGTATCGACTATAGAGAGTTGAACAAGGTGACCATCAAGAACAAGTATCCATTGCCCCATATTGACGACTTGGTAGATCAGCTTCAGGGAGTGATTGTGTTCTCCAGGATTGATTTACGTTTAGGATATCACTAGTTGAGGGTAAGAGAGCAGGACGTGCACAAGACGGCATTTCGGACCGGATATGGACATCACGAGTTTGTAGTGATGCCATTTGGGCTCATGAATGCCCCAATAGTCATCATGGAGTTGATGAATAACATCTTTATCTCCTTCCTGGATAAGTTTGTAGTGGTCTTCATTGATGACTTCCTGGTGTACTCTCGGAGTAGGGAGGAGCATGCAGGACACTTGAGGACAGTTTTGCGAGTATTGCAAGATAGAGAGTTGTACACCAAGTTCTCTAAGTGTGAATTCTGGATGCTAGAGGTAGCATTCTTGGGTCATATTGTTTCCACCGAGGGGTTCAAGGTTGATCCGGCAAAGATCGAGTCCGTAGCAACATGGATGATGCCGATGAACGTCAAGGAAGTACGTAGCTTCCTTGGCTTAGCCGGGTATTACCGACGCTTTGTGGAGGGATTTTTTGTGATTGCCGGTCCACTTACGAGTTTGCTGAGGAATGCCACTAGGCTTGTATGATATGAGCAGTGTGCACAAAGTTTTGAGGAGCTGAAGAGAGATTTGACTTCTGCTCGTATCTTGGCACAACTAGAGGGCACATGGGATTTTGTGGTTTACAGTGATGCATCCAAGCTAGACTCGGGATGTGTGTTAACGCAAAGTGGTATAATGATTGCATATGCATCTAGACAGTTGAAGACGTATGAGGAGAACTACTTGACTCATGATCTGGAGTTGGCCGCGGTAGTTCATGCGTTGAAGATCTGAAGACATTACCTGTATGGTGCTACATGTCAGTCATTCACAAACCATAAGAGTTTGAAGTATATTTTCACTCAGCGGGAATTGAATAACCGCCAGAGAAGATGGCTTGAGTTGATCAAGGACTTTGACCTTTGAGATTTTGTATCATCCAGGGAAGACGAATATAGTCGCCGACACCCTCAATAGAAAGACGCCTCGAGAGAAGTCGATTGCACGACTGACAGTATAACCTCAGTTACAGAGGGATCTAGAGTGGCTAGAGATGGACATCTAGTTTCCTGATGAGGATGTTCATTTATCGACTTTAGAGGTTCTACCTGATCTTTTGGGTGAGATCCAACAGAAGCAGGAGACATGCCCAACGTTGAGGAGGAATCGAGAGAGGACGTCTCATGGTGAGGCGCCCCAATTCTCCATAGGAGCAGATGGAGTGATGAGACGCCGCGACCGCGTCTGTGTACCCGCTGATGCGGAGCTGAGATATAGGATCTTGTAGGAGCCTCACTCCACACCTTACTCCGTACACTCAGATGCGAGTAAGATGTATCAGGATGTGAGACATTCATACTAGTGGGGCGGGCTGAAGCCCAACGTAGCCAGATTTGTGGCATAGTTTGCGATCTGTCAACAGGTCAAGATAGAGCATTGCAGCCTGAAGGTGAGCTCCATCCACTGCATGTACCGTAGTGAAAGTGGGAGGACATCACCATGGATTTTGTGACCGTTTGAGGTTGAATAGGAGCTTTGATGCCATCTGGATTGTAGTTGACTGACTAACAATGACGGCATGTTTTAGTCCTATCAAGGAAATGTGGCCGGTGAGCCGTTTAGTTAAGGAGTTCACTAGACAAATAGTGAGGCTCCATGATGTGCCGAGGACTATCGTCTCAAATCGTGATGGGCAATTTACCTCGAGATTCTAGCAGTAGATACAAACTGCCTTGGGCACTACTTTGCATTTTACGAATGTGTTTCATCCTCAGACCGATGATTAGTCAGAGAGGACCATTCAGACTCTGAAGGATATGCTGTGAGCCTGTGTGTTGGACTGGGGACCGGTGTGGTTAGATCACCTCCCATTAGTTGAGTTTTTGTACAACAATAGTTGACATACATCAATTGGGATGTCCGCATATGAGGCATTATATGGGTGGAGATGTTGTACGCCGTTATGTTGGGATGATCCTAGTAGTGTGAGTGGTTTGGAACCTGATCAGATTCAGGATGATATTGCCCGTGTAGCATTGATTAGAGAGAGAATGTTGACTACACAGAGTCGTCAAAATTCATATGCATATAGGAGGCGTAAGCCTTTAGAGTTCAGGGTAGGAGCTTATGTGTGACTGAGAGTGTCTCCGACACGAGGTGTTAGACGTTTCGGCATTAAGGGGAAGTTGAGCCCCCGATATGTTGGACCGTTCGAGATTTTGGATCGAGTTGGGAGAGCAGCCTACAGACTTGCTTTACCGCCGAGATTAGAGGGTGTACACCCCGTGTTTCATGTGTCTCAGTTGAGGGAGTACATAACAGATCCAAGACACATTGTGAGTTATGATGACTTGGAGGTCGAGCCGGACCACAATTTTTTTGAGCATCCGATTACACTCCTAGAGCGAGGTTTGAGACGCCTGCATTCGAAGGACATTCCTATGTTGAGGATATAATAGTCCAGACGAAGACCTGATGAGGCTACATGGGAGACTGAGAATAGTATCCAGAGGAACTATTTAGAGTTTTATGCCGAGATAGATGCACCTGTAGGATCGATGAGTAGATCTTAGTGTTATCTTGGTAAGTGTTGTGATTATAAGCTTATGTGTTTTGATGTGTTTATTCTGGTGCTAGCTATGATGTGATTTATGATCTTGTTAGATCTTGATGTGCTAGCACGATTTATGAATATAGCTTGAGATGGTTCTTCCTCCATACTATTATGATATGAGTATAGTTTCGCTGGAGATGTTCTTCCTTCACGCCCTTGTGTTATGAGTATGATATGGCAAGAGATGTATTTCCTCTATGCCCTTGTGATGTGACTATATTCTTGCTAAAGATGGTTTTCCTCTATGCCATTAGATAGCGTAGTGATCTTGTTGCTGGAGTTGATAATTCCTCCATGCTTTTGTTTTGAGGTTATAGAGTGTTATAGGTTGATACCTTATGAGTGGAGATGTGATACCTCCGATAAGAGAGATATACCTCGGCGTATAGGTCCGAGAGGACTTGGGATCATGCAAGTTTTGGGACGAAACTTGTTTTTTAAGGGGGTGTGATGTAAGAGCCTTAGTCTTTTAGGACCCCGCACCTGCTCCTCAGACGCAGGTGCATAGCCACCCCTACGGCTTAATAACATGTATTATAGTCTATATTATGTGACTTGTTTAGACGTTTTATCTTCAATAATCTGCATGAATGGATGTATATTATGTGATTATATTATTGTTTATTCTACCTTTACGGGAATCGAGGTCTACACCAAGTTTCGTTGTAAATGTAGGTAAAATGGCACGTTTTGGATCAAAATGGAGCAAAGGAGCTAAGAAGTCATATGAGCTACATTCCGGTGCTTAAAAGAGAACTCAAGAAGCATGATATTAACGAAGAAGATTTACTTTCGAGCAGAATTGAGAGATTTCACATTCAGCTGAGATTCATCTCGGTCAGCTACAGTGTCACCTCGACCGAGGTGATCTTGAGGAGCGCCCCGACCGAGGCGAACACCCTGTCGCCGACGAGATCATATTTTTGGGCTGAGATCTTTTATTTTTGGAAGGAAGATATCTTATATTTTTGGGCTGGATTTTTGGAAGGAAGATCATATATTTGGGAGATCTATTTTAGAGAGATAGATATATTTTATAGGATATTATCTTTTTAAGATATTATTATCTTTTTAAGATATTATTATCTTTGGAAGATAATTCTCCTATAAAAAGGGCTGGATTTTCCATAATTTAGCATCGTCGCATGCTTGGAGGGTGAGAATAACCAGCAATTAAGGGATTTTTTGGAAGTTTGAAGGAAGCTTTGAAGATTGAAGGAAGGAAGATTGATAGTTTTGACATAGCTTTTGAAGGAGTTTGTAAGATTTTCTTAGATTCCTTTTGGTTCATTGTCTTATTTGATTTGTGATTTAAGGAACGCTGATTTGTGAATTATTTGATTAAGTTATTGAAGCCTTGTTCTTAAGGTTTTTGTGTTCAAATATTCATTCCCTTCTCATATACTTGATTATTGTTTTCATGATGATTAGTGGCTAAATTTCTTGTGCGATTCTAGGGTGATTGGCTGAAAGTTGTGGGAAAGACGATGATAGAATGTTCTTAATCCCAGTAGGACCCTGAAAGCTCGAATCTTTAACCTTAACCCTAGAGTACCTCGCTCAGTCGATGAACATCTCGGTTGGGGTGGAACTTGACTGACCGAGGTGACCTTTTCTGATCCAAAACTGAGAGTTTAAGTGTTATAGTTTTCCAAATCCTATTCTTATTACACCTTTCCTGGTTCAATGCAAGCCTAGGATGAGACTTACCCGGTGATCTCTTAGTTTGTTTACCCATGATCGTAAGTGTAGGTAATAAAGGTTTATCCTTTATTGGGGTTTGAGTGTGCCTTCATCCCATCTTTGTGAGTTAGCTTGAGACTTACCCGGTAGAGGTTGATTCTATTCCCTTAGGTGGTGTGTTGGTTTGAGATTATAGTTCCTTTCTTTAGTACCTTGAGACTTACCCGGTAATAGGAGCTTTGGTTTGAGATAGTGAGTAGTGAGACTTACCCGGTGATCTATGCCCATCTTAGAAACACCTTTCCTTTGCAAAACCTCAGCTTTGTCCGCTTTATCTTGAGATCTTGAGTCGGAACCACAACTAGATGCTTTAATCCATAGAATCTGCATTTCCCCTTATTTGTCCTTATTATCATCTTTTGATTGCTTTAATTGCTTTTGTGTTTATTAGTTGCATTGACAACCTATACTTGCTTTGTTTCACCTAAGTCCTTGAGATCGACACCCTGGAATTCTTGCTTTTACTATAATTGATCCGTACACTGCGGGTTCGTATCCTTGTTTTAAGCATATTTCTTGGGATATAAATTTAAAGCTTGCACACACCATTTGGAGCGAACAATTTTTTGGCGCCGTTGCCGGGGACTTGGTCTAGACCAAGCCGGTTGTGGTTGTCTTTCGGGGAAATTGCCCTTGTTACTACTAACCACTCTTGAGTGCTTTCGCAGGATCTTTTCTTAGGTTTATGCGAAGAACCCGTGCTGGGAAGGAAATCGTTCCTTACGATCCCGAACCAGAAAAGACATACAAACGACGCTTGAAAGAAGCTAAGATGACCAATCAAGGAGATCGCGATCTTGAGGCTGAATTGAAGGAGACACTGGAACAGCTGCGCCTCAACAAGGAAGAAATGCATCAAGAAAGGGAGCAAACTCGCACCAGGACTACAGAGATTGAAGCTGATATGGCCGATCCACGAGCCCAGATTCTGCATCGACCAGATCCTTGACCGAGGCAGGACCCAGTCCTAGTTGCTGCGGCCGAGATACATCCACCTCGGATGCATGTCCGAGATGTTCTTTTTATCAGGAAATCCATAAACCCTAGGACAGAGGATGGACCCAAACCAGCAATTAAGGCGTCCAGGAGTCAACCTAGGTAATCCAGCGGAGCATGATTACGAACTTCGACCGCAAGTTCTATCCATGATCCACCAATGCCAGTTTGGAGGTTTAGAGAGGGAGTCTCCGCATCAGCATTTGCAAAACTATGAGATCTTGATGGAGACCTTGAGACCTTCAAGGCTGGAAAACAACAATTACAAGCTAAGGCCTTTTTACTTTTCTTTGAAGGACAGGGCGCTTGCTTGGTATCAATCTCTTCCCCCCCGGAAAGATCAACACTTGGGAAGAGATGACTACGGAGTTTTTAATAAAGTTCTTTCCCCCCTCCAAAACTACTGAAATGAGAGGGAAGATTAATGCATATATCATGAAGGACAAGGAGAGTTTGTCCAAGTCATGGGAGAGATTTAAAGATTTTCTATTGGATTGCCCACATCATGGGATTCCAAAGATAGAGTTGTTGGAGATATACTTCAAGGGATTGGATGGAGCTACCCAATTCAATCTTCAACTACTCTCCGCCGGTACATTCATGGACATGCCGATAGACGAAGCTTGGGAGTGCATTGAGAAGCAAGCTTTGCACATGGAGAAGTACTCTCACCAAGGAGCCGAAAATGGAGTTAAGAGAGTTAATTTCTAAGAATCCATCAAATGATAATCAACTCATCTTCCTCAAAAACGATGTGAAGCAATTGAAGGACCTTTTGGTTGCTCACACAAAGAAGGAAGAAGGAGGATATCAAGGCTCGAGAAACAACAACTAAGGGTCCAGGAACAACAATTACAACAACAATAGAGGCTTCAACAACAACAGTTGGAGATCTAATCAACAAAATTCAGGTAACCCTTATTCTAATTCAAATTCTAATAATTCTTCTAACTTTTTTTCTTCTTCTTCTACTCCACTGAAGAGCCAGGAACATGGATCAAGTTTGTCTCAGCCAGAGAAGAAAGATGTAGTGTTGGAAGCCATCTTGATCAAGCTTAATGCTATGGAGACATCTATGACTTCATTTTAAAAGGCACAAAAAGCTTTAGAGCAACAATTCTTTAATATCGCGAATGAAGCGCCAAAACACCCAAGGAAGCTCCCAGCAAGGACATAGAGCAACCCTGAGGGACAAATCATGGCAATAACGACAAGGAGTGGACTGAAAACTGCAGATCCAGCACCTCGGTCGGTGCTAGTGGAGACAAAGAACACCTCGGTCCAGGTGCCGACGAGGAACACTTCGGTCGAGGTACCACCCGAGGTGGAGTCCCAGAAAGCAACGGACAAATCTGAAGTTTACGTCCCACCTCCTGCATATAAACCACCACTTCCATTCCCTCAGTCAAGGGCTAGAGAACATCTAGACAAGCACTTTGGGATGCCGCCTATGGGAAGTTCTTAAAAGAGATTCTAACAAGGAAGAGGAAACTGGAAAATTTTGGTGAAGTAAGGATGACATCTAAATCCTCGGAGCTCATTCAAATCATGAAGGAGAAGATGCCACCCAAGTTGAGAGATCCCGGCTTATTTTGCATTCTCATTCAAGTTGGGAATGTAACGTATGAGGCATTGTGTGATCTAGGAGCCAACATGAGCATCATCCCGCTGGATCTATGTGTGAAGATTGGACTTGGAGAGCCCAAGCCGGTGAAGATAAGGTTATACATGACGGACCGCTCCATTACCCATCCCGTGGGCATTTTGGAAGACGTACTGGTTAAGTTAGGTAACTTTTATTTACCTATAGACTTTGTTGTACTTGATATACCCGCAGATTATCCCGTTCCTATCATTCTCGGGAGGCCATTTCTAGCAACTTCAGGTTGCAATGTGGATTGTAAGAATGCCAAGTTGAAATTCAACATTGGAGGTGATCAAGTGGAGTTTGCATTGCTTGCTGCAATGAAAGGAGAGCCGCTGGAGGATGACATCTTCAACATCTATGATGAAGAAGAATCAAGAGAATTGGTGAGCTCTATCCATATTAATGACCCTCTTGAAAGAGTTATTAGTTTTAGCTTAATGGAGGAAGGTATAGATGCTTCTTGTGATGTAGATATACGGAGCTTAAAGACACTGGAAGAAGATCCAGGAGTTAAGATTGAAAAACTGATTCAGGAGAGGAGAAATTCCAGTTTCGGTCCTAGTTCCAGTACCTTGACCGAGGCACTTTCTGGACCAAGCGAGGTGTTCTTATCTGAAGAACATCTCGGTCACTCACCTCGGACACCGACCGAGGTCGCAAGCGAGATGATGTCAACTGAGACTTCTGAAAGTCCAGTTCTTCGATCTAAGTCTACTCCATTGGAAGGAGGAAGCAAGGATCCCCCTCAGAAAGCACCCCCAGTTGTGGAGCTTAAACCGCTTCTAAGTCACTCGAGGTATGTTTTCTTTGGACCGGATTCTACATATCCCGTTATTGTAAGCGCTTCCCTTTCCGAAACTGAATTGTCTAAACTGATGCATGTCTTGAGAAAACATCAAAAGGCTTTGTGTTATACTATTAATGATCTTATTGGTATTTAGCCCTCTTTCTGCATGCATAGAATACTAATGGAAGACGATCATAAGACTTCACGGGAACCTCAAAGACGGTTAAATCCGATCATAAAAGAGGTTGTGAAGAAGGAGGTTCTTAAATTGTTGGATGCAGGTATCATATTTCCTATCTCGGATAGCAAGTGGGTGAGCCCAGTGCATGTAGTTCCGAAGAAAGGAGGGATGACCGTTGTGACGAATAAGAACAACGAGTTGATTCCAACTAGGACCGTTACGGGCTAGAGGGTATGCATCGATTACAGGAAGCTGAACGTGGCCACTCGGAAGGACCATTTTCCACTTCCCTTCATCGACCAAATGCTCGAACGGTTAGCCCAACATTCACATTTTTGCTATTTAGATGGTTATAGTGGCTTCTTTCAGATTCCTATCCATCCGGATGATCAAGAGAAGACCACTTTCACTTGTCCATGGGGGACATTCGCTTATAGGAGGATGCCATTTGGATTATGTAATGCACCCGGTACCTTCCACCGCTGCATGATGGCTATCTTTTCCGAGTACATAGAGGAGATCATGAAGGTATTTATGGATGATTTTTCAGTATATGGTTTCTCTTTTGATAATTGCTTATCTAATATATCTCTAGTGCTACAACGATGTGAAGACACTAATCTCGTTTTGAATTGGGCGAAGTGTCATTTTATGGTTAATGAAGGAATTGTGCTAGGACACCTCGTTTCCAACCGAGGTATTGAGGTCGGTCGAGCTAAGATCGAGACTATTGAGAAACTCCCTCCCCCTTGTTCTGTTAAGGGTGTGAGGAGTTTTCTTGGGCATGTAGGTTTCTACAGGAGGTTTATCAAGGATTTTTCGAAGATTTCTAAACCACTCACTAAACTCTTGAATAAGAATGTTGTTTTTGAGTTTTCGCAGGAATGTCTTGATGCATTTTACAGGATAAAGGAAGCGTTGATCTCCGCTCCCATTATTCAACCTCCGGATTGGACTTTTCCCTTTGAGATCATGTGTGATGCGAGTGATGTGGCGGTAGGAGCGGTTCTTGGACAAAAGAAGGATGGCCGGACCAACGCCATTTACTATGCTAGCAAGACGCTAGATGAAACTCAACTAAACTACGCCACCACCGAAAAGGAGCTTTTGGCGGTTGTAAATGCTTTTGAGAAATTTCGCTCTTACTTAGTAGGAGCGAAAGTTATTGTTTACACTGACCATGCATCTATTCGTTACTTGCTTGCTAAGAAGGATGCAAAGCCGCATCTTATTCGATGGATTCTCTTGCTTCAAGAGTTTGATCAAGAGATTCACAATAAGAAGGGGTCCGAAAAATCTGTTGCGGATCACCTCAGCCGGCTACCTCCCTCTTCGCGCGAGAAGGACGACCCACCCATAGACGATTCATTACCCGATGAGCACTTGCATTTGCTAGAACGTTTGATAGACTTCTTTATTTCACCCCATGATGAAAGTGAAGTTTGGGGTGAGGATACCTTCCAGCATGTTTAGGGATGATGTACGATCCAGCTAGAGACCTTAAATCAAGCACTTCTTGGGAGGCAACCCAAGGTATTGATTTCTTTCCCCCTTTTTCTAGTTTAGGGGGTGTATTCAATTAAGAGTTTATAGGAATTTTTTGGAGTTTAAAAGTATATGGGTATTGAATATAGATTTTTAAAAGTCCATATAAATCTTTAGGTATTCAATTAGGATTTAAAATTTTCCATAAAATTCCTATGGTATTTAAAAGTTTGTGGATTTTAAAAGAATCTATTATTTCATTGATTTTGTAGGATTCTTCCTTACTTATATACATACCTAAACTCCATAGAAATCTTCCCCCAACACATAAGATTTTCACATAATCTGTATTGACTCTATATAGAATTAAAATATCCCACAAAATTTGCAAATCCTATGATTATTAAGAATCCGTCAAAATCTTTAAAAGTCTGGATTGAATACACCCCCCTTAGTTTTAGATAGTTTGCTTTTGCTTTGCTTTGCTTTGTTTTGTTTTCGGCGTCCTAGACAGAAACCAGGTACTTTCTAAGGAAGGATTACAACTCAGGAGCAACACTGAAAGGGCATAAGTTCGAGAAATTGAGAAGACGAAGTTTGACAGAGACACATCTCGGTTGCTGTCACTACACCTCGACCGAGATGATTCTTGAGCAACCGAGGCGACTAGGTCTGACAATCCAATCAGCCACCTCGGTCCGGTTGGGACCACCTCGACCAAGGTGACAGCAGAATCGGCGAGGGGTATAAAAGGAGAAAGGATTTCTCTCTCTTCCCTCCCAACCTCCTTCTCGACCGCGGCGCTCTCCTCACCTCGATCTCTCGTTTTTCACTCGTTTTCCACGATTCTTGCTTCAATCTCGCTAGGAAAAGCAAGAGGATCAGATTACAAGCGAGAAACTGCAACGAAAATGCCTCAAATCTGTGTAATTTGGGTAAACCGTTTGAAAACCTTAACTTTCCTATTTTCATTGATTTCAGTCGGATTTGGCTTTGGTTGCCATCCATTGTTGTTGAAAAAGGAATAAGTACCCCATAGGAACAATTGGTAGTGATTTTTGGGGGAAAAGAACTGAAAATCAGAGAGTTGAAATCGAACAGTACTTCGCCTCGGTCCAGTCAACCTGTGCCTCGGCCGAGGTGTTCTTCAGTGTTGTCAGACCAACCGAGGTGTCCTTGTCAGCAGTTATGAGTTCCAGATCTGATCGCCAACTTGTTCTGAGGGATACTCCAAGTGGTTCCTCACCTTCTTCTGCTTCTAGACCTTCTATCCCGGTGATCCATATGCGTCACCAGACAGACTTTGACCGTATATGCACGCGCCTTGTCATTGCCCCGCGCTTCTTAGATATTCAGCCTTCGAGTGCCTCCACGTGATAGAGGACTTGAAGAAGATGATTTCCAGGGTTGGGCTGGAGAGTTTTATGGAGATTAGAGCTCCAACCTACCTTCAGCCGACCCTAGAGTTTGTGAGTTCTGTTACTCACTTGCCTGAGAGGAAAAGCATAAAGTACCGGTTGGTGAACCGGAACTACAGTGTCCCTATGGACCAGTTTAGAGATATTTTTGGCTTCCCGACTCCTACAGTTCCCGACTTTCCTTCTCGAGTCGTGGCTCGATAGTTCTAGGGGCAGATTGCCCATGTAGTAGAGCACGTAGACAGATGGAGACCTGGAGACTCCTAGGAGCGCATCATATTCCACCTAGCTTTCCGTCTAGCCCACCGTATATTCAGTGAGACCCTTCTAGCGCCTACCGAGACGTCCCAGAAGATTAGTCAGGGAGAGCTGCTGAGTCTTTTCTGCATGGTGACTAGAGGAGTGCCTGATTGTGGGCCATGTTAGCTGAGGATCTACATCGGATCAAGGCCAAGGTGAAGGGAGATATTTGTTGTGGAGGACTGGTGACTCATATAGCTACATTTATGGATCTTGATTTGAGTGCTTGTACGTTGGTGGCGGCTGCAAAGCCTCTTGGACTTCAGGAGATGATCACAAGGAGGATTCTGGTTCCTCGTGGCCTTACCACACCGTACGTAGCGATGCCTTGGGAGCAGACTGCTCCTCAGGGTATCCCATGGTCAGATCAGTTTACAGTCTTTGATCCACAATACTGGTCTACAGCCTGGTTTCCATACATCCAGGATGCTCAAGATGCTGATGTTGCTGCTGAGGAGGGAGAGGATGATGATGGCGGTGCTGCCATGGAGACAGGTACAAATACAACCGGCCCTAGTCTGCTAGTTGTCGATTTAGACGATGAGGCGACAAAGGAGGAGGCTGCTGCAGCACCATCACATCCTGCTAGGCGTAGAGTCCGCAAACAGAGAGATCCCGTAGCTCACCGACGGATTGACAAGCTGACGGACCAGATGATCGACTCTTACGCCGCCTGTTAGTGGAGATGATGGAGCTGAGAGAGAGCCAACACTACCAGCGGCGGATGATGGAGATCTAGTTCCAGCATACTATGGGTTATCCGTTCGACCCATCTCAGCATCCCTTCATCCCGTATCCACCAACACCACCACCACCAGCGGATCAAGACTAGAGCTTGCATGGATTTTCTTTTCTTTATTTATTACGTAGCTCAACGTGTGCGGTGAGTTCTCTTGTTTTAATCTTATTTTGACCCATTGGGACAATGTGTCCCAAGTATGGGGTATTTATTTGTATTATTCGACATTATACATGCTTGTATGATTCGGTTCGAATATTTATGATTTTCTCTATGCTCTATGTGTTTATGTGAGATTACATGCATGCATACATGTTATTTGATTGAGAAAAACGTCAAAAACTAGTTAAAGAAAAAAAATTTATGACCTCGACCGGGATGATTCTGGCCAAACGAGGTACTTCACCTCGGATGAATTAGAACACCTCGACCGAGGCGGCTTAACTGAGAGAGTATTCGAAACGATTTTTGTGCTTCTTTTCTGGATATGACCTCAGTGATGATTTTGTTTGCAGATTGGTTTTTAGATCTTTATGTATTTGAAAGGTTTTATGATATGTTTAAGTTGCAAAATGCTTTGTTTTAAATTTTGGCATGTTTAATACTTTGTTTTTATCAAAATTATGTTGAATTTGAAGGTTGACACCACATGATGAGTTCTCTCACTTTCTTCCTGGGATGATTAAGGCAATTCATTCTCTTCTCTTCTTCTTCTTCTTGATCATGCTTTAGCCCCTTATATACATATTTGCATCCCTTTACCTATCCGGGAATTTGGAAGCAAGCAAGTGAAAAGCAAGTGAAAGAAAAGTTGAGATGTTGGCTGGAAGTTTAGAAAGAAACAAATAGGTTTGGGAAGTCAATCATGATGATGAGTAACTCGGCACCATTCACATAGCCGGGTGTTTGTGTCTTGCCAAAGTCGGATTGAGCAATATTTCTAACGGGTCATGGTATGTGCATCAAGGGTTTGAGGCATCTTGAGAAATTGATGATTGCTGATCTCCTAGGCTTCGATTATTGTGCACCTCTGTCCATGCATCCCAAAAAGTAGAGTAAAAAAAGTAAAAATAAGCAAAGATTATTGGTGGAAGATGTTGAAGTTCAAAAGAAGTGAAGTAAAGATCCCTTTCCCGGATTCTAGCACCACGTTCCCTATATACATCCCACTCTCACACGTTTCTTGACCTCTTTTAGAAAGCCCTTTAGACCCCGAGCTTGTTGATTGACTTAGTGGTTTAAACTGGATTATACATGATTAATTTCGATAATTGTGATTTATTATGCATTCTATGATTTTATGCAAAGATGAACAACTTTCCTATATTTATTAAATGTTTTGATCATGTTTTGATTTTATTTACCATGAAGCATTCTCTTAGAGTGATCTATGAGTGGAGCACACCACCAAAAATGTTTTGAATTATATATATATATATATATATATATATATATATATATATATTTTTTTTTTTTTGAGTTTTTACGACTTATAATCCATTCTATCTTGTACTTAAGATTTGAAACTTGTTTGGGGACAAGCAAGAGACAAGTATGGGGTATTTTGATAACATGTATTATAGTCTATACTTTGGGACTTGTTTAGACGTTTTATCTTCAATAATCTGCATGAATGGATGTATATTATGTGATTATATTGTTGTTTCTTCTACCTTTACGGGAATCGAGGTCTACACCAAGTTTCGTTGTAAATGTAGGTAAAATGGCACGTTTTTGGATCAAAATGGAGCAAAGGAGCTAAGGAGTCATAGGAGCTACATTCTGGAGCTTAAAAGAAAACTCAGGAAGCATGGAATTAACGAAGAAGATTTACTTTGGACCAGAATTGTGAGATTTCACATTCAGCTGAGATTCACCTCGGTCAACTACAGTGTCACCATGACCGAGGTGATCTTGAGGAGCGCCCCGACCGAGGCGAACACCCTATCGCCGGCGAGATCATATTTTTGGGCTGAGATCTTTTATTTTTGGAAGGAAGATATCTTATATTTTTGGGCTGGATTTCTGGAAGGAAGATCATATATTTGGGAGATCTATTTTAGAGAGATGGATATATTTTATAGGATATTATCTTTGGAAGATAATTCTCCTATAAAAAGGGCTGAATTTTCCATAATTCAGCATCGTCGCATGCTTGGAGGCTGAGAATAACCAGCAATTAAGGGATTTTCTGGAAGTTTGAAGGAAGCTTTGAAGATTGAAGGAAGAAAGATTGATAGTTTTTAGATAGCTTTTGAAGGAGTTTGTAAGATTTTCTTAGATTCCTTTTGGTTCATTGTCTTGTTTGATTTGTGATTTAAGGAACGCTGATTTGTTAATTATTTGATTCACTTATTGAAGCCTTGTTCTTATGGTTTTTGTGTTCAAATTTTCATTCCCTTCTCATATACTTGATTATTGTATTCATGATGATGAGTAGCTAAATTTCTTGTGTGATTCTAGGGTGATTGGCTGAAATTTGTGGGAAAGACGATGATAGAATGCTCTTAATCCCAGTAGGACCCTGAAAGCTCGAATCTTTAACCTTAACCCTAGAGTACCTTGCTCAGTCGATGAACATCTCGGCCGGGGTGGAACTTGACTGACCGAGGTGACCTTTTCTGATCCGAAACTGAGAGTTAAGTGTTATAGTTTTCCAAATCCTATTCTTATTACACCTTTCCTGGTTCAATGCAAGCCTAGGATGAGACTTACCCGGTGATTTCTTAGTTTGTTTACCCATGATCGTAAGTGTAGGTAATAAAGGTTTATCCTTTATTGGGGTTTGAGGGTGCCTTCATCCCATCTTTGTGAGTTAGCCTGAGACTTACCCGGTAAAGGTTGATTCTATTCCCTTAGGTGGTGTGTTGGTTTGAGATTATAGTTCCTTTCCTTAGTACCTTGAGACTTATCCCGTAATAGGAGCTTTTGTTTGGGATAGTGAGTAGTGAGACTTACCCGGTGATCTATTCCCATTTTAGAAACACCTTCCCTATGCAAAACCTCAACTTTGTCCGCTTTATCTTGAGATCTTGAGTCGGAACCACAACTAGATGCTTTCATCCCTAGAATCCGCATTTCCCCTTATTTGACCTTATTATCATCTTTTGATTGCTTTAATCGCTTTTGTGGTTATTAGTTGCATTGACAACCTATACTTGCTTTGTTTCACCTAAGTCCCTGAGATCGACACCCCGGAATTCTTGCTTTTACTATAATTGATCCGTACACTGCGGGTTCGCATCCTTGTTTTAAGCATATTTCTTGGGATATAAATTTAAATCTTGCACACACCGTTTGGAGCGAACACGGCCAATAAACCACCCCCAACGGCCCTGTAGTCCGCCCCTACGACTCAAGGACTCGCCCCTGCGGTTGCAGCCGCCTTTGTTGAGTCTTTGACTCGTGCTTTTCCTATCTTCCTTTATAAGTTTCCTTCCCTGACTTCAAATGAAGGGTTTCTTTTATTCTTCAGCCTTCTCCTCACGATCTTCTTCTCTTCCCCTTCTTTCTTTGATCTTCTTCTTGGATTCCTTTTTTTTGTAAGAGAGTTGAGTTGAGTTTGGTGTTGATGATGAGGTTTATTGTTGCTGTGATGTTGAGAGAGCCAGTTGAGAGTGTTGTGGATCTTCTCATCTGTCTGATCCAGCTGTAGGTGAGTTCTTTCTCTTTGTTCTTCTTTCTTTCTTTCTTTCTTCTTTTCTTCTTTCTATTTCCTTTAGCTTAGGAATCCACAAGTTTGATCTTGTGTTGGTCTTCCTAGACTTGTATTGATGTATATATGTATATATATGTATGTGGATGGTTGCTGGATGGTGAAGAGGTGAAGAATATCGAGTGGAGGATTGAATTGAAGTCGGAGATTGCTTTTGCACAGACAACCACCCTTGTGCCTGCATGAACCCGCCCATGCGTGGAGTGCCGCCACCCCTACACATCCCTAGTCCTTCGCCCCTGCGTCTCCTTGTCACGCAGGTGCGTCTTGTCCAGGACATACCTAGTGTGGTATGAGTCCTTTACTTTCCTAGTATGAGTGGTTTAGAAGCATGCTAGGTATGAGTACGAGAACAGGATGATGATATCATGGTATCGATATATTCCGGTTATGGCTTTTGGGTTTAGTAGGTTGTTGAGGCTTATATGTTGGATATGATCCTTATGGATCCCTTGTATCTAGGTGTGACCCCTTTGATTGATAGGAGAGTTGATATCTCTTTATGCCTTGTTATTAGGTAGTGCTATCCTCCGGATTAGAGTTGATCGTGGTTGAGGTTATCTTGAGGTTGAGGTAAGTCCGTAGGACTTACTTAGCTGCATTCCTATACTGGATGTATGCATGAGTGGTGATTGTTATATGCATGATAGCATGCGATGTTGATTATTACCTGCTTATGGTTTATTGGATAGCCCTTACCGTGGCAGTGATAACCTTTCCCATTCATCCTGTAAGGAGTATGGGAGATTCTCTATAGGCCAGGCCAGTCCGGGTATACGGGATGGGCATTTCACCACTCCCTATGGTACACGGGAATTGCGCCGATACCACTCCAGATGGCTATGGTACCTAGAGGCGAGGATGATATATTCCTCGTGTCACATATTTACATTTATATATATGTATGACTTGAGTGTATGACGTTATTAAGATAATTAAAACGGGTAAATGTGTGACAACATGATTGAGTGTTTACCATTCCATGGCATGTGTATGTGCTTATGCATTATCTTATATATGATGGTTAGCTAACGGTTTCATATTGTGTTGTAGATGCTTTGCAAGATAGGAGGACTGTAGAGTGACCCGACAGGGTGACTAGCCAAGGACTTCCGTACATTAGGTGGTATATGGGTTTTGGGGATGTTTACATATGTTGTATATGATGTTGACACTCTGTACTCGGCTATGGTATTGTATACCCTTTTGATATATAGTTATATGGTTTCATGTATTTGTTTTTATATATGTCAGTGTCTTGTTGTAAGATCCAGTGAACTTGTTGTCAGGCTAGGGTCAAGATCCGCTGTGAGATCATAACCAGTGACGCCTCTGCAGATTCGGGGTGTTACAAATCTCTTTTCTGATACAAAGTTCGATTGATTTTTGAGACCAAAGGTTGTTTTTTGAGGAAATTGGTGCCTGTGACGATTAGTTCCTTACTTTGTATTTCTCTCATATAAATATTGAATTATGTTGCTCTTTTTTTTTGTCCCAACACGGGTGACACTACCAAAATCAAGTCATTCGATGACAACTCTGACTTTACCATGTGGTAAGTTAAGATGAAAGCAATCTTAATCAAAGAAAAATGTTAGAAGACAATGACTGCTACCTACATTGAGAGAGACAGGGAGGATGAGAAAGAGGAAATAGATCAAATTGCTCACTCCGAGATTATGGTATGCCTCACTAGTGAGGTTGGACACCAAGTTCTAACACATGTTACTGCTAAAACCCTCTAAATATTTTAGCTTCTTTGTACCATGTAAAAAGCATGCATAGTAGAATTAGTCACTTTTGTCGTATATGTCATTTTAAAACGGGTACTAATATGACATTGAATGATAAGTTGGATGCCTTTCTTCACATGACATTAGACTTAGAACGATGTAAGGATAAAGTAGATGATCATCAAGCTATTACTATCTTAAATTCTTTACCGTCACATTTTAATAGTTTCAAAGATGTTATCTAGTATGCGCATAAAGACTTGACTAAGAAAAAATCGATAGATTCCATTATGCAGAAAATGAGGAAATGAAAGGCTTTAGGGTTAAGTCTAACTCTAAAGATAATAAAAATGAGCTCATGTATTTTAAGGGAAAAACTATAATCAAAATAATGACAAGATTAATAAAAACAAAAACAGTCAGAGTTCTAACTAGTCTTGTAAAAACAAGAATAATAATAACAAGAATAATGAAAAATCTGTCACTTGCTATTATTGTGGTAAAAATGGACATGGTTCACCCGACTATAGAAAAAAGAAACGTTATGAAGTTGATAAAACTACTAATAATTCTAATGACACTTCTATTGTATGTGAAATGTGAATGCACTCTATGCTTTGACTTTGAATTACTAATATGTTTTGAAATTTAAATTGTATTTCCAATTCTGATTTAATACTTGGATTCTTAACTCTGGTTGTACCTTGCATGCTTTTTCTCATGAATGTTTCTTTGATTATCTTCATAAATATGATGAGGGTGAAGTTAGACATGATCATATTGCCTAAATTAATATTAGCTATTAAAGGCATATGCTATGTACATTTCACAATGCTTGATGAAGGAATCAAATTATGTCAAAATGTTAGATGAATACTTTGACTTGGGAGAAATCTTCTTTTTGAAAGTGCATTTGATGACCTTAACTGTGATATTTATACACATGCTAGAATTAAAAATATATCGAGAGATGGTAGAGTCATAGTAAAATGAATAATTTTTTTTGGACTTTATCATGTTATTGGATCACTTGAGTTAAATGTTTTTAATAATTATGCTTTATTAACTCCTACCAAACTAAGGTCTGTCACCCTAGATTAGGGCACGTGGGTAATAAAGGGTTATACTATCTGTATAGACAAGGTAGTTGACGACATGAATTATGATCAATATTTAGACATACATTTATGTAGATTTTCCCTTTATTTTGCATCTATAGACATGAATCCATGATATCTAAGCTCATATTTGCATACTTTGCTAGAAAAGATGTCTACACGAATTATTGTTGTATTTGCAAGTAATTTGGTGAATTATGGAGCGGAATGACACGTTTAAGGATTAGATCATGAATGAATATGATGGAGAATAAATGTAAGCTAGGAACACGCGCTAGAGCGAACTCAGATACCGCCGGAGTGGACTATGATACCGTGTGGAGTGGACTTTGATACCGCGCCGAACAGGCTTTGATATCAGCGGGCTCAGTTTCTTTTTCTGCCCAAAAATTTAGGGTTTTAATTTAAGCTGCAGTTTATCTTTAAGCTAGGGTTTATCTTTAAGTTGCGATCTATCTTTAAAGCCCATGCTTATAAAACTTTAGATTTATCTCTATAAATATCCTATAGCGTTCAACATTGAAAGGACCCCCAACGAAGAGGTAAAACTCCCACAGAAGGATCTAGATTCATCCAAGAAACCCTAGACGACAAGCAGGAAGGAGAGGAAAGCATCGTCAACATCATTCAACATTCAAGATCAAGATCGATAGTGAAGTTCTTTGAGATTTATTTTAGTTTTTAGATTCTTCTGCTTTTGAACACAAGATTCCGAGTTTCTCTATTGCTTTTATTTAGTTTTTGGATATTAAGAACCTTTGTTAAGGATTCCTTAATTTTATTTAAGTTTTATTTCATTATTTTTCTTGATTCATATTTCATTCTTGATTCGATAATGTGTGTTATTGGCTAAAACCCTTGCGATTCTAGGGTGATTGATTGAATGTTGTGGTTTAGATGATGAAAGACTGAGCCTTCATGTTTAGATTGGACCCTAGTTGGATCGACCTTAACAGAACTAAAAATCGGTATGTTCTTGGAAAAAATTGGCCAAAATTTATTCAAGAACTGCCCGATTTTTTTTTGTCGTACCTTTGGATGCTATATACTTTACCTTAGGTTAAAGATTGCTTAAACCCTAGCCTTGTTGAAATTTTCTAACCTATATCCAAGTCCGGGATGAGACTTACCCGATGATTCCATCCCTTGGTTGCCAAAGATGACGAGTTCTAGGTAATAGAGGACTCAACACCCTTTATTAGGCATGTGTGTGCCTTCCCCTTGCCTTTGTAAGTTAACCTAAGACTTACCTGGTGATGTTTAGTTCTATTCCCTTAGGTTGAATGGTTGGTTTGAGATTATAGTTCCTTTCTTTAGATCCTTGAGACTTACCTGGTAATAGGACCTTTGGTTTGGGATAGCGGATAGTGAGACCTCCCTCGTGATCTATTGTTCGCTCCAAAAGGTGTGTGCAAGCTTTAAATTTATAACCCAAGAAGTATTCTTGAACAAAGATGCGAACCCGCAGTGTACGGGTCAATTGTAATAGAAAGCAAGAATTCAAGGGGTCGAACACAGGGACAATGGTGAAACAAAGCACATAATTGGTTGTCAAATATTGCAATTATCCAAAGCAATTAAAGTAATCAAAGATGATGTAAAATCAAGTAAGGGAAAATGCGGATTCTAGGGATTAAAACATCTAGCTGTGGTTCCGACTCAAGATCTCTAAGGATAACGCGGACAAAGCTGAGGTTTTGCAAAGGGAAGGTGTTTCTAAGATGGGAATAGATTACCGGGTAAGTCTCACTACTCACTATCTCAAACCAAAGCTCCTATTATCGGGTAAGTCTCAAGGTACTAAGGAAAGGAACTATAATCTCAAACCAATACACTACCCAAGGGAATAGAATCAACCTTTACCGGGTAAGTTTCAGGCTAACTCACAAAGATGGGATGAAGACACACTCGAACCCCAATAAAGGATAAACCTTTATTACCTACACTTATTATCATGAGTAAACAAACAAAGGAATCACCGGGTAAGTCTCATCCTAGGCTTGCATTGAACCAGGAAATGTGTAATAAGAATAGGATTTGGCAAACTAGAACTCTTAACTCTCAGTTTCGGATCAGAAAAGGTCACCTCGTTCAGTCAAGTTCCACCCCGGCCGAGATGTTCATCGACTGAGCGAGGTGTTCTAGGGTTGAGGTTAAAGACTCGAGCTTTCAGGATCCCGCTGGGATTAAGATCATTCTATCATCGTCTTCCCCACAACTTTCAGACAATCACCCTAGAATCGCATAAGAAACTTAGCCAATAATCATCATGATAACAATAATCAAATATATGGGAAAGAATGAATATTCGAACAAGAAAACCTTAAGAAAAAGGTCTCAATAACTGAATTAAATAACAACAAATCATCGTTCCTTAAATCACAAATCAACTAAGACAATAAACCAAAGGGATTCTAAGAAAGTCTTAGAACCTCCCTCAAAAGTTATCTAAAAAACTATGAATCCTTCCGTCCTTGATCTTCAATCCTTCAATCCTTCCTTCAAAATTCCACATAAATCTTCCTAATTGCTGGATGCTCAAAGCATGTAAGCATGGTTGAACTTGTGAAAAATCCAACCCTTTATATAAGAGAATTATCTTCCAAAGATAATAATATCTTAAAAAGATAATTTCCTATAAAATATATCCATATCTCTAAAATAGATCTACCAAAAATAATATCTTCCTTCCAGAAATGCAACCCAAAAATATAAGATATCTTCTTTCCAAAATTAACAGATCTCAGCCAAAAATACGGATCTCGCCGACGGCAGGGTGTTTGCCTCGGTCAGGACGCTCCTCAAGATCACCTCGGTCGAGGTGACACTGTAGCTGACCGAGGTGAATCTCAACTGAATGTGAAATCTCTCAAATATGGTCCAAAATAAATCTTCTTAATCATTACCATGCTTCCTGAGTTCTTCCTTAAGCTCCAAAATGTAGCTTCAATGACTCCTTAGCTTCCTTAGCTCCATTTTGTCCAAAATGTGTCATTTTACCTACGATTACAACGAAACTTGGTGTAGACCTCGATTCCCGTAAAGGTAGATGAAACAACAATATAATCACATAATATACATCCATACATGCAGATTATTGAAGAAAAAATGTCCAAACTAGTCCCAAAATATAGACTATAATACATGCTATCATCTATCCCACCTTAGAAACACCTTTCCATTGTAATCCAAACTTTGTTCATAGATCATTAGAAGTTTTGAATCGAAAACCATAGTTGGATACCTTGATCTCTAGAGTATGCTCTTTCCCAATATTTACATACAATCTTGTCTTTTATTTGCAAAAATTGTCTAACTAGATTTCTTTATTGTTTGGTTTCACCATAGTCTTTGTATTCGACCCTGAAATACTTGCTTTTATTGTGATTGATCCGTACACTGCGGGTTCGCTATTTGCTTCTATTCTTGGTATAAATTTAAAGCTGTTTTCTTTCATCCACACACACACGTTTTGGAGCGAACAAGTTTTTGGTGCCGTTACCGGGGACTTGGACTAGAGCAACATCTATAATAGGACATGGTAGAGTGACCGAAGGTATTTCTATGGTCGTCTATACCCAATCAAAAGTAAATCCCGACTTAGCACTAAGAACAAGTATAGTGATTAAGTAAGGGTCGAACCCAAGAGAGTTAAGGTGTTTTAGATGCAATTATCAATTATAATGACAAGTGACACAAGGGGGGGGGGTTTGGTTGAATTGATGCACAAAAACTTATGAAAACGATAAATGCGACAAGTAAGACAATAATGGATGAATCTACACTAGGTTGATTCTAAGCATGCAATTGCTACTTTGGTGCGTTCCTTTTACAAGTTTTTAAGTAATCTCCCGTCTCGATCATACATATGTGTTGAGCCAACCGGCATCAACACAACTTAACTTATTAAAGTTCCGTAAACCTACAAGAACAAATAACAAGTTAGCATTCAAACAAAGACTAAGGGATATAAAGAGAAGATTAAAACCATTAAACTTATCTTTATATTTGTGTTCCTTTTCTTTAAGTAATTACAACCCATTATTACTTAAAGTTGCTACTAGATTAAAGACCCGAACCCGGAACCTGTTAATCCTAGTTGTTTACATGCACTTTAGAACCTAAGGTGATCAATCTCAAGTAATAGTTAACATGCAATTAGACAATAGAGATCAAGGAAACACAAAGCATTACTGAATAAAAACTTATATTAAAAGAACTTACAACCAAAGTAACAAAGCAGCTTCAAACCAACCCAATGTAGCAAGGGAGTTAGCAACTCATTACAATGAAAAACTCAAGTCTAAAATAGATTTTGTGGGGAAAAGCATGGATCATTCTAGCAATTAGCCATGGACTATTTATACTACAAAAGACACTTAATTAGGAGTAAATAGCCGGCCTAAAACAGACACCTTTAATGCCATAAATGTGGTGTAAACAGCCGGAGTAAAACTTTTGACGTTAAACCGCAGGGGCGGCCTTCAGGAACCGCAGGGGCGGTTTTAGGCAGAATCGGTTGATCTTCTTCCTGGCCGCAGGGGCGGCTAGGCAATTCCGCTGGGGCGGATCTTCAATGCTTCTTCAA
The DNA here is from genome assembly GCA_033239125.1 of Fagopyrum homotropicum. Classification (NCBI taxonomy): domain Eukaryota; kingdom Viridiplantae; phylum Streptophyta; class Magnoliopsida; order Caryophyllales; family Polygonaceae; genus Fagopyrum; species Fagopyrum homotropicum. The sequence continues at coordinate 88,870,033 of BSWB01000005.1, read as the reverse complement.
CGTCCGACTCTTCAACTGCTTGCCGTTACTGATGTCAAGGCGCAGGGGTGCCTCAAGGCCAACGCAGGGACGGTGACACAGACTCTTCAACTTCCAACTCCCAAAGCGAGGCGCAGGCAGGGCGCAATGGGAGGCGCAGGGGAGCTGGTCTTCGTCTGGTTAAGGCAAGTCACCGCAGGGGCGCCGATGGTTGGCGCAGGGGCGGTGACCTACTTCTTTGGCCGGCGCTGGTGAAGGCGCAAAGAGCGCTTCAGTGAGAAGTGTCAATCGCAAGGGCGGCTGCAAGGACCCGCGGGGGTGGTGGGGCAACAGAAGCTTTGCTTCGTGATCGATCTTCACTCCTAAGTGCTTATAATTCCTTCCTTAGCTTCTTTTGATCTTCTTCTTCTGGAGCAAGGAGTTAGTAGCATAAACCGATACTAATGCAATAAAAAGACTCTAAAAACTACCCTAAATGATAGTGATTCCATCACCTATCAAACTCCCCCATAATTAGACCTTTTACTCGTCCCGAGTAAAACAAATGACAGCCATTAGACTCAAGGTCTCAAGAAGCAAGGGAAAGAAAGAAAAATAATGGAAAACAAGAGAAAAGCCAAGAAAGAAAGAAGGAAAAGAGAGGAAATGTGAGAAAACAAAAATACTACCATCCTTATCGCTCCAAGAGTGGCCTACCCGGACAACCTCCTTATGACTACCCTTCTTATGTCGCCAAAACGCCGGAAGGGAAACCTACACTCGGTGTCGCTCATTTTGCCAAGGCGCCCTTTTGGGTTTTCACCCTGCCACTCTTCTTCTTTTCTCACTTTAACTTACATCCCTCGAGTCCAATTTTGCACCAACATAAGGTTGGTCGGACTACCTTCTTTTTACCTAAACCGCCCTTTCGGGTTTTCGGTTTGTCCAAGGATTTTCATGCCTTTTTTCACTTCTTTGGCTTTTTTTTTTGAAACTGAATACAAAAACAAATGCCAAAAACAACTCAATGAACTGTACAAACAATGATATATCCCTCCCCCTTACTTGAAGTACACTTTGTCCTCAAAGTGGAAATGAGTCAAAGATAAATGTGGGAGAAGGGAAAAGAAATGTACCCCTCAGTGGGATGGTCCAGCTGGACCATCTAGACCCTCCTCTAGTGGGTACGGGAAGTGGCTGAAGAAGTGCTCCTGTCGGCGGTAGATGTCATCAATGCGGTCCTGCTAGGCAGACATCTTCGACCAAAAGAGGTCTCAAAACTGGCATGCCAAGCCAGCTGCTGAGCCTCCAGCTGCTGCTGTTTGGCTGCCTGCCAGGCCTCCTGCCTCTGGTCGAAGTGTGAGGTCATGGAGGTGGCAAAACTGTCTTGCCAGCTCTGCTGCTGCTCCAGCATAGTCTGCTGGTAATCGGACTGCCATGTCCGGTGTTGGGTCGTCATAGCCGCCATCTGAGCCTGAAGGCTCGCAAGGGCCGGATCCTCCTCCGGTGCCGCAGTAGGAATCTCCTCGTCGTCATCGGGGACGGGCAAGTGCTCCTTTCGGTGAGCCCGGCTGGAGCTGGCAGCATGCCTCTCCTCAATGGCCACCAGTGGCCTCCTTGGCACAAAAGGATCTGCCGGAATGTAGAGCTCAGAGAGCTCACCTCCTAAAGGTAAAGGCCGGGGGAGGTAGGTGAGGTGGCTCCCATCTGCAAGGGAGATCCAAAATAGGTTCTCCCCGTCTCGCCGGAGGAGCTTGCACTTCCTAAGCATCCCCTTAGTGTAGAGAGGAGCTGCCATCCCATCCTCTAACCCGGACAAGTCCATCACTTGTGAGGCGATCAAAGAGATCACACCACCACCGACAATATCCCTCGGCTTGTCCCTCCTGATCCGCTTCAAAGCGGCAAGGAAGAGAGAGGGCCAATCTATCACCTTCTCGCTATGTGGAAGGCAGGAGTAGAGTAATGGGAGGTCCTTTAGAGCGACCTTGTTTTCCTCTTTGTGTCCACAGAAGACACTCATGAGGATCTTGGAAATCAACCTCAAACTGGAGTGAGTGAGTTTGTTGGAGTACTCACCCCCAGCATGGAACTCCGGCCCGATAGCTACTTGCCAGAACTCGCACAAGTCTGGGGCCGGGACTGGATCCCACCAGTTCTCAGAGGGGTTTAGAGTCACCCCAAAAGCTTCCCTTAGGTCGGCGTAGTCGAGAGTGTATTTCACCTTGTTGAACTTGAAGGTGAGGCCGATACACACGTGGTCCTCCTTCTCCATTGTGAATGTGGAGATAAATTGTCTGCTGAACTCCGGATATGTCGGAGCACTCTTCTGGAGGAAGTCTCCGAGCCCAGCATTCGCCAAAAATGCTTGCATGCTCTTTAGCATGCCCAGTTTCTTGAAAGTCGGGATATGCAAAAATCGAGTTGCATACACAACTCGATCTTGCACAATCCTATAATGCTCCTTCTCTGCTTCGGTCATCTTGTATTTCCTTGGGGCTTCCATTCTTTCAAAGATTTGAGCAAAGGATTAGTGAACGTTTGGAAAAAGGAAAAGAATCGACCTTTCTGTTGGTTTTTCCGCAGGGGCGGCGGTGAGGCGCAAGGGCGGATGCTTGTAGGCGCGGGAGCAAGAGAACTACAAAAGGCGATTTTCCGAATGGTTCGAAGGTGGTGGCGTCTTGGAGTGGCTCCGGTGGTGGTTTTTGGTGCAAGCGACGTTGAAGGTGGCACAGGAGTGGAGAATCGTTACAATGGAATGAAGGTGGCGTTTGGCATGAGGGCAGGTGGCGCAAGGGCGTTGGAGGTGTGCGTCCTTGGTGTTGGTGGCACAGGGGAGTCGGAGAGGGTGGTTGGGAGGTTTCTCAGAGGGCGCAGGGGCGTTAGCAGCTTTGAGAGAGAAGGTGCGAGTGATTGTGGTTGTGTTTGGTGAGGAGGGTTGGTGGGTGGTGCGTGGTAGGTGTAGGCGTTTTTCTAGATCCTATTTTTTTTTCTTTTCTAGATAAACCCGCAAGGGCGGAAGTTTGACACCGCGGGGGCGGCTACAAGGGAGAGGGGCACGCAGGGCCAGCACCGGGGGCGGCGCTGGGAATTTGTGTCAAGAATGGCCGCAGGGGCGTGGGGATGTCACAACGGGGGCAGTGACAGACGTGTTACAGGCGCAGGCCCAGTGCCGGGGCGGCGCTGGCTTGAGTGTCACCGTAGGGGCGGGGACTTAGAGCCGCGGGGGCGGATTTCTTGACAAAAGCTCCTCTTTTTATTCCTTCGGGTTGCCTCCCGAGAAGCGCCTTTGTTTTACGTCGTTGGCTCGACGTAAGATCTCTACTTCTCTGACTGTGCCTCTTCTAGTACCATCTCGTCAATCGGATCGTTCTTGACTCTTTCAATGTAGAACTTTAGCCTTTGTCCGTTCACCTTAAACACCTTGTGCGTTTGGGGGTCATAGAGATCCATGATAGCATGAATTATAGTCTATATTTTGGGGTTTGTTTAGACGTTTTATCTTTCATAATCTGCATGTTTGTATGTATATTATGTGATTATATTACCATTTCATCTACCTTTGCGGGAATCGAGGTCTACACCTAGTTTTGTTGTAATCGTAGGTAAAATGGCACGTTTTGCATCAAAAAGGAGCAAAAGGAGCTATGGAGTCATTGGAGCTACATTGAGGAACATAAGGAACCATCCAGGAAGCATAGCCATGGATTTGAGATTCACTTTGGACCAGTTTTGAGAGATTTCACATTCAGTTATGACTCACCTCGGTTGACCACAGATTCATCTCGACCGAGGTGATCCAGGGAAGTCGACTCGACCGAGGCAAATACCTAGGACGCGGCGAAGATATTTTATTCTTGGCTGAGATCTTTTATCTTTGGAAAGTGATCCTATATTTTTGGGCTTGGATCTTGGAAGGAAGAAGATATATTAGATCTTATATTTTACCTATTTTTATGGGAAGAGATCTTTCTAAGATATCTTATCTTTGGAGGGTTATTTTCCTATAAAAAGGGTTGGATTTCCACAAATCCAACATCCGGCATAGAGTTGGAAGCCCGCTTAGCACGTTATACACCATTGAAGGATGCGAGATCCAGCATACATCGCTGCAACCATACTCCAGTTGGAGATTTGAAGAACCTTTTTGAAGGTTGAAGGAAGATTGAAGATTGTAGCTTTTATAGCTTTTGAAGGTTTTCTTGTAAGATTACCTTAGATTCTCTTCCTTGTTGTCTTGCTTGTTGGATTTATATCCAAGGAACGCTTTTGTTGTGATATTTGATTCAGTTATTGAAGTATTTCATTAAATTCTTCTTGTTCAAATATTCACCTTCTTCCCATGCATTTGATTATTGCTTTCATGATGATGAGTGGCTAATTTCCTTGTGTGATTCTAGGGTGATTGGCTGAAGGTTGTGGGGAAAACAATGATAGAATGATCTTAACCACATTAGGACCTTGAAAGTTCGAGTCTTTACCTTAACCTTAAGCATCTCGTTCAGTCGATGAACATCTCGGCCGGGGTGGAATTCGTCTGACCGAGGTGACTTATCTGATCCGAAACTAAGAGTTAAGTGTTAGAGTTTGCCAAATCCTATTCTTATTACACCTTTCCTGGTTCAATTCAAGCCTAGGATGAGACTTACCCGGTAATTCCTTTGTTTGTGTACCAACGATCATAAGTGTAGGTAATAAAGGTTTATCCTTTATTGGGGTTTGAGTGTGCTTCCATCCCATCTTTGTGAGTTAGCCTGAGACTTACCCGGTAAAGGTTGATTCTATTCCCTTAGATGGTGTGTTAGTTTGAGGATATAGTTCTTTATCTTGATTCCTTGAGACTTACCCGGTAATAGGAGTTACGGTTTGGGATTAGTGAGTAGTGAGACTTACCCGGTGATCTATTCCACCATAGTAACACCTTCCCCATGCAAAAATCTCAGCTTTGTCCGCTTATCTTTAGATCTTGAGTTGGAACCACAACTAGATGCTTTAATCCCTAGAATCGCATATTTCCTTTATTGACTTCTTATTCATCTTTGATTGTTTTAATTGCTCTTGTGGTTAGTATTTACATAAGCATACCGTGATTGGACTTTGTTTTACTAAGTCCCTATGATTGACCCCTGGAATTCCTTGCTTTTTACTACGATTGACCCGTACACTGCGGGTTCGCATCCTTGTTTTAAGCTTACATCTAGGGTTATAAATTTAAAGCTTGCACACACCGTTTGGAGCGAACAAGTTTTTGGCGCCGTTGCTGGGGAGTTGGTCTAGACCGAGCCGGTTACGGTTTGCTCTTGGGGCACTTGCCCCCGTGTCTACTAACCACTCTACTTGAGTGACTTTTGCAGGTTCTTTCTTAGGTATATGCGAAGAACCCGCACTGGGAAGGAAATCGTTCGTTACGATCCCGAACCAGAAAAGACATACAAGCGGCGCTTAAGAGAAGCGAAGATGGCCCGACAAGACAACCGCGATCTTGAGGCCGAGTTGAAAGAGGCGTTAGAGCTGCTACGCCTCAGCAGGGAAGAACTAAGGCGAGAGAAGGAAGAAACTCGCACCAAGACTGAAGCAATCGAAGCAGAGATGGCCGTCATACGAGACCAGATTCTACTTCGACCGAGGGAAGACCCAGTTCCCGATGCTGGACCGAGGCAGGTCCTAGTTGTTGACCCTCGACCGAGGCAGGTCCCAGTACCTGACGCCCCAGCCGAGGTACTTCCACCTCGGATGCCAGTCCGAGATGTTCTTCTTGCAGGAATCCCACGAACCCTAGGTCAAAGGATGGATCCTAATCAACAACTGAGGCGTCCAGGAGTTAACCTAGGAGATCTAGCGGACCATGACTACGAACTTCGACCGCAAGTTCTGTCCATGATTCGCCAATGCCAGTTCGGAGGGCTAGAGAAGGAATCACCACATCAACATCTTCAAAACTATGAGATCTTGATGGAAACCTTGAGACCTTCAAGGATTGAAAACAACAACTACAAGCTAAGACCTTTTTACTTTTCTTTAAAAGATAGAGCTCTTACTTGGTATCAATCTCTTCCTCTAGGAAAAGTCAGCACATGGGAGGAGATGACAACGGAGTTCTTGACCAAATTCTTTCCCCCCTCAAAGACCGCTGAAATGAGAGGGAAGATCAATGCTTTCATTATGAAGGACAAGGAGAGCTTGTCCAAGTCATGGGAGCGGTTCAAGGACATTCTTTTGGATTGCCCACATCATGGGATTCCAAAGTTAGAATTATTGGAGATATACTTCAAGGGACTGGACGGAAGCACCCAGTTCAATCTCCAACTACTCTCCGCCGGTACCTTCATGGACATGGCGATTGACGAGGCTTGGGACTTCATCGAGAAGCAAGCCTTGCATATGGAGAAGTACACCCACCAAGGAGCTGAAGGTGGAGTTAAAAGAGTTAACTTCCAGGAAACTCAGCCCAACAACAATCAACTCACGTCTTTGAAGAATGACGTGAAGCAATTGAAGGAACTCTTGGTTGCTCAAACCAAGAAGGAAGAGCAAGGGCAAAGGAACAACAACAACGGATACCGTAACAACAACAACGGTTCCCGGAACAACAACTACAACAACAACAATAGAGGATCCAATAGCAACAATTGGAGGGCGAACAGCCAAAATTCTGGTAACAATCATTCCAACTCCAACTCTAACGATTCCTCTAACCCTTTCCTATCTTCCCCTTCTTCTTCTTATTCTACTCCATTAAAGAGCCAGGGGCAAGGATCGAGTTCGTCTCAGCCAGAAAAGAAAGACGCAGTTCTGGAGGCTATCTTGATCAAGCTCAACGCTATGGAGACTTCTATGACTTCATTTTCGAAGGCCCAAAAAGCCTTTGAACAACAACTTGCAAGTAGGGCGAATGAAGCGCCAAGAGATCTAGGGAAGCTTCTAGCAAGGACGGAAAGCAACCCTAAGGGCCAGATCATGGCCATAACTACGAGAAGTGGACTGAAAACTTCAGATCCAGTGCCTCGGTCGGTGCCAATACTGATGAAGACCACCTCGGTCCAGATATAGTCGAAGAACACTTCGGCCGAGATACCAACCTAGGTGGAGCCACAGAAAGCGGAGGGAAAAACTGAAGTTTATGTTCCACCTCCTGCATACAAACCACCACTTCCATTCCCCCAGTCAAGGGCCAGAGCACATCTAGACAAGCACTTTGGTAAGTTCCTTGACTTGATGAATAAGCTGCATATTAACATTCCTTTCCTTGATGCTATTCTAGGAATGCCCGCCTATGGGAAGTTCTTAAAGGAGATCCTATCAAGGAAGAGGAAACTGGAAGATTTTGGTGAAGTTAGGATGACATCTAAATCCTCGGAGCTCATACAAATCATGAAGGAGAAGATGCCACCTAAGTTGAGAGATCCCGGCTCGTTTTGCATTCCCATTCAAGTTGGGGATGTCACTTGTGAAGCCCTTTGTGATCTAGGAGCCAGCGTGAGCATCATTCCGCTGGAGCTATGTGTGAAGATCGGACTTGGAAAGCCCAAGCCGGTCAAGATTCCACTATATATGGCGGATCGCTCCATCACCCATCCCGTGGGCATCTTGGAGGACGTTCTGGTCAAGTTAGGTAACTTCTATTTACCAATAGATTTTGTTGTACTTGACATTCCCGCAGATTATCTTGTTCCTATTATTCTCGGGAGGCCATTTCTAGCAACTTCGGGTTGCAACGTGGATTGCAAGAACGCCAAGCTGAAATTCAACATTGGCGGCGATGAGGTGGAGTTCACACTACTTGCAGCCATGAAAGGGGAGCAACTAACTGATGATATCTTCAACATCTACGATGAAGAAGAATCAAGAGAATTGGTGAGCTCTATCCTTATTAACGATCCACTCGAAAGAGTTATTAGCTTCAGTTTAATGGAGGAAGGTATAAATGCTTCTTGCGATGCAGATATACGGAGCTTAAAAGCACTGGAAGAGGATCCAGGAGCTAAAACTGAGAAGCTAACCCAGGAGACGAAGATCTCCAGTTTCAGTTCCAGTTGCAGTACCTCGACCGAGGCACTTTCTGGACTGAGCGAGGCGACTGAAGAACATCTCGGTCAACGCCTCTGCACCTCGACCGAGGTCGAAGGCGAGACGACTTCAACTGAGACTTCCGAAAGTCCAGTTTCTGGATCTACTCCACTGGAAGGAGGAAGCAAGGATCCCCCTCAGAAAGCACCCCCAGTTGTGGAGCTTAAACAACTCCCAAATCACTTGAGGTATGTCTTTCTTGGACCGGATTCCACTTATCCCGTTATTGTTAGCGCTTCCCTTTCCGAAACTGAATTATCTAAACTAATGCATGTCCTGAGAAAGCATCAAAAGGCTTTGGGTTATACTATAGATGATGTTATTGGCATTAAGCCCTCTTTTTGCATGCATAGAATTTTAATGGAGGATGATCATAAGACTTCACGGGAACCTCAAAGACGGTTAAATCCGATCATGAAAGAGGTTGTGAAGAAGGAAATTCTTAAGTTGTTGGATGCAGGTATCATATACCCTATCTCGGACAGCAAGTGGGTTAGCCCGGTGCATGTAGTTCCGAAAAAGGAGGGATGACCGTTGTGACGAATAAGAACAACGAGTTGATCCCAACTAGGACCGTTACGGGCTGGAGGGTTTGTATCGATTATAGGAAGCTGAACACGGCCACACGGAAGGACCATTTCCCACTTCCCTTCATTGATCAAATGCTCGAGCGGTTGGCCCAACATTCACACTTTTGCTACTTAGATGATTATAGTGGATTCTTCCAGATTCCTATCCATCCGGATGATCAGGAGAAGACCACTTTCACTTGTCCATGGGGGACATTTGCTTATAGGAGGATGCCATTTGGATTGTGCAATGCGCCCGCTACCTTCTAGTGATGCATGATGGCTATCTTTTCCGAGTACATAGAGGAGATCATGGAGGTATTTATGGATGATTTTTCTATATACGGTTCCTCTTTTGATGATTGCCTATCTAACCTTTCGCTAGTGCTTAAAAGATGTGAAGACACTAATCTCGTTTTGAATTGGGAAAAGTGTCATTTTATGGTTAGTGAAGGCATTGTGCTAGGACACCTCGTTTCTAATTGAGGCATTGAGGTCAATCGCGCTAAGATCGAGACTATTGAGAAACTCCCTCCCCCTTGTTCTGTTAAAGGTGTGAGGAGTTTTCTCGGGCATGCAGGTTTCTACAGGAGATTCATCAAGGACTTCTCTAAGATTTCTAAACCTCTAACTAACTTCTTGAATAAAGATGTTGTTTTTGAGTTTTCGCAGGAGTGTCTTGATGCTTTTTACAGGATTAAGGAAGCGTTGATCTCCGCTCCCATTATCCAACCTCCGGATTGGACCTTGCCCTTTGAGATCATGTGCGATGCTAGTGATGTAGCCGTAGGAGCGGTGCTTGGACAGAAGAGGGATGGACGGACCACCGCCATTTACTATGCTAGCAAGACGCTAGATGTAGCACAACGCAACTACGCTACCACCGAGAAGGAATTATTGGCGGTTGTATATGCTTTCGAGAAATTTCGTTCCTATTTAGTTGGGGCGAAAGTCATTGTCTACACCAACCATGCAGCCATTCGTTACTTGTTGGCTAAGAAAGATGCCAAGCCACGCCTTATTCGATGGATTCTCTTGCTTCAAGAGTTTGATCTAGAGATCCGCGATAAGAAGGGATCCGAGAATTCTGTTGCGGATCACCTCAGCCGGCTACCTGCATCTTCACGTGAGAAGGACGACCCGCCCATAGACGATTCATTCCCCGATGAGCACTTACACTTGTTGGAGCGTTTGATAGATTTACTTACTTCACCCCACGATGGAGGTGAAGTATGGGGTGAGGGCACCTCCCATCACGTTTGAGAAGCATTATGGTCCAACTAGCGACCTTAAACCAAGCGCTTCTTGGGAGGCAACCCAAGATATTGCTTTCTTTTCCTTTTTCTAGTCTAGCTTAGATAGTTTTTGCTTTTGCTTTGCTTTGTTTTGTTTTTGGCGTTCTAGACAGATAACATGAGATATTTAAGGAGGGAGCATAACTGGAAGGACAGAAGTTCAAGAATTTGAGAAGACGGAGTTTGACTGAGGCATCTCGGTTGCTATCAAAGCACCTCGACCGAGATGATTCTTGAGCAACCGAGGCGACTAGGGTTTTCTGAAGAACCACCTCGGTCCGTACCACCTCGGTCCAGTCGAGACCATCTCGACCGAGGTGACAGCAGTTCCAGAAAGGGTATAAAAGGGGGATTTATTTTCTCTCTCTTCCATCTCACCCTTCCTCGACCGCGGCGACAGTTTCACCTCGTTTCTCCGATTCTCGCTCGTTTTCGACGATTTCTGTCTCCAAACTGCGATTAAGACTCAGAGGATCCCAGTGCAACATCGATCTGCAAGAGAATCGAACCGATTCGGCCGAACGAGGTAAAAATTTAACCGAAACCCTACCTTGCTTTTTCGTTTCGATTTGGGCTTTGGTTGCCCTTGCATCTGTTGAGGAAAGGCTTAAGTACCCCATAGGAAGCAATTGTAGTGATTTTGGGGAAAAAGAACTGAATTTTCAGAAGGAATTAGAACCCAGTTTTCCGCCTTGGTCTAGTCGAGTTGTGCCTCGGCCGAGGTGATTCTTGAGTGTTGTTAGTTGACCGAGGTGACGTGACAGTGACTGAATTGAAAATGAGTTCTGACCGACGCCTTGTCCTTAGGGATAGATCCTCACCTTCCCCTTCTTCCTCTTCTTCCCGACCATATCGACCGGTGATCCATGAGCGACACCAGGTCGATTACGACCGTATTTCTGGCCGTCTAGTGATTGCACCACGCTTCCTGGACGTGTCTGCTTTTGATTGCCTCTAGGTAGACGGAGACCTTAGGAGGATGATTTCTACAGTTGGGCTGGATCAGTTTACTGAGATCCGGGCCCCAGCCTATTTGGAGCCGACCTTAGAGTTCGTTAGCTCCTTCACCTACCTTCCCACAGAGAAGTCTGTGAAGTACCGGTTGATGAACCGGAACTTCTTAGTGCCACTCGAGTACTGGAGAGATATTTTTGGCTTTCCGAAGCCCACAGTTGTTGACTTCCCGTCCCGATCAGTAGCTAGGGAGTTTTTGGGGCAGATTGCCCATATTGTTGAGCATGTAGATAGATGGCGCCCTAGAGATTCCAGGGAGAAGGTCATCTTCCATTTAGCCTTTAGGTTAGCCCACCGGATATTCAGCGAGACACTTCTGGCGCGTACTGAGACGCCCCAGAAGATCCGACAGGGAGAGCTTTTCAGTTTGTACTACATGGTTACTAGAGGTATCCCGGACTTTGGCTTGATGTTGGCAGAGGATCTGCACAAGATCAAGGCCAAAGCGAAGGGAGACATCTGCTGCGGAGGGCTTGTCACCCATATAGCTAGCTATCAGGACATGGATCTCAGTGCTTGCACGATGGTGGCGGCTACCAAGCCGCTTGGGCTGCAGGAGATGATCACTCGGCGGATTCTGGTTCCCCGAGGTCTGACTACTCCGTACGTGGCTATGCCGTGGGAGCTGACTGCGCCACAGGGGATCAGGTGGTCTGCCCAGTTCACTGTTTTTGACCCACATTATTGGCAAACCGCTTGGGCTCCACTGATGGAGGATTATAGAGAGGCAGCAGCTGCCCCAGCTGAGGAGGAGGCAGATGATGAGGAGACGGTTGATGAGAGAGAGGGTGGAGTCCCGATGGATACAGGGACGGATACTGCAGGGACGAGCGCACCAGTTATTGATCTAGACGATGACACTGAGGCTGAGCCTGCACCTGTTGCATCACCTGCTAGATCTGCTAGGCGTAGGACACGCCGTCATAGAGATCCAGAGGCTCATCGTCGGATCGATGATCTGACGGACCAGATGATAGACTCTTATGCTGCCCTTACTGTGGACATGCATGAGAGATTTGCTGCCCAGCACCGACAAATTGACAGCTGGACTCATCAGATGCTCGAGGGACAGCACTATCAGCGCAGGATGATGGAGATACCGTTCCAGCAGGCTATGGGTTATCCTTTTGACCCGTCTCAGTATCCGTACGTGCCACCACCACCACCACCACCGGATCAGGATTCTTGAGAGCTGCAGGATTTTCTTTCTTATTTTTATGCAGTTCAGCTATTTATCCGGTGAGTACTTTATTTTTTAGACTTATTTTGACCCACTGGGACAGTGTGTCCTAAGTATGGGGTGTTTATTTGATGTATTTGACACTTATGTGATGTATGACTCTGATTGACCGGATATTTATCTATAATTATGCTTCACTTTTGCATCTATGTGTTTATCTGAGACTACATGCATACATACAGGTTATTTGATTGAGAAAAACGTCGAAACTGAAAGAAAACTGGTTTTAAAAAAAAAAAAATTTTTTGGACCTCGACCGTGGCAGTTTTGGCCGAACGAGGTACTTCATCTCGGTTGCTATCAAAACACCTCGACCGAGGTGGGTTAACTGAGAGTTTTCGAAACGATTTTTGTGTTACTTATCTGGATATGATCTCAGTGAAGATCCTGTTTACTGACTGGTTTTAAATTCTTTATGTGTTTGAAAGGTTTTATAATATGTTTAAGTTGCTAAATGCTTTATTTGAAATTATTGGCATGTTTAATACTTTGTTTTTATCTAAATTATGTTGAATTTGAAGGTTGACACCGCATTATGAGTTCTCTCACTTTCTTCCTAGAAAGACCAAGGCAATTCATTCTTCTCTCTTCTTCTTCTTGATCATGCTTAGCCCCTCATATACATTTTGCCTCCCTTTACCTATCCGGGAATTTGGAAGCAAGCGAAGTGGTGAAAGCAAGTGAAGTAAAGTTGAGAAGTTGGCTGGAAGTGAAAGTGTTAGAAAGTAATCTTAGGTTTGGGGAAGTCAATCATGAAGATGAGTAACTCGGCACCATTCACATAGCCGGGTGTTTGTATCTTGCCAAAGTTGGATTGAGCGATATTCCTAACGGGTCATGTTATGTGCATCAAGGGTTTGATGCATCTCAAGAAATTGATGATTGCGGATTTCCTAGGCTTCGGTTATTGTGCACCTCTGTCCATGCATCCCAAAAAGTAAAGAAAAAAAGAAAAAGTGTGAAATAAGCAAAGCTTATTGGTGGAAGATGTTGCAAGTCAAAGTGAAAGTGAAGTTCATCCTTTTCCCGGATTCTAGCACCACATTACCTTACATACATCCCTAACCTACACGTTTCTTGACCTTTCTTTTGGGAAACCCTTGAGACCTTGAGCTTGTTGATTGACTTAGTGGTTTAAACTGGATTATACATGATTAATTTTGATAATTATGATTTATTATGCATTCTATGATTTTGTGCAAAGATGAACAACTTTTCTATATTTATAAAATGTTTTGATCATATTTTGATTTTAAATTCCATGAAGTATTCTCTTAGAGTGATCTATGATTGTAGCACACCATAAAAATGTTTTTGAAAGACTTTCCATTGATTTTATTGACTTATAATCCATTCTATCTTGTCTTTTATATGTGGAACTTGCTTGGGGACAAGAAAGGGCTAAGTATGGGGTATTTTGATAGCATGAATTATAGCCTATATTTTGGGGTTTGTTTAGACGTTTTATCTTTCATAATCTGCATGTTTGTATGTATATTATGTGATTATATTACCATTTCATCTACCTTTGCGGGAATCGAGGTCTACACCTAGTTTTGTTGTAATCGTAGGTAAAATGACACGTTTTGCATCAAAAAGGAGCAAAAGGAGCTATGGAGTCATTGGAGCTACATTGAGGAACATAAGGAACCATCAAGGAAGCATAGCCATGGATTTGAGATTCACTTTGGACCAGTTTTGAGAGATTTCACATTCAGTTATGACTCACCTTGGTTAACCACAGATTCATCTCGACCGAGGTGATCCAGGGAAGTCGACTCGACCGAGGCGAATACCTAGGACGCGGCGAAGATATTTTATTCTTGGCTGAGATCTTTTATCTTTGGAAAGTGATCCTATATTTTTGGGCTTGGCTCCTAGAAGGAAGAAGATATACTAGATCTTATATTTTACCTATTTTTATGGGAAGAGATCTTTCTAAGATATCTTATCTTTGGAGGGTTATTTTTCTATAAAAAGGGTTGGATTTCCACAAATCCAACATCCGGCATAGAGTTGGAAGCCCGCTTAGCACGTTATACACCATTGAAGGCTGCGAGATCCAGTATACATCGCTGCAACCATACTCCAGTTGGAGATTTGAAGAACCTTTTTGAAGGTTGAAGGAAGATTGAAGATTGTAGCTTTTATAGCTTTTGAAGGTTTTCTTGTAAGATTACCTTAGATTCTCTTCCTTGTTGTCTTGCTTGTTGGATTTATATCCAAGGAACGCTTTTATTGTGATATTTGATTCAGCTATTGAAGTATTTCATTAAATTCTTCTTGTTCAAATATTCACCTTCTTCCCATGCATTTGATTATTGCTTTCATGATGATGAGTGGCTAATTTCCTTGAGTGATTCTAGGGTGATTGACTGAAGGTTGTGGGGAAAACAATGATAGAATGATCTTAATCACAGTAGGACCCTGAAAGTTCGAGTCTTTACCTTAACCCTAAGCATCTCGTTCAGTCGATGAACATCTCGGCCGGGGTGGAATTCGTCTGACCGAGGTGACTTATCTTATCCGAAACTAAGAGTTAAGTGTTAGAGTTTGCCAAATCCTATTTTTATTACACCTTTCCTGGTTCAATTCAAGCCTAGGATGAGACTTACCCGGTAATTCCTTTGTTTGTGTACCAACGATCATAAGTGTAGGTAATAAAGGTTTATCCTTTATTGGGGTTTGAGTGTGCTTCCATCCCATCTTTGTGAGTTAGCCTGAGACTTACCCGGTAAAGGTTGATTCTATTCCCTTAGATGGTGTGTTAGTTTGAGGATATAGTTCTTTATCTTGATTCCTTGAGACTTACCCGGTAATAGGAGTTACGGTTTGGGATTAGTGAGTAGTGAGACTTACCCGGTGATCTATTCCACCATAGTAACACCTTCCCCATGCAAAAATCTCAGCTTTGTCCGCTTATCTTTAGATCTTGAGTTGGAACCACAACTAGATGCTTTAATCCCTAGAGTTGCATATTTCCTTTATTGACTTCTTATTCATCTTTGATTGTTTTAATTGCTCTTGTGGTTAGTATTTACATAAGCATACTGTGATTGGACTTTGTTTCACTAAGTCCCTGTGATCGACCCCTGGAATTCCTTGCTTTTTACTACGATTGACCCGTACATTGCGGGTTCGCATCCTTGTTTTAAGCTTACATCTAGGGTTATAAATTTAAAGCTTGCACACACCGTTTGGAGCGAACAATCCACAGCCCCGTGAGGGTATACTTCGGCTACTATGTACGGCACAATCCACCTCGAACGCAGTTTTCCTGCAAAGAGTTTCAAACGGGATTGAAAGAGAAGTACCTTATTACCTACCTTGAAGTCCTTCCGGAGGATGTTCCGGTCATGCCATGCTTTGGTCTTTTCTTTGTATGTGGTAGCATGATCATATGCGTCTAGCCTTAGTTCCTCCAAATCTTGCAATTGGAGCTTCCGGAATTCTCCCACTTCTTCTATGTTCATGTTGCACTTCTTTACCGCCCACCAAGCTTTGTGCTCTAGTTCCACCGAAAGGTGGCACGCTTTCCCAAACACGAGCCTAAAAGGGGACATTCCGATGGGAGTTTTGTAGGTTGTCGGATATGCCCACATAGCGTCATTTAGCCTTGCACTCCAATCCTTCCGCCCGGGAGAAACCGTCTTTTCAAGGATGGTCTTTATTTCCCGGTTGGATACCTCAGCTTGGCCGTTTGTTTGAGGATGATAAGCTGTTGATACTCGTTGGTGAACATGGTACCTCTTAAGGAGAGCCGTGATCGTCTTGTTGCCGAAATGGGTACCCCTATCACTAATTAAGGCTTTTGGAATTCCAAATCTAGCAAAGATATTTTCCTTAAGAAATGCTGCAACCACTTTTGAATCATCAGTTTTAGTGGCCTTTGCTTCCACCCACTTGGAAACATAGTCCACTGCAAGCAAAATATATGTGTTCCCGAATGACGTAGGAAATGGCCCCATGAAATCAATTCCCCAAACGTCATATATCTCACAAAATATAAGAGAGGATTGGGGCATTTCATGTCTCCTTGAAAGATTTTCCACCCTTTGGAATCTATCACACACTTTACAAAACGCAAAAGCGTCTCGAAAAATGTGTGGCCAAAAGAAACCGGCATCCAAAACTTTCCTTTTAGTTTTGTTTCCTCCAAAGTGTCCCCCACATGCCTCAGAATGACAGAAAGTTAGGACGGATTGTACCTCATTGTCCTGAATGCAACGCCGGATCACTTGGTCACTACAATGCTTCCAAAGGTAAGGATTGTCCCAAACGTAGTGCCGAGCTTCAGCTTTTAATTTCTCTCGTTGTGCCTTGGTGAAGTTTGGAGGATACTCCTTCCCGACAATGAAATTCACAATGTCAGCAAACCAAGGCTTAAAAGATTAAAGCTTAAGACAAACCTCTGTCGACAATTCCGCAGGGGCACCTAGACGGGGCCGCAGGGGCGGCTGGTCGCAGGGGTGGCTGGTGTGAGGCACGGGGACGGTTACACAACAGAGAGTTGTGTAGAATGTATCGTCTGGAAAGCTTCCGGCTATCCCTCTTCCTTTTCCTGATTCTTCCTCCCCTTGCACTAGTTTGCTCAAATGATCTGCCACCAGGTTCTCAGCTCCCTTTTTGTCCCTTATCTCTAGGTTAAATTCGCTTAGAAGGAGCACCCAATGGATTAATCGTGGCTTCGCCTCCTTCTTTGCCATGAGGTACCTAAGGGCTACATGGTTAGTGAAAATAATTACCTTTACCCCAAGTAAGTATTCCCTGAACTTCTCAAGGGCAAAAACTACCGCCAACATCTCCTTCTCGGTGGTGGAGTAATTTCTTTGTGCTCCATTTAGTGTCATAGACGTATAATGGATCACATGGGATGCCCGTCCGTCTTTTTGTCCTAAAGACAGCTCCGACGACGTAGTCACTAGTGTCACACATGATTTCAAAGGGTTTCTCCCAATCCAGAGAACGGATGATCGGTATGGTGGTGAGACATTCCTTCAAAGTGTCGAAAGCCTTCTTGCAATCCTCATCCACTATGAAGGTGACATCTTTCTTGAGCAATTCACACAGGGGTGCTGAGATCTTTGAGAAGTCTTCAATGAACCGTCGGTAGAAACCTGCATGACCAAGAAAAGATCAGATTTCCCGAACATCAGTAGGATAAGGTAAATTTTGAATAACATCAACCTTTGCCTTATCTACCTCTATCCCTTTTGAGGATATTACATGTCCTAGCACAATTTCTTTTTCGACCATGAAATGACATTTTTCCGAATTAAGAACTAAATTGGTTTCAACACATTTTTCAAGAACAAGTTTTAAATGCCCTAAACATGCGTCAAAACTGTCTCCATGGACGGTAAAATCATCCATGAAGACTTCAATGAAATTTTCTATGTATTCGGAGAAAATACTTATCATGCACCGTTGGAAAGTGTCTGGTGCGTTGCAAAGTCCAAATGGCATTCTGCGATATGCGAAAGTGCCAATTGGGCAAGTGAACGTCGTCTTCTCTTGATCTTCTGGTGCGATGAGTATTTGAAAATAGCCCGAATATCCATCCATAAAATAGTAGTATTGATGACCTGCAAGACGTTCCAATATTTGATCAATAAAAGGTAATGGGAAATGGTCTTTTCGTGTTACCTTATTGAGCTTGCGGTAGTCAATGCAAACTCTCCATCCGGTTTGTGTTTTGCTTGGGACCATCTCTCCATGTTGATTTTCCACCAAGGTGATGCCTCCCTTCTTTGGAACTACTTGGGTTGGACTAACCCAAGTGCTATCCGAGATAGGAAAGATCATGTCCGCTTGGAGGAGTTTCAACACTTCCTTTTTGACCACATCCATCATTGGTGGGTTCAACCTCCTTTGAGGTTGCCTAGAGGGCTTGGCTTCGTCCTCAAGTAAAATCCTATGCATGTAAGTGGAAGGACTTATCCCTTTGATGTCCGCAATAGTCCATCAAAGGACCGTCTTGTGCTCCTTTAGTACGTTCACCAACTTATCTTCTTGTCCGGTGGTCAACTTGTTGGAGATAATCACCGGCAAGGTATTGTGTGCTCCAAGGAAAACATACTTAAGGTGTGACGGAAGGTCCTTCAATTCTATTTCCGGTGTCTGCACTATGGACGGAACAAGCTTCTCGCTTGGGGTTAGTAAAGTGGGCCCAATGGCCAAATTGGAGATAGGTAGCCTTTTATGCCCATCTAATTGGGCTAGGACCTCTTTCATGCTAGCTGTTAACACATAATCTGATTTGAAACCATCAATGTCATGCTCAATCACATTTCTTAATTCATCCACGTCAGAATTATCAAAAACATCTTGCACATAAGGTTCAACAATGTCAATGGCTCATAAAGAATGATCATCACTAGGAAATCTTATTGCATCATAGATGTCAAATTCCACTACTTCTCCATCAAACTCCATGGTTAATTTACCACTAACATAATCAATTTAGTTCTATCCGTTTTCAGAAATGGCCTACCTAACAGAATGGGTGCAGCATGCGAGTCATTTTCCATATCCATTACAAAGAAATCAGCAAGAAAGATTAGGTTGTCTACCATCACTAATACATCTTCAATTATCCCTTTCGGGTACACATTAGATCTATCAGCAAGTTGTACTACAATCCTAGTTTCCATTAGCGGCCCAAGGTCAAGGGATTTGTAAATCGAATATGGCAAGACATTAATAGAAGCACCGAGATCAAGCATTGCTTTGTCAAAACGGGTTTCCCCTATAACACAAGGAATGCTTACCATGTCCGGATCGCTGCACTTCTTGGTCATTCTCCGTTGGAAAACTGCCGACACATGTTCACTCACTTGCACTTTCTGTTTCCCCTTTAGCTTTTGATTCCTCTTGATAGTGCAAAGTTCCTTCAAAAAACGAGCATACTTAGGGATACTTTTCACCAACTTAAGGAGGGGATTGTTTACCTCGCATTTAGAGAAAGTCTCAAAGAGGTCCTTGTCCTCTATGATTCTTCACTCCTTCAAGGCTTCAGGAAAAGGAGCCGGTGGTTTCTCGGAGTACAGTGGCGGGAAGTTAGGCCGGACGTAAGTATCCTTTCCAACAAGACCCTCTGTTGTGTTTTCCGCAGGGGCTTCAGTTTGAAAGCGCAGTGGCGGCTCAGGGGTTGTCACCGCAGGGGCGGGGGCAGCCAGCTGTAGGGGCGTCGTTCGTTTTGTGTTGGGCGCAGCTTCAGCCACAGGGGCGGCTGTGGGTGCGGAAAAAACGACAGAAGGTTCACTTTGTAACTCTTTTGTTGGTTTTTGTTGGATTTGCTTCCTGCTCCTTAATGTTAGGGCACTAACATTCTCCTTGGAGTTTATAAACATCTGGGAAGGCAATCCTCCGGAAAGCCTTGATTCGGTCCTTGAAATAGCTTCCGCCATTTGACTAACCTGTTGCTCAAGGTTCTTGATGCTAGAATTTGTTGTTTGGACATGAGTAGCAAAATGTTTAGTCAAAACCTGCAACATATCTTCAGTTGAGTGATACTTACCTTGGCGGGGCTGCTGTTGTTGGTTTTGTTGATCCCTCCAACGAAAATTCTGTTGGTCACGCCAATTTGGCATGAAATTCTGTGCATAGGGATCGTTCCTAGGTATTTGCTGCTGTGGTTGTCCATAACCCATTGCGTTTACTTCAGCATCGCCATCTTGAACTTGTGGACACATGTCCGTTGGATGGTACGGGTCAGCACAAACTCCACAAGCTTTGAGCTGTTGCGGTGTTCCAATAAGTGTTAGCCTCTTCACCATTTCCTTCAATTTCGCTAGCTCGGTGGAAATCTCACTCTTCCCGGAACTCACAACATGAACTCCTTTCTTAGCTAGGGTCCTTCCAAAGTTCCGAGTTCCTTCCGCTAGCTCCTGTATCTTTTCCAAAGACAGGTCAGGAGTAGAGTTTAGAATATTACCTTCGCAAGCCGCATCGACGATCCTCCTTTCATTGTCTAGCAAGCCATTGTACAAGTACAAGACTAGATCTTGAGTTGAATATCCGTGAAAAGGACAGCTGGATCGGAGGCGTGCAAACCTTTCGAAGTACTCGTAGAGAGTTTCGGTTGCCTCTTGCTCGATGTTGCTTATAGCTTTCTTCAAGCTATTGGCCTTTTTAGCTGGAAATTATTTCTCCAAGAACGCTTTGTGAAGGTTCTCCCAAGTTTTAATACTCCCGGATGGAAGGTGGTAATACCAATCATCCGCCGAATCTTTGAGTGTGAAGCCGAATGCCCTCATCTTGATTTGTTCTTCGGTAATGTTGGCCGGCTTCATGCTCATACATACAGTATGGAACTTCCCAAGGTGCTTAATAGGGTCTTCACCACTTAGCCCATGGAAGGATGGAAGCAAGTGAATGAGGCCCGGCTTGAGCTCAAAGTTGACTCCTTCCCCTAGTGCCGGTATAGCGACCGCAAAAGGGTTTTGAGCCAAGGGGGGCTGCGTAAGTTGGCGAAGAGTACGGTCAGCCATCTCTTGTTGTAGTTGTTGTTGTCTTCGTTGCCGGATGTGCATCCTCTCAATTTCGGGATCAAAAGAAGCAAAGCCGGAATTAGTAGCACGAGTTTGAACCATAAAAATGGTTCAAACCAATAATCAATAATAACAATAAAACACAAAAACTCCCCGGCAACGGTGCCAAAATTTGACCGAAGGTATTTCTATGGTCGTCTATACCCAATCAAAAGTAAATCCCGACTTAGCACTAAGAACAAGTATAGTGATTAAGTAATGGTCGAACCCAAGAGAGTTAAGGTGTTTTAGATGCAATTATCGATTATAATGACAAGTGACACAAAGGGGGGGAGTTTGGTTGAATTGATGCACAAAAACTTATGAAAACGATAAATGCGACAAGTAAGACAATAATGGATGAATCTACACTAGGTTGATTCTAAGCATGCAATTTCTACTTTGGTGCGTTCCTTTTACAAGTTTTTAAGTAATCTCCCGTCTCGATCATACATATGTGTTGAGCCAAGCAGCATCAACACAACTTAACTTATTAAAGTTCCGTAAACCTACAAGAACAAATAACAAGTTAGCATTCAAACAAAGACTAAGGGATATAAAGAGAAGACTAAAACCGTTACACTTATCTTTATATTTGTGTTCCTTTTCTTTAAGTAATTACAACCCATTATTACTTAAATTTGCTACTAGATTAAAGACCCGAACCCGGAACCTGTTAATCCTAGTTGTTTACATGCACTTTAGAACCTAAGGTGATCAATATCAAGTAATAGTTAACATGCAATTAGACAATAGAGATCAAGGAAACACAAAGCATTACTGAATAAAAACTTATATTAAAAGAACTTATAACCAAAGTAACAAAGCAGCTTCAAACCAACCCAATGTAGCAAGGGAGTTAGCAACTCATTACAATGGAAAACTCAAGTCTACAATGGATTTTGTGGGGAAAAGCATGGATCATTCTAGCAATCAGTCATGGACTATTTATACTACAAAAGACACTTAATTAGGAGTAAATAGCCGGCCTAAAACAGCCACCTTTAATGCCATAAAGGTGGTGTAAACAGCCGGAGTAAAACTTCTGACGTTAAACCACAGGGGCGGCCTTCAGGAACAGCAGGGGCGGTTTAGGCAGAATCGGTTGATCTTCTTCCTGGCCGCAGGGGCGGCTAGGCAATTCCGCTGGGGCGGATATTCAATGCTTCTTCAACGTTTGACTCTTCAACTGCTTGCCGTTACTGATGTCAAGGCGCAGGGGCGCCTCAGGGCCAACGCAGGGGCGGTGACACAGACTCTTCACCTTCCAGCTCCCAAGGCGAGGCGCAGGGGAGCTGGTCTTCGTCTCGTCAAGGCAAGTCACCGCAGGGGCGCCGATGGTTGGCGCAGGGGCGGTGACGTGCTTCTTTGGCTGGCGCTGGTGAAGGCGCAAGGAGCGCTTCAGTGAGAAGTGTCAACGGCAGGGGCGGCTGCAAGGAACCGTGGGGGCGGTGGGGTAACAAAAGCTTTGCTTCATGATCGATCTTCACTCCTAAGTGCTTATAACTCCTTCCTTAACTTCTTTTGATCTTCTTCTTCTGGACCAAGGAGTTAGTAGCATAAACCGACACTAATGTAATAAAAAGACTCTAAAAAATACCCTAAATGATAGTGATTCTATCTCCTATCATAGAGGTAGACCACCTCTTCGGATCTACCAACAGTTGTAGGATCATCTGACTAGAGCAATATCTATAGTAGGACTAGAGCAACATCTACAGTAGGACGAGATATGTGTATACCACAGATGGCTCGGACTAGAGGAATATCTGTAGTAGGATGAGGTAGAGGTAGACCATCTCTTCCTCTGTTAGTCATAGGTTAGGGGCAGGTTCCCATCGTTGTATGCTTGTAGTGGAGGATAGACCTAAGGAGGCCGATTATGTCTCAATGAGTGGACCCAAGTTTTGAGAGTAAATACGCCTAGTGGAGGAAGCCGTAAGAGTAGGTAGACAAACTCTAGATCTACCAGCACCTGCAAGATCATTTGAGGCTTCCGGACCAGGAAAGATACAACGAATCAAAGTAGTTAATGTTGGAGTAAAGACTTTAGGTGTTGGGCAAAGTCAGATACAAGGACGGTCGAATGGCCCCTTGACTACATGGACTTCTGGCAGGGAACCACATTGTTTCAATTGTGGAAAGTCTGGACATAGACGACCGGAGTGTCATAGGTCATTAGTGACATGTTTCAGGGAACCACATTGTTATGATGAGTTATCGAGGTTTAGATATAGGTAATGATCAGGCTTGACCTTGGGGTCTAGGAGGTGGAATCTCCTAGCCTTGATAGAGTTTGATGTTGTGTGCGTTTGTTATGCAGGCACTGATTGTTTCCTCGAGGGGAAACTGTGACCACAGTGTATAGGACTATCTTGTGACAAATAAGTCCTTCGAGCTTACTTAGCTGACGTTTATGAGCTTGAGTGATTGTGATAGTGGTGTGTGTGCATATGAATGTTGCATTGATAACCTAACCAAACTAGGATGACAACATATATACATTAATTAGCCCAAGTGCATTATAACCGGGTCATGACAACTTGCCTAACTCGCCATGGAGAGGGTTCTTTGCGACCAAACCACTAAGAGGTGAGGCTTAATCACCTATTCCAAACTTGTGTGGTGAAAGAGAACAGATGCGAGGTTTTAGGTGCTCCTCGTGTCACAAAATAAGTTGAATTAGTAATGGTATAACGTAATGAAGATGATAAAAGGATATGTGTGTGAGCATTTCATATGATGATGTGATGATGTGATTGTATGCGCTATTACCTTTATTCTTATTCATGAACTATTAGCTAACGGTTTCATACCGTATTATAGATATTTTGCAGGCTAGGAAGGCTGTATAGTGATCTGGTGGGATGATCAGCCGAGGGCTTATGTACATTTGGATGCGTATGGGTTTTGGGGATGTCGCTATTTTGTACTCGGATGTGATTTTGTATGTATTATGAGATATGACTTTACCTTTTAATGGATTTGGTTTTATATTTATTTGTGCCTTGTTGTAAGATCTAGTGAACTTGTTGTTAGGCTAGGGTTAGGATCCATTGTGAGATCCTAGCCTGTAGCGCTCGTAGTCGCGCGGATTCGAGGTGTTACAATTGCCATCCTAGAGCATAGTACTTGATGTCTACAGTCTAAGGATATACCGATGTTGAGGATCTAGTGGTCTAGACGAGGAGTCAATGAGGCTACATGGGAGACGGATGAGAGCATTAGGCGTAGTTATCCTGAGTTCTTTGCGGAGTTAACCGCTATCGCTGTATCGACGAGTTAGTACTTTGATGTTGTTTTGTGTAACCTACATGACTATATATTGGATTGAGTACTTGTGTTTTCATGTGTTGCTTGACTATGATGATTGCGTGGTTCTTGCATGTTAGAAAGTTAGAATGAAGATTCTTTAGAAGAAGAGTTAGATACTCCGGTTCTATTTATAGGAAGCTATATGAATGGTGTTCCTTATTCTAAGTTTCGGCACAAAACTTAGAATAAGGGAAGCTGATGTAATATCCAGAAAATTATTTCCGTTTATTTTCGAGTCAAACTGGATTTCGATCCGTTGATCTTTTTATGATACCTAGCGTTATGTATCATCACAAATTCTATCATTTTATGTGAGTCTTTTACTCACATAAAATGATAAAAAAAAATACCACCAAACCCCTACTCTTACAATATTATACTTTTGGTTAACCCATTTTACAAGGCCTTGACAAGGTCATAAGACCATTTGTGACAAGGCCTTGACATGTTTTTGTCAAGCCTATCCTATAACCATCAATCTGCTTGGATGAGGACCAACTAGCAGCTTGCTTCACTTGCATCAGCCCATACAACCGCCCAGATTAGACTATCGAAGCCCAACAAGGTGGATATCCACATGCCTTGGCTGAAGACCCGATAAGGTAAGTGTACCTTCCTCCTACCCCATTTGATGACAAAGAAAGAGATATTGCCTGCCTTATCAAGGCATATCACGCAATTGTTAATCCTCCCCTCTTGCGTCTACATGCACCTTATCCCTCCTCCCTTCATTTCGTCCATATTCCACCATCCATTTGTGCAATATAAACTTCCCTTTCGTGACCTCCCACGTCAGTAAACCTTCTTCAATCGATATCCTTCCTTCTGAACTTCACGTGTGTCCTCCCCAGATCTGCACAGACGATCACCTACAATGTCTCTCCAGCACTCCTTGTAGTTTGTGTGTCACACATCTCTGCACTTAGCCTGAGTAAGACCTGTGTTAATCTTACCTCTACCTTCTGTCGCAAGGGAAGGTGTTGGCTAACTCAACACTCCAAGCCTTGCAACGAGATACACTCCTCTCCTGCACAACCTATAGAACGTTTGGTGTATGCCTTTTCTTGTCCTCTTTGATTCGTGTGGAAGAAAGGATAGACTCTCATTCTAATATGATGTTTGGTTGAACACAGGGCTCGAACACTAGACGTGATACTTAACTCTTAACTCCATAGAAGAAGGGTGGTGATTTTTAGTTTTTGTGTTGATCAGTCCACTTTGGATCCATCTTTCGACACATTAAATATATAATCCACCATTCAAATTTTATATGCCATACGGGGTTATGCATTGTTTTTTGTATCAAAAGTTAGAGTTGATCCAATGGTTAGATCTAGGGATATATCATTCCAAAGTAGGCTGGTTAAACAGTTTTGTTAAGATGCAGATTTTTGGCTAAGTATAGAATTTCTGTGTTGAGGAGTCAACTTAGGGATTTTGTGTAAGAGTTATGGATAATTGTTTTTAATATTTTTCTTGCTCCTATGAGTAGAGTGCATAGCATAGAAGGTTTGGGGTTTTTTCTTTAGAATTTTTAGATTTTTGTTTGAGAGTTTTGTGTTAGGTCAAAGTGAGACCTTAGTGACTTTTCTTCAAAGTCAAGAAGTTGGAAAAATTCTTCCAACTTAATAAATCTTTCTTTTGAATTTTGGATTTTGGTATTGGGTTCTAAAGGATAGTTTGGATCTATGAAATGGAATTTTCTAGGGTTTTGAGAATAGGGGTAAAATAGTCATTTACCCTTATGAAGGTATTTCGTTAATTTCCTTGTGATAAGCTTTAGTATCTTCGAAGTTGAAAACTTCTAAGAGAGTTGGATATATTTTTGATCCACTTTCCTTTTGTATATGAGGAGGTTGAGTTCTTACGTTGCGGATCGAGTTATTGAGTTATCGAGAGTTGTGACTTGATTCAAGTAAGTCTTATGGGCTAAATTAGCTAGCTTTTAGATGTTTGTATGAGTGATGATAGTTATGATTGATTATATGTTTATAAGTATCTTAATTCTTTAAATTCAACCGACCTTTAATTGGTCCAAGAGTAACGGGCGGTGGCATCAGCTGCTCAGTAGCCCGAGGGAGACTGAGAGGATCTTCGGGACTAGGCCAAACATGGTGAGGAACCGTAAGGTGAATATAAAGGATATAAATACTCTAGAAGGGAGGTTGAATAGAGTATGGGAACTTTTCGCAAAAACCTATCTCAAGGCTTTGAAACAGATTTCAAAGGCCTTGATGTCGATCTGAGCTCTTTGTGACACAACTTGATTTGAAGGGCTTTGAAAGTGATTTCAAGGGCCTTGACTTTGTAAACCTGCAAAGCAATGTTAGTCACAATAAAGAATATATGGTGCGGAAATGAAAAGATCTACACGGTGATATGTTCACGAAATTCTGCTCTAACAACCTACTCTCAGTCCTAGGGTTTACCCGTAGGATCTAACTATCTATTATCAGCTTCAAAGAGTCCTAGATACAACCTAGAAGAAATCCCCTTCTTCTCTTATTGTAGTCAATGCTACGATCTAGTTCAAACTCTTAACTTAGCTATAATAGACTAGTTACTTCGCAGAGTAACACACACTCGAATATAACACTCTTTAGATATACCAATGGAGCTCTAGAGTTTATCTCTCTCTAAGAATAAATCTTTTATAGAGAAAGAGAAAGAAAAACTTGTAGGGTCGAATGAAGATGCTTTGGATCGCTTGACAACTTTTGATATTTCCGGGTAAGCTTGTTATCTTTCTTCTTCTATCGACATGTTCATTTATAGTCTTCGATGAAGAAGTCTTCTAGCCGTTGACAAGATGACCGTTGATGATGTTTCTTCTTCTCCATAGAAAACGTTTCTTGGTTGAGATGAGATAGCCGTTGTAGATATGCGTAATCTTCTTCATCTCTTTAAAGCACGTTGATTCTTTTTCTCTGAAATCTCTTCACACTGTTGAAGATCTTTGTCGTTCAAGCATCGAGATCTTTAGATTTTAGAATCTTTGGCTGAATATCTTTGATATTTGTTCAAAAGAAATCTTGCGCTTTGTTGAGGATCTTTGCGAGATCCATTTTGTTGGACCGAATCGTTTTGGTCGAGATCTTCTAGTTGGGCGAATCTCCTTAGAAGATCTTCTCTTGATCCTTGGTAGATTTGGTTGTTAGAGATTTGAATTCCTTCCAGCTATCATGTCCTTTGAATCTTTCTTCAAGGCTTCGGCTTTTGGTCCCTTTAAATGGATTTCAAGGTCTTTGTGTTGAATCTCTTCAATCTCTGCGTTTGTTCCTTGTATCCGACTTCAGTAATGCTTTGTGTTTCCTTGATCTCCATTGTCTAATTGCATGTTTACTATGGCTTGAGATTGATCACCTTTTGTTCTAAAGTGCATGCAAACAACTAGGATTAATAGGTTCCGGGTTCGGGTCTTTAATCTAGTAGCAACTTTGAGTAATAACGGGTTGTAATTACTTAAAGAAAAGGAACACAAATATAAAGATAAGTTTAACGGTTTTAATCTTCTCTTTATATCCCTTAGTCTTTGTTTGAAAGCTAACTTGTTATTTGTTCTTGTAGGTTTACGGAACACTAACCTTTTAAGTTGTGTTGATGCCGATTGGCTCAACACATATATACGATCGAGATGGGAGATTACTTAAAAACTTGTAAAAGGAACTCACCAAAGTAGCAATTGCATGCTTAGAATCAACCTAGTGTAGATTCACCCATCATTGTCTTACTTATCGCATTCATCGTTTTCATAAGTTCTTGTGTGCATCAATTCAACCAAACCCCCCTCCTTTCTTGTTACTTGTTACTATAATCGATAATTACATCTAAAACACCTTAACTCTCTTGGGTTCGACCCTTACTTATCCACTATACTTGTTTTTAGTGCTAAGTCAGGATTTACTTTTGATTGGGTATAAAAGACCATAGAAATACCATCGGTCAGAGGGCCATGAAAGCAATTGTTTGAATTCAAAGTGTAGGGAAATTCTAGGTTTGGGGAAGTCAATCATGACAATGAGTAATTCGGCACCATTCACAAAACACTTCCGGTTGTTATTTTAATACTTTTCATGTTCCTTGGAAATTGAACTTTGAGAGTATACATGATCCTGCAAAAGGAAAACATCAATGGCAACAATCATATATCCAACATGAAGAAACAAGATGTAAGGGATTGATCATCAAGCATTATGCATCATCATGTTACTCATGTAGCTCAACATAGACATAAAGTACTATCCTTGTTATCTTAAAGAGCAATGAAGAATAAGCTAGGAAAAGCAATTACCTTCATGTTAAATATGATATTTGAAAACTCAACAATATACTTATCATGCTCTCAATCTTCGTCATGATCATTATTTTCATCAAATGAACCACTAAAATCAAATCAATCAATGAGGTTACACTAGTCACTTGACTAGAATATTTGTCCTTTTTCATTCCAAATAAGGTTGTTTTCGTTCGAAAGAAGGTCTTATTATATTGTCATTCCTATCAACTAATATAAGTTAAATTAATCTCAATGTGTTCATAAGAAACCATCACTTTCAACATTCAAATCAAGGCTCATTGTTAGCATGAAATATGACTATATTTTAGGCACTTGTTTTAATTGTTTTTCCCTCTTTATTGTGTTCTTAGATATGAGTTTGAAGCAATCGTGACTTATTCACCCCACTTTGTCGATATAGAGATCTACACTAGCTTTGTTTTGTTTTTAGGTGAATAGAGGCTTGGATTGGAGTAAAACGAGGAAGGAAAGGAGTATTTGATCATGCTCGAGGGCCAGGAGATGTATTAGAGAGGCTAAGGAAAGAGCATGAATGAAGAATGTCACGAAACAAAGGCAAAAACCGAGAGTTTTGAAGTCCACACCCTAAATTACGGTCTTGGAGAAGACATTTGAAGAACCACGCTTTAAAGTATGGCCGTGGATTTGGCAACATGATCGTGGAAGTGAGTTTGGATCACAACGGAAAGTTACACGGTCTAAACCATGACCATGGAAAGTTGTTCATGACCGTGATTTTGGCGATTTTGTGACGTGTCATATTTTCCACCTCAACAACGTTATTGGGCTTTTCCCGTAACCCTATTTTCGCCTATAAGAAGGCTTGAGAAGAGAGTTTCGAGGACCTTCATTTACACTACGTGAGAGCTTTGGAGACGGCAGCCTTAGGGTTTCATTTCGACCTTGAGGATTGGATATTCGTGAACGACGTGATTTCGGAGATTGTGTACTTTTGGATATTCTAGGTTTCCATTGAAGAACCGATTGACATCCCGTTCTTTATGGTCTCTCTAGATCATTGTGAGGATTTCTATTCCTACTTTTCTGAATTCATAAACATACTTTGTTGTTCGGATTTCGAGATTGACTTTGAGTTGTTATTGAGTTTTCGAGGGTTTTCATCTTTCATTCTTCTTAATTTGATTATTGATATCATAATGATGATTATTGGCTAAAACCCTTTTGCAATTCTAAGGTGAAGGGTTGATAGTTGTGGCTTAGATGATAATAGATCGCTCGTAACTTGATTGGACCCTGAGAGTGTGAGAAATATCGTCGACACCCTAAATCATGGCCTGTTCTTGAGTTCCATGGCCGTGGAATCTCAAGATCTAGCCGTGATTTCCTTTGTTTTATGACTTTTGCTCGATATTATCGAAACTGAATTTGACTCCCCAAATCCCTAAGTTCGATACTCCGGAATTCTTGCTCTACTACGACGATCCGTACACTGCGGGTTCGCTTGCTTTTGTTTCAGTTTTATAATTAAAACTTATTTGCACACACGCTTTGAGGCGAACAAGTTTTTGGCGCCGTTGCCGCGGATTTGGTCTAAACCATTTCCGGTTTTCGGTTGTCGAGCTTGGGAGCTTTGCTCTTGTTATTTGATATCTTTTTGTGAGTGATTTTTGCAGATTCTTTAGGTATATGCGAAAGACTAGATCTACCAAAGATCTAGTTCCTTTTGATCCGGAACTTGAGAAAACTTTGAGAAGAGAGTTGAAAGAGAAAAAGATGGCTGAAAACAATGAGAGAAACATCCAAGCGGAGTTGGATGAAGCTTAACTTTAACTTAAGTTGAGTGAGAAGGATCGTTTGGAATAATTAACAAGTCATCAATTCCAAATTGATGAACTCAAAGCTTTGATGCTGGACATGAAGTTGGAGTTGAATGATGCTAAGAAGAAGAAGGTCAAGAAGCCAACTAAGTCCATTAGAACTGAATCATCTGACGACAAGGATGATGATATGCCAGCACTTGAGGATATTGATCCGGTGATTCATCCCGTTTATAACAACCCAAGACCACCGGTTGTTCCTCGCATTCCCGCTGGAGATGTGAGAGTTGCTCATGGAGGGGATGAACCACGGACTCTTGGGAAAAGAATGGATCCAATTCAGCAACCACGCCGTCTAGGTGTGAATTTCGGAGCTGAGGACATCCTGGAATTCAGTTTTAGCCCGCAAGTTATCACCATGGTTCGTCAAAGTCAATTTGGTGGAACTAGTGTTGAATCTCCACACCAACATTTGTAGAATTTTGAGATTCTCATGGAGACATTGAAGCCGAAGAGGGCTACCAACAATAACTACAAGATCAAACCGTTCTTCTTCTCTTTGAAGGACAAAACTTTGGCTTGGTATCAAGCTCTTCCAGCTGGAAGGCTTAACACATGGGAGGATCTATCTTCGGAGTTCCTCACCAAGTTCTTTCCTCCATCTAAGATGGCGGAGTTGAGAGGTAAGATTAATGCATTTCCTATGAAAGCTAACGAAAGTTTGTTTCAATCATGGGAAAGATTTCAGGACCTCTTATTGGATTGCCCACACCATGGCATTTCAAAGCTGGATTATTGGAGATTTATTACAAGGGGTTGGATGTGGAAACACAATTCAATCTCCAATCTCTCTCTTGTGGTACATTCATGGACATGAGAGAAGATGACGCTTGGACTTCATTGAGAAGCAAGCCCAAGTGATTGGGAAGTATTTCCACCGGAAGGTGGATCCAAATATCCGGAATCAAGGAGATCCGGGAGCTAAGTTAAATCAAGCTGCGCAAACGCAAATATTGTCCCTAAACAATGAGATCAAAGAATTGAAGGAAGTCATCAAAACTAGCCTTCAAAAGGCGAAGGAGCAAGAGGCCAACTATATGGGGAGAGATAACAACCAAGGGAATAGGAATGACTACCGGAACAACAACCGGAACAATAACTGGAACAATAACAATACGAACTCCAACAACAACAATTGGAGATCCAACCAACAAAATTCAGGTAATTCCTATTCACATGTTGAAAAAGCTCTAACATCTCCATCTTCTTCTACACCTTTGAAAAGCCAGGGGCAAACATCAAATGGTTCAAACAATAAGGAGAAGGAGAAGCCCGATCCTATGTTGGAGATGATCTTAAGAAAGCTCCAAGGGTTGGAGAGTTACATAACTTCGGTTGATAAAGCTCACAAAGCTTTGGAAAACCATATGTTCAGCAAGGCCGGAGAAGTTCCTAGAGATCAAGGAAAGCTTCCCGGAAAGACGGAGGACAACCCGAAGGGAAGAGTGATGGCTATCACTACTAGGAGCGGTGTGACAACTACCGACCCGCAACCCAAATTTGTGGAAGTTCCGGCTGAGAAGGAGAAAGAAAAAGGGAAGGAGAAGGAAGATGTCTACGTTCCTCCTCCAGCTTATAAACCTCCCCTACCATTCCCGCAATAGAGAGTAAGAGCGCGTCTAGACAAGCAATTTGGTAAGTTCATTGAACTAATGAGCAAACTGCATATTAATATACCTTTCATTGATGATATTGTAGGTATGCCCGCTTACGGGAAGTTCTTGAAAGAGATCATCTCTAACAAGTGGAAGCTAGATGACTTTGGAGACGTCAAGATGAGTTCGGAATCTTCGGAGCTCATCAAAACGATGACGGAAAAGATGCCCCCAAAGCTGAGAGATCCGGGGTCGTTTTGCTTTCCAATTGGAGAAGGAGAAGTCACATATGACGCTCCTTGTGACTTAGGAGCAAGCGTTAGCATCATCCTGCTTGCCTTGTAGGAAGATCGGTTTCGGTGAACCCAAACCGGTGAAGATGACGTTGTACATGGCGGATCAATCCATAACTCTTCCCGTCGGTATCATTGAAGACGTCCCAGTCAAGCTCGGTAAGTTTTACATTTCAATAGATTTCGTTGTGCTTGACATTCCTGCAGATTGCCCGGTCCCGATCATACTCGGAAGACCGTTTCTTGCAACATCCGGTTGTATGGTGGATTGCAAGAATGCTAGACTAGCCTTCGACATAGGAGAAGAGAAGATTGAGTTTGTTCTCTTAACTTTGGTGAAAGAGCCAGTTCTTGGAGAGGACATGTTCAATATTAATGACGAGGAAACACCTAGAGAGGAAGTGAGCTCGATTCTATTGAAGGATCCATTGCAAAAGGTCATAACCATGAGCATCATAGAAAAAGGAGAGGAAGAGGATTGCAATGATGAGATTGAAGCCTTGGAAAAGCTAGAGGAAATGCAAGAGGAAGAGTTTGAAAAACTTTACGATGGCTCAGAAAACATTAGGAATCACGGTCAGTCGAAGCTCTCATCTCAGCCCCAATTATCCAACCTCCGGACTAGAATCTCCCGTTCGAGGTTATGTGTGATGCAAGTGACATAGCTGTTGGAGTTGTGCTGGGACAAAAGAAGGAAGGCCGAACCCATACTATCTGTTATGCTAGCAAGACGCTAGATGAAGCGCAGCTCAACTACGCCACAACGGAGAAAGATTTTTTAGCTATTGTATATGCATTTGAAAAGTTTCATTCTTATCTTGTAGGTGCGAAGGTGATTGTATACATGGACCATTCAGCGATCTGGTATTTACTCGCCAAGAAGGACGCGAAACCGAGGCTGATTAGATGGATTCTTCTCCTACAAGAATTCGATCTAGAGATCCGCGACAAGAAAGGATCGAAAAATTTTGTTGCGGATCATTTGAGTCGTCTACCACACATTGAAGACGACGATTTACCTATAGATGACTCCTTCCCGGATGAGCACTTAGACATCATAGAGGAGTGCATCGACAAGATATCTAGAGGTAACGAACCTTGGTTTGCTGATTCCGTAAATCACTTGGTTTGTCAGGAAATACCTCCCGGATTATCCTATGCACAAAAGAAGAAGTTCTTTAAGGATGTCCGGCAATACTTTTGGGATGAACCTCTACTCTTCAAGAGAGGTCCCGACGGCATCATTAGAAGATGTGTGCCGGAAGACGAAATGCAAAGCGTCATTGGTCATTGTCATTCACTACCTTGTGGAGGACACGCTAGTTTCAATAAAACTAACGCTAAGGTATTGCAATCCGGATTCTTTTGGCCTACTTTATTTAAGGATGTGCAAACCTTTGTTTCTTGTTGTGATGCTTGCCAAAGAACAGATGATATCTCTAGGAGAAACAAGATGCCTCTCAATAACATTCAGGAGGTGAAAATCTTTGACGTTTGGGGAGTCGACTTCATGGGACCTTTCCCATCATCTTGTGGAAACCAATACATACTTCTAGCTGTAGATTATGTTTCGAGATGGGTTGAAGCTATTGCCTCTCCAAATAATGATGTCATGGTTGTCGTTAAGTTCTTTAATTGAACTATCTTCCCAAGGTTTGGGACACCACAGACCATCATTAGTGACGGAAGTTCACACTTCATAGCCCGACAATTCGAAGCTCTACTAGCTAAGTATGGGGTGACTCACAAGATCGTCACTCCCTACCACCCACAAACAAGTGGGCAAGTGGAAATTTCGTATAGAGAGATCAAGGGCATCCTTGAGAAGATGGTATCAAAGACGAGGAAGGATTGGTCTTTGAAACTAGATGATGTGCTATGGGCGTATAGGACTGCATACAAGACTCCCATAGGTACAACACCATACAACCTTGTGTATGAGAAGTCTTGTCATCTCCCGGTGGAGCTAGAACACAAGGCGTACTAGGCTATGAAGTGGTTGAATTTTGGCATAACGGAAGCAGGCGAGAAGCGCCTCTTGGACCTTAATGAGCTTGAAGAACTCCGCTTGAACGCCTATGAGAACGCCAAGATTTACAAAGAAAGAGCGAAGCGTTGATATGATAAGCATATCATTCGAAAGGACCTCAAAGAAAGAGATCAAGTTCTTCTCTTCAATTCGAGACTTCGTCTCTTTCCACGTAAGCTTAAATCTCGTTGGACTGGACCTTTTCTAATCAAACGTGTTTTTTCCCATGGTGTAGTTGAAGTATGGGGTGAAAAGAGCGGAAGTTTCAAGGTGAATGGTCGACGTCTTAAGAAGTATTCACCAGAGCTCCTAGTTGAGGAAATCGCCCCGATTGTCCTCGAATAAACCCAGGAATAAGGGATGGGTAAAGGAAAGAAGCAACCCAAGGTATTGCGCTTACGTTTTTGTTTTTTTTCTTATATTAGTATAGTTTAGTTGTTTTTGCTTTGTTTTTCCCTCGATACCTCCCGGTATGTTATGTTTTCGGATGTAGGAATAAGGGATGGGCAAAGGAAAGAAGCAAAAAATGGAAGAAATTGAGGAAACTTGGATTATGGCACACAACAGAGACTTCACGCCCTAAATCACGATCGTGGAACTAACAGATGACCGTAATTCCCCAAAATCTGGCAAAATTCATCAAAACCACGGGTTCCGTACATTTCCACGGCCGTGGAATGCCCCGAGTGACCGTGATTGTCAAAATTTTAACGGCCACTATATAAACCACCTTCCTTCACAAAAACACAACAAAAAAACCCAAATCCACGCCCAGAACCACGCCCAGAATCGCCGACTACACTCCTCAACCCGTAATTCTTCATCCGGAGTTCGGTTTGTTCGATTCTTGAGCCTAAAGTGGAGTATTTTCAACCATCTACAAGATCCAAGCAACAAACTAAGTGAACAATCCATGCTGGAGAAGGAATTTGGATTTGAAAGATCCAAACCCTTGGTTTTTCTTCCTTTTATTTACTTTGTTAATTTGGTTCAATTTCTTCGCAATAATTTAGGAGAACTGGACAAATTTGGAATTGGAATTAGTCTAGGACAGTGATTGTTGAGTTTGGTGTGAAATCATTGTGATTTGAGAGAAACAGACCAAAACCATGGTCTATGTACGTTCCACGGCCGTGGTTTACCAAGAACATACAGTAATTTTCTTTGTCGTTCAGAAAAATGTTTAGGAGAAAGTCTAGCAGGAACAAGAAGAGGAAAGATGATAGTTCCTCCTCTTCCCAACCCCTTCCTAGC
Source organism: Fagopyrum homotropicum (assembly GCA_033239125.1). Classification (NCBI taxonomy): domain Eukaryota; kingdom Viridiplantae; phylum Streptophyta; class Magnoliopsida; order Caryophyllales; family Polygonaceae; genus Fagopyrum; species Fagopyrum homotropicum. Next base: position 88,834,738 of record BSWB01000005.1, on the reverse strand, counting down.
CAACCACCATCACCACCATCTCCTAGAATCCCAACTATCCATGAAGATTACCTAGGAGCCTTAGAAAGGATTGAGAAGAGGCCAATCATAGGACCTAGATACCTTTTCCAAGAGGAGCTTGAGCCACTCAATGTTGTGAACGACTTGACATGGCTCTTGGATAGATCCGGCTTGATCATCTTCTCCGCTATTAAAGAGGATGCCTATGAGGAGATAACAAGGGAGTTTGTGACTTCCTTTAAGCATAGCCATGTAAACCGAACGGTCTCTTTTAGGCTAATGGAGCAAAACTATGAGTTCTCCATCATTCAGTTTGGAGCCTTCTTTGGGTTTCATGAGAGCTTCAATGGTAGGTTTCCTAGTGGGGTGTATGCTAAGGATTTTTGGGAAGACATTGCCATGATATATACTAGTGAGGATCGTTGGCAACCGGCCGACACCAAGGCTAAGCTCATCTACCACTTGGCCTTGAAGATAGCTCATAGGGTCCTTTCGGAGAGTCTTTTCCCTAGGACCGAGACCCCACAAAAGATAAAAACCGATGAGCTATTCCTACTCTATTGTATGCTTACCGGTAGACCCGCCGATTGTGCCTTCCTCCTTGCCTCCACCATGAGTAAATTGAAGAAGAAGAAGGCCGGGAACATAAGTTGTGGGGGTATGGTGCCTCACATAGCCACTCAGTTGGGGATAGACTACTCCGCTTGTACTAGGATAGCGGCGAGACCCTTGGGTCTCAACGGGCTTATGACTAGAGGTATTATCTTTCCCCGCCACCAAGCTCCACCTACCGCAGCCATGCCATGGGAGGAGAGAGGTGGTAGAGGTATCCCATGGCTTCCTAAGTACTCCATCATGCTAGGCCGCCGTAATTGGAAGGCGACCTTCGCAACCATGCATGCGAATAGACTTGTAGCTCCTCCATATGTGCCGGATGATGTCCCAGTTGGGGACGATGATGAGGAGATGGCAGGAGGTGATGACCATGATGTAGGAGGTATTGAGCATGATTTTGGCACATTCCTGGACCAGCCGGCCGATTTCCCGGAGCAGCCTAGACGATCTCACCGCCCTTCTAGACCTTCTGGTTCCTCTTCTTCACGTAGGGCTAGTGTGAGTGAGAGGCCGACTTGGATGCAGACTCCACCCGCTTGGTATGGAGAGCAGCCGTCATGGATGGGAGCTCCTCCTCCATGGTATGAGCATGCACCGGTGGCACCGACTCCTCCTCCTCACGACGCTCCTACATGGTATGGACAACCGCCGGATTGGTACTCGTAGCTTCCAGGATGGACTACCGATCTTTCAAAGAGAGTGGGAGATCTAGAGATCCGACAAGAGACTCATGACGTACGGAGCAAGGAGAACGACCGTATCTTGAGGGACGTCTACCGCCAACAGTTTGGGCGGCCTTTTAGCTCGGATTTCTTTCCATATCCACCACCGCCTCCTCCACAGTGATGATGTTGAGATGACCGCCGGTTAGAGCCGCTCCACCGCCATTAGTGAGTTTCTTTTGCTTTTCTTTTCTTTATTTCTTTTGAACATTGAGGACGATGTATGTTTCAACTATGGGGTGGGGTGTGACTATTGTTTGTAATAACTCTACTCACTTTGCTTCGCTTATGACTATGAACACTTGCATGTTTCCTTTCATTGTCAAACGTTTCATTATTGCATTGCATGAAAAAAGGCTTTGAAAAACCCATAAAATTTTGAAAAATTTGAAAAGATTTTGTGCTTTTAAGATTAGAGATGAATTCTATGATGAAAACTACTTGTGGAATGAGTTTTTGATGACAATTGTATACTTGAATTGAATTATGAATTGTGAAGAGATTGAGTATGTTGTTTATCCTTTCTTGCAAGTTTCATAATGTGAAAGTTTTTATCTAAATCATATTGAGAAACGAAGGTTGAAATCACAATATAAGTTCTTATAATTCTTTATGAAATGATTAAGGCACCTCGAATTTCTTACTTCTTTCTTCGATCATTTAGCCCCTCAATGAAAATAATTGCCTCCATTACCTATCCGGGATTTAGGAAGAGTTGATTTTGGCATGTTTGATGTGGGAGGGTGATATGTGATGGAATCACTGTCATTTAGGGTAGTTTTTAGAGTCTTTTTATTGCATTTGTGTCGGTTTATGCTACTAACTCCTTGGTCCAAAAGAAGAAGACTAAAAGAAGCTAAGGAAGGAGTTTTAAGCACTTAGGAGTGAAGATCGATCATGAAGTAGGCTTCTGTTGCCTCACCGCCCCAACAGAGCCTTGTCCCCGCCCCTGCGGGTGACGCCTTACACCGGAGCGCTCCCTGCGCCTTCACCAGCGCCAGCCATGAAGTGTTCCACCGCACCTGCGCCACTCCTTGGCGCCCCTACGGTGACCTGCCCAGAAGAGACGAAGACCAGTTCCCCTGCGCCTCCCACTACGCCCCTGCCTACGCCCCAACCTGGGAGTTGGAAGACGAAGAGGTTGTGTCACCGCCTTTGTGCTGACATAGGGACGCCTCTGCGGCTCGACATCAGAAACGCCAGGAAGACGAAGCGTCAGATGTTGAAGAGTACTAAAGATCCACCCCAACGGAATTGCTTAGCCGCCCCTACGGCCTTGAAGAAGATCAACCGATTCTGCCTAAACTGCCCCTGCGGTCCCTGAAGGCCGCCCCTACGATTTAACGCCAGAAGCTTTACTCCGGTTGTTTACACCACATTTATGGCATTAACGGTGGCTGCTTTAGGCCGGATATTTACTCCAAATTAGTGTCTTTTGTAGTATAAATAGTCCTTGGCTGATTGCTAGAATCATGCATGCTTTTCCACACAAAAATCCATTTTAGAATTAAGTTTTCCATTGTAATGAGTTGCTAACTCCCTTGCTACATTGGGTTGGTTTGAACCTGCGTTGTTACTTTGGTTGTAAGTTCTTTTAATATAAGTTTTTATTCAGTAATGCTTTGTGTTGCCTTGATCTCCATTGTCTAATTGCATGTTTACTATTGCTTGAGATTGATCACCTTAGGTTCTAAAGTGCATGCAAACAACTAGGATTAATAGGTTCCGGGTTCGGGTCTTTAATCTAGTAGCAACTTTGAGTAATAGCGGGTTGTAATTACTTAAAGAAAAGGAACACAAATATAAAGATAAGTTTAACGGTTTTAATCTTCTCTTTATGTCCCTTAGTCTTTGTTTGAAAGCTAACTTGTTAAGTTGTGTTGATTCCGGTTGGCTCAACACATATATACGATCGAGACAGGAGATTACTTAAAAACTTGTAAAAAGAACTCACCAAAGTACCAATTGCATGCTTAGAATCAACCTAGTGTAGATTCACCCATCATTGTCTTACTTATCGCATTAATCGTTTTCATAAGTTCTTGTGCGCATCAATTCAACCAAACCCCGCCCCCTTTCTTGTTACTTGTTACTATAATCGATAATTGCATCTAAAACACCTTAACTCTCTTGGGTTCGACCCTTACTTATCCACTATACTTGTTTTTAGTGCTAAGTCGGGATTTACTTTTGATTGGGTATAGACGACCATAGAAATACCATCGGTCAAATTTTGGCGCCGTTTCCAGGGAGTTTTAGTGTTTTATTGTTATTATTGATTATTGGTTTGAACCATTTTTATGGTTCAAACCCGTGCTACTAATTCCGGCTTTGCTTCTTTTGATCCAGAAATTGAGAGGACGCACATCCGGCAACGAAGACAACAACAACTTCAACAAGAGATGGTTGACCGTACTCTTCGTCAACTTAAGCAGCCCACCTTGGCTCAAAACCCTCTTGCGGTCACTATACCGGCATTAGGGGAAGGAGTCAACTTTGAGCTCAAGCCGGGCCTCATTTACTTGCTCCCATCCTTCCATGGGCTAAGTGGTGAAGACCCCATCAAGCACCTTGGGAAGTTCCATATTGTGTGTATGAGCATGAAGCCGGCCAACATTACCGAAGAACAAATCAAGATGAGGGTATTCGGCTTCACACTCAAAGATTCCACGGAAGATTGGTATTACCACCTTCCATCCGGGAGTATCGACACTTGGGAGAACCTTCACAAGGCGTTTTTGGAAAAATACTTTCCAGCCAAGAAGGCCAATAGCTTGAATAAAGCTATAAGCAACATCGAGCAAGAGGCGAATGAAACTCTCTACGAGTACTTCGAGAGGTCTGCACGCCTCCGATCCAACTGTCCTTTTCACGGATATTCAACTCAAGATCTAGTCTTGTACTTGTACAATGGCTTGCTAGACAATGAAAGGAGGATCGTCGATGCAGCTTGCGGAGGTAATATTCTTAACTCTACTCCTGACCTTTCTTTGGAAAAGATACAGGATCTAGCGGAAGGTACTCGGAACTTTGGAAGGACGCCGGCTAAGAAAGGAGTTCATGCTGTGAGTTCCGAGAAGAGCGAGATTTCCACCGAGCTCGCGGAGTGGGAGGAAATGGTGAAGAGACTAACACTTATGGGAACCCCACAGCAGCTCAAAGCTTGTGGAGTATGTGCGGACCCATACCATCCAACGGACATGTGCCCACAAGTCTAGGATGACGATGCTGAGGTAATCACAATGGGTTATGGACAACCACAGCAGCAAAGACCTAGGAACGATCCCTATGCACAGAATTTCATGCCAAACTGGCGTGACCAACAGAATTTTCGTTGGAGGGATCAACAAAACCAACAACAGCCGCCCCGTCAAGGTAAGTATCAAACAACTGAAGATATGTTGCAGGTTTTGACTAAACACTTTGCTACTCATGTCCAAACAATAGAATCTAGCATCAAGAACCTTGAAAAATAGGTTGGTCAAATGGCGGAAGCTATTATAAGAATTGAAACTAGAGCCTCCGGAGGATTACCTTCTCAAACGGTTATAAACCCAAAGATGATGTTGGAAGAGGTTCAATCATAGAGGAAGAGTCCCTATGTCGAGCCAACGACGTAAAAAAAAGGCGCTGCTCGGGAGGCAACCCGAAGGAATAAGAAGAGGAGTTTCTGTCAAGAAAACCGCCCCTGCGGTGACACCCATTGCCAGCGCCGCCCCCGGCGCTAGGCCAGCGTCTGCTCACGTTGGCCACCGCCCCTACGGCAAAACCCGACGCCCCTGCGGCGGCCACCCATGACACACATCCTCAGCTCCGCCCCTGGCGCTGAGGCTGCGTACCCCCTCTTCCATGTCACCGCCCCCGCGCTAACAAACGCCGCCCCTACGGTTTCGATAAGGAAAGAAAAAAAATACACTTCCCCAAAATAAGCCTACATCTACCGCCCTCTCCACTCCCTCTCCATTCATTCTTCTAAAACCTAGCCGCCTCGCCTCCCACGCCCTTGCGCCCTCCGGAAGCTCTCGCACCGCCTTGTCCGGACGATGTTCCGCCACCTCCGGCAACCTAGTGTCACCGCCCCTTTTGCGACACCAACCCTCTCCACCACCACACACAAACACCACCTCAACACTCTCACTCTCAACCTCCACTCCCCCACCTTCGGCGACGTCTGCAACAGCAAGGAAGACGCTGGAACAGCCCATCGCCACCACCTTCGCGAAACTCCCAAATCGCCTTCTGCTCTTCGCCCGCCCCTGCGCTTGCAAGCCTCCGCCCCTGCGTCGTGCCGCACCTGCGCCTGTTTCAGCCTCCCCTATGGAAATCACGACAGTAGGCTCATCTCTTGATCAAATTCCTGAACTTTCTAACTCCTTTGCTTGATTAACTGCAAGAGATGGAAACACAGAAGAAATACAAGTTATCGGAAGGTGAGAAGGACCGGTATAGGATTTCTCAAAGCCGGGAAGTGTATGCAACTCGGTTCCTAGACGTTCCCACCTTGGAAAATCTAGGCATGTTAGAGAGCATGCAGGAATTCCTCAACAATGCCGGGCTGGGGGATTTTCTGATAAGAAGTGCTCCAACACACCCCGACCTCAGCCGCCAATTCATCGCTACATTCAAAATGGAAACGGAGGACCACTTGTGTGTTGGGCTCTCATTCAAGTTCAACAGGAAGAAGTACACATTGGATTACACCCAATTGCAGGAGGCAATAGGGGTGACTATAGTAGCTTCCGACAACTGGTAGGAACCCATTCCGACACCCGATTTGTTGGAGTTTTGGTAGGCCGCCACCAGGTCGGAGTTTCATGCAGGGGGTGAGTACTCCAACAAATTCACTCACCCTGTTTGAGGCTCATCTCGAAGATCTTTATGAGTATCTTCTGTGGACACGAGGAGAATAAGGTCGCTCTCAAGGAGCTTCCATTGCTATACGCTTGCCTTTCCACGAACGACTGGGTGTCATATTGGCCATATCTCTTCCTTACCGATTTAAAGCGAATTAGGAAGAATGAGCCTCGAGACATCTTGGGAGGCGGGATAATATTCTTGTTGGCTGCGTAGGTGATGGATCTTCCTGCATTGGAAGAAGGGTTGGAGGCACCACTATATACTGAAGGTCTGATGACGAGATGTAGGCTCCTCATGAGAGATGGGGAGAATTTATTCTGGATCTCACTTACAGATGGGAGTCACATCACATACCTCCCCCGTCGACTTCCATTGGGAGACAAACTCTCCGATTTGTACGTACCAACTGACCCGGTTCCGCCAAGACGGCCTCAGGTGGGCTTTGTTGGGAGGTACGTAGCAGGCTCTAGCCAGGCCCATGCCACCGATGAGGAGTTGCCGACTGCAGTACACGACGACAGTCACGCCATGGAGAGTCTGCAGGCTCAGATGGGAACTTTGACTACACAGCATCAGGCATGGCAAACCAAATACCAGCAGTCCATGCTTGAGTAGCAGCAGGCATGGCGGTCTAGCTTTGCCTCTTCCATGACCAATCACTTTGACCGCCGTCAGGAAGCTTGGCAGGCGGCTCATCAGTAGTAGTTGGAGACTCAGCAACTGGCTTGGCAAGCTAACTATGAGACTTCATTTAGAGAGAGGATGGAGGCTCAGGAGGACCGCATCGACACGCTCTACCACCGGCAGAAGCACTTTTTCAGCCACTTCCCGTACTCGCCGGAGGATGGTCCTGGTGGTCCATCCGGACCACCCCACTGAGGGGTATACTTCTCTTCCCTTTCCCCACTTTTATCTTTACTTCATTTCCACTTTGAGAACAAAGTGTACTTCAAGTATGGGAGAGGGACATATCATTGCATGTACAGTTTTATTGAGTTGTTTTTGAGTTTGTTTTGTATTTTTGAATTCAGTTGACATTCAGTAAAAAAAACAGAGAAAAAGCCAAAGAAAATGAAAAGAGGCATGAAATCCTTGGATAAACCGAAAACCCGAAAGGGCGGTTTAGGTAAAAAGAAGGTAGTCCGACCAACCTTAGGTTGGTGCAAAATTGGCCTTGAGGGATGTGAGTTCAAGTGAGAAAAGAAGAAGAGTGGCAAGGTGAAAACCCGAAAGGGCGCTTTGGTAAAATGAGCGACACCGAGTGTAGGTTTCCCTTCCGGCGTTTAGAGACATAAGAAGGGGAGTCATAAGGAGGTTGTCCGGGTAGGCCACTCTTGGAGCGATAAGGATGGTAGTATTTCTTTTTCTCACATTTCCTCTCTTTTCCTTCTTTCTTTCTTGGTTTTTCTCTTGTTTCATTATCTTTTCTTGCTTACCCATGCTTCCTGAGGCCTTTGAGTTTAGTTGTTGTCATTTGTTTTACTCGGGACGAGTAAAAGGTCTAAGTATGGGGGAGTTTGATAGGTGATGAAATTACTATCATTTAGGGTAGTTTTTAGAGTCTTTTTATTGCATTTGTGTCGGTTTATGCTACTAACTCCTTGGTCCAAAAGAAGAAGAGTAAAAGAAGCTAAGGAAGGAGTTATAAGCACTTAGGAGTGAAGATCGATCACGAAGGAGGCTTTTGTTGCCTCACCACCCCAGCGGAGCCTTGTCCCCGCCCCTGCGGGTGACGCCTTACACCGGAGCGCTCCCTAAGCATTTACCAGTGCCAGCCATAAAGTGTGCCACCGCCCCTGCGCCACTCCTTGGCGCCCCTGCGGTGACCTGCCCTGAAGAGACGAAGATTGATCACCTTATGTTCTAAAGTGCATGCAAACAACTAGGATTAATAGGTTCCGGGTTTGGGTCTTTAATCTAGTAGCAACTTTGAGTAATAACGGGTTGTAATTACTTAAAGAAAAGGAACACAAATATAAAGATAAGTTTAACGGTTTTAATCTTCTCTTTATATCCCTTAGTCTTTGTTTGAAAGCTAACTTGTTATTTGTTCTTGTAGGTTTACGGAACACTAACCTGTTAAATTGTGTTGATGCCGGTTGGCTCAACACATATATACGAGCGAGATGGGAGATTACTTAAAAACTTGTAAAAGGAACTCACCAAAGTAGCAATTGCATGCTTAGAATCAACCTAGTGTAGATTCACCCATCATTGTCTTACTTATCGCATTAATCATTTTCATAAGTTCTTGTGTGCATCAATTCAACCAACCCCCCCCCCCTTTCTTGTTACTTGTTACTATAATCGATAATTGCATCTAAAACACCTTAACTCTCTTGGGTTCGACCCTTACTTATCCACTCTACTTGTTTTTAGTGCTAAGTCGGGATTTACTTTTGATTGGGTATAGACAACCATAGAAATACCATCGGTCAGAGAGGTAAATTCAAAGTGTAGAGAAATTCCAGGTTTGGGGAAGTCAATCATGACAATGAGTAACTCGGCACCATTCACATAGCACTTCCGGTTGTTATTTTAATACTTTTCATGTTCCTTGGAAATTGAACTTTGAGAGTATAGATGATCCTGCAAAAGGAAAACATCAATGGCAACAATCATATATCCAACATGAAGAAACAAGATGCAAGGGATTGATCATCAAGCATTATGCATCATCATGTTACTCATGTAGCTCAACTTAGACATAAAGTACTATCCTTGTTATCTTAAGAGCAATGAAGAATAAGCTAGGAAAAGCAATTACCTTCATGTTAAATATGATATTTGAAAACTCAACAATATACTTATCATGCTCTCAATCTTCGTCATGATCATTATTTTCATCAAATGAACCACTAAAATCAAATCAATCAATGAGGTTACACTAGTCACTTGACTAGAATATTTGTCCTTTTTCATTCCAAATAAGGTTGTTTTCGTTCGAAAGAAGGTCTTATTATTGGTCATTCCTATCAACTAAGATAAGTTAAATTAATCTCAATGTGTTCATAAGAAACCATCACTTTCAACATTCAAATCAAGGCTCATTGTTAGCATGAATATGACTATATTTTAGGCACTTGTTTTAATTGTTTTTCCCTCTTTATTGTGTTCTTAGATATGAGTTTGAAGCAATCGTGACTTATTCACCCCACTTTGTCGATATAGAGATCTACACTAGCTTTGTTTTGTTTTTAGGTGAATAGAGGCTTGGATTGGAGTAAAACGAGGAAGGAAAGGAGTGTTTGATCATGCTCGAGGGCGAGGAGATGTATTAGAGAGGCTAAGGAAAGAGCATGAATGAAGAATGTCACGAAACAAAGGCAAAAACCGAGAGTTTTGAAGTCCACGCCCTAAATTACGGTCGTGGAGAAGACATTTGAAGAACACGCTTTAAAGTATGGCCGTGGATTTGGCAACATGATCGTGGAAGTGAGTTTGGATCACAACGGAAAGTTACACGGTCTAAACCACGGCCTTGGAAAGTTGTTCATGACCGTGATTTTGGTCATTTTTTGACGTGTCATATTTGCCATGTCAACAACGTTATTGGGCTTTTCCCGTAACCCTATTTTCGCCTATAAGAAGGCTTGAGAAGAGAGTTTCGAGGACCTTCACTTACACTTCGTGAGAGCTTTGGAGACGGCAACCTTAGGGTTTCATTTCGACCTTGAGGATTGGATATTCGTGAAGGACGTGATTTCGGAGATTGTGTACTTTCGGATATTCTAGGTTTCCATTGGAGAACCGATTGACATCCCGTTCTTTGTGGTCTCTCTAGATCATTGTGAGGATTTCTATTCCTACTTTTCTGAATTCATAAACATACTTTGTTGTTCGGATTTTGAGATTGACTTTGAGTTGTTATTGAGTTTTTGAGGGTTTTCATCTTTCATTCTTCTTAATTTGATTATTGATATCATAATGATGATTATTGGCTAAAACCCTTTAGCAATTCTAAGGTGAAGGGTTGATAGTTGTGGCTTAGATGATGATAGATCGCTCGTAACTTGATTGAACCGTGAGAGTGTGTGAAATATCATTGACACCCTAAATCACGGCCTGTTCTTGAGTTCCACGGCCGTGGAATCTCAAGATCTAGCCGTGATTTCCTCTATTTTACGACTTTTACTTTTGCTTTAATCCAAAGTTAAAGATTTGCTTTAACCTAGCCTTGGCTTGCCTTTCCTAGGTAGTAGTGAGACTCAACATCCTCTATTTCAGTTTTGAGTGTCACAACCTTAACCGTTTTAGCTTATCTTTGATTCCTTGGGTTTGTGCATGGGTATTTGAGATTAATTCTTATCCTTAGATCCTTTCTATACTGCAGCCTCAACAACCTTTATAGAGAGAGTCTTTGGGTTAGATATATAGCATTTTGGAACTTCACTGTACATTATCTTACTTTAGTATACCTTTTCATACCTCAACTCTGTCCTTATATCTATAGTATATCTTGAATCGATTGCCACAATTAGAGACTTGGATCTTTAGGATTGCTGTTTTCCCAATATTTGCAAAGTTTTTATACTCTTACTTGCTCGATATTATCGAAACTGAATTTGACTCCCCAGATCCCCAACTTCGATACTCTGGAATTCTTGCTCTACTACGATGATCCGTACACTGCGGGTTCACTTGCTTTTGTTTCAGTTTTATAATTAAAACTTATTTGCACACACGCTTTGAGGCGAACAAGTTTTTGGCGCCGTTGCCAGGGATTTGGTCTAAGCCAATTCCGGTTTTCGGTTGTCGAGCTTGGGAGCTTTGCTCTTTTTATTTGATATCTTTTTGTGAGTGATTTTTGCAAATTCTTTAGGTATATGCAAAAGACTAGATCTACCAAAGATCTAGTTCCTTTTGATCCAAAACTTGAGAAAACTTTGAGAAGAGAGTTGAAAGAGAAAAAGATGGTTGAAAACAATGAGAGAAACATCCAAGCGGAGTTGGATGAAGCTCAACTTCAACTTAAGTTGAGTGAGAAGGCTCGTTTGGAATAATTAACAAGTCATCAATTCCAAATTGATGAACTCAAAGCTTTGATGATGGACATGAAGATGGAGCTGAATGATGATATGAAGAAGAAGGTCAAGAAGCCAACTAAGTCCATTAGAGCTGAATCATCCGACGACGAGGATGATGATATGCCAGCACTTGAGGATATTGATCCGGTGATTCATCCCGTTCGTAACAACCCAAGACCACCGGTTGTTCCTCGCATTCCCGCTTGAGATGTGAGAGTTGCTCATGGAGGGGATGAACCACGGACTCTTGGGCAAAGAATGGATCCAATTCAGTAACCACACCGTCTAGGTGTGTATTTCAGAGATGAGGATATCATGGAATTCAGTTTTAGCCCGCAAGTTATCACCATGGTTCGTCAAAGTCAATTTGGTGGAACTAGTGCTGAATCTCCACACCAACATTTGCAGAATTTTGAGATTCTCATGGAGACATTGAAGCCGAAAAGGGCTACCAACAACAATTACAAGATCATACCGTTCTTCTTCTCTTTGAATGACAAAGCTTTGGCTTGGTATCAAGCTCTTCCAGCTGGAAGGCTTAACACATAGGAGGATCTATCTTCGGAGTTCCTCACCAAATTCTTTCCTCCATCCAAGACGGCGGAGTTGAGAGGTAAGATTAATGCATTTTCTATGAAAGCTAACGAAAGTTTGTTTCAATCATGGGAAAGATTTCAGGACCTCTTATTGGATTGCCCACACCATGGCATTTCAAAGCTGGATTATTGGAGATTTATTACAAGGGGTTGGATGTGGAAACACAATTCAATCTCCAATCTCTCTCTTGTGGTACATTCATGGACATGAGAGAAGATGACGCTTGGACTTCATTGAGAAGCAAGCCCAAGTGATTGAGAAGTATTCGCACCGGAAGGTGGATCCAAATAGCCGGAATTAAGGAGATCCGGGAGCTAAGTTAAATCAAGCTACACAAACGCAAATATTCCCCCTAAACAATGAGATCAAAGAATCGAAGGAAGTCATCAAAACTAGCCTTCAAAAGGCGAAGGAGCAAGAGGCCAACTATATGGGGAGAGATAATAACCAAGGGAATAGGAATGACTACCGGAACAACAACCGGAACAATAACTGGAACAATAATAATAGGAACTCCAACAACAATAATTAGAGATCCAACCAACAAAATCCAGGTAACCCCTATTCACATGCTGAAAAAGCTCTAACATCTCCATCTTCTTCTACACCTTTGAAAAGCCAGGGGCAAACATCAAATGGTTCAAACAATAAGGAGAAGGAGAAGCCCGATCCTATGTTGGAGACGATCCTAGGAAAGCTCCAAGGGTTGGAGAGTTACATAACTTCGGTTGATAAAGCTCACAAAGCTTTGGAAAACCATATGTTCAGCAAGGCCGGAGAAGTTCCAAGAGATCAAGGAAAGCTTCCCGGAAAGACGGAGGACAACCCGAAGGGAAGAGTGATGGCTGTCACTACTAGGAGCGGTGTGACAACTACCGACCCGCAACCCAAATTTGTGGAAGTTCTTGCTGAGAAGGAGAAAGAAAAAGGGAAGGAGAAGGAAGATGTTTACGTTCCTCCTCCAGCTTATAAACCTCCCCTACTATTCCCGCAATATAGAGCAAGAGCGCGTCTAGACAAGCAATTCGGTAAGTTCATTGAACTAATGAGCAAACTGCATATTAATATACCTTTCATTAATGCTATTGTAGGTATGCCCGCTTACGGGAAGTTCTTGAAAGAGCTCCTCTCTAACAAGAGGAAGCTAGAAGACTTTGGAGAAGTCAAGATGAGTTCGGAATCTTCGGAGCTCATCAAAACGATGACGGAAAAGATGCCCCCAAAGCTGACAGATCCGGGGTCGTTTTGCATTCCAATTGGAGTAGGAGAAGTCACATATGACGCTCCTTGTGACTTAGGAGCAAGCGTTAGCATCATCCCGCTTGCCTTGTGTAGGAAGATCGGTTTAGGTGAACCCAAACCGGTGAAGATGATGTTATACATGGCGGATCAATCCATAACTCATCCCGTCGGTATCATTAAAGGCGTCCCAGTCATGCTCGGTAAGTTTTACATTCCAATAGATTTCGTTGTGCTTGACATTCCTGCAGATTGCCCGGTCCCGATCATACTCGGAAGACCGTTTCTTGCAACATCCGGTTGTATGGTGGATTGCAAGAATGCTAGACTAGCCTTCGACATAGGAGAAGAGAAGGTTGAGTTTGTTCTCTCAACTTTGGTGAAAGAGCCAGCTCTTGGAGAGGACATGTTCAATATCTATGACGAGGAAGCACCTAGAGAGGAAGTGAGCTCGATTCTATTCAAGGATCCATTGCAAAAGGTCATAAACATGAGCATCATGGAAAAAGGAGAGGAAGAGGATTGTAATGATGAGATTGAAGCCTTGGAAAAGCTAGAGGAAATGCAAGAGGAAGAGTTTGAAAAACTTTATGATGGCTCAGAAAACGTGAGGAATCACGGTCAGTCGTGCTATTCCACGGCCGTGGTTTCACCCAAGATGCCTGTAAACTACTTCTTTGAGAGCAACAGTAAGATACACGGCCAAAACCACAACCGTGGAACTACCAAAGGTGCCGTAATTGAGTTTCACGCCCTAAACCACGGCCGTGGAAGCTATAGTGATGCCGTAATTCTGGGAATTTCTGAGAACAATTATGTTCTTTCTACAACAACTCTTGAGTCTTCTCCCTCACTCCTACACCCTTAGAGACTTCTAAGGAAGCGTCGGACACACCTCAAGACTCATCAAAGGCATCAATAGCAATGGAACTGAAACCACTCCCCACACATCTTCGGTATGCATTCCTTGGAACTAATTCTACTTTTCCCGTAATTGTTTGTTCCGATTTAAGTGAAGATGAACATGAGAAACTAATGGTTGTTCTAAGGAAACATAGGAAAGCCTTAAGTTATACCATAAGTGATCTTGTAGGAATTAAACCATCATTATGCATGCACAAGATTCTAATGGAGGAAGATTTTAAGCCTTCACAACAACCTTAACGACGGTTAAATCCGATCATGAAGGAGGTTGTCAAGAAGGAAATTCTAAAGTTACTTGACGCAGGTACCATCTATCCTATCTCCGATAGCAAGTGGGTGAGCCCCGTTCAAGTAGTCCCAAAGAAAGGAGGAATGACGGTTATCACTAACAAGAACAATAAGCTCATTCCTACAAGAACCGTGACGGGATGGAGGATGTGCATTGACTACCGGAAGCTGAACAATGCAACAAGGAAGGATCACTTCCCGCTACCATTCATAGACAAAATGCTTGAGAGGTTAGCACAACACTCTTATTTATGTAATCTTGACGGTTATAGTGGTTTCTTCCACATTCCGATCAACCTAGACGATCAAGAGAAGACCACATTCACGTGCCCGTGGGGTACATTTGTATATAAAAAGGATGCCATTCGGGCTTTGCAACGCCCTAACCACCTTTCAAAGGTGCATGATGGCCATCTTCTCGGAGTATATTGAGGAAATAATGGAGGTTTTTATGGACGATTTTTCTATTTATGGTTCCTCATTCGATAATTGTCTTTCTAACCTTTCTCTTGTGTTGTAAAGGTGTGAAGACACAAACCTAGTTCTTAATTGGGAGAAGTGTCAATTCATGGTTAAGGAAGGCATTGTGTTAGGACACTTAATCTCTAGTAGAGGGATCGAACTAGACAAGGGTAAGATAGAGACCATAGAGAAACTTCCTCCTCCATCTTCGATGAAGGGAATAAGAAGTTTTCTAGGACATGCTGGATTTTATAGACGTTTTATCAAAGACTTTTCTAAGATTTCAAAATCGCTAACTAATTTATTGATGAAGGATGCAATTTTTGATTTTTTGCAAGATTGTTTAGATGCTTTCTATAAGATCCGGGAAGCTCTCATCTCAGCCCCGATTATCCAACCTCCGGACTGGAATCTCCCGTTCAAGGTTATGTGTGATGCAAGTGACATAGCTGTTGGAGCTGTGTTGGGACAAAAGAAGGAAGGCCGAATCCATGCTATCTGTTATGCTAGCAAGACGCTAGATGAAGCGCAGCTCAACTACGCCATAACGGAGAAAGATTTTTTAGCTATTGTATATGCATTTGAAAAGTTTTGTTCTTATCTTGTAGGTGCGAAGGTGATTCTATACACGGACCATTCAGCAATCCGGTATTTACTCGCCAAGAAGGACGCGAAACCGAGGCTGATTAGATGGATTCTTCTCCTACAAGAATTCGATCTAGAGATCCGCGACAAGAAAGGCTCGGAAAATTCTGTTGCGGATCATTTGAGTCGTCTACCACACATTGAAGACGACGATTAACCTATAGATGACTCCTTCCCGGATGAGCACTTACACATCATAGAGGAGTGCATCGACGAGATATCTAGAGGTAACGAACCTTGGTTTGCTGATTTTGTAAATTACTTGGTTTGTCAGGAAATACCTCCCGGATTATCCTATGCACAAAAGAAGAAGTTCTTTAAGGATGTCCGGCAATACTTTTGGAATGAACCTCTACTCTTCAAGAGAGGTCCCGACGGCATCATTAGAAGATGTGTGCCGGAAGACGAAATGCAAAGCGTCATTCGTCATTGTCATTCACTACCTTGTGGAGGACACGCTAGTTCCAATAAAACTAGCGCTAAGGTATTGCAATCCGGATTCTTTTGGCCTACTTTATTTAAGGATGTGCAAACCTTTGTTTCTTGTTGTGATGCTTGCCAAAGAACAGATGATATCTCTAGGAGAAACGAGATGCCTCTCAATAACATTCAAGAGGTGGAAATCTTTGACGTTTGGGGAGTCAACTTCATGGGACCTTTCCCATCATCTTGTGGAAACCAATACATACTTCTAGATGTAGATTATGTTTCGAGATGGGTTAAAGCTATTGCCTCTCCAAATAATGATGCCATGGTTGTCATTAAGTTCTTTAATAGAACTATCTTCCCAAGGTTTGGGATACCACGGACCATCATTAGTGACGGAGGTTCACACTTCATAGCCCGGCGATTCGAAGCTCTACTAGCTAAGTATGGGGTGACTCACAAGATCGTCACTCCCTACCACCCACAAACAAGTGGGCAAGTGGAAATTTCGAATAGAGAGATCAAGGTCATCCTTGAGAAGACGGTATCAAAGTCGAGGAAGGATTGGTCTTTGAAACTATATGATGCGCTATGGGCGTATAGGACTGCATACAAGACTCCCATAGGTACAACACCATACAACCTTGTGTATGGGAAGTCTTGTCATCTCCCGGTGGAGCTAGAACACAAGGCACACTAGGCAATGAAGTGGTTTAACTTCGGCATGAAGGAAGCAGGCGAGAAGCGCCTCTTGGACCTTAATGAGCTTGAAGAACTCCGCTTGAACGCCTATGAGAACGCCAAGATTTACAAAGAAAGAGCGAAGCGTCGACATGATAAGCATATCATTCCAAAGGACCTCAAAGAAGGAGATCAAGTTCTCCTCTTCAATTCGAGACTTCGTCTCTTTCTAGGTAAGCTTAAATCTCATTGGAATGGACCTTATCTAATCAAACGTGTTTTTCCCCATGGCGTAGTTGAAGTATGGGGTGAAAAGAGCAGAAGTTTCAAGGTGAATGGCCAACGTCTCAAGAAGTATTTACCGGAGCTCCTAGTTGAAGAAATCGCCCCGATTGTCCTCGAATAAACCCAGGAACGGTCTAGCTACGGACCCAAAACAAGCGCTTCTTGGGAGGCAACCCAAGGTATTGCACTTACGTTTTTGTTTTTCTTTCTTATATTAGTTTAGTTTAGTTGCTTTTTCTTTATTTTTCCCTCAATACCTCCCGGTATGTTATGTTTTTGGATGTAGGAATAAGGGATGGGCAAAGGAAAGAAGCAAAAGTTGGAAGTAATTGACGAAACTTGGATTATGGAACACAACAGAGACTTTCATGCCCTAAACCACGGTCGTGGAAGTAACAAGTGACTGTAATTCCCCAAAATCTGGTCAAATTCATCAAAACCACAGGTTCCGTACATTTCCACGGTCGTGGAATGCCCCGAGTGACCATGATTTTCAAAATTTTTACAGCCACTATATAAACCACCTTCCTTCACAAAAACACAACAAAAAAAACCCCAAATCCACGCCCAGAACCACGCCCAAAATCGCCGACTATACTCCTCAACCCGTAATTCTTCATCCGGAGTCCGGTTTGTTCGATACTTGATCCTAAAGTGGAGCATTTTCAACCATCTATAAGATCCAAGCAACAAACTGAGTGAACAATCCACGCTGGAGAAGGAATTTGGATTTGAAAGATCCAAACCCTAGGTTTTTCTTCCTTTTCTTTACTTTGTCAATTTGGTTCAATTTCTTCGCAATAATTTAGGAGAACTAGACGAATTTGGAATTGGAATTAGTCTAGGACATTGATTGTTGAGTTTGGTGTGAAATCGTTGTGATTTGAGAGAAATAGACCG
Organism: Fagopyrum homotropicum; assembly: GCA_033239125.1. NCBI lineage: Eukaryota > Viridiplantae > Streptophyta > Magnoliopsida > Caryophyllales > Polygonaceae > Fagopyrum > Fagopyrum homotropicum. Next base: position 88,817,070 of record BSWB01000005.1, on the reverse strand, counting down.
AAACCACGGTCTATGTACGTTCCACGGCCATGGTTTACCAAGAACAGACCGTAATTTTCTCTGTCGTTCACAAAAATGTTTAGAAGAAAGTCTAGCAGGAACAAGAAGAGGAAAGATGATAGTTCCTCCTCTTCCCAACCCCCTCGTAGCCAACCACCATCACCACCATCTCCTAGAATCCCAACTATCCATGAAGATTACATAGGATCCTTAGAAAGGATTGAGAAGAGGCCAATCATAGTACCTAGATACCTTCTCCTAGAGGAGCTTGAGCCGCTCAATGTTGTGAACGACTTGACATGGCTCTTGGATAGATCCGGCTTGATCATCTTCTCCGCTATTAAAGAGGATGCTTATGAGGAGATAACAAGGGAGTTTGTGACTTCCTAGAAGCATGGCCATGTAAACCGAATGGTCTCTTTTAGGCTAATGGAGTAATACTATGAGTTCTCCATCATTCAGTTTGGAGCCTTTATTGGGTTCCATGAGAGCTTCAATGGTAGGTTTCCTAGTGGGGTGTATGCTAAGGATTTTTGGGAAGACATTGCCATGATATATACTAGTGAGGATCGTTGGCAACCGGCCGACACCAAGGCTAAGCTCATCTACCACTTGGACTTGAAGATAGCTCATAGGATCCTTTCGGAGTGTCTTTTTCCTAGGACCGAGACCCCACAAAACATAAAAACCGATGAGCTATTCCTACTCTATTGTATGCTTACCGGTAGACCCGCCGATTGTGCCTTCCTCCTTGTCTCCACCATGAGTAAATTGAAGAACGAGAAGGCCGGGAACATAAGTTATGGGGGTATGGTGACTCACATAGCCACTCAGTTGGGGATAGACTACTCCGCTTGTACTAGGATAGCGGCGAGACCCTTGGGTCTCAACGGGCTTATGACTAGAGATATTATCTTTCCCCGCCACCAAGCTCCACCTACCGCAGCCATGCCATGGGAGGAGAGAGGTGGCAGAGGTATCCCATTGCTTCCCGAGTACTCCATCATGCTAGGCCGCCATAATTGGAAGGCGACCTTCGCAGCCATGCATGCGAATAGACTTGTAGCTCCTCCATATGTGCCGGATGATGTCCCAGTTGGGGACGATGATGAGGAGATGGCGGGAGGTGATGACCATGATGCAGGAGGTGTTGAGCATGATTTTGGTACATTCCCGGACCAGCCAGCCGATTTCCCGGAGCAGCCTAGACGATCTCCCCGCCCTTCTAGACCTTCTGGTTCCTCTTCTTCACGTAGGGCTAGTGTGAGTGAGAGGCCGACTTGGATGCAGACTCCACCCGCTTGGTATGGAGAGCAGCTGTCATGGATGGGAGTTCCTCCTCCATGGTATGAGCATGCACCGGTGGTACCAACTCCTCCTCCTCACGACGCTCCTGCATGGTATGGACAACCGCCGGATTGGTACTCGTAGCTTCCAGGATGGACTACCGATCTTTCGAAGAGAGTGGGAGATCTAGAGATCCGACAGGAGACTCATGACGTACGGAGCCAGGAGAACGACCGTATCTTGAGGGACGTCTACCGCCAGCAGTTTGGGCGGCCTTTTAGCTCGGATTTCTTTCCATATCCACCACCGCCTCCTCCACAGTGGTGATGTTGAGATGACCGCCGGTTAGAGCCGCTCCACCGCCATTAGTGAGTTTCTTTTTCTTTTCTTTTCTTTATTTCTTTTGAACATTGAGGACGATGAATGTTTCAAGTATGGGGTGGGGTGTGATTATCGTTTGTAATAACTCTACTCACTTTGCTTCGCTTATGACTATGAACACTTGCATGTTTCCTTTCATTGTCACACGTTTCATTATTGCATTGCATGAAAAAAGGCTTTGAACAACCCATAAAAATTTGAAAAATTTGAAAAAATTTTGTGCTTCTAAGATTAGAGATGAATTATATGATGAAAACTACTTGTGGAATGATTTTTGATGACAATTTTATACTTGAATTGAATTATGAATTGTGAAGAGATTGAGTATGTTGTTTATCCTTTCTTGCAAGTTTCATAATGTGAAAGTTTTTATCTAAATCATATTGAGAAACGAAGGTTGAAATCACAATATAAGTTCTTATAATTCTTTATGAAATGATTAAGGCACCTCGAATTTCTTACTTCTTTCTTTGATCATTTAGCCCCTCAATGAAAAGAATTGCCTCCTTTACCTATCCGGGATTTAGGACGAGTTGATTTTTGCATGTTTGATGTGGGAAGGCCATGAAAGCAATTGTTTGAATTCAAAGTGTAGGGAAATTCTAGGTTTGGGGAAGTCAATCATGACAATGAGTAACTCGGCACCATTCACATAGCCGGGTGTTTGTGTCTTGCCAAAGTTAGATTGAGAGATATTCCTAACGGATTTTGGTATGTGCATCAAGGGTTTGAGGCATCTCAAAATTGAGAAACTCCAATCTCCTAGGCTTCGGTTTTTGTGCACCGCTATCCATAACTCCAAAAGTAAAGTCGAAAAATTATGTGCAAAAAGTCTAGAGCAAAGCTCCAAGTTGGTGGTTAGTTCAAATGGTAAAAAGAAAAGAGTTTGTGTTGTTCCTTCTTCCCGAATTCATACACCACATTCCTTTACAAATTTCCCACCTTTTTCCGTATTCTTGGCCTTACTTGAAAGTCCTTGAGATCATAAGAGTGTTATTTGACTTAGTGATCTAAATTGAAGTTTCACATGCTTGATTTTGACAATGCTTGAAGGTTATGATGTTTGTCTTGAAGTATTTGCAATTTATGAAGTTCCTTTGCTTTGCATATTTCGGTTTATGTGTATGAACGTTTTCAAGGATGAATGAAGCAAGGTTTGAGGATGATCTATTGATTAGAATCACATTAACCAAAAAGATTGTTTTGTTTTGTTTTGTTTTGCATTCATATTTCATTCTACCAATGTTCTAAGCTTTTGAAAACCTTGCTTAGGGACAAGCAAGTGGCAAGTATGGGGTATTTTGTTAGCATGAAATATGAGTATATTTTAGGCACTTGTTCTAGTTGTTTTTTCCCTCTTTATTGTGTTCTTCGATATGAGTTTGAAGCAATTGTGACTTATTCACCCACTTTGTCGATATAGAGATCTACACTAGCTTTGTTTTGTTTTTAGGTGAATAGAGGCTTGGATTGGAGCAAAACGAGGAAGGAAAGGAGTATTTGATCATGCTCGAGGGCGAGGAGATGTATTAGAGAGGCTAAGGAAGGAGCATGAATGAAGAATGTCACGAAACAAAGGCAAAAACCGAGAGTTTTGAAGTCCACACCCTAAATTACGGTCGTGAAGAAGACATTTGAAGAACCACGCTCTAAAGTACGACTGTGGATTTGGCAACATGATCGTGGAAGTGAGTTTGGAGCAAAACAGAAAGTTACACGGTATAAACCACGGCGGTGGAAAGTTGTTCATGACCGTGATTTTGGTGATTTTATGACGTGTCATATTTGCCACGTCAATAACGTTATTGGGCTTTTCCCGTAACCCTATTTTTGCCTATAAGAAGGCTTGAGAAGAGAGTTTCGAGGACCTTCGCTTACACTTCGTGAGAGCTTTGGAGACGGCAGCCTTAGGGTTTCATTTCGACCTTGAGGATTGGATATTCGTGAAGGACGTGATTTCGGAGATTGTGTACTTTCGGATTATCTAGGTTTCCATTGGAGAACCGATTGACATCCCATTCTTTGTGGTCTCTCTAGATCATTGTGAGGATTTCTATTCCTACTTTTCTAAATTCATGAACATACTTTGTTATTCGGATTTCGAGATTGACTTTGAGTTGTTATTGAGTTTTCGAGTGTTTTCATCTTTCATTCTTCTTAATTTGATTATTGATATCATAATGATGATTATTGGCTAAAACCCTTTAGCAATTCTAAGGTGAAGGGTTGATAGTTGTAGCTTAGATGATGATAGATCGCTCGTAACTTGATTGGACCCTGAGAGTGTGAGAAATATCGTCGACACCCTAAATCACGGCCTGTTCTTGAGTTCCACGGCCGTGGAATCTCAAGATCTAGCCGTGATTTCCTCTGTTTTACGACTTTTGATTTTGCTTTAATCCAAAGTTAAAGATTTGCTTTAACTTAGCCTTGGCTTGCCTTTCCTAGGTAGTAGTGAGACTCAACATCCTCTATTTCGGTTTTGAGTGTCACAACCTTAACCGTTTTAGCTTATCTTTGATTCCTTGGGTTTGGGCATGGGTATTTGAGATTAATTCTTGTCCTTAGATCCTTTCTATACTGTAGCCTCAACAACCTTTATAGAGATAGTCTATGGGTTAGATATATAGGGTTTTGGAACTTCATCGTACATTACCTTACTTTAGTATACATTTGCAAACCTCAACTCTGTCCTTATGTATATAGCATATCTTGAATCGATTGCCACAATTAGAGACTTGGATCTTTAGGATTGCTGTTTTCCCAATATTTGCAAAGCTTTTATACTCTTACTTGCTCGATATTATCGAAACTGAATTCTTCTCCCCAAATCCCTGAGTTCGATACTCTGGAATTCTTGTTCTACTACGCCGATCCGTACACTGCGGGTTCGCTTGCTTTTGTTTCAGTTTTATAATTAAAACTTACTTGCACGCATGCTTTGAGGCGAACACTCATTATGAACTCAACATGCATGGCATCAAATATAACTATCTCATATAGCATATGATCATTCAAATTTTGCATCAATCTAAGGCCACATGTGTTATGCTCAAACATGCATACTTATCACGAAAGTTTCACTCACAACAATAGTCGTACCAGGTCAAAATCATCACAAAACATTTCAAGTTCCATCAACATATTATACTACCATGCATCTAGTTCTCGACTTAGAGAAAATAAACTCTTACAAATCGAAATAAACTAAATAAGGGAAGAGTATGAATTTTACCAAATGGATTTAATTTTGAAGAACCGTAAGGTGAATATAAAGCATATAAATACTCTAGAAGGGGAGAGTATGGGAACTTTTCGCAAAAACCTATCTCAAGGCTTTAAAAATGATTTTAAAGCCCTTCATGTCAATCTGAGCGCTTTGTGACATAACTGGATTTCAAGAGCTTTGAAAGTGATTTCAAGGGTCTTGAATTTGTACCTGCAAAACAAAATTAGTCACAATAAAGCAGGATATGGTGCGGAATTGAAAAGATCGACACGGTGATAGGTTTACGAAGTTCGGCTCTAACAGCCTACTCTCCATCCTAGGGTATACCCCGTAGGATCTAACTATCTATTATCAGCTTCAAAGAGTCCTAGATATAACCTAGGAGAAATCTCCTTCTTCTCTCACAGTAGTCAATGCTACGATCTAGCTCCAACTCTTAACCTAACTATAATAGCCTAGTTACTTCACAGAGTAACACACACTCGAGTATAACACTCTTTAGGTAAGCCAATGGAGCTCTCGGGTTTATTTCTCTCTAAGAAATAAAGCTTTTGTATAAAGAGAGAAAGAAAAACTTCTTGGATCGAATGAAGATGCTTTGGATAGCTTGAAGACTTTTGATATGTCCGTGTAAGCTTGTTGTTCTTCTTCTTCAATCGGCATCTTCATTTATAGTCTTTGCTGGATAAGTCTTCTAGCCGTTGGGAAGATGACCGTTGTGGATGTTTCTTCTTCTCAATGGAAAACGCTTCTTGGTTGAGATGAGATAGCCGTTGTAGATATCCCTTATCTTCTTCATCTCCTTAAAGCATGTTGATTCTTCTTCTCCATAATCTTCTCACGCTGTGGAAGATCTATGTCGTTCAAGTATTGTGATCTTCATGTTTGTTGAGATTCGTTAGATGAAGATCTTCGATATTTGTTGAGAAGAGAATCTCGTGCCGTGTTGAGGATCTTTGCATGATCCTATTTTGTTGGACCGTATCTCCTTGGTCAAGATCTTCTTGTTTAGCCGAATCTTCTTGGAAGATCTTCTCTGGATCCTTGGTTGATTTTGTTGTTAGAGATTTGAATTCCTTCTTGCAATTATGTCCTTTGAATCTTGCTTCAAGACTTCAGCTTTTTATCCCTTGAAATGATTTTCAAGGTCTCCGTGTTGAACCTCTTCAATCTCTTCATTTGTCCCTAGTATCCGATTTCAAGGCCTCCATTGATACCTTGAAATGCTTTTCAAGGTCTGCATATATTTAGACAAACACCAAAACAAACCAAGCAAACTAGAAATACAATCGATATTTTGTTAGTATAAACACCGCTTATTTGTATTAAGTCTTCCATCATCACATATTCAGATATATACTCAAGGTGGAGTTTTCAATCTCCCCTGAAGAACCGTTAGGTGAATATAAATGATAAAGATACTCTAGAAGGGGGGTTGAATAGAGTATGAAAACTTTTCGCAAAAACCTATCTCAAGGCTTTGAAACTGATTTCAAAGGCCTTGATGTCGATCTGAGCTCTTTGTGACACACTTTGATTTCAAGGGCTTTGAAACTGATTTAAAGGGTCTTGACTTTGTAAACCTGCAAAACAAAGTTAGTCACAAAAAAGCAGATATGGTGGGAAATTGAAAAGATCGACACAAGGATATGTTTACGAAGTTCGGCTCTAAATAGCCTACTCTCCATCCCAGGGTATAGCCGTAGGATCTAACTATCTATTATCAGCTTCAAAGAGTCATAGATACAAACTAGAAGAAATCCCCTTCTTCTCCCACAATAGTCAACGCTATGATCTAGCTCCAACTCTTCACCTTGCTATAATACCCTAGTAACTTCACAGAGTAACACACATTCTAGTATAACACTCTTTAGATATACCAATGGAGCTCTCGAGTTTTATCTCTCTCTAGAGGATAAAGCTTTTGTATAAAGAGAGAAAGAAAAACTTGTTTGATCGAATGAAGATGTTTTGCATCGCTTGAAGACTTTGAATGTTTCCGTGTAAGCTTGTGTATTTTCTTCTTCAATCGACATCTTCATTTATAGTCTTCGATGGAGAGATCTTGTAGCCGTTTGGAAATATGACCTTTGTAGGTGTTTCTTCTTCACCATGGAAAACGCTTCTTGGTTGAGATGATATAGCCGTTGTAAATCTTTTTTGTCTTCTTCATCTCCTAAAAGCACGTTGATTCTTTCTGTTGAAGATCTTTGTCGTTTGAGTATCGAGATCTTGTAGTGATTTGTTGGATGAAGATCTTCAAATTTTGTTAAGAAAGAATCTTGTGCCTTTATTTGAAGATCATTGCGAGATCCTGTTGTGAACCGAATCCTCTAGGTAGAGATCTTCTTGTTAAGCGCATCTCGTTAGCCAAATCTTCCAGGAAGATCTTCTCTAGATTCTTGGTTGATTTTTTTGGTAGAGATTTGAATTCCCTTACCGTTTTGTCCCTTGAAATGGGTTTCAAGGCCTTCATGTTAATCTTCTTCAAACTCTGCGCTTGTCCCGTGTATCTAGTTTCAAGGCCTCGCTTGTCCTTGTTTCCGATTTCAAGGCTTCCGTCTGTCCCTTGAAATTCTTTTCAAGGCCTGCACATATTTAGACAAAGCACCAAAAAAACCAAGCATCTAGAAATACAATCGGTATTTTTGTTAGTATAAAAACCACTTTATATGTGTTACATCTTCGATCATCAAATGTTCAAATATGCTCAAGGTGGAGTTTTCAATCTCCTCTTGATGGAAGACAACACAAATATCGTACCTGCATTGTAGAGTTAGCGATTCATATATGAATTTCAAAATAAACTTAAATGCAGAATGTAGAAATATCGAAATTTCGGATCATAAATTTCTCCTCCTTTGTTTTTCAACAAGGTAGAAAAACAGTTAAAGCATGGAAGTTTAAAGCAATCAATTACAGACCCAAAAATATTTCAAAAACCATTGTAAAACCAAGTCTTTAAAAACAGACATCAAGGCCTTGATATCAAAACTAATGTGCTTTGAGATCAATATCAAGGGCCTTGAAATCCATGGAAGGTGAAGAGTCTTCATTCGTGGTACCACCTCGGATTCAGGCACCCTTTCCTGTAGTGTTCTTTCAATCACTTCTGCCTCCAACGGTCTTTAGCATTATGGAGGTCAAAATTCTTGCTATGTTCGTCTGTCCTGCGTTGGTCTGTAGCACTTTTGTATTTCTTCACAATTCCAAACTCTTCAATTTGCAAAATATCTGGATCCTCGGAAGAAGGTTGACCAATAGGCTGATCCTTGACAATTTTGTAACATTGATACATAACCTTTTCAGCATCTTGAGTACTGTCTTGGCCATCCTTTTTTGTGAGCGGCTTAATCTTATTGGCAACTGTTAGAGAGAGAGCATTTACATGGAACATTTTAATGATCTTCTGATTTAGAATCCCTAGTAGATCCTGTGTTTCATCCAGACGATCAATGATCGCATATCTGAAGTTTAGGAGATCACGTCGCATAGAATCCAATCCTCTTTCCACAGCTTTCAATCTCTGTACAGTTGTATAGTTCCAAGCCGGTTGATCTTTCAGAACCCATTCACCTGTCTGTGTTCTTTTGATACTCAAGCTATCAAAGAATTCTTCATCTAATTCACCCGCAAGATAAACTTGTTCCTCATCAAAATAATCGACTGAAAAATACCTAAAAATCTTAGGATGCAAGTTTTCATATGGTAGTGGGGTATCACTTGGGGAGTTGATTGAGTAAAGCATGTGATTCAAAATAGTTTTAGGAAGGTCGACATCCAGTCCATTTATCACATGATATAAAAAAGCCAACAACTGGTTTGTAAGCACATCCCTATTGTAAACCCTCGACACCACACATCTTACCAGAATAGTACACACTATTCTAGCCTCAAGAGACAAACAAGTAACAGTCGGTTGTGGTAGAGAGTTTGGCAGAAGAAATTGCTCTTTATCCAGTTTAATAGTTCTGGATGGGGTTGGGTGGTCGAAAGAGTTAAAGGTAGGAAGCCCTAGAATCTCGGCAATAACAGAAGAGGAAAGAGCGATTTTCTTACCTTTGACCACTAATTCCAAAAATAGTTCACCTTGTCACCTTCTTGTTGTAAGATTGACGAAGAACAACCTTGTTAACCGTGGGTATGCTATCTCCCCCGGATTAAGAATTATCCAGATTGAACCAGCCTGGAGCATGGTGAGACCTGGAAGAGCTAGTGATACGAAGAGTTCCCGGTTGACTAACTCGCACATTCACAACTCCCTTTCATTGAAACCGTTAAGCCATTTTCTAACAGCAGATTGGCTCCCAAACCAGTGCGACGGAAGGCCTATTTTGGTGTAGATTTCCAGATCATCCATGGGAAATGAATAATCAGAGCTGGACTCGGAGTCTGATGAGAGATGAACAATCCTTTGTCGTTTTGAAGTAGTGGACGATGCTTCACCTATTAAAGATCTCTTGGAAGCCATGGATAGTGTTTGAAAGAAATTGAAACAATGTTTGAAAACGAAAGGGTAAAGCAGAGGGTTTGTAAAGAGAAGTTGAAGCATAACAAAGAAAGAAGAAGGTGGTATTTAAGGGAAGAAGTCACATCATCATCGGTTTAAGAAGATCTTAGAAAAATCAAAAATCTTGAAATAACCGATTTTGATTAGAATTTTTTCCATAAATTTTGTAACCACTTTTCAAAATTCTTTGAATCTGGAGTTAAAGGCTTTTGAAATCATTTTAAAAACCTTCTTTAAAATAATTTAGGAATAAAAAATATCTATAAGATATTAATCCCCAAATAGATCCGTGACATTTTCGTTTCAAGGCCCTTGAATTGAATTTCAAGGGTTGAAAATGAAAAGTGGGCGGCATATAAAGGAGAAAATAAAACGATTTACTCCCCCTACGTTAATGCTTCTTTGTTCAACATATCAAGCTCTAAATGAATAAAATTGAATTGATCTTCAGGTAGAGGCTTAGTAAAGATATCTGCAAGTCGCAAGTCAATTGATATAAAAGAAATCGAAACATCACCTTTCTTAACATGATCACGTATGAAGTTATGTCGTACATCGATATGTTTTGTTCTTGAATGTTGCACTAGATTTTTTGTAATCGAAATAGGCTAGTATTATCACATTTAATCGGGATACCTTTTAAATCAAAGCCAAGATCATGAAGTTGTTGAGCTAGCCATAGAATTTGTGCACAACAGGCTCCCATAGCTATGTATTCGGCTTCAGTTGTGGATAGGGCGACAGAGTTTTGCTTCTTGGAGTGTCAACTAATTAGGGATGCCTCTAAGAATTGGCAACATCCAAAAGTGCTTTTTCTATCGACCTTATAACCTGCAATGTCTGCATCTGAATAGCCAACAAGGTGAAACGAGATTTGACGTGAGTACCATAACCCTAAATACTTAGTTCCATTGAGATACCGAAATATCCTTTTCACAACTATCAAGTTTTACTCTTTAGGATCAGCTTTAAATCTCGCACACATGCACATGCTAAACATAATGTCAGGTCGACTAGCGGTTAGATAAAACAAAGAACCGATCATACCTCGATACTCCTTTTGTACAACACTTTTACCATCTTTGTCATGGTCAAGCGAAAGTGTAGAACTCATAGGAGTTTTTGCGACCTTGGATTGATTCATCTTATACTTCTTAATCAAGTCTTTGGTATACTTGCTTTGATTGAGAAAAATTCCTTTCTTTGCTTGAGTAACTTGAAGTCCAAGAAAGAAATTTAATTGACTCATTAAGCTCATTTCAAATTCCCTGCACATAATATCTGAAAATTTCTTACAAAGGAAATCGTTAGTAGCACCGAATAATATATCATCAACATAGATTTGTACTACTAGAATATCGTTGCCTCTGGTTTTGATAAATAAAGTTTTTCAATCAAACCCCTTTTGAAATTGTTATAAGGAGATACTTGGACAACCTTTCATACCAAGCTCGAGGAGATTGTTTAAGACCGTAAAGAGTCTTGTCCAATTGAAAAACATGATCAGGAAATTCATCATTTTCAAAACCAGGTGGTTGAGCAACGTAGACTTCTTCTTCTAAGAAGCCGTTTAGAAAAGCACATTTTACATCCATTTGAAATAACTTTATGCTCATGAAAGATGCAAACACAAGTAGCATACGGATGGCTTCTAACCTGGCAACCGAAGAAAAAGTCTCCTCATAGTCGATACCTTCCTCTTGTTTATAGCCTTGAGCTACAAGTCGGGCTTTATTTCGAATGACTTTACCGTTTTCATCCAACTTGTTTTGAAAAACCCATTTTGTGCCAATGACGGATTGATGTTTTGGACTTGTTGTAAGAGTTCAAACCTTGTTTCTCTCGAACTCATTTAGTTCATTTTGCATGGCAATGATCCAGTCGGGTTCTTGAAGATCTTGAACATAATTCTTTGGCTCAATAAGAGAAACAAATGCCGAGAACGCACATAATTTGTTAACTTTGGATCAAGTTTAAACTCTTTCGTTTAGATCTAAGATCACATTCTCTTGTTGATGGTATCAAGAATGTTGAAACTTCCTTCGTTTGTAAAATAGAACAGATCCTGACGATTGAGGCTCATATGCTTGACTAGATTCAGGTACCGTTGGAGTGTTGCCCTTGGATCTTATATCAAGGCCTTCAAGTTGGGTTTCAAGGCCTTGAAACGGAGTTCTGACATCGTAGTTTTCTGTTTCAAGGTCTTGAAGATGCATTTCAAGGTCTTGAGTGTTTTCTTCGGTATCTTGAATCCTTTCTTGCATATTCTTTTCTTGAGCCTTAGGATCTTCCTCTTCATCAGAATTGTGATCTTCACGTTGATTCAAATTAAGATCTGCAAAACTTTCACTCAAAGTACCATCATTGCTTTCATCAAATATGACATGAATACTTTCCTCAACAATTTTGGTACAGTTATTATAAACACGATAAGCTTTGTTATTTGAAGCACATCCAATGAATATTGCTTCGTCACTACGTGCATCAAATTTTCCAAGGTTATCTTTGTCATTGTTATGGACAAAGCATGTACATCAAGGGTTTAAAATAGGAACTATTAGGTTTTCTACCTTTAAAGAGTTCATAAGGAGTCATTTTCAAAATAGGGCGGATTAAACATCTATTTGAAGATGTAGTTAGCAGTATTTACTACTTCAGCCCAAAAACTTTTTGGCAAACTATTTTCTAAAACCATAGGCCTAGACATATCCTCTAAGGTGCGGTTCTTACGTTCCACAACCCCGTTTTGTTGAGGAGTTCTAGGAGCTTAAAAGTTTTGTGAAATATCATACTTTGCACAAAACAAATCAAACTTTAATTGATCAAATTCTCTGTCATGATCACTTCTTATTGAAACGATAGGTAGGTTTTTCAAAGTTTGCAACTCCTTACATAATTTTGAAAACTCAAACAATGCTTCAGATTTTTACCGTAAGAATGATATCCATGTAAAGCGAGAAAAATCATCCATAATAACAAGGATGTATTATTTACCTTTGGGGGATTTGATACGCATAGGACCACGAAGATCCATATGTAAAAGTTTAATGGGTCGAGAAGAACTTACAACCTTCTTTGGTTTGAATGAACCTTGTACAAGCTTTACATAGTTCATCTACCTTGAAGTTTAGGTTTGGCAGTCCACGTACCAAATTATTTGAAAGTAACTTCTGCATTATATGCATGCTTACATGACCAAGTCTTCTATGTCAAAGCCTTGGATCATCAGTCAAGGCCTTGAGACACTTTAGCTTAGTTCCTTAAACTTGATTAGTATTCATAGAATAAACATTGTTACATCTAGGAGCTGTAAGCACAATATCACCCAATGTCTTGTCTTGAACTTCAACTTTTTCTGAATCAAACAGAACCTTGTTGCTTTTATCACATATTTGAGAGATACTAAGCAAGATATACTTCAAACCGTCAACAAGATATACATCATCAAGAAAGTTAGATGAATTATAACATATTTTACCAATGCCAATAATGTCACACTTTCCTTTATCACCAAGCGTAATAGTTCTAGATGATTGCTTCTTTGATATGAGAATAGTGAACTTTTTCCACTCATATGTCTTGAGCAACCACTATCTAATATCCATTTATGCTCCTTTACCTTGGTGATATCCTGCAAAATAACAAACTTCAACCTTTCCGGGTTGACCAAATGGCATATTTTGGTCCATATTCAGGCTCAATCATGTTTGGTGGTCTAGTACTTTAGGAACCCAAATTTGCTTGACTTGTTTCCTTAGACATAGAGGATAAGTGTTTCTAATAATGTAAGGATCATTTATTCTATATGAACATGTAGATTTTACATGACCCTTTTTACAATAGTAGAAACATGTGGGCATATGAATACTTCCTTTAGCCTTGATAAAAGTGGTAGTTGTTTTTCTAGGAAAACTGACATGATATCCTATACCATTTTTGTTAAGGGAAGATTGTTGCTCACCCATCATCCTTTCAAGTTTGGCTTTCGAACGAGTGAATTGAATAAGTGTAGCCTTCTGGTCTTGACACGTCACAGTTAGATCAACCTTTTCTTTCTCCAGATCGATATATTCTCGATGGAGAGAAGAAAGATTGCCCTTGAGAATCGCATTTTTAGATTCCAAGGTCTTGACATTGATATCAAGGTCTAACTTTTCAGTGCTAAGAGTTTCAATCTCCAGTGACATGTCACTTAATCTTTTCTCTTTCTTTTAAGGAACTTATCCTTACTTTATGTTCTTTATCACATATGATAATATCTTTAAGGAATTGTGTGAGATCAGATTCAGGTTGGGACATGATGGTTGTTACGCTAGGAAATAGCACAAAAAGCTTTAAATTTATAACTCGAACTAAATCCTAAACTACCTAGCGAAACCCGCAGTGTACGGGTCGTTTTGTAGAAAGGAAAGTATTCCGAGGTCGAACACAAGGACTGAGGTGAAACTAAGTCATTCAATGATCGAAAATAATGTGAATCTAGACTAAGATAAGATGAGGAATAAAGAAAATGAAAAACACAATGTTTTTGGAGGGTTTTGGGTGATCAAACAAAGATCACAAATATGTGAACACAATCAAGCAACTCAAACACACAAAAACACAAAAGATAGGAGAATGGAAGTAGCAAGCGGATTCTAGAGTTTGGAAGTCCGGTTATGGCATAGACTCAAGCTATCTATTCATTCCTCGGATTAACTATGATATGTTGGGATTAAGTGTTTCTAGATTGGGATCAATTACCGGGTAGATCTCATGGTCCACTAGTCCAATCCTAAGGTCTCATCACTGGGTAAGTCTCTAAGAACCTAAGGGTAGGAATTCTACAAAAACCGGATTGTTACCTAGGGATCTAACCTATCCTTACCGGGTAAGTCTTGGAAAGGGAAGTCCTAAACAACTATCCTAGCACACTTAGTCCAATGGCGGCTTGTGAGGCTCACCACTACCTAAGGTTTGTCATCTTTTAAACCTAAGAGTAAGAATCACCGGGTAAGTCTCTTCTAAACCCTTAGTTGCTAACACTAGGTCGCCCTAGGATAGAATTAGCTCAACAAACACTAGGATTTCAAGAACACAAGTCATCCAAGGGTAAAAATCTAAGTTCATCCTATCATGGTCTTAGCCATAGCCCTTCTTTCCTTACTCTAGAATCGCAATCTATCTAGCCAACAACATTCATTTCAAGATCAATCTCCACAAATAAAGCATGCTTGCAAGTCATGGTCAAATGATGAAGAACAATCCAAAGAAAAGACATTAAAAGCATAGAATAGAAATTACCAAAAACTTACAAGGCTCCAAGAGCTAATCCAACTTGACAACAATGGAAGCTTCACTCGAATCCACTCTAATCTCACTCTAAAACGAGAATCTACACTAATCTCTTCCAAGAACACCCCTAATGGGTGCTTGGAAGAGAGGCAACAATGGAGAAGAGTTTTGGGAAAGAAGATAGGTCAAAAGGGAGGAGAAGGATCCCCAATTACAGCCTGCAAAATCCTTTAAATACCCACTAGGATGCAAGAGCAATGGAAGAGATCGTGGCCAGCTGTCAATGTGGTCCTGGCAAGAATCACGGGCAAGTCCACGGCCGTGGTCTTGGTCCAGACCGTGGTTTGTTCCAGAGGTTGCTTCTAGGCTCGTTAAGCCATGATTTGGTGCATGGCTTGTGTTGGCAAGGTTCCATGAGTCCTCCTTAGCCCTTAGTTTGCATTCCAATGAGTCCGGAAGTGTGTCATCTCGAGGAATGATCCTCGGATGTATCGATTTGGCTCTTAAATCTCCCAAAATACCTACAAAGCAAGCAAAAGTCCGAGTAGACGTCTATCTCGACAAAATACGTGATTTGAGTGCAAACGTCGTGAACTAATGTTAAACCATGCATGAATGAGCGGAAAATCTATCTAAATGAGTGTCTAAATCTAAGTCATAAATCGTGTTATCAAAATACCCCATACTTAAGGTTTGCTCGTCCCCGAGCAAATTCCCAACTATAGACTAAGAGATGACATGATTTATGTATGCAGAAAAATGGCAAAATCTTTTTGGAATTGTGCTTCTAATATTGGATCACCTTCATAGCCATGTTTCATGGCAATGGAAAAGCAATTATGTATCAAATAATGAAAGCATGGAAAGACAATTACACTTAACTTGATAGCATGCAATGAAATGTAAAGATGAAGAAGTCAAGATGATCATGAGTATATCCAATCTAAATCACTTAGTCTTACACACATGCAAGTAGGTCAAAAGGACTTGTAAAATAGAAGGCCAAGAAACGTTGTGATTAGGTGGGAATTTTTTAGGCTATGTGATGCTAATCCGGGAAAGGAACTAAACAACCACAACTTCACATTTCTTATCAACTTCCCCCAAGTGCATATTTTTCTTTATTTTCTCTTCTTTCTTTTTTTTTTCTTTTTCTTTTTCTTTGACTTATTTTTGAGACAATGGCATTGGTGTACAAAAGCCGAAACCTTGGTGATTAGCCATCCTCGGGCTTTTTCTATTTTTTTCGAGGTGCATCCACACCGGGCACACATACCAAAGCTCGTTGGGACTATCGGTTTATTTGACTTTGGCAAGGCACCAACACCCGATTATGTGAAGTGTACCGAGTTACTTGTCATTCAAGCCAACGTCCCCAAACCTATATTTTTGGCTATACTTTCACAACAAATTCAGCATTTCATGCATGACATTCTTTTCATCAACATCTTCACCCCACACTTGCTTTTCACACACGTCAACACACTAACATGCTCCTATTCCCGGATGGGTCAAAAGAGGTCAAATTTATCTCAATTGAGGTGCTCAAGCAACATGATCAAGATGAGAAGTAGAGGAAGATGAATTGCCTTAATCACTCCTAATTGATGTGCAAGAACTAGCATGCAATTTCGACTTTCAATCCTCAATTAAATCAAGGCAAGCATCATAATCACAAGTCATTCATGGAATTCAAGATAAGTATTTCAAGTCCACATATGCATCATCAATTAAACACACAAGGCCATCCATAGCCAATCCACAAGACAAGGTTCATCATTAGGGTCATATCCAAGCCTAGAAAGCACAAAAATTTTTAAATTTTCTGATTTTTTTGGAATTTTCGAAATATGTATGTACAATGCAAGATATAATAAAACATGTGACTAAAAAGAAACTACTCTAGATGCTAGTCATGCAAAAGATCATGCAAACCCCACCCCATACTTAGAAACACATTGTCCCCAATGTGGTATACAAGTAAAGAGAGTGAAAGAAGGTTCTCACAATGTAAAAATGGTTTGCTTATGGTATTTGGGATTGCTAAATAGTGAATTGATGTTTGATGATCCTATCAACCATGGTAGAGAGCTCTAAGCATCCATCAAAGCTTCGGGACCCGCGCTAGGCACCGCTAGCCGTCCAAGTTCCGCGTCCGCTCCACCCATAATTGGTGAGGGGTTCATCATCATCATTCACTTGCCATGCAAGGCTTCCAATGCCACTAATGTTCTAGCACACACACAAGGTAGACAAAACACACACAAAGATAGAAAAATCTAAAAACGAAAACAAAACGAAAAAGGAAAAATGTTACCAATGGGTTGCCTCCCACCAAGCGCTTCTTTAAGGTCATTAGCTTGACCAAACTCGGGAGCGTCTATTCAAGGTGAAGTGGGGCAATCATGTCAACCGGGGCTCCCGGAATATACTTCTTCAAGCGGTGCCCATTCACTTTGAAATTTCCACAATGCTTCCCTCCTATCTCAATAGCTCCATGAGGAAAGATCTTCTTCACCACATATGGCCTGGTCCATCTTGATTTGAGCTTTCCGGGAAAGAGCCTTAGCCTTGAGTTGAAGAGAAGGACAAGATCTCCTTCACTCAACTCCTTGGGGATGATTCTCTTGTCATGCCATCTTTTGGTTCTCTCCTTGTAGATCCGGGCATTCTCATAAGCTTCCAACCGGATCTCCTCAAGGGCGTTTATATCGAGCAACCTCTTCTCTCCCACCTCCTTGAGGTCAAAATTTAGCCACTTAATGGCCCAATAAGCTCTATGCTCCATTTCCACCGGAAGATGGCAAGACTTTCCATAGACCAACTTGTAAGGAGTGGTTCCAATTGGTGTCTTGAAGGCGGTTCTATATGCCCACAATGCGTCATTGAGCTTCATAGCCCAATCCTTTCTAGTCTTAGACACCGTCTTCTCAAGGATGGCCTTGATCTCCCGGTTGGATATCTCCACTTGGCCACTAGTTTGGGGATGGTAAGGTGTTGCCACCTTATGAGTCACCCCATACTTGGCCAAAAGCGCCCCAAAATTCCTATTGGTGAAGTGCTTTCCTCCATCACTAATGATCACCCTCGGTGTTCCAAACCTAGGGAAGATCACCCGGTTGAAAAACCGCACCACCACCTTGGCATCATTTGTAGGAGAGGCGATTGCCTCCACCCATCTTGACACATAGTCCACCGCCAATAGGATGTAGAGATTCCCACACGAGGAAGGGAATGGTCCCATGAAGTCCACACCCCACACATCAAATATTTCGACTTCTTGGATGTTGTTCAAGGGCATTTCATTCCTCCTTGAGATGTTGCCCGTTCTTTGGCAAGCATCACATGCCGCTACAAAACCTTGCACATCTCTAAACAAGTTAGGCCAATAAAAACCGGATTGCAATACCTTTGAACACGTCTTGTGTGAGCTAGCATGGCCTCCACATGGTAAGGAGTGACAATGCCGGATCACACTCTCCACTTCATCTTCCGGTATGCATCTTCTAAACATTCCATCCGGCCCTCTCTTGAATAGAAGTGGTTCACTCCAATAGTAGTGCCTCACATCGTTGAAGAACTTCTTCCTTTGTGCATATGTTAATCCGGGAGGCACTTCCTCACAGACCAAGTAGTTCACGATGTCGGCAAACCATGGTTCACTTCCTCTAGACACTTGGAACAAGCATTCCTCTACCATTTGTAATTGCTCATCCCGGAATGAGTCATCAATTGGGATGTCATCTCTTTCAAGCTCTAATGGAGGCAATCTACTAAGGTGATCCGCCACGGAGTTCTCAGATCCCTTCCTATCCCGTATTTCCAAATCAAACTCTTGAAGAAGAAGGATCCACCGAATCAACCTTGGTTTGGCATCCTTCTTTGTAAGTAGATAACGGATCGCAGCATGATCCGTATAAACTATGACCTTCGCTCCAACAAGGTATGAGCGGAACTTCTCAAATGCATACACCACCGCTAACAACTCTTTCTCGGTGGTAGCATAATTGAGTTGGGCATCATCTAGCGTCTTGCTAGCATAATAAATGGCATGAGTGCGCCCTTCTTTCCTTTGCCCCAAAACGGCCCCAACGGCTACATCGCTCGCATCACACATGATCTCAAATGGTAGGCTCCAATCCGGAGGTTGCATGATAGGTGCGGAGATCAAGGCGTTCTTCAACCTACAAAAAGCCTCAAGACAATCTTTGGAAAAAACAAAATCAACATCCTTCATTAGTAGGTTAGTGAGGGGCTTAGAAAATTTAGAGAAGTCTTGAATAAACCTCCGGTAGAAACCGGCATGCCCTAAGAAACTCCTTACCCCCTTCACCGAGGTAGGTGGTGGCAACTTCTCTATCGTTTCAATCTTGGCCCTATCAACCTCAATGCCGCGGTTAGACACCAAGTGTCCTAACACAATGCCTTCACTTACCATGAAGTGGCATTTTTCCCAATTCAAGACAAGATTTGTCTCCTCACATCTTTGCAATACTAATGACAAGTTAGCCAAGCAATTATCAAAGGAAGAACCATAAACAGAGAAATCATCCATAAACACTTCCATGATATTTTCTATGTATTCCGAAAAGATAGCCATCATACACCTTTGGAAGGTGGCGGGTGCATTACACAACCCAAATGGCATTCTCCTATATGCAAAGGTACCCCATGGACATGTAAAGGTTGTTTTCTCTTGGTCATCGGGGTGGATAGGGATTTGGAAGAATCCACTATAGCCATCTAGGTAGCAAAAATGAGAATGTTGAGCTAACCTTTCTAGCATTTGGTCAATAAAGGGGAGAGGGAAGTGATCTTTCCTAGAGGCCATGTTTAACTTCCTATAATCGATGCACATTCTCCACCCCGTAACCGTCCTAGTCGGGATTAGTTCATTGTTCTCATTAGTCACTACGGTCATCCCACCATTCTTAGGAACTACATGAACGGGACTAACCCACTTACTATCCGAGATAGGGTAGATAATTCCCGCATCTAGCAACTTAATGATTTCCTTTTTGACTACCTCTTTCATTATAGGATTCAATCTCCTTTGATGTTCAATAGAGGGTTTATGATTATCTTCCATCATTATCTTATGCATACACAAAGAAGGTTTTATGCCAACCAAATCATCAATAGTATAACCAATGGCTTTCCTATGCAATCTTAGTTCATGCAACAACTTAGCAAGTTCATCATTACTTAAGCATGCACTAACAATCACAGGATATGTAGAGTTTTCACCAAGAAATGCATACTTCAAATGAGAGGGGAGGGGTTTAAGTTCAAGTGAAGGAGGACCTTTATCGGTTGAAGACGATCCAAATAAGGTTGGATGAGATGAGTCCAAAGCAAATGAAGACTCTCCATGGCTCCTAGAAGCTTGATCATCATTAAGAGCTGATCCAGGGAAAATCACGGCTGGAATCACGGGTTGCTCAACTTCCACGGCCGTGGTTCTTGCCAAGCTTGCTTCTCGGAGTTGTCCAGAAAGTTTGACGGCCGTGGAACATGAATCTCGGCCGTGGAACTTGCAGCTGTTCAAGACCTCTTCGTGGCCTTCAAATCCAACTCTTGGCTCCTCTTCCAAGGCTTTCAAGGCCTTGATCTCTTCATTGCAAGCCTCCTCAACACCTTCTTCCATCATATTTAGGGTAAGAACCTTCTCCAAGGGATCCTTGATCAAGATCGAGCTCACCACTTCCCTAGATTCCTCTTTCTCGACTATGTTGAAGACATCTTCATCAAGAGCTGGCCCTTTCGTCATTGTGGACAACTTGAACTTGATGTTCTCTTCTCCAATGTTGAAGGAGAGAGTCCCATTCTTGCAATCCACTAGGCACCCGGAAGTGGCTAGGAAAGGTCTTCCTAAGATGATGGGAACCGGATAATCTGCCGGGATGTCCAAGACGACAAAGTCAATCGGCACATAGAATCCTCCTAGTTGCACCGGGATGTCTTCTAAAATCCCAACCGGATGAGTGATAGAACGGTCCGCCATATAGAGGGTCATCTTGACCGGTTTTGGCTCTCCTAGCCCCACCTTGTTGCAAAGTGCAAGCGGTATGATGCTTACACTCGCTCCAAGATCACAAAGGGCCTCGTACTTCACATCTCCCACTCCAATTGGGACACAAAAAGAACCCGGATCTCTTAGCTTGGGAGGCATCTCCTCCTTCATTGTTTGGATCAATTCCGAGGATCTCTTGGTCATCCTTATCTCCCCATATTCCTCCAACTTCCTTTTGTTGGAGAGTATCTCTTTCAAAAACTTGCCATATGCCGGCATTCCTAAAATGGCATCCATGAACGGAATGTTAATATGTAATTTGGACATTAGTTCAAGGAACTTACCAAAGTGATTGTCCAAACGAGCTCTTGCTCTTGATTGTGGGAACGGTAGTGGTGGCTTGTATGGAGGCGGTGCCACATAGGTTGGCTCTACATCCTTGCTCTTGCCTCCATCTTCTTGCAATCTTCCCTCTTCTACCACTACTTGCTTTCCCTTAGCATTGTCCTTGGGCAAAGGATCCTTCATACTCAACCCACTCCTTGTTGTGATAGCCAACACTTGGCCTCTTGGGTTGTCTTCGATTCTTCCGGGAAGCTTTCCCGGATCTCTATGGGCTTCACCCGCCTTTTGGAACACTTGTGCTTCCAAAACCTTTTGAGCCTTAGAAATTGAAGTCACCGTGCTCTCAAGACCACTCAACCTTCCAAGCAATTGCTCAAACATTACTTCGGTCCTATCCTTGGGAGGTTGAGTAAATCCGGGTGGAGGTTCTTGTGAAGCTCTTGATGGTGGAGTTGTGCTTGTGGAAGCGGTAGGGTTCAAGGCTCCATCCGGGTTAGAGTAGGAAAACCCGGGATGGTTGTGGTTGGGCCGGTAATTGTTGAATTGCCGGTTGTTATTGAAACTCCTTGGGCCTTGGTAATTGTTGAAGTTGCCCCTTCCCATATAATTCACATCCTCCTCCTTGGAAGACAAGTTGGCTTGTGGAGGTACTTGAGGAGTTGCTTGGTTCTTCAAAGTTGTAGCACACAACTCCCTCAAGGACTTCAACTCGTTGTTGATGGCGTCAAGCTTGAAATTGCTCATGGTGACTTCACTCACCTCATATGCTCCCGCCTTTCTCCCTTCACTCTTCCTATGGGAGTATTTCTCAATCACTAGGGCTTGCTTCTCCACAAACTCCCAAGCCTCATCTACATGCTTCTCCATAAAAGTCCCACCGGAAAGAGATTGGAGCTTGAATTGGCTATCTTCATCAAGTCCCTAGAAGTAGATCTCCAATAGCTCAATTTTTGGTATGCCATGGTGTGGACAATCAAGGAGAAGATCTTTGAACCTCTCCCATGACTTGAATAAACTTTCTCTATCCTTCATCACGAAGGCATTGATCTTCCCTCTTAATTCGGTAGTCTTGGAAGGTGGGAAGAACTTGGTCAAAAACTCGGTTGTCATCTCCTCCCAAGTACCAACTCGCCCTTGTGGAATAGATTGATACCAAGCCAAGGCTTTATCCTTAAGAGAGAAGGAAAAAGCCCTAAGCTTATGGTTGTTGCTCTCCAATCTTGGCGGTCTAAGAGTCTCCATCAAGATCTCATAATTCATCAAGTGTTGATGAGGAGACTCTCCTTTCATCCCTCCAAATTGATTATGCCGGATCATTTGTAGAACTTGAGGGCGGAGCTCATAGTTGTGGGTTGCGGGATCTCCTAAGTTCACACCCGGTCGGTGTGCTCTTTGTTCCGGATCCATACGTCTCCCTAGGGTTTGTGGCTCTTCAATGGCAATGGGCTCGACCCTAACATTAACCGCCGGCTGCGGTTGTATCACCGGTGGTGGAGGAGGTGGAGGTTGTTGACGATTAAGCTCCCCTTGCACAAGGGCTTGCCTAATCTCATCAATCTCCCTCCTAGTTGCCTCTTGCCTCTCATTGGCAAGTCTCCTTTCTTCCTCCAAGAGCTCATCTCTTAGCCTAATTTGCTCTAAAGCCTCATCCAATTCAGCTTGGAGGTTTCTTCCGGCCATCTCTTTCTCTTTTCGAATGCTCTTTGATCTTGATCTAAGGGTTTTCTCCGGTTCGGGATCGAATGGAGCTAAATCCTTTCCACGAGATCTTCACATAAACCTAAAGAGTAAGAAATGTCCTGAAAAGCAAAGACACAAACCAAAAAGAGATCAAAAGCAACAAGAAAGATCTACACTAATAATCAATCACAAAATAGACTCAATCTAGACCTAGTCCCCGGCAACGGCGCCAAAAACTTGTTACGCTAGGAAATAGCACAAAAAGCTTTAAATTTATAACTCGAACTAAATACTAAACTACCTAGAGAAACCCGCAGTGTACGGGTCGTTTTGTAGAAAGGAAAGTATTCCGAGGTCGAACACAAGGACTGAGGTGAAACTAAGTCATTCAATGATCGAAAATAATGTGAATCTAGACTAAGACAAGATGAGGAATAAAGAAAATGGAAAACACAATGTTTTTGGAGGGTTTTGGGTGATCAAACAAAGATCACAAATATGTGAACACAATCAAGCAACTCAAACACATAAAAACACAAAAGATAGGAGAATGGAAGTAGCAAGCGGATTCTAGAGTTTGGAAGTCCGGTTATGGCATAGACTCAAGCTATCTATTCATTCCTCGGATTAACTATGATATGTTGGGATTAAGTGTTTCTAGATTGGGATCAATTACCGGGTAGATCTCATGGTCCACTAGTCCAATCCTAAGGTCTCATCACCGGGTAAGTCTCTAAGAACCTAAGGGTAGGAATTCTACACAAACCGGATTGTTACCTAGGGATCTAATCTATCCTTACCGGGTAAGTCTTGGAAAGGGAAGTCCTAAACAACTATCCTAGCACACTTAGTCCAATGGCGGCTTGTGAGGCTCACCACTACCTAAGGTTTGTCATCTTTTAAACCTAAGAGTAAGAATCACCGGGTAAGTCTCTTCTAAACCCTTAGTTGCTAACACTAGGTCGCCCTAGGATAGAATTAGCTCAACAAACACTAGGATTTCAAGAACACAAGTCATCCAAGGGTAAAAATCTAAGTTCATCCTATCATGGTCTTAGCCATAGCCCTTCTTTCCTTACTCTAGAATCGCAATCTATCTAGCCAACAACATTCATTTCAAGATCAATCTCCACAAATAAAGCATGCTTGCAAGTCATGGTCAAATGATGAAGAACAATCCAAAGAAAAGACATTAAAAGCATAGAATAGAAATTACCAAAAACTTACAAGGCTCCAAGAGCTAATCCAACTTGACAACAATGGAAGCTTCACTCGAATCCACTCTAATCTCACTCTAAAACGAGAATCTACACTAATCTCTTCCAAGAACACCCCTAATGGGTGCTTGGAAGAGAGGCAACAATGGAGAAGAGTTTTGGGGAAGAAGATAGGTCAAAAGGGAGGAGAAGGATCCCCAATTACAGCCTGCAAAATCCTTTAAATACCCACTAGGATGCAAGAGCAATGGAAGAGATCGTGGCCAGCTGTCAATGTGGTCCTGGCAAGAATCACGGGCAAGTCCACGGCCGTGGTCTTGGTCCAGACCGTGGTTTGTTCCAGAGGTTGCTTCTAGGCTCGTTAAGCCATGATTTGGTACATGGCTTGTGTTGGCAAGGTTCCATGAGTCCTCCTTAGCCCTTAGCTTGCATTCCAATGAGTCCGGAAGTGTGTCATCTCGAGGAATGATCCTCGGATGTATCGATTTGGCTCTTAAATCTCCCAAAATACCTACAAAGCAAGCAAAAGTCCGAGTAGACGTCTATCTCGACAAAATACGTGATTTGAGTGCAAACGTCGTGAACTAATGCTAAACCATGCATGAATGAGCGGAAAATCTATCTAAATGAGTGTCTAAATCTAAGTCATAAATCGTGTTATCAATGGTACTTACCACATTATCAACGAAGAGATTTGGATCTTCTTCATGATCGGCCATAACAAAGGTTTGCTTGTTCTTTTTCGTCTTCTGATTCATTTGAGGAATCTGAATCACTCCATGAAGTTACCATAGCTTTCTTCTTTCGATCATTCTTCTTAAAGTTGGTCCTCTTATTTTGTGGAAAATCCTTAACGAGATGATCTATTTCACCACATTCAAAACAAGTCAAAACTTTAGTTTTCTTGTTAGGGTTAGAAAGCTTACATCGAGGCCTTGATGTTCGCGGATATTCTTTATTGTTTGAAAATTGTTTCTTTATTCTAAGAATCTTCGCGAGACCCTCGGAGATCAAGGCGATTGCATCTTCTTCATCATCATCACTGTCTTCCTCTTTAGATGGTAACTCATCCTTTTTCGATCATAATGCCAGATTCTTTGTGTTGGATGGGAGCTCTTCATCTTCTTCACCAAGAACCATCTCGTATGTGATGAGTTTTCCAAGGAGGTCTTCTAGAGGAAGAGTTGAGAGATTTTGAGCTTCTTCGATGGCAGTCATCTTTGGTCCCCACTTAGCTTTAGGTAAGCTCCTTAGAACTTTCCTAACTTTTTCTTCGTTTGTGAAGACCTTTCCAAGTGAGTCCAGGTTGTTCACGATCTCAATAAATCTTATGAACATTACTTTGTCTGGTTCGTTTGGATTCATCTTGAATAGCTCATATTGTCTGAGGAAGATGTTGATCTTTGTTTCCTTGAATTTACTTGACTTGTTCCTTCGTATATGAAAACAAGCTTGTCCCATATTTATTTTGCACTTTTGCATGATGAGATGCGGTTGAATTCATTTGCATCTAATCCACAGTAGGTTCATGGCCTTGTAGTTCTTTGAAATATTATCCAAGTCAGCTTGTGTGAAGTCAGCTTTCTTCTTTGCAAATTAGACACCTTCAATTGTGGTAGTCAGGACTTTGGGGCCATTTTCAATAATGCTCCATAGTTCCATGTCTTGATCAATAATGAACATGTGCATTAGTGCTCTCCAATGGGCAAAGTTGTTGCCACAGAAGAGTGGTGGTCGAGATGAGGATCTTCCTTGAGCAGATCCTCCATCACCTACAGGATTCATGATTAGTCTCACTCATGGTTAAATCAATATATGTGAGTCTAGCTCTGATACCAATTGAAGAACCGTTAGGTGAATATAAAGGATAAAGATACTATAGAAGGGGGATTGAATAGAGTATGAGAACTTTTCGCAAAAACCTATCTCAAGGCTTTAAAACTGATTTCAAAGGCCTTGATATCGATCTGAGCTCTTTGTCAAACACTTTGATTTCAAGGGCTTTGAAATTGATTTCAAGGGCCTTGACTTTGTAAACCTGCAAAACAAAGTTAGTCACAATAAAGAAGATACGGTGCGAAATTAAAAAGATCGACATGAGGATATGTTTACGAAGTTCGGGTCTAAATAGCCTACTCTCCGTCTCAGGGTATAGCCGTAGGATCTAACTATCTATTATCAGCTTCAAAGAATCTTGGATACAAACAAGAAGAAATCCCCTTCTTCTCTCACTGTAGCCAACGCTACGATCTAGCTTCAACTCTTCACCTTGCTATAATAGCCTAGTTACTTCACAGAGTAACACACACTCTAGTATAATACTCTTTAGACATACCAATGAAGCTCTTGAGTTTTATCTCTCTCTAGGAAATAAAGCTTTTGTAGAAAGAGAGAAAGAAAAACTTGTTTGATCGAATGAAGATGCTTTGGATTGCTTGAAGACTTTGAATGTTTCCGTGTAAGCTTGTGTATTTTCTTCTTCAATCGAAATCTTCATTTATAGTCTTCGATGGAGAGATATTCTAGCAGTATGGTTCCTGAACCAGGTCGAAGGGAAGCCTGTCATTGTGCAGATTTCAATGTCATCCGTGGGAGATGAAGAGTCGGAGCTAGAATTAGAATTTGAGGAGAGGTGAACAACCCTTTGACGTTTGGGAGTAGAAGATGAAGCTTCTGAAAACTCCACATTGAGTATATATTTTAATAAGTGATGATGGAAGACTTAACACAAATAAGTGGTTTCTATACTAACAAAAATATCGATTGTATGTTTAGTTTGCTTGGTTTGTTTGGTGTTTGCCTAAAATGTATGCAGGCCTTGGAAAGCATTTCAAGGGATCAATAGAGGCCTTGAAATCATATACAAAGGACAAGCGTAAAGTTTGAAGAAGTTCAACATGGAGGCCTTGAAAGCCATTTCAAGGGATCAAAAGTTGAAGCCTTGAAACAAGATTCAAAGGATATAACGGCTGGAAGGAATTCAAATCTCTACCAACCAAATCAACCATGGATCTAGAGAAGATTTTTCAAGAAGATTTGACTAACAAGATTCGACCAACAAGAAGATCTAGACCAAGGAGATACGGTCCAACAAAAAGGATCTCGTAAAGATCCTGAACAAAAGTGCGAGATCTCTTCTCAATAGATATCGAAGATCTTCATTCAACAAATCTGAAGATCTCGATGATTAAAAGACAAAGATCTTCAACAGGATGAGAAGATTACGGAGAAGAAGAATCAACGTGCTTTAAGGAGATGAAGAAGATAAAGAAGATCTACAACGACTATCTCATCTCAACCAAGAAGTGTTTTCCATGGAGAAGAAGAAACATCCACAACGGTCATCTTCCCATAGGCTAGAAGACTTCTCCATCAAAGACTATAAATGAAGATGTCGATTGAAGAAGAAGTATAACAAGCTTACACGGAAATATCAAAAGTCTCCAAGCGATCCAAAGCATCTTCATTCGATCCAAGAAGTTTTTCTTTCTCTCTTTACAAAAGCTTTATTCTTTAGAGAGAGATAAACTCGAGAGCTCCATTGGCATATCTAAAGAGTGTTATACTCTAGTGTGTGTTACTCTGCGAAGTAACTAGGCTATTATAGTTAGGTTAAGAGTTGGAACTAGATCGTAGCATTGGCTACAGTGAGAGAAGAAGGGTATTTCTTCTAGGTTTTATCTAGGACTCTTTGAAGTTGATAATAGATAGTTAGATCCTATGGGTATACCCTACGACGGAGAGTAGGCTGTTTAGAGCCGAACTTCGTGAACATATCCTCATGTCAATCTGTTAGATTCCGCACCATATCCTACTTTATTGTGACTTACTTTGTTTTGTAGGTCTACAAAGTTAAGGCCCTTTAAATCACTTTCAAAGCCCTTGAAATCAAGTTGTGTCACAAAGAGCTCAGATCTACATCAAGGCCTTTGAAATTAGTTTTGAAGCCTTGAGATAGGTTTTTGCGAAAAGTTCTCATACTCTATTCAACCCCCCTTCTAGAGTATTTATACCCTTTATATTCACCTTACTGTTCTTCAATTGGTATCAGAGCTAGACTCACATATATTGACTTAACCATCAGTGAGACAAATCATGAACTCTGTAGGTGATGGAGGATTCACTCAAGGAAGATCCACATCTCAACCACCAAACTTCTGTGGAAACAAGTTTGTCCATTGGAGAGCACTAATGCAAATGTTTGTTATTGATCAAGACATGGAACTTTGGAGCATTATTCAAAATGGCCCTAAAATCCAAACCAACACGGTTGAAGGAGTCCAAGTCACAAAGAAGGAAGCTGACTTCACACAGACCGACTTGGATAGTGTCTCAAAGAACTGCAAGGCCATGAACTTGCTCTATTGTCGATTGTGTTAGCATGAAATATTGTGATATTTTAGGCACATTTTCTAGGTATATTTCATCCATATAAGTGTTCATTGATAAAGCATTGAAGCAATTGTGAGCTAGTTTATCTATATTGTCGATATAGAGGTCTACATAAGCTTTGTGTTGATTGTAGGCGAATAAGAGCTAAAACCGAACGAATTAAGAGAGGATGGAGATGGATTGAGCACATCCAAGGATTGAGGACACCACAAAGAAGCTAAGGAAGATCCTAGGATGAAGAATGGCACAAAACAAAGGGAATTACGAGCAACATATGCGTCCACGCTCTAAAATACGGCTGTAATGAAGTCCACGCTCTAAACCACGGCCGTGGAACTTGGCAACATGAGCGTGGAGCATTCCAGAGAGTTACACGGTATAAAGTACGGTCATGGAAGTTTTGAAGAACCATAATCCAATTCCACGCTCTAAACCACGGGCGTGGAATTCCATATAACCGTAATTTAGGCAATCTTTTGACGAATAAAATATAGACACATTGTCTACGCACATGAGCCGGATACTTATTATATCTTCCCCTATAAAAGGACTGAAGGAGGGAGATTTCGACACCTTCGCTTACGCCTGCTAGCACGTGCCTAGGGTTTCAGTTGGACGTGCGGAGATTGCCATTTTGCAACGGAGATTTGCAAGGGCTTGAAGATTTGAAAGTTGCGCTTTGTCCTTAGGTTTGATTAGAAGACGGATTGACATCCCGTTCTTCGTTCTTATCAAGGATTGTGATTTGTTTGTGTTATTCCAAATCCGATATACATCATTACCTTTGTTTGTGGATTTGAGATTGATTTGAAGTTTATTGAAGGTTTTCGGAGGTTTTCATCTTTCATTCTTCTAAATCTTGAATTTGATACCATAATGACTGTTGTTGGCTAAAACCCTTTAGCAATTCTAAGGTGAAGGGTTGATAGTTGTGGCTTAGATGATGATAGATCGATCGTAAACAGATTGGACCTTGAGAGTTAGAGAGATTTCGCCGACGAACCAAAATCACGGCCTGTTCTTGAGGTTCCACGGCCGTGGAACTCAAGATCCACCCGTAATTTACATTAGTTTACGAACCTTGCTTTTACTTTAATCCAAAGTTAAAGATTTGCTTTAACTTAGTCTTGGCTTGCCTTTTCTAGGTAGTAGTGAAGCCTCAACAACCTCTACTTCGATTTCGAGTGTCACAACCTTAATCGGTTTAGTTAGTCTTGATCCTTAAATTACAAGTTTGGGTATTTGATATTAATTATTGTCTTTAGATCCTTTCTATACTGAAGCCTCAACAACCTTTATAGAGAGTGCCTTTAGATAAGTCATATAAAGCCTTGGAACTTCACCGTACATTGCTTTACCTTAGCATACCTTTGCAACTCTTAACTCTGTCCTTAGTTCTTTAGTATATCTTGAATCGATTGCCACAATTAGACACATGGATCTTTAGGGTTGTTGTTTTCCCAATATTTGCAAAGCTCGTACATTTACTTGCTTGACAATTTACAAACTGAATTTGTTCCCCCAAATCCCTGTGTTCGATACTCTGGAATTCTTGCTTTACTACGCCGATCCGTACACTGCGGGTTCGCTTGCTTGATTCTAGTTTTATAAATTTAAATCTTATTTGCACGCACGCTAAGTGGCAAACAGATTGGACGCAAAAGAATTCAACCGTGTCTCATCATGAAGAGTGCTAAAGAAATATGGGACAAACTTGTTGTCACATACGAAGGAACAAGTCAAGTCAAGGAAACAAAGATCAGCATCTTCCTCAAACAATATGAGTTATTCAAGATGAACTCAAATGAATCAGTCAAATAAATGTTGACAAGATTCACCAAGATCGTGAACAACCTGGACTCACTTGGAAAAGTCTTCACAAACGAAGAAAAAGTAAGGAAGGTTCTAAGGAGCTTAACTAAAGCCAAGTGGGGACCAAAGGTGACTGTTGTAGAAGAAGCTCAAAATCTCAAACTCTTCCTCTAGACGACCTCCTTGGAAAACTCATCACGCACGAGATGGTTCTTGGTGAAGAGGATGGAGAGCTCCCATCCAACAAAAAGAACCTGGCACTAAGATCTAAGAAAGATGAGTTACCGTCAGAAGAGGAAGATAGTGATGATGAAGATGAAGAATATCCATTTGCCTTGATCTCTATTGACGAGGAGCACCAACATTCAATAAAATTAACACACACAAGCACAATCTATCAAGGACTTCACAACAATTCAACCAAAAGCTCTCTTCTTGATTGAATGATAATGAAAAAAAATACAAACTTCGTAAGAGAAGCTGCAAATCTCACAAATCTGTGGAAAATATCCAAATCTAATCTATCAAACAATCTCCCCCACTAAGGTTATTTATAAGGGAGATTTACCTATGAAAATTAGAAAAAGATATACTTAAAAGATTATCTTGTAACGATATCCTTAAGATATATAAAATATAAAACTATAAAGATAAAATATAAACTAATAATTTTTTAAGATAGTCTGAGAGCTTTAACGAATCATTACAAGATATACTTTCCAAAGGGTAGAAGATCATGGCCGGATCTTTGCAGAAACTCGTCTCAGTGAGGAAAATTGGATTGGAAAATCGGTCGAGAATTCTACAGGAAAATCGGTCGATTTTTTTGGCAAATCGGTCGATTTTTCCTCTATGGGGCTCTTCCTTGCTCTTATCCTTCTTCTTTGCTTGGTGGATCTTCTTGGCCGTGGCTTGGCTCTTCTATAACATTCAGTAACGCCACCAAGGAACTCTTGAGGGTGAGGAGAGAGTTTTCTTGAGCGTACATGTCATGAGTATGTCCGTAACTTCATCTTGAATCTCCTTTTCTCTTGACCTTGTGATCGCTCCATCCATGATTGAATCCAAAGAAGGTGAAGAGGTTGTTAGTTGTCCTTCAATGACTTAGCCTTTGAGCATGTAACTAGTCCTTATTGGAGATCATCCCACATTAGATGGCTTCCTCCAGTGGTGCAGCGCATTGAAGACGGTAGTGACTCCAGTGTCCCATTGCAACTACTCGAGATGAAGGAGATAATAGAGAGGCTCGAGGGTGGTTGTGGCTCGTCGACATGCTCAAGGGAAGAAGTTGAGTAAGAGGAGACATGAGAACATTGGGAGATGGCTGGCGAGAGGCTGAAGTCAAAGAGCAAGGGGGAGACGTGGTTGTAGGTTTTCGAGGTTTTAGAGGTGAGTGCAAGTGGTTCTAACGAGATCGAGGAGGTGGAGGTTTGCCGGAGCAGAGGAGGATGAGAAGAGAAGATGGTGGTAGAGGCTTGGTCGAGAGGAGGAAAGGGGGCAGTCGATGAGCATGAGAGGTGAGGGGGAAGAGTAGAGGAGGTCGTGGGTTATAGAGGAAGGTTAACGAGGTGGAGGTGAGGGGTTGTGAGGGAAGGGTGGAGGAGATGAAGGAAATGAGAGGTTGAAGGGATAGGTACAAGCTGGAAGTTGGAAGGGATGAGTTGCTAGGCTAGACGGGGTTAGGTAGATGGATCGAGGGGTTGAGTAGCCTGATGTAGGCTGCATCTTGCAAGCGGCAAGGCTAGAGTAGGTGGGGAAAAATAATAATAATAAAAAAAAATTAAAATAGGAAATCGGGAATCAATAAACTCGATCAAAAACATTCGGAACTGGATTCCCGAATCGAAAAACTTTCCCGACTTTTTCGAAAATAATAATTCGGATATACGTGAACGTATCCAATATATAAATATAGATGGGAAAAATATTTTTACGCCGTAAAAATACTTTTAAAATATTTAAGCTAATTAAAATATCGATGAAAGTAGGGAAAATAATTATCAAAAACGCACCTAATGAATAGGACGTTTCATAGATCATGCTGAAGAGAGAACACATATTGATGTGGAGAACTCTACAAATGAGGAACCGCGTGGTGATGCGGGAAATCATACATCTAAAATCTCTCATATTGTTAGCCCAAACGGGAGAGCAAATAGAGTAAAACAACAACTTAGACATTTGGATGACTACGTGTTGCATGCCGAG
Organism: Fagopyrum homotropicum; assembly: GCA_033239125.1. NCBI lineage: Eukaryota > Viridiplantae > Streptophyta > Magnoliopsida > Caryophyllales > Polygonaceae > Fagopyrum > Fagopyrum homotropicum. The sequence continues at coordinate 88,784,722 of BSWB01000005.1, read as the reverse complement.
ATCGAAGTGCTCCTCATGGAGCATAACGAGCCCGTGACTTCCAAGCAAGTTGTGGCAGATCAAAATTCCAAAAAGTGGCTCGAAGCCATCAGACTTGAAATGGAATCCATGTTTGAACTCAAGTTTGGGACTTGATTGATTTGCCTGATGGGGTTAAACATATTGGATGCAAATGGGTCTTTAAAAGTAAAGACATGCAAGTATGGAAATGCCTCTATTTATAAGGAAAGATTGGTTGCCAAAGGATTTAAACAAATTCCTGGTATTGACTATAAAGAGACATTTGCCCCGGTTGTCATGATCTTGTCCATTAGGATGATCCTAGCGATTGTCGCATTTTATGATTATAAGATATGGAAAATGGATGTCAAGACCGCATTTTTAAATGACTATTTAGAAGTGGGTGTATATATGTGACATCCTTAGGGTTTTGAGGATTCGGAGTATCCTAGGAAGGTTTGCAAGCTTTAGAAGTCTATTTATGGACTGAAGCAAGCATCCCAGAGTTGGAATCTTTGTTTTGATGAAGTAATCAAACAGTTTGATTTCATCATATGCGAAGAATAACCTTGTGTTTACATAAATTTGAGTGGGTGTAAGGTGAATTTCCTAGTCTTGTATATTGATGAGATACTGCTCATTGGAAATGACATTCCGATACTGAAAACAATAAAGGGGTGACTTAAGAAGCATTTCTCAATGAAGGATCTAGGGGAGGCCGAGTACATACTGGGCATCAAGATCTATAGAGATGGATCTAGAAGGCTCATTGGTTTAAATCAAGGAACTTATATAGATAAGGTCCTACAAAGATTCAAGATGACAGATTCCAAGAAAGGTTATATATTTATACAACATGAGATCCATCTCAGCAAGACCTAGTGTCCTAAGACACCTAGTAAGACTGGGAGTATGACCAAGGTTTCCGTTCTCTTCTATAAGATCCATAATGTATGCAACGACTTGTACTCGACCAAATGTTGCATATGCTTTGAGCATGTATAGTAGGTACCAGTCAAACCCCGGTGACATTCACTAGAAAATTGCGAAGAACATCCTAAAGTACTTTTGCAAAGGACTAAGGATGATCTACTGGTATATGGATGTGATGACGAGTTAGTCATCAAGGGCTATATTGACGGTATTTACAAATTGACAGATATGGCTTTGAGTCATAGTCTAGATATGTCTTCATTTTGAATGGAAGAGCGATCGGTTGGAAAACCCAAAAACAGGACACGGTTGCAGACTCAACCACATAGGCATAGTACATTATTATGGGAGAAGCAGCTAAGGAAGCTATCATGATTAGGCATGTCATAGTTAAGCCCGGTGTTGTCCCTAGCATGACGAGGGAAGTTGATGTTTATTGTGACAACAATGGCGCGATTGCTCAAGCGGTCAAACCTAGCTCAAGCTTCAAATCCATACGCATTCTACGGAAATATCACATGATCGGGCACTATGTTGATCGGAGTGATGTAAGGGTGTGCAAGGTGCACACAAATGATAACATTGCAAACCCATAGACTAAACCCATGAATATTCCTAAGCATGATGGTCTTACACTATCCGGGATCAAAACAACTAGAAGTACAAATTTGAGCGGATGCCGGATAGTTTTGATGATGAGGCAACTGAGGATGATGACTCCATCGTTGGGGCAACTGACATGAGACTTGGACGGCATGAGGTGCCGGTAGAGCGAGATATTCGATCTCCCATCCACCTCGGCGTGGGTCCCAATACAGATCTGATTTAGTTGAGCTCCCAGATATGATGAGGAGGTTAGGTATGAGGATGGAGGCTATGGAGACATCAGTCACGTCCATTCAGAGAGAAATTGTGCGCATCGACCATCACCTCGAGACTTTTGAGATGCAACGTACCAAGCATAACCGGATGATGGAGGATCTTTACCACCAGTAATTCGAAGTAGATTTTGATCCAGTCTACTACCCGTTACAGCAGCCACCGACACCACCACTGGACATGTGATCGTCATTGCTTCCACGGTTTCATTTTATTTCCATTTGTTAGACATTGTGAGTTTTCCTTCCTTTTTCTTTTTATTCACATTTGGGACAATGTGTATTTTAAGTATGGGTGGACATGCTTGTAATAATTGTCACACGTTTCCGTTATGATACATTTCTCTTTTATGTCTATTGCATTTTATTCTATGTCTCAAGTTTATGTTTATGTCTTGCATAATATTTTGAAAAATCCAAAAAAAAAAATTTAATTTAAAAAAAAATTGTGCTTCTAGGATGGATATGATCTCTATGATGATATTGCTTGTGAAATAGCTATGATGATCTTTATATGCTTGAATTGATTTATAAGATATGTGGGTTTTGAATATTTTGCTAGAATTCATGCATAGATAGTAATTTGTCTTTGCCTAAATCATGTTAAGTGTTGATAGTTGAAACCGCATAATAAGTTCTTACACATCTTTTTGGAATGATTAAGGCAATTCAATTCTTTTTTCTTTCTTCATCTTGATCATGCTTTAGCAACTCTTGAAAAACTGTATATTTTCCTTCCTTAACCTATCCGGGAATTAGGATGCATGCTACTGTGTTGGTGTGAAAAAAAAAGTTATGGTGAAGTTTGGAAAAAACTGAAGTGTGTTGTGTTAGAAAAATAGGTTTGGGGGCATTGATCATGATGATGAGTAACTCGGTACCATTCACATAGCCGAGTGTTTGTATCTTACCAAAATCTAATTGATCGATAGTCCTAATGGGTCTTGTTATGTGCATCCGGTTTGAGGCACCTCAATAAAGCATGAGGCTTGTTGATTACCAAATTTTCAGTGCAAAAAAAAAAAGAAAATAAGTGTTTTTTTTGTAGATGTGTGAAGTTATTATTGTTGTGGAGTTGTTCCTTTTTCCTAGATTTTCTTTACATATCCTAAAATGCATCTCACACAAGACACGTTTCTTGGCCTCTTTTTGTTAAGTCCTTAAGACCTTCTTGAACATATGTTTTGGCTTATTGGTTTAAATTTGATTGATCTAGATGATTGCACCTTATTATGCATGTATGATTTCTGGTAAAGTGTTATTATCCTTTTCATGCCTATATTTCTCTTTGGCATATGATGATCTATCATTAGCTATGAACCATGACTTTGAGGCTGATCTATGGATATAAGCACAACCCAAAACAAATTGTGTTTTTCTTTGTTTTTGCATATGCATAATCCATGTCATCTTGTATCTTAAATTTAGACCTTGCATGGGGACAAGCAAGAGGCAAGTATGGGGTATTTTGATAAAATGAATTATGACCTTAGTATAGACATTCATATAGGTAGTTTTCCGTTTCTTTTTCATGCATAAACATGAATCCATAGCATTTAAACTCATATTTGTATATTTTGCTAGAATAGATGTCTACACGGATTCTTGTTGCAATTGTAGGTAATTTGGCAGATTTTGGAGCAAAATGAAACATATGAGGACAAAGTCTCAAGGTGGATCACATTGGAGCATGGTGGAGGATAAAACGAAGCTAGGACATCATCAAAGGACGGGAGACAAGTGCTAAGAAGATACGTTACAAAAGAGAAATCTCGGCCCGATTTGTGAAAAATCTCAGCCGAGATCATTAACGCATTCATCCGAGATTTTGTTTATTTTCGGCGCAAGGCCCAAGTTTTAAAACCCTAGTTTTTCCTATAAGTCAAGCATGGTTGTAGAAAGTTAGAGACGTCTAGACCATAATTGAGCAGGAAGATACAGAGATTAATTATCGGCATTGATAACTACAACACTTTGGATTGAGAAATTTGTGAAGATTCTTGGAGAGAAAAGACTTAGTTATAGATTTCATTGATTTGGACACAAGATTGGATCTTTGTTATTGCATTTGCTATAGTTTTGGATATTGAAGACATCTAGTTAAGTTATTCAATCTTTTCTTTTGGTTTTATTGGTTTATGGTTTTCTTGAATTCTTCATATATCTTTCTTGATTTGAATATGTGTGTTATTAACTAAAACCCCTACGATTCTAGGGTGATTGGTTGATGGTTGTGGTTTAGATGATAATAGAATGAGCCTTTAAGTTAGATTGGACCCTCAAGAGCTGGTTTAACCTTCGCAAAGACAAATCTCGGTCTGTTCTTCAGGAATCTCGGCCGAGATTTCACCAATAACAACCAGAGATTTATTTTGTTGATCCATTCATGTTATATCTTTATGCTTAGGTTATAGATTTCCCAAATCCTAACCTTGTTGAGCCTTTCAAGCTTATATATAATCTTGGGAAAAGACTTACCCGGTTATTCCCTTTTTTGGTTACCAAAGATGGCGAGTTCTAGGTAATAAAGGATTCAAAACCCTTTATTAGGTTTGAGTGTGTCTTCTTCTTGCCTGAGTGAGATTATTTGAGACTTACCCGGTAAAGGTTAGTTCTTGACCCTTAGGTTGAGTTGTTGATTTGAGTTTATGTTCCTTTCCTTAGAGCATTGAGACTTACCCGGTGATAGGAGATTTGGTTTGGGATAGTGGCTTGAGAGACCTCCCCCGTGATTATTCTCACCTCAGAAATACCTTTTCTTAGTGATCCCAACCTTGTCCTAATTCTTTAGAAATCTTGAATCGAAAACCACAACTAGATACTTTGATCTCTACAATCTACAAATTTCTAATTATCATATTATTCATCTTATTTCTTTTTGTCTCTTTCATTGATCTATTCTATCATTGATTTGATTTGATTTGTCACCAATTGATTTCACTATAGTACTTGAGATCGACCTTAGAATATCTGCTTTTGCTACGATTGATCCATACACTGTGGGTTCGCTAATCTGCTTTGGCTTTTATTTCAAGTATAAATTTAAGACTTTATCGTTGATTTTTACGCACGTTTGAGAGCGAACAATAAACCTAATATATATAAGGAGGATTCTAATAGTTAAAATCTCAACCATATATTAGGCACAAGTTGATTGCCTTTAGAAAAGAAGTCAATCGATTTTCTCCCTTCCATATACCTCTCTCTCTCTCTCATAAGCCTTCATCCTTTGTTCTAGCAATCGAAGGTTAAGGCGATCTTTGTTAGTCTCTGGTGGACCAGCTAGAGGAGTAACGCTTGAAACTCTACATATCCTAGAAAGAGTTTTGAACACGCATCAAAAGTTATTTCTTTTTCCTTTATCAAAAGTTATTCCTTTTCTCTTTATCTAATTTATTATGCATGTGATCCTTGCTTAGATGTTTAGGAAATTATTTCTTGAAAGTCCACTAATGCACATATAAAATCCCACCATTTTTTAATTCGAATGGTCACGATAAGTTGTACATTATTTCGGATTTTGTCCAATTTCAAAAAGACTACTAAACGACCCTTGACTTTGAATAATAATAAAATAAAAATTACTCAAATCTCATATTTCTTCTTTCGACATCATCGTTTAATGATTGACTCTGTAACTCACCCTCTACGGTTCTAGTTTTGAATGTTTCTAATCTCGAACTCTGATAAAAAAAAATATTATAACTTTGAATCGACGTTTTTTAGCTTCAATTACAAATTCGAATTCGATCCTTTCGTGTTGGAAAGTTGATTGAGTTCTAAACATGAAATCTGAACTCTGTTTGTAGGTTTCATCCTATCTCTTGTTATAAATTTGAATATTTTAAAAAAATAAAGAATTTAGATTTATAAATTTCTTCGTTCGATTGTAACGTCATATCCTTGACGAATCCAATGAACTTATAATCAACAAAAGCTAATGAATCTAATGAACTTGCACTTTGTAAAAGGGTAAGGGCTTAAGTGTAACAACAATCTCTAAACTTTTCATTTGAAAAAAATACAGATAATTCAGTACAATAGAATACCGATTCACAAAAATCACAAAACAATCAAAGAGAACTTTCAAATCTAGAGTAGTATGCAACTTTTTGACACAAATCGTGATATTATAACAAATAAAACAAATCAAATAATATAATATACATGGAGGATGAAGTAAAGTAGAGGAAATAGAAGAATCATAATTGGATGATTTATGTTGGCAGAAGAATCGTAAGCGGAATCATCTTTGACGAGGACCTTCACTTGAGAGCGGAAGTAGTGGCCGGAGATGAAGAAGTAAGGCTTCAGATCCGCCAGATTGAAGACGTCTCGGCCAATTCTAGTGACGTTCTTGAATGATAAACTTTCTCTCTATGCATTATTGATCATATCCCAACCAGAGAGCACATAAACTTCAAGCAGAGTTTTAATTTCATGTTTAGACTTATCAATTTCCGAGAGAAATGATCAAATTCGATTTTGTAATTGAAGCTAGAAAATGTTAATTCAAAGTTATGATATCTATTACCAGAGTGCGAGATTAGAAACATTCAAAACTATTGTTTGGCATACCGAGACTGAAACTGAAATTGAAAAATGTGAATGAAACTGAAAGGAATGAAACGAATTATTTGTTTTAATGTTCATTTAAAATGGATTTGAATGGGATGAATTGTGTTAAATTACCAATATGGGTATAAAAATTATATATACTTGCTTAATTAGTAAAACCTGAAAATAAAAGAACAAGAAAACAAATAAGTTGTTACTTCGGTCCGCTTCAATAATGTGATAAACCCCCCAAAGAAAAACCCTGAACTAACCCCAACCACCTCCGAAATCAACCCCAACCCCATGGCCTCCGCCTACGCCGCCGCAACCAGGTCTCTCCTCCGCTCTTCCACGACCAGAAATGTCGCCTCGAGATTCGCCGCTTTTGCGTCCAAGCCTAAATATGCTCAATCCCCACTTCGCATGCCCAATCAGAACCTCCTTTCCATCCCCACATTATGAGGTGAAACTAATCTCGATCTTCCATTTTCATAAATTTCACGATTTTGTGTGTGAGATGTTGTTTCAATTTCAGTATTATGATTGTTTTTCTTCTTTTTAATGGCTTAAATATAGATCTCCGGTTGAATTGAGCCGTTTCTTACAAATGTAGTGAAGAGAGTTGAAGAAGGGTACAAATGTAGTTAGAGAGTTGAAATATTCAAGAAGGGTACAAATGCAGTGAAGGTTACAAATGTCATCTCAATTTCATTCATTCGATTCAACCTCGAGGTTGAATCGAACAGGCTGAATGATTAAGTCGATTCTTTTAATTGAGTTTTTGCTCCTAGTTGCTACCGAACAGGCTGAAACCTCATTCAGTCGATTAAGTCTAGTGAATGAGGGTTACCGAATGGCCCCTAGAACTATAGAAAGTGAGTTACAAAGTCAATCGCTAACGACGATGTCGAAAGAAGAAATATGAGATTTGAGTTTATTTATTTCATTCCCATTTTTATATTTTTTTCTTAAATTTTTTTATTATTCAAAGTTAAGGAGGTTTGGTAGTCTTAATGAAATTGGGTAAAATCCGAAGTAGTGTAAAACTTACGGGCACCATTCAGACTAAAAAAAAATTCTTTGCAAAATCCGAAAATCTCAAACCCGCATGAGCACCACCCGAAATTTCCCTTCTTTCTAACCAGTGGCGGCCTTTGGGTGGGGCAGGATGGGGCAGCTGCCCCACCCTCTGGCACGGATTAATAAAACTAGAAATGCAGAAATATTATAAAAAAACATTGTGGCATAGTGGTTTAAGGATTTGAGCAGGAAATGAAGTTATTACTAGGTCTTGGGTTCGAATCCTATCACTCACCATTGTGTTTATTTTTTCACCTTTTTCTTTTTTTTTCTTACTTATTATTTTGGATTTAAATTACTTATTTCATAATATATTTTGTTTTTATTTGTCCAAAATCTAAGTATAAAAATTATTCACTTTTTTTTTTCTTCTTATGGATTCTAATTGAGAGTAAGTCATTATTCAAATATAAAATTAATATTCTATCAAAATATGTTATAATTTATGACAAAAATAACATTATTTTAGTTAAGATTTTTTAAAAACTAATTCAATCCTTTATATAACTCCCTAAATATATGTAATGATAATCAATATATATTTTGTATGAATTTATTTTGATATCTAAATAACATATTATTCTTTAGATAATTTTAATCATATATATACTCTCTTTTTTCTTCTTATGGATTCAACCTTTGTTGTCAGATTGACAGTTTATTTGTACAATTAACTATTTATTTTTGGTAAACTTGTAGTCAAAACTGCGCAAGTAGATTACAGATTAATTTTGGTTTTATCGCTATTTTATTTTCATAGATATTTTTAATGATAATTTATTTTTGCCCCACCCTTTAGGAATCCTGCGACCGCCACTATTTCTAACTACTCAAATGTCTCCGGATTGATTATTTTCTCTCATTTCTTTCACTCGTGAATGCCACCTCATTCATTGAGCATTTGGGTTGTTGTTCCATTAAAAGCAAACAGTGTTTTTATTTTGATAATTTTTTTGTGTTTTTTTACAACTTTTAATTCACGAAAATATAATTAATGTAACTCTTTTGTGGGCTCTTTTTATGAACAAAATATTGAACGGAGTGTGAATGGAGTAGTAGTTTATTAACATAAGTAGAATATGAGGTGGTTAAATAAAAATAAATTAATAAAAAATATTAAGTAAAAAAAATAAATAAGAGTGATTTTATGCAATTTACTATAAAATATTCTTATATTTTCGTAGAAGTTTTCATTCTATATTCATATATTTAAAAAGTTAAGTTATATTATTTGATTCCTCGGACTAATTTATATTTAGCTGAATTCACACTTTTTTGCTATTCATTATAAAATTAACTAAGGAATAATGACTTCATATACTATAAATGATAATGTATTAATTTATGTTTATAGTAATTTATATTCATACATATGAAAATTGGAGTGTCATAAAAAGTTAAGGTAAGTAAAAATGTGAATGAATAGGTGAGTTCTCTTAGCGAGAAAGGCAAAGCAGAAGTCAAAGTCTATTGGTGGGCCCATAGAGCAAGAAGCCACAACGTTCGATATTCTCCAAGTGTGAACGCTCTTAAGATTTGTCCTTGGGCAGCAAGGCATTCCTCTTTTCTTGCGACCCCAACCCCAACCCCAACCCCAACCCCAACCCTCCTTTTTTTCATTAACCTAAATAAATATTATATCAATGTAAATCTATACTAGTACTGATACATGTACATATTAGCCGTTTAGTTATTTTCCATGGACTCCAGGTTCGGAGTTGTACGGACCCATTGTAAGAAAGACCCTGTTTTGATGTCCACTCATCAACTATTTTCCCGCTCTCCCTATTTTTCTCTCAGTGGCCCTTCTCGGACGCACATAATAAAGCGCAGACAGAGACCATGGCTTGGTGTGAAAGTTTGTTCTCTACATTTTCTCTATAAATACCTTAACAAAATTTCACTGGAAGCTTCACTGTCTTCTTCATCTCCTTCTTCTCGCGCTGTCACACTGTCGTCCAACTGTTTGATGCAATGGCTAAGTAAGCCCTAATTGCAATCCAATATCATCACTGTTAAACATTTCTGGGTTTTGTGTTTTGAGCTTCTTCTTCACTTGGGGTTGCCTTTCCCATGTCATACCATAATGGCATATCTTCACTTTCCTCTACTGAAGGGTTTAGGGTTTTTTCTGTTTTAGTGAATCGGCACCTGAACCGTCTGCAGATGAAGTTTGAGGGTTTATGCGTTTTAGGGCTTTGATGCATTTTGAGTGAAAAGTTAAATTTTGTTGCGTTTGGAAATGGTTGATTTTGAGCTTCAGATTCCCAACTTGGAGTTGAATAGCTGCATTTAAACTTGCAGTTGATTGCATTTTAGCCTTAAAGATATACATCAACAGTGTTGTGGGATTCAAGCTTCTGATGTTTATTTTATTGTTGCTGGCCATCGGGTCTTGACTGAAAAATTATGATTAGCTGAATTTGGATGAACTTCAGAAGCCAGCTTAGGCGTTGAATCGGTGCTTTCAAACTTATAGTTAATTGCTTTGGAGCCACAAAAATAGATATTACATTACCAATGCTGCGGAATTCATGCTTTTGATTAACTAAACCATTTTAAGTCAAAATATTCTGTAAAATGGCTATAGATTTTAATCATACTCTTGCCTGGCACTGTTAGCGCTGTTACTTCCCTCCTTGTATGATGTCTCAAGTGTTTCAGTGCTTCATCACCTATATTGGTATCCTGATTGTGCTTTGGGATTCAACCTTTTCGTTTTCACTTTCTGACTGCTCGGTTTGTTGTCCAATGGCAATGGTGCAGGAGTTGGATAATTGATGGAAAATCTATTGCTAGAAAAGTGTTTAATGCAACAGCTTGTCCTACGAAGCAAATAAAAGATTATGGTGGAAAGCGTGAATGTCCAAAGTGTCACTACTGGATTGACAACAGCGAGGTAAGTCTGAAAAGAGCATTCAAGCCATACAAAATCTTGTTGAATGATGATGACCTAAAGTATAGACAGTAAGTCATAGCAAGATGGCCTTGAACTCTTCGGAGATGCACATTGTTGTTTCCCCCCTACAAAATGTTGTTGAATGATAATGATCCAAGTCTTTTTCTTATAACGTGATATTTTTCCTAAACTAGTGTGGTTCTGAAATATATTTTAATTGTGAAGGTTTCATATGAATGGCCTGGTCTGCCGGCAGGTGTCAAATTTGATCCATCTGATATTGAGCTTCTGGATCATCTTGCTGCTAAGTGTGGAGTCAGGAATGCAATGCCTCATATGTTTATTGATGATTTCATCCCAACTCTCAATGGAGACAGAGGGATTTGCTACACCCATCCAAAGAATCTACCAGGTGAATTCACTGTCCCATCTTCTGAGGTTTAGATTTTAATTACAATAATGGATTTACAGTTGAGTTTATCTCATTAAAAGTTCAAAAGAGGTAGAGCTGCTTCCTTTGTCAACTTGTATTTTGTTGTTTTCTTTGTTTCCATTAATGGCCTGAGAAATGCTGCGACAAGCTTTCAAACTGAGGTTGGATGCATTTTAGTGAATTTACAATCATACCTTATTCATATCATGCGGAAAGTTAAAAAAAAAATGGATGTTTTCTGTGTCTGAATTTGTCTGCCTTATAAGTTTGAATTGAAATTTGAATGCCCCTAATGGCTCTAAATCACATGTGACACCTAGGCAAGGGTAATATGGAGTGAGCAACTTGACTTCATAAGTTATGACCATTTTATGGTTTGGAAAACTATGAAATTTTCTTTGTGAAGCGTGAAGGTTAATGTTGCATTTCAATTTGTTGGCATATGATGTGCTAAGTATACTGCACTGAATCTCTTAGGTGCTAAGAAAGATGGAAGCTGCATCCACTTCTTTCACCAAACTGCAAACGCTTATGCATCTGGTGCAAGGAAGAGACGCAAGATCCAAAATGACCAATCTGAGGAGAGAGTCCGGTGGCACAAGACCGGCAAGACCAAACCAGTTGTTGATATCAACGGTGTTCAGAAGGGCTGCAAAAAGATCATGGTTCTCTACAGATGCTCAAAAAAAGGCACAAAGCCAGTTAAATCCAACTGGGTTATGCATCAATATCATTTGGGTATGGAAGAAGATGAGAAAGAAGGCTCATACGTAGTTTCGAAGATATATTACCAACAGCAGAAGGAAACTGGGAAGGACAAAAATGTTATTGTCCAAGAAGAACCTCTTATGGTGATAGATTCAATTGGGCCGAATACCCCAACACCGAATCCTCCTAGACCTGAGAGCTCTGGCCTATGTGATGATGTCCCTAATCAGGTTATTACTTCACTATGCACTCAGCGGAAAGGTGTTAGCTGCAATCTTTTCCCTCTCAAGTATTTTCCTTTAACATAGTTATTTCGAGGAATTATAGTTTTCTCTTGAACCGAAAGATAGGATATATAGTTTAGTGGCATGATATGCATGTATTTGGTGATTGGTTTTCATTAAATTTGTGATACGGTGTTTGAATAGCTAAGGTAAGGAGAAATGCGAAGTAAGGTTGTTTGATATGAGACACGACCGTTATCCTGTGAAAAATGTCTATACATTCTTCTGTATGCCTGAGGATTTTGTAGTATCGTTCGGTCTGTATAGTTGTATTCTATTTTTGATTAACTATTTCTTCATATATTTACATCTGAGCTTATCCGATTCTACCAGGATCTGAAACTGGCTGATGAAGAATTTAAGCCTGCATATAATCTGCAACCTGAAGAAGATTCAAAGTATGATCCGAGCGTTGTTGCTGAACCTCAGGCTGTTGATTTGTATTCAAATGACTTGTTGTGCAAAGAATCTTGCACTTCCCTTATTGACGGTTATGTTCATGGCATGGATCACGTGACAGATGGGAGCCTTGGGCGTTCCTATGGATTATCTGAGCTCGAAAACTTTGACTTCGACACTCCACCTGAATTTTCACTTGCAGTGAGTTCTACTTCATGACCATTTAATTTGAAGTTCTGGTTTCCTGTAGTTTACTGAAGTTCATTTCACCCTCTTACACAAGAGAGCATCTTTAGCTGGCTGGATCGTTTTTGATGAACAAAGCTGATGACATTTCTCTTCTTTTTTTTTAATTTGCTGTGCAGGACTTGCAGTTTTGCTCACAAGAGAGCATCTTTAGCTGGCTGGATCGTTTGTGAAGTACAGGAGACGGCAAGGCCACGCCTTGAGAGCTACTTGGATAGTTTGGCATTGCTTTTTTGTCGCGCAAATCGCTATTCTGTTGGTATTATCCAAGTGCAATTCCATACAAGGGTTAGCTCGGATATGATATCATTTCAAGCTAATCGCATTTTTCTTAGCAAAGTTAAGCTATCCGGCATGGGAAGAGGCCGGTTGACGAAGGGGACTCTCTGATGTTATTGCTTGCTTTTGTGGTGTGTGAATCATTTGTACATATTTAACTCCCAAGAATGTTGGTTCCCAAAACCCCCTCTGAAAATGCTGGTACCGTGCAACTCGAAGGACTTGTGTTGTCGAAATTCTTGAATATTTGATATCATCTGGACCTTTGAATTTGAAACTTTGATTTGCAAATGGTATGCTAAATCTAATAAATTATAATTTTGAATTACAAGATTTAACCATTAACCGAGTATTCGTGGAATATGCCTCCTCGAGAAGCTGGACTACTGAATTCGTGAGTCCGTGCTTGACGATCTAATTGGTTTGCAATATGACCCAACCAGAAGAAGCAAGCACTTGACATATAACAATTCTGAGATAATAATGTCAGCTTTATATTCAACCTTATTTGTTTTCTGAGATGTTTTTTTCTCCGCGAAACGTAAACATCTTTATCACTGTTCCAATCGACCTTAGAAAATTCATGTGTACTAGTCCCATATTCAGTGGCGGAGGCGGAGTTATGGCTGTGCAAAATGTTCAATGCAGGAGCCTTGGTGATTAGGTTCGTAAGTTGTACACAAGGATTGGCTGTTATTGGGTAAGCTACTGCCCCTTTCAATAGTCTTTGCCGGCGCATACAAATTATTGTCAAAGTTGCTAAACTCGAACTGGAAACATGTAGTACATATGTGGATAGATGCAGTTTCAGCTGGATCGCTTGTCTGCCGAGAAAATGTTCTGGCTCGTTAATCCGATGTGTGCGGTGGGTGTACTACTTGGGTAGGCTTGACCACTTCACCTTTGTTGGGTTAGTTTAGGAGATGATAATATCAACCACTTCTATTGATAATGGCACCATTAATTGGAAATTCAAATTTAAAAAAAAATAAAAAAATTAAGGGTGTGTTCAGTTGTAAATGGATTTATTTTCGGATTTTTAATCTATATGAAGTTATTTGAGATTGTAGCTTATATTTGAATTTTTAATCTAAATGAGGTTATTCGAGGTTATATGCTATTGTGTATTTTTTTGGCTTTATTTTCAATAAACAATACACACAAAAAAATATAAACTCAAATAACCTTGAGCAGAGAATGTTATATTTCAGGATTTATAAACTCAAATAAACTACCCAGTTTATTTTAACAATCTACAACTAAACACCTACAAATTATAACCTCTTGAAAAATAAGTTAAAATAACCTCCAATAAGCTACAACTAAACACAACTAAGTGTTCTCTCGCACCATATGTGCAAGTGAGTAAAAAAGTTGGTAACTTTTGAACCGTAAATTTAATGTTACGGTTGGGGGTTAAATTTAATATCACGGATGAGAAGTTTTAGTATATAGTATATGGGTTAGAACAGGGGCGGCCCCAAGGGGGGGCGGGGAGGGGCGGCCGCCCCCCCCCCCTCCGAGAAAAAAAAAATAATAATAATTTTTTTTTTTTTTTTTTTGAAAAAAATCGTTTTAAAATGGGTTGTGCTTCTCTCGTTTATAAAAAAATTTTCTACAATTTATTTTTTTTAAATATCACTATTCTTGTGTTATATTTAAATGTTTTTTTTTTATCTTTCGTCGAAGTGAACGAAACTTCATAAGTATTTCCCGTTTTAGACTCTAGAGTGAAATAATTCACCAAAATGCACGAGATTTGTTGTTTGGATTAGAAGCGCGGTCTTAGACCACACTCTTATTTGTAAAAAGCGTTGTTGAGGACAACGTTTTAATATCTGAAATAAAGATAACAAAAACACAAATAGAGGTGTGGTCCTAGACCGCGGCTATAGTGTAACGTTTTTGAAAAAAAAAAACTAAAGAGGCGCGGTTATATACCGCGCCTATAGGCGCGTCTATAACCGCGCATCTTTAGTTTTTTTTCTTTAAAAAACGTTACACTATAGCCGCGGTCTAGGACCGCACTTCTATTTGTGTTTTTATTATCTTTGTCCTAGACAACGCCTATAGGGCAACTATTTTTTTTAAAAAAAATTTTTTAGGCGCGGTCCACGACCGCGCCTTTAAGTGTAATGTTTTTTTTTTTTTGTTTATTGTAAGTAGATGACATATTAACTTTGTTTTTATCGCTACTTTATTTTCATAGATATATTTATCGAAAAAAAAATTTCGCCCCCTCTAAAAATCCTGCGGCCGTCACTGGGTTAGAATATGGAAGATGGATAAGAGTTTAAGAGAAGTTTGAAGAAAATTGGA
This sequence comes from Fagopyrum homotropicum, assembly GCA_033239125.1. Lineage (NCBI taxonomy): Eukaryota > Viridiplantae > Streptophyta > Magnoliopsida > Caryophyllales > Polygonaceae > Fagopyrum > Fagopyrum homotropicum. Next base: position 88,769,707 of record BSWB01000005.1, on the reverse strand, counting down.
GAGTGTAAAGAGAGGTTTGAGAGAGTTGTTAGTTTTTGCTCTTACAAAACATGTCTTCAAGTTTTTCGGATGATGGGGGAAATCAAGTAGGTCAAATTGAGGTACGTTTTTATTAATTCGAAATCTATAAATTTCATTATGTTAAATTTTTTATATGTGCGAACCTTATTTTGTTTATTTATTTATTTATTTATTTTTTAGATTTACGATGGTCCTTCATTTAACCAAAATGAGGGACCCGATTATTTGGGGATATTCATAACGGACTGATGGTGGAATGATGAAGATTTCATGATTGCTTGGCCTCGGGCCGAAGCGATGAAATATTTTATGGTGCTTACAATAAAACGGTCATGGAAAGCGTCAGATTCACGGAGTTACGGTGTGGTGCAATTAGCATGTGAACAATCAGGGAGCAAGAAGGTTGGAAAGAAAAAAGTTGTAGGTTTAAATGATGTTCCGGTGAAGACTCGATGCAATCATTCGAAGAAATGCGGTTGTCCATTTTTCCTACATGGATATGAACAAGCGAAAGATGTGTGACAGTTGGCGGTTGAGTTTGGATTTCATAACTACACGTTGCCAATAAATCTAGAAGGTCACGCTTTTGCCGGTCGTTTGACGAGTGAACAATTTCAGGATATGGAAAGGGCAACAACTGTCGGAACGGCACCGAAGATTGTTCATGAGATGTTGAGACAAAAGTATGAAGGCGGTCGGGGAGACAACACGTGTACAATGTGCGGGCAAAGATTCAAAGGTTAAAAAAAGGAGAAATGAGTATTCAACATGTTGGTGGAAGGAAAACTCATTTTTGGTTTCAGGGAATCTGACGATGGAAGCTTGCAAGACATAACATTTTTGCCCATGAGCAATCGATCAAGTTATGGGACAAATATCATTACGTCATGATCATGGACACCACCTACAACACTAACATGTAAGCTTTAAATACGGTAATTTTCACGTTTATATAAATTTAGTTAGTAATGTAATGTAATTTTTTTTTAGGTTCAAAATGCCATTTTTGGAGATTGTCGGTCAAACATGCACCGACTTGACATTTCACTTGACCTTTGCGTTCATGACAAGGGAAGATGTCGATACATATAATTGGGTGTTATGCCAAGTCGAAGGGCGATGTCAAGAGTCTAAATACTGACCGGAAGTGATAGTGACTGATAAGGAGTTTGGGCTTTTGAGGGCTATCCCTTGAGTTTTTCCATATGCAGCTCATTTATTGTGTTCGTGGCACGTCGACCGCGGGATAGAGGGACAAGCCTTTAAGAAGACAAGGTCAGTGACTATGCAACATAAATTTTAAAGTGATTGTATGACTTTATTCAAATCAATGTTAAGTGCGACATTTGAGGCCCGACACCAAGCAATAATCGAGCATTGGGGAGATCGGTGGAGGTTGATTGAATTATATGAACAAGACATGGGTATGTCATAAGGAGAAAATTGCAAGTTACTTGGTTGACCAACATTTTCACATTGGTAACCAAGCCACAAACAGGTATGTTTTGTTTTAATTATATTATCTTTTGAATTACTAGCATTGCATACTTTATGTCATGTTTAAAATATACTTAATTTGTAGGGTCGAATCCGCACACTCTTCTTTGAAGAAGATGTTTGATGCATCTAACTTCCGACTCTCGACGTGTCTGAAACATATCAATTTGATGTTGAGGGATCAATTTCGTCGATTGATGGCATCATTGGAGCAATCCCGTTTCAAGATTCCGAGTGAGGTTGCAAACTTACCAATGTTTTGCCAACTATTGGGTAGGGTTTCCGATATTTGCTTACGGGATTTGTATGCGACGTACATCACCGAATGCAAAGGGGGTTACCTTGAGAATTGTGTTAAATGCTTTGTGCGGTCGTCTACCGGATTACCTTGTGCACATGAAGTGACAAGTACCATGAGAGAAGGACGGGTTTTCCTCGTGACTGAAGTCCATGTATTTTGGCATGAGATCGATTGGTATGGGGTTCAATCGAGTGGTGTAGACGAACCAGTTGAGATCAATGAGAACGAGATTGCTCTTATTGACCTCAAAAAGGCAATGGAATTGGGTTCCTTAGACGATAACCAAGCTCGACAATTAGGTAACATTTATTTGACTTATATTTTTTTTGTCTTTTAAGTTTAAAGTTAATTAATTATTTATTTTTGTATTTTTTAACGTAATACTGCGTTGGTTGACTAGGTTGAGTGTCATAATCTCCTTGGGTGTCTCTCCAATGTTGTGTCACCGGATGGCAGGCTCATGACCACCTAACATCTCTCTCAACCGTGATGTATGCTGCTCTGTCGGCCGGATCCCCTCTTCAATCATTCGTGCAAGTGCAACCCCAACATGTTGAGAACGCTATCAAAAAAATATGTTCAAACAAAATTAGTTCATTACAATAATTGTATGAAATTAAATACTAAAACATCTCAATTATCACCGTACCGTAATAAACCGAGTCGCTAGAGAAGGCTCATATCCGGAATCAACACCCATCCGCGACTCTCGCAATAAATACAGGTGGCAATGTCAAACATACCAATGCATGTACTGTGTCGTGTCCTGCCACGGGGCATATGCATACATAGTACTCTGAACAGAGCTCAAACACACGGACAAATGACGGGCCTCCCACATGTACAATAGGTGAGGGTGTCCTGGATCCGTCCAAACTATCGAACGACCCTCTTTGGCATATAAGGCTCAAATATCGAGCCATATTTGATACTCCCTCTATACATGGATACTTCTAGGTGTCCTGTCCTTATCATATACTTGCCAGGGTACGAGAACCACATAGCGTCAAAGGCGCCCATGCTCTCTAAGACACCACGGATCTGTGATCAACGTCTCTCTAAACGCACACTCGTACGATATGCAAAGCTCTCAATGCCCACGAGGTCATTTCTACTTTGACGCCCTATGTTCGGATCAACCTCAAAACACGGAAAATACGTAGAGATCCAATGTTGGATCCAACATGCACAACTATTAATACAAAAAACACTTTTATTTTAGAATAAAAAACAAGGCATAAATATCTTACCCATTGAGCGAACTAAACCGGCCATTTGCCTAGTATCTGTGCGCGAGCCCTCCCCCAACTGTCAATATAGGTTAGCAAGGATGGATGTGTCCCATGCCAACTGGTGAGTATGTGTATGATCTTGAACGAAGGTCAAGAGTTCACACTTGACCTTGTTTCCGGTCTTGTCCATAAAAAGTGTGTACCTGAGAAACAACAATAGTCATACAGACGCAATCGCTTCTACAAGACCACCTCCCTCGATTCATGCCTCCATCTTGGACTCTATATTTGCAGTACGAAATCCGCTATTCACACGGATCTAATGTCACTCAACCTCTGTCCAATTCCCGGATAAATGATGTGTCGTTTCCCATATATCTGGCCATGAATAAAAAACTCTCAGGTCAGGTCCGTCTATGGAAAGTCCGGTAATGTGAAGCACATCATGCAATGTGATGGTCATCTCCCCAAAAGACATGTGAAATGAGTTCGTCTCGGGATGTTTCCTCTCTACAAACGCATGGATAAGAGTATGATCCACATTGCTCATCTGGATCGTAAATATGAGCGTAATTCCGAGTTATCAACTAAAGTCCGCCACCCTACATGTACGAGAGTGTCCATATATGTACGTAACAAGCTATTTAGGGCCGCACTAGTCCTCTAGACTCTACGTACATTAGTCTATTAAATAAAATAAATATTATTATCAACTTTGAAAGTTGTGAATGTCATTTTTTAAGTATAACGAATAGGAACTTACGTTTGCCTCCGGATCAATCCAAATAGCTCTCGCTTTATGCTTTCCGTAATCTACCAATATATCAGTAGCGAGAGGTTGTACGGTATGAGTATCGAGAATATCATTCGGCTAAGCATCTGTTGGATTCACATCGGGTTGCGAAGCACAACCCAATGGACCAACAAATAACGGGCCCGCATCCATCGAAGGACAGTGAGATGAGGGATGAACGGTGGAGGGTTGCACTAATGATTCTTCATAAGCAGACGGTTGAAATTGGTCCTCCTCCACATACTCCACGTTTAAATCAAAATCCATTTCGCGTCTCGGCCGTTCAGTAGGTTGAGGTTGAGCGTTTGGATCGATATCCTATCCGAATATAGTAGAAAAATATGGGGATGGGATTGGGGGTGTACGGACATCTAAAGTGTCCACAAGATATGCAGGAGAGGCGTGGAACTTAAGATATGATAAATCGTCCATGTTTTGTGTCGTGGACGGCTCTCCTATATCTACTTTTGGGTTGCAACCCAACATATGAATAGTACGTCGGTTTTGGAACTTTCTACTAAGTTGTATATTTAATAATTTAGAATAAGAATAAATAAATATATAAATAAATAATAATTTGCATGTAACATATTAAAATCTATAAATGAATGTGAAAAATTATACATGCATGTAAGATATTAAAATCTATAATTGCATGTGAAAAGTTATATTTGCATGTAAGATATAAAAATTTAGAATTGCATGTACAAAATTGTAATTGCATGTAAAATACTAAAATTTGTATTTGCATGTATAAATTTACTAACTTAATCCAAAAACACATAGTTGCATGTAAGATATTATAATCAATAATTTTATGTGAAAGTTTATATTTGCATGTAACATATTAAAATCTATAATTGCATGTACAAAATCTATAATTGCATGTGTAAATTTATAATTGCATGTAAGATATTAAAATATAAAATTGCATCATGTAAAATACTAAAAATTGTATTTGCATGTATAAATTTACTAGCTTCATTCAAAAACACATAGTTGCATGTAAACTTACATTTTATCTAAAATATAGTTATATAAATTTTCTAACTTAAATTACTAACTTCATTGTACTAACTTACATTTCATCAAAAATTTATTAACTTCAATCTCATCTAATATATACTAATATAAATTTACTAAATTAAATTTTATCTACAATATACTAATTCAAAATAAAATAATATAATCGATTTTACTAGCTTAAAAACTAACTTAATACTTACATTTCACCTAAAATCTACAAATATAAATATACCAACATAAATTTGATCTAAAATATACTCATGCAAATTTACTAATTTAAATATCATCTAAAAGATATATCAACTTAATTTCATCTAAAATATACAAATATAAATTTAATAATTTCATGTTACCGGATTTTGCGCAGCTTCGTGTATAGCGGCGTTTTTCCGCGCAATTCTTTCCGCACATCTCCTCCTCATGGCTTCCCTTTCAGCTTCGGTTCGTACCATTTTTGAAGATTGGAAACAAGCTTAAACTTTTTTTTTTTGTTGGAAATTTTTGTTTTTGCTCTCAATCTTCTCTCGCATATGAGAATGAGATTGCTTGAGCCTTAGAGTTGAAGATATAAGAAAGGAAAGAAGGGTTCACGGGTAGAAGAAAATCACGGGTGGAGAATGATACATGGGAAAGGGAAGAATGCATGGGGAAGGAAATTCTGCATTTTTTGACCAAGAATTGGCCTCTCGCACCCTATGTGCGAGAGCCTTGGGAAGTTGTGTGTCATTTATTGCTGCAAAAAGTATTGTCAAGGGACAGTGCTTTTTTTACTTTGTTTTTACACTCTCGCACCTTATGCGCGAGAGCATCGGGAATGACATTTCATTTCCGATGATTTGCATCATTTTTCTTTATTTTTTTTACCCTCTCGCACATAGTGTGCAAAAGGGTATTTTTTATGGGTGCGAGGATTAAATTATTGCGGGTCCGAATAAGGGTCTTGATTAGTTTCTGTGTGCTTGGAAATCAACTGTAATGTATTTGAGGAGGCAATAAATTTTTTTTAGAGGCTTTTTTTGGGTTGATGTCGACTTGTTTTGGAGCCCCTTTTTGTGCGCTTGTATGTTATTTGTGGAATTGCTTACGTAGGGAGTTGTAGCCCGTATTTAACTTTATGCGTTATTGTATTTTGTTCTACGCTTTTTCCCTTTGCAGTATTTCAAAAGATATCGTATTTTTTTTATTGAATTTTGTGTGTCGATCTTAGTTTTGGCAGCTTGTGTAAGTATGTGTATGTCCACTCTTTTTAACCCTTGATAGTGCTACGTAAATTTGCCCGTGTGTAAAACAGGGCTCATGCAAGTGCACTATTACTTTATTGAGTGTTTGCCTTAAGTTTTATTTATGGTCATTTCAAAGCAAAGCTTAATGGGAAATTGTTTCCTTTGGAATGAGAAGGCGTATTTCGTGGCTGACGGTTTAAGTGTTATTCGCGGAATCAGTGCTTGTGCCCCTTTATAGTAACTTGCTGCTATCTCGCAGTTTATTGTGTTTTGTGGAATGTTTTTCATACAAGTCGTGTACCGTTGCAAAGAACATTGGGTGGATCTAGATTGCGTGATAATGTTATTGGGCAATTCTGTTTCAACACTAAAATATGAGGGCTCATTTCTGCAAGTTGTAGTGTGTTGAGAAATTCAATTGGGTATATGTTTCTTGCGTCGTCTGTTATGGAATCGAAGCTTGTGTAAGTTGTGGTTGCACCTGAGAAGTTATTTATAAGGGCCTCATTAATCTAAGCAACGTCTGTATTTTTCGGAGATAAAACTGCACAGCTAGTAAATATGTCGTTTCTTATGGAATCGGTAAGCATCTCTGGTAAAATCGAATTCATTAGAGTTGATGTGGGATTGCTTGTACGTTTGTGCATTTTATTATATTCAGCGGTATTTCGACGTATGCATGTTCCTAGCTCGTTTTGCATTTTTCCATCACCCAATTCTAGAAGAAAACGGGCAAAGACAGGATCTTCGCTTGCTCGTATGTATTTTGTTAGGCGGAATTTAATTAATTCGGGCCACAAATTTGAGCTAGCTAGACTTGCTTTAATTACTTCTTTTTGTCCTTGATTAGGTGTACTGGAAGAACTTGCCTGAAGTCCCTACCAAACACCATAGTTTTGCCGCCGAATATTTGTTTGCTATCACAAGGTCGTCAAGAACCATATGCCGACAAAAGATGCCGACCTTTAGAGTTTAGAGTGGTGCTCAGGTGTGGCTGAGAGTGTCACCAACATGAGACGTGCGGTGTTTCGGTATTAAGAGGAAGTTGATTCCCCGATCTGTCGGACCATTTGAGATTTTAGAGTGGGTCGGAGAGGTTATATACCGACTAGCGCTTCCTACCCACGCTAGAGGGTGTCCACCTAGTTTTCCACGTGTCTTAGTTGCAAGAATGGGACTCTCTCCTTCAACATTGGAGAAGAGAACATCAAGTTCAAGTTGTCCACAATGATGAAAGGGCCAACCCTTGATGAGGATGTCTTTAGCATAGTCGAGCAAGAGGAATCTAGAGAAGTTGTGAGCTCGATCTTGATCAAGGACCCTTTGGAGAAGGTTCTTACCCTAAGTATGATGGAGGAAGGTGTTGAGGAGGCTTGCAATGAAGAGATCAAGGCCTTGGAAGCATTAGGAAAGGAGGCAAGAGATGGATTTGAAGACCACAAAGAAGTGCTGAACACCTGTAGGTTCCACGGTCGAGATTTGTGTTCCACGGCCGTAGAACTCTCTGGACAGCTCCGAGAAGCAGGCTTGGCAACTTCCACGGCCGTGGACTTGGAGCAAACCGTGGAGTTGGCCGTGGTTTCCCCTGAATCAGCCCTTGATGATGATCAAGCTTCTAGGAGCCATGGAGAGCCTTCATTTGCTTTGGATTCATCTCATCCAACCTTATTTGGATCGTCTACACTCGATAAAGGTCCTCCTAAACTTGAACTCAAACCCCTCCCCTCTCATTTGAAGTATGCTTTCCTTGGTGATAATTCTACATATCCGGTAATTGTGAATGCATGCTTGAGTGATGATGAACTTGCTAAGTTGTTGCATGAACTAAGATTGCATAGGAAAGTCATTGGCTATACTATTGATGATTTGGTTGGCATAAAACCTTCTTTGTGCATGCATAAGATATTGATGGAAGATGACCATAAACCCTCTATTGAACATCAAAGAAGACTAAATCCTATAATGAAAGAGGTAGTCAAAAAGGAGATCATTAAGTTGCTAGATGCGGGAATAATCTACCCTATCTCGGATAGTAAATGGGTTAGTCCCGTTCATGTAGTTCCTAAGAAGGGTGGGATGACTGTAGTGACCAATGAGAACAATGAACTAATCCCAACTAGGACGGTTACGGGGTGGAGAATGTGCATTGACTATAGGAAGTTGAACATGGCCTCTAGGAAAGATCACTTCCCTCTCCCCTTCATTGACCAAATGCTAGAGAGGTTAGCTCAACATTCTCATTTTTGCTACTTAGATGGCTATAGTGGATTCTTCCAAATCCCTATCCACCCCGATGACCAAGAGAAAACAACATTTACATGTCCATGGGGTACTTTTACATATAGGAGAATGCCATTTGGGTTGTGTAATGCACCCGCCACCTTCCAAAGGTGTATGATGGCTATCTTTTCGGAATACATTGAAAATATCATGGAAGTGTTTATGGATGATTTTTCTGTTTATGGTTCTTCCTTTGATAATTGCTTGGCTAACTTGTCATTAGTATTGAAAAGATGTGAGGAGACAAATCTTGTCTTGAATTGGGAAAAATGCCACTTCATGGTAAGTGAAGGTATTGTGTTGGGACACTTGGTGTCTAACCGTGGTATTGAGGTTGATAGGGCCAAAATTGAAACTATAGAGAAGTTGCCACCACCTACCTCGGTGAAAGGGGTAAGGAGTTTCTTAGGGCATGCCGGTTTTTACCGGAGGTTCATTAAAGACTTCTCTAAAATCTCTAAGCCTCTTACTAACCTACTAATGAAGGATGTTGAATTTGTTTTCTCCAAAGAATGCCTTGAGGCTTTTTGTAGGTTGAAGAACGCCTTGATCTCCGCACCTATTATGCAACCTCCGGATTGGAGTTTACCATTTGTGATCATGTGTGATGCGAGCGATGGAGCCATTGGGGCTGTTTTGGGGCAAAGGAAAGATGGGCGCACTCATGCCATTTATTATGCTAGCAAGACGCTAGATGATGCCCAACTCAATTATGCTACCACCGAGAAGGAGTTGCTAGCGGTTGTGTATGCATTTGAGAAGTTCCGCTCATATCTTGTTGGAGCAAAGGTCATAGTTTATACGGATCATGCTGCGATCCGTTATCTACTTACAAAGAAGGATGCCAAACCAAGGTTGATTCGGTGGATCCTTCTTCTTCAAGAGTTTGATTTGGAAATCCGGGACAAGAAGGGATCCGAGAACTCCGTGGCGGATCACCTTAGTAGACTCCCACCATTGGAGCTTGAAAGAGATGACATCCCGATTGATGACTCATTCCGGGATGAGCAATTGCAAATGATGGAAGAATGCTTGTTCCAAGTGTCTAGAGGAAGCGAGCCATGGTTTGCCGACATTGTGAACTACTTAGTGTGTGCGGAAGTGCCTCCCGGATTGACATATGCCCAAAGGAAGAAGTTCTTCAAGGATGTGAGGCACTACTATTGGAGTGAACCACTTTTGTTCAAGAGAGGGCCGGATGGAATGTTTAGAAGATGCATACCGAAGGATGAGGTGGAGAGTGTGATCCGTCATTGTCATTCCTTGCCGTGTGGAGGGCATGCTAGCTCACACAAGACATGTGCAAAGGTGTTGCAATCGGGCTTCTTTTGGCCAAGTTTGTTCAAGGATGTGCAAAGCTTTGTCGTAGCTTGTGATGCTTGTCAAAGGACGGGCAACATCTCAAGGAGGAATGAGATGCCCTTGAACAACATACAAGAAGTGGAAATATTTGATGTGTGGGGTGTGGACTTCATGGGACCATTCCCTTCTTCATGTGGCAACCTCTACATCCTATTGGCGGTTGACTATGTTTCGAGATGGGTGGAGGCAATCGCTTCTCCTACAAATGACGCCAAGGTTGTGGTGCGGTTCTTCAACCGAGTGATCTTTCCTAGGTTTGGAACACCAAGGGTGATCATAAGTGATGGAGGGAAGCACTTCACCAATAGGAACTTTGGGGCGCTTTTGGCTAAGTATGGGGTAACTCATAAGGTGGCAACACCTTACCATCCCCAAACTAGTGGTCAAGTGGAGATCTCCAACCGGGAGATAAAAGGAATTCTTGAGAAGACGGTCTCTAGGACAAGAAAGGATTGGGCTATGAAGCTCGATGATGCCTTGTGGGCATATAGAACCGCTTTCAAGACACCAATTGGCACCACTCCTTACAAGTTGGTCTATGGCAAGTCTTGCCACCTTCCGGTAGAGATGGAGCATAGAGCTTATTGGGCCATTAAGTGGCTAAATTTTGACCTCAAGGAGGCGGGAGAGAAGAGGTTGCTTGACATAAACGCTCTTGAAGAGATCCGGTTGGATGCTTATGAGAATGCCCGGATCTACAAGGAGAGGACCAAACGGTGGCATGACAAGCGCCTCATCCCAAAGGAGTTGAGTGAAGGCGACCTTGTCCTTCTCTTCAACTCAAGGCTGCGGCTTTTTCCCGGAAAGCTAAAATCGAGATGGACCGGGCCATATGTGGTGAAGAAGATCTTTCCCCATGGAGCTATTGAGATAGGAGGGGAGCATTGTGGAAACTTTAAGGTGAATGGGCACCGGTTAAAGAAGTATATCCCGGGAGCTCCGGTGGATATGATTGCCCCGCTTCACCTTGAGTAAACGGCCCCGAGTTTGGTCAAGCTAATGACCTTAAAGAAGCGCTTGGTGGGAGGCAACCCATTGGTAACGTTTTCCCTTTCTCGTTTTGTTTTTGTTTTAGATTTTTCTGTTTTTGTGTGTGTTTTGTGTGTCTTTGTGTGTGTGTTAGAATCTTGGTAGCATTGGAAGCCTTGCTTGGCAAGTGAATGATGATGATGAACCCCTAATCAATTATGGGTGGAGCGGACGCGGAACTTGGACGGCTAGCGGTGCCTAGCGCGGGTCCCGATGCCTTGATGAATACTTAGAGCTCTCTACCATGGCTGATAGGATCATCCAACATCAATTCCACTTGAGAATTCCAAACACCATAGCAAACCATTTTTACATTGTGAGAACCTTCTTTCACTCTTCTTTACTTCATTTACACATTGGGGACAATGTGCTTCTAAGTATGGGGTGGGGTTTGCATGATCCTTTGCATGATGAGCATCTAGGGTAGTTTAATATTTGCACATGTCTTGCATTATATATATTCATTTCGAAAATCCCATAAAAGTCAGAAAATTTTAAAAAATTTTGTGCTTTCTAGGCTTGGATATGACCCTAATGATGAATCTTGTCTTGTGGATTGGCTATGGATGGCCTTATGTGTTAAATTGATGAATGTATATGTGGACTTGAAATACTTTTCTTGAATCCCATGAATGATTTGTGATCATGATGTTTGCCTAGAATGGATTGAGCATTGAAGGTCGAAATTACATGCTAGTTCTTGCACACCATCTAGGAATGAATGAGGCAATTCATCTTCCTCTAATTCTCATCTTGATCATGATTGTTTGAGCACCTCAATTGATATAAATTTGACCTCTTTTGACCCATCCGGGAATAGGAGCATGTTAGTGTGTTGATGTGTGTGAAAAGCAAGTGTGGGGTGAAGATGTTGATGAAAGAATGTCATGAATAAAATGCTGAATTTGTTGTGAAAGTGTAGACAAAAACATAGGTTTGGGGACGTTGGCTTAAATGACAAGTAACTCGGTACACTTCACATAATCGGGTGTTGGTGCCTTGCCAAAGTCAAATAAACCAATAGTCCTAACGAGCTTTGGTATGTGTGCCCGGTGTGGATGCACCTCGAAAAATAGAAAAAGCCCGAGGATGGCTAATCACCAAAGTTCCGGCTTTTGTACACCAATGCCATTGTCTCAAAAATAAGTGAAGAAAAAGAAAAGAAAGAAAAGATAGAGAAAATATACACTTGAGGGAAGTTGATCGAGGACAAGATTGTGGAGTTAGTTCCATTCCCGGATTAGCATCGCATAGCCTAGAAAAATCCCACCTAATCACAACGTTTCTTGGCCTCTTATTTCACAAGACCTTATGACCTATTTGCATGTTTGTAAGACTTAGTAATCTAGATTGGATATGCTCTTGATCATCTTGACTTCTTCATCTTTACATTTCATTGCATGCTATCAAGTTAAGTGTAATTGTCTTTCCATGCTTTCATTTATTTAATACATAATTGCTTGTCCATTGCCATGAAACATGACTATGAAGGTGATCCAATATTAGAAGCACAACTCCAAAAAGATTTTGCCATTTTTCTGCATACATAAATCATGTCATCTCTTAGTCTATAGTTGAGAATTTGTTCGGGGACGAGCAAACCTTAAGTATGGGGTATTTTTGATAACACGATTTATGACTTAGGTTTAGGTAATCATTTAGATAGATTTTTCACTCATTCACGCATGGTTTAACACTAGTTCACGACGTTTGCACTCAATTCACGTATTTTGTCGAGATAGACGTCTACACGGACTTGTGCATTGCTTTGTAGGTATTTTGGGAGATTTAAGAGCCTAATCGATACATCCGAGGATCATTCCTCGAGATGACACACTTCCGGACTCATTGGAATGCAAGCTAAGGGCTAAGGAGGACTCATGGAACCTTGCCAACACAAGCCATGCACCAAATCATGGCTTAACGAGCCTAGGAGGACTTCTGGAGCAAACCACGGTCTGGGACCAGACCACGGCCGTGATTCTACCCGTGGATTTTGCCAGGTTTTCGTGACAGCTGTGCCACGATCTCTTGGTCATCTCTTGCAAAGTTGTAGTATAAAAGTGGTCCTGCATTGGCTGAGAGAATCATCTTGGAGCAGCTCTCTATTATCCACTATCATCCAATCAAAAATACTCTCAACAAGAAGATTCTCTCAAGGAGGAAGGCTACCATTGAAGGAGAAGAGCTCCATTGGAGAGGAGAAGGAAGAACACACCATTGCTAGACTTTGATAGCTTTTGTAGTGAAGAATTTCAGAATCGATTTCTAGAGTTGTATGAACCATTTGAACCTTCTTTAAGAAGGGTTGTGAGTCATTCTAATTCCATTGTCAGCTTGGTTTTGTTTGCCTCACTTATTCATCTCTTTCTCTTCATTATCTTGCAAATGGAAGTTATGATTTTATGCTTGATGATTTCGATTGTTATGATGCATGTTGTAGGCTAAATAGATGTGATTCTAGGGTAAGGAAAGGATGGTTATGGCTAGGACTATGATAGGATGGACTTAGATTTGCCTTTGGATGAGTCACTTACTTGGACGTAGCTTCTGTTGGAGTCCACGGATTGTTCTTGCCTTTCCACGGCCGTGGAAGGTGTAGAACAGGCCGTGATTCCCCCTGATCGATGGATCTAGCTTTAGATTGTTAGAATGTTGAAATCCTAAGTGTTTGTTGAGTTAAATCTACTCTAGGGTGACCTAGTGTTAGCAACTAAGGGTTAGAAGAGACTTACCCTGTGATTCTACTCTTAGATTTCAAAGATGACAAACCCTAGGTAGTGGTGAGCCTCATAAGCCGCCATTGGACTAAGTGTGCTAGGATAGTTGTTTAGGACTAACCCTTTCGAGACTTACCCGGTAAGGATAGGTTAGCTTCCTAGGTAACAATCCGGTTTGTGTAGAATTCCATCCCTTAGGTTCTTAGAGACTTACCCGGTGATGAGACCTTAGGGACGGACTACTGGACCATGAGACCTACCCGGTGATTGATCCCAATCTAGAAACATTTACTCCCGACATATCATAGATCATCCAAGGAATGATTAGGTAGCTTGAGTCCTATGCCATAACCGGAACTTCCAACCCCTAGAATCCGTTTTTCTCTCTTTGATCTATATCTCGTTTTAGCTTGTTTGCTTGTGTTGATTTATTAGCATAGTTGATTTGTTCATTTGCATGATTCGTGATCCTTGATTGATCACCTAAAAACCCACCAAAAACATTTAGATTTTCATTTCTTTATTTCCTTTCCTTTTTCTTCACCTAGATCTTCACTAAACTTAATCACTAATCGAATCAATCTCACCTTAGTCTTTGTGTTCGACCTCGGAATACTATCCCTACTACAAACGTCCCCTACACTGCGGGTTCGCTAGGAGTTAGGAGAAATATAACGAGAATATAAATTTAAAACCCATTGCGTATCACATCCTGAGCGTAATCATGCGTGCCAGGAGACAACAGGTCGAGCCTTCCTCGCCTATTGTCGAGTTTTGAGTTGTGTAAGAATCCTCCTTCTTCTCCTTGTCTTTCCTCTATATATTCTAGTTCTGATGCATACACACAATGCTTTTCAGACTCGCTCTAAATATCCAAGAGAAACAACGATGATCGATTACGTTTTTTGAGTTTTCAAAGGATGATAAGTATCTAAATTCGGAGCCAACATTAGGTAAGGAAGACTCCTCCTTTGTGGCTGAATTTTGGATATGTTGTAGTTATACTTTGTGGCTGAAATTTGGATATGTTGTACTTAGTATTTCATAGTAGAACATATGAAAATTTGAGAGGAAATTAGCTAGTAGTTTAGAAGTTATGATATTCCGAAGTTGGGACCTTAAGCTATTTTTCTAGTTCTTGCTGAAATATTCCAAGTGTTGGAAAAACTATGTAAGATCCGAATTTTTACCTTCACCGCCCCGCGGTGAAGAGGGCGCCCCTGCAGCCGGCCGCCCCCGCGGCCGAGTTGATCCGCCCCTGCGGATGACGACAGATCGTGCCCGATCTTTTCGTCCGTTCTTTTATCTTCCTTCCATAGATAGGATATCCAATATTCTATCTTATGGGCCGGTTTCTTTGTCTTCTTTCTAACCCTAGACGCTCTTTACGTCTAGCATTCGAGCCCTTCCTATATATTCTCTCCTTTTTCTCTTTTTCTATTCTCTTGCTTACGTCCTTTTCAACCCTAGAGCACTGTAGCCGTCCCTTTCTTCCTGCAAACTTGCTGAACGTGTAAGTTCATCTCTTTTGGTTTCTTCTTCACATTCTTACAGTTGTTGCATGTCTTCTCCTCCTGTTTTGGTTTCTTCCTCTTGTTCTTCTCTTTTCTTCTTCCCCAAGAATCAAGTTGATCTTTGATTCTTGTGGAACGTTCCGTTGTTGATCCTTTGTTGTTCTCAGGATCTCTGGAGTTGAGTCTTGACGTGTTGGAACCAAAAGTTTGAGCTTTGGTTGCCCTTGCTGTGAGTTCGGTCAAAGAGGAATCCCGACAGAGCTTCTATCAGTGCAGCCGCCCTTGCGCCTGCACCAGCCGCCCCTGCGTGTTGTCGCCCTTGCGCGTCTGACCAACCGCCCATGCGGTTTTCCCTGTTGTGACTCCCGTCTTTGGTGAGTTTCTTCCTTCCTTCCTTTCCTCGTTCCTTCCTTGGTTCCTTGTCCTCTGAGTTGCTGTAAGACTAAGGTTGAGTCGTTAGCTTGTGGAGATCTCTTAGAGATCGTTGAGCCTAGAAGTTATAGACTTCTAGCACCATTCCGTTCCTGATCCGTGCTACTTGTTCATATAGGCTTTCATTGCTCCTTTCTAGAGGAAAACTGAGCTTTCCTGAGTTGTTGCTGAACCTTTTGTGTTACCCTCGTGTGAGGTAAGTCCCGTGGACTTACTTAGCTTCATTCCGCGTATTAGTTGGATTGTATTGGCTTGTTTGTGTTGTTTATTCATGCTATAATGGATAATTGGAAATAGGATTCACCCTCTGATAATCTTAACTGGCCCAAGTGTATTATAACTAGGCGGTGACCACTTGTCTAGTTCTACAGGAGACTAGCATGTGCTCTTGCGACCCAGACCCGTAGGTAACGGATAGTACTGATCTATTCCTATTGGTAAACGGAAGTGGAGGAGAGTTTCGGGAGATTCTCGTGTGACAAAAGAAGTTGAATTATTAATGGATAACCTTAATGAAAGATAATAACCGGTTGTGTGCAAGCATGCTATGTGTTTTCCTTTACCTTATGTGTGTTTGTGCCTTTACGCTCTTGCTTGTACCTAGAATGTTAGCTAACGGTTTATACCATCGTTGTAGATGTTCCACAAGTTCAGGATGTTATTGAGTGATCCGTATGGTGTGGTCAGCCGGGGTTCCCGTACATTATAGGACGGGATCGGGTTTTGTTTCTTTTGTTGTTTTCCTTTTGTTTTGAACTCGGCTGCGGAGCTTTTGTGTTTTCTTTTGGTTAACCCTTTGGTTTTAGTTTGAGTTTTGTTTTTCATTCGTCTGTGCCTTGTTGTAAGATCCGTTTGTTATTGCTACTCTGAGGGTCGGGACTCATTGTGCGGTCCTAGCCCATAGCGCTTCAAGTTCCCAGAACTTGAAGTGTTACAATATGGCATCAGAGCTCTAGGTTGGCAATAATGGCACTTGAAATCTTCTACAGGTCGGATGGATAAATAAATAGAACCTGCAAGGGGTCTAACATTTTCAAAAGGAGGTTTTGTTTTTACCTTTTGGACGGGGATAGATGTACGGGCGACCACCACTACCTCCGCGGATCTAAGCAGTGTAGTTTCTTACGTGTTGGCCTTTATATGTGCTTTTTCTGGAGTTTTGCTTTAGTTGTAGCGTGGCCTTATATATATAGTCTTATATATCTATCCTTATAGAAGATGACGGGTACTAGAGCTACATCTGTTATGGGCAAGGAAGGGGTTGATCACCACTTCCACCTGCCGTCCGTGGACGAGGACGTGTAGGAAGACCTCCACTAGATAGAGGTCGGGGCCAGGCCCCAATTGCTGATCCGCCTACCGCTGAGGCATTCGCTGAAGAAGTTGGTGAGAGTGTTGTTCCTGAGGCTGGGAACGGGACCGCTGCTAGGTCCGGAGCACAGAGAGTGCCATCAACGGCGTCCGCACGAGTGTCTATCGGAGCTTCTTCATCTCACGACTATGTGCAGAGAGTTGAGGAGGCTATCAGGGCTGGAGGACCAGCACCAGTTCCGCCAGATCCTGCGAGATAAGCTGGAGTTTTGTAGAGATGTTTCACAGGTTGTTGACCCGCCTGCCAGAGTTGTTGAGGTTGTCAGAGCGCCGGCTGAGGCACAGGAGCCAAAGCCTGACAGTTGGTTGAAGGCTTTCGACCAGTTGAAGGTTCCCAGTTTCATGGGAAAGACTAGTTTGGAGGTAGAGCAGTGGCTAGGACAACTGAATACTACTATGGAGGCTATCAGTTTCCCAGAGGGACGTTGAGTCGACATAGCACATACGTTGTTGAAGGATCAAGCTCATTCCTGGTGGAGGACCATTCGCAGTAAGGTCACTAGTTATGAGCAGATGAAGACGGTGATCAGAGATCGCTACTGCCCTGTAGCTATGAGGAGAGACTGTCTCCAAGATTTCCTTGAGGCTGGATTCAAAGATTTGCCTATTGTTGAGATTATCAGCAAGTTCCAAGATGAGTTGTCGTTGATGGGTCTGTCTGCACCACCTGAGGATCAGCATGTTTATCTTTTCTCTCGGAGATTGAGGGAGTCGACACGCTCTTATCTTGATGGTTTCCGTTTTGATTCTTTGACGGACTATCAGGATAGAGCTTCTGCCTATGAGAGAGACCGACCGGGTCAAAGGAGAGCTTCTTAGACAGGAAGTTCTGAGAAGAGACAGAAGACCGGATCAGCCAGTGCTGGAGCTGGAGCAGCTGGTTTTGGGCGTAGTCATACGCCTTGACGCTCTAGTTTCCAGCAGAGTTCTGACAGAGGACGGAAGTATCATAACTGTGGAGTAGTTGCACACATCCGAGCTGACTGCAAGAAGCCAGCAGTGACTTGCTTTTCTTGTGGCAAGCCCGGATATAGAGCTGCATTTTGCCGTCAGAGCAAGAAGCTATCTCAACAGGGTTCTTCACCTGCCAGTGTTGTTGGAGGAGGATAGAGATCTCAGTACCAGCAACAGCAGAGAGTTTTTGGTTCTACCACTCCTCAGGGTTCCACTCCGGGACAAGGGAAAGGTAGAGGACGAGTTGGTGGATCTGCAGACACCAGAGATGCATTAGCTAGAGTATACGAGTTGAGGAGTACTGTAGAGCCGACAGCGCCGCAGCTACAGGTACCATTCATATTAATGGTTTTCCTGTCAGAGTTCTTTTCGATACTGGTGCTACGCATTCTTTTATATTTGATGCATGTGTAGATAGATTGACCTTAGTTACTGTAGAAGGTAGACCCTTCTTTATAGATTAACCCGATGGGGGTAAGATACAAGGTACATGAGAGGTTCGCGATTGCCCTATTAGATTGGGAGGTCGCGATTGGCCAGCTAACTTCTTCATCGTGTACTTAGTACATGAAGAAGTTATTTTGGGCATGGATTGGATGGATCGCCATCGAGCAGTTTTGGACATCGGCAAGAGGACAGTGACAGTAACTACAGATGCAGACCATGTTGAGATCTTCCGAGGATGGAATATCGGGAAGACTGGTACAGTCATCAGTGTAATTCGAGCTGCAAGACTCATTTGTCAGGGATGTGAGGCTTTTTGGTGCTATGCCATAAAGGATAGTACTAGTCCAGCTTTGGAGGAGATGCCATTAGCTTGCGAGTTTGTTGACGTCTTTGGAGAGCCATCAGGTTTACCTCCACAAAGGAGTGTAGATTTTCGCATTGATCTAGTGCCCGGTACGAGACCGATCTCTAAGGCTCCCTATCGTATGACGCCTGTCGAGATGTTTGAGTTGAAGAAGCAACTCGAGGAGTTAGCAGAGAAGGGCTTCATCCGCCCTAGTGTATCTCCTTGGGGTACACTAGTTCTCTTCGTCAGGAAGAAAGATGGGTCAATGAGGTTATGTATCGACTACCGAGAGCTGAACAAGGTAACAATCAAGAATAAGTACCCATTGCCCCATATCGATGATCTTTTGGATCAGTTGCATGGAGCTTCAGTGTTTTCAAGGATCGTTATGAGATCTGGATATCACCAGCTGAGGGTGAGTGAGTAGGACGTAGCCAAGAATAAGTACCTATTGCCCCGTATCGATGATCTTTTGGATCAGTTGCATGGAGCTTCAGTGTTTTCAAGGATCGATCTGAGATCTGGATATCACCAGCTGAGGGTGAGTGAGCAGGACGTAGCCAAGACAGTATTTCAGACCAGATATGGACACTACGAGTTTGTAGTATTGCCATTCGGGCTTACAAATGCGCCCGCAGTCTTCATGGAATTGATGTACAACATCTTCATTGACTTTCTAGACCAGTTTGTAGTTGTCTTCATCGACGACATTCTGGTTTACTCCCGTAGTAGAGAGGAGAATGTTGGACACTTGAGGATTGTTTTTCAGGTCTTACAGGATAGAGAGCTTTACGCCAAGCATTCTAAGTGCGAGTTTTGGATGTCTGAAGTAGCATTCCTTGGTCACATTGTTTCAGCTGAAGGGATCAAGGTAGATCCGGCGAAAGGTTGAGTCAGTAGCTTCTTGGCCGTCACCTAAGAACGTCAAGGAGGTTCGCAACTTCTTAGGATTGGCAGGCTACTACAAGCGTTTTGTTGAGGGATTTTCAGTTATCGCCCGACCGCTCATTTCCTTGCTGCGGAAGTCTACGAGGTTCGTATGGTCTGAGCAGTGCCTACAGAGCTTCGAGGAGCTGAAGAAGAGGTTGATCTCTGCTCCCATCCTAGCTCAGCCAGAGCGCATTGTGGACTTTGTGGTTTACAGCGACGCATCCAAGCTGGGCTTGGGATGTGTTTTGATGCAGAGGGGAAAGGTGATTGCTTATGCGTCTCGACAGTTTAAGACGTGCGAGGAGATATACCCTACCCATGACCTTGAGTTGGCTTCTGTTGTTCATGCTTTGAAGATTTGGAGACATTATCTGTACGGAGCTACGTGTCAGATTTTCACAGACCGTAAGAGTCTGAAGTACATATTCACTCAATGGGTGTTGAATAACCGCCAACGCAGATGGTTGGAGTTGATTAAGGACTTCGATCTTGATATCTTATGCCACCTGGGAAAGGCTAACGTGGTAGCAGATGCCCTTAGTAGGAAGACTCCCCGAGAGATGGCGATTTCTAGACTGACAGCTCAACCATAATTACAGCGAGATTTGGCATGGCTAGAGATGGATATCCACTTCCCGGATTCCGACAGCTACCTATCCACCTTGGAGATAGTACCTGATCTGTTGGCCGAAATTCGACAGAAGTAGGAGAGTTGCCCAGCTTTGACACAGATCCGAGACCGGATGTCTCGAGGAGAGGCACCACAGTTTGCAGTTGGAGTTGATGGAGTTCTGAGACGCCAAGAGCATGTTTGTGTGCCGTCTGATCGAGAGTTGAGACAGAGGATCCTTCAGGAGGCTCACTTTTCACCTTACTGAGTACACCTTGGTGCGAGTAAGATGTATCAAGATATCAGACGCTCTTTTTGGTGGGGAGGTCTGAACCCAGATGTGACGAGATATGTAGCTCAGTGTGTGACTTGTCAACTGGTCAAGATCGAACATCATAGACCAGGAGGCGAGCTACACCCACTTCCCGTCCCTCAATGGAAGTGGAAAGATATCTCTATGGATTTTGTGACCGGTTTGAGACCGAGTCGTGGTTTTGATGCTGTCTGGGTCATAGTAGATCGATTGACGAAGACCGCACGTTTCATTCCGATCAAGGAAACGTGGCCGGTGAGTCGATTAGTAGAGGAGTTCACGAGACAGATAGTGAGACTTCATGGAGTACCTAGGACTATCGTTTCTGACAGAGACGGACGTTCCACTTCGAGGTTCTGGCAGCAGGTTCATGCCGCCCTAGGTACGAGTCTGCAGTTTACGACCGCTTATCATCCTCAGACCGATGGTCAGTTGAATGGACCATCCAGACTTTGGAGGACATGTTGCGAGCATGTGTGTTAGACTGGGGACAGTTGTGGCCAGATCACCTTCCTCTAGTAGAGTTTTCATACAATAATAGTTGGCACACATTGATCACGATGGCTCCTTATGAGGCTTTATATGGGCAAAGATGTCGTACACCGTTGTGTTAGGATGAGACTAGTAGTGCTAGCGGAGTAGCACCTGAGCAGATTCAGGATGACATGGCTCGAGTAGCAGTGATCCAAGAGCGGATGCTAGTAGCACAGAGTCGACAAAAGTCGTATGCAGATAAGAGACGGAGACCTCTAGATTTCAAAGTTGGAGCTCAGGTTTGGTTAAGAGTATCCCCGACACGAGGCGTCAGCCGTTTCGGTGTCAAGGGGAAGTTGAGTCCCCGCTATGTTGGACCGTTCGAGATTCTTGAGCGAGTTGGAGAGGCAGCTTACAAACTTGCGTTGCCACCAAGACTCGAGGGTGTTCACATAGTCTTCCGTGTGTCTCAACTACGGGAGTACATACCAGACCCGAGACACACCGTCAATCATGAGGATCTAGTGATCGAGCCAGACCACACGTTTGTAGAGCACCCGGTGGCTGTCTTAGAGCGTAGTACGAGACGCTTGCATTCAAAGGACATATCGATGACGAAGATACAGTGGTCGATGCGAGGAGCTGATGAGGCGACTTGGGAGACAGAGGATAGTATCCAAAGGAACTATCCGGAGTTTTACGCTGAGCTTGTTGCACCTTTAGCTTATTCTGTTGTTTGGTTTTTCCTTTGTTGCGTTGTGAATGCTTTTGTGTGACGTTTTGTGTTACGTGCCCCGAGTTGGAATATATGAGTTCAATTCTGTTTCTGTGTGTTGTTGTGACTGTTTGGCTTTTGCAAGTTTCGGGATGAAACTTCTTTTTAGGGGGATCTGATGTAAGATCCGAGTTTTTACCTTCACCGCACCCGCGGTGAAGAGGGCCGCCCCCGCGGCCGAGTTGATCCGCCCTTGCGGATGACGACCCGTCGTGCCCGATCTTGTTGTCCGTTCTTTTATCTTCCTTCCATAGATAGGATATTCGATATTCTATCTTATGGGTCGGTTTCCTTGTCTTCTTTCTAACCCTAGACGCCCTTTCCGTTTAGCATTCCCGCCCCCTATATATTCTCTCATTTTTCTCTTTTTCCCGTCTCTTGCTTACGTCCTTTTCAACCCTAGAGCGCTGTAGCCGTCCCTTTCTTCCTGCAACCTTGTTGAATGTGTAATTTCATCTCTTCTAGTTTCTTCTTCACGTTCTTACAATTGCTGCATGCCTTCTCCTCCTGTTTTGGTTTCTTTCTCTTGTTCTTCTCTTTTCTTCTTCCCCAAGAATCAAGTTGATCCTTGATTCTTGTGGAGCGTTCCATTGTTAAACTTTGTTGTTCTCAAGATCTCTGGAGTTGAGTCTTGACGTGTTGGAACCAAAAGTTCGAGCTTTGGTCGCCCTTGTTGTGAGTTCGGTCAAAGAGGAATCCCGATAGAGCTTTTATCAGTGTAGCCGCCCCTGCGCCTGCACTAGCCACCCCTGCACGTCTGACCAACCGCCCATGCGGTTTTCCTTATTGTTACTCCCGTCTTTGGTGAGTTTCTTCCTTCCTTCATTTCCTCGTTCCTTCCTTGGTTCCTTGTCCTCTGAGTTGCTGTAAGACTAAGGTTGAGTCTTAGCTTGTGGAGATCTCTTAGAGATCATTGAGCCTAGAAGTTATAGACTTCTAGTACCATTCTGTTCCTGATCCATGCTACTTGTTCGTACAGGCTTTCCTTGCTCCTTTCCTGAGGGAAACTGAGCTTTCCTGAGTTGTTGTTGAACCTTTTGTGTTACCTTCGTGTGAGGTAAGTCCCGTGGACTTACTTAGCTTCATTCCGCGTATTAGTTGGATTGTATTGGCTTGTTTGTGTTGGTTATTCATGCTGTAATGGATAATTGGAAATAGGATTCACCCTTTGATAATCTTAACTGGACTAAGTGTATTATAATCGGGCGGTGACCACTTGTCTAGTTCTACAGGAGACTAGAATATGCTCTTGCAACCCAGGCCCGTAGGTAACGGATAGTACTGATCTATTCCTATTGGTAGACGGAAGCGGAGGCGAGTTTCGGAAGATTCTCGTGTGACAAAAGAAGTTGAATTAGGATAACCTTAATGAAAGATAATAATCGGTTGTGTGCAAGCATGCTATGTGGTTTCCTTTACCTTATGTGTGTTTATGCCTTTACGCTCTTGCTTGTACCTAGAATGTTAGCTAACGGTTTATACCGTTGTTGTAGATGTTCCAAAGGTTCAGAATATTGCTGAGTGATCCGGATGGTGTGGTCAGTCGGGGTTCTCGTACATTATAGGACGAGATCGGGTTTTGTTTCTTTTGGTGTTTCCCTTTTGTTTTGAACTCGGATGCGGAGCTTTTGTGTTTTCTTTTGGTTAACCCTTTGGTTCTAGTTTCAATTTTGGTTTTCATTCGTCTGTGCCTTGTTGTAAGATCCGTTTGTTGTTTCTAGTCTGAGGGTCGGGACCCATTGTGCAGTCCTAGCCCGTAGCGCTTCAAGTTCCCAGAACTTGGGGTGTTACAAACTACGTGTTGATGCAGTTTTGGAATCGAGATATGAATAGATTAGAAATCTCTTATGGACATGAATTTTTGATATGTTGTAGATGAGTATGCTTAGTTTAATGTATCAAGTTTTGAGAGTGATCCAACGGTTAATTTGAATTTATGATGTTCCGAAGTAGGGTATAAACATAGTTTTTATAAAAGAAAGGATTTTTGTCTCATTATAGAACTTTGTGTTCCTGGAGACAACTTTGGGATTTTGTATGAACCTTGCGGATTGGTATTTTTTGGATATTGATCATCCTAGATAAGAGTAGACATGACATGGTACATTCATGTATTTTTCTCAAAATGGTTTGGTAATTAGTAGAAGGATCTTTTTTGAGGCCAAAGTATGATCGCAACTAGTTTCAATATGAAGTTGGAAAGTTTGGAAAGCCTATCAAACTCGTCAGATCTCTTCATTTAAGGTTGACATCATGTTCAATATATTAGTACAGGTTTACGAACCTTCCTAGGACTAGTAGGGTTTTCTAGATCACTAGGGGTAAAATCATCATTTCGGGAAAAAGGTCAATTTGGTATATTTTCGCTGATAGTCGTTTTTAACCTAGAAGTTGGAAACTTCTAGATGAAAAATTTGGTATATTGATTCAAGGTTCCTTTTATAATCAGGTGCTTGAGATCATATACATATGGGATCGAGTATTATCGTTAGCCGGACTTGAACTTGATACAAGTAAGTCCTTTGGGCTTACTTAGCTAGTTTTTTGTATATCGGTGTGGACTATGATAGTGGTGTGTAATTTGTTTGTCATCTAGTTATAACTTGAGTAGGACAACGTTGTTTTTTAATAAGACCCAAGTGTATGTATAACGGGTTGTGACATCACTCTCCAGTTGTGACATGAGTATAAGAGGTTCTCCGCGGCCATTCCAGACATGATATACGGTGAGATGCATAAGATACATTCATGTTGATATACGGGGACGGAGGCGGGGGTCGGGAGACCCTCGTGCCACACCATAAGTTGAATTAGAAGTGAATCACATAAATACAAGATAATAATTGGATTTCTAAGAAAGCATGTTGTGTGTTTATTTTTCTGCATTGATGTGTAATGTGTTGTTTTAGTACCTTCTGGTATACTATAATTGTTAGCTAATGGTTTTACTGTTGTATTGTTAGAATTCTTGTAGGCTAAGGAAGTTGTAGATATATCCGGAGCGGATGGTCAGTCGGGTCCACGTACTCGTATAGTTTGGGAAAGGGGTTGTCTTTCATGCATGCACATAAGTTGCTAATATTTACGTTTGTAAGGATGTCACATGCTATACATTCATGTCTTTTATCTTTTCTCAGTTTCTTTTCGTTTTAATTATATGTGTGTCTTGTTGTAAGATCCAGTGAAATTGTTCTCAAACTAGGGTCGGCACCCATTGTGAGGTCCTAACCCGTAGCGCCCCGAGTCTTGTGAATTTGAGGTGTTACATGCATTACTCGAGGGAAAAATTCTCGTATGATTCATTAAACTATGTAGTAGATAACAACTTGGAAGAAGGGGATGTTTGTAAGTTGGAGTTGTTTTCTTAAACATATCATACAATACTTATGTTTGAGAAAAAAAAAATCGAACTTTGTAACATCCCCTTCTTCCAAGTTGTTATCTACTGCACAATTCTTTCAACCATTTGAGAACCTAACCTTCGAGTTATGCACATAGTACCACATCCTTGATTCAAGTTTTTCCCATGCTCCTTCACAAAGTTTCTTGAAAATTCCTACAAATATACACATGTACGATGCTACGAGGTTGTAAAATAGTAGAAGTAGTGTGCCATCTATTGTTTTTGGTTTGTCTAATTGTTTTGTACAAATTTATTACTTTACCTATTTTCTTGTAATTTATTATTTGTAAAATAATATAAGTAGTTCACCATCTATTGTTTTTGTCTTTATATATTTTTTAGATTATTCAAAATCATTTGTAAAGGAGATCAAAACCAATATAAATAATACCAAAAAAGTCATATGATCCAAATATAACTCAAAAAGGTCCATATGCAAAATAATCCGAAAACAAAATGCAAGATCTAAATACAATTCATAACATAGTCACTATTGAGTCGTTGAGACCGGTGAAGAATCAAGTAACAACACCCTACCAACCGCCTCATCAACAATATGATAAAGCTCCTCGTGTATCGCCTCTACCGCCGTCCCGTTTGGATCGGTATGTAAGAGTTGTCAGACCCTACCACAAGTACATGAAGATGTTGTAAAATGAAACCACTAATTAGAATACTATAATATAGGTACATGTAATGATGAGAAATATGTATGAGATATCTTATGCGGGTATCCGAGACGTGGGCAAGAGGTGGTCGATGTATAAGAGGTGTTTGTGTAGTAGACTCTGGTAGTAGGTAAGGGTGTCCACCGTTTGTGAACCATGACATGTAGTCATCGACAACAACCCATGAGACAGAAGACAACGCCAAACCGTCAAATGAAAAGCGTGACGACTTCTCATGCCGGGAGAACCACCTATCGTATACAGGTAGATACCAAACCATAAATGCTCTGCCCCTAATAGGTGGACAATCCTCTACATGGATTGGAATATGGGGCGCATGGACCGTTTATATGCGGCCAAACTATTTTAGGATTGCTTCTAACATGTATGACTCATTGATGTCTACTATACAAATGACACCTCTATATCTAGTTAGACACGTAGATACTTCAACCTCAACAACATCAAGTCAAGGGTATTTGGGATTGTAATC